>JAHDVF020000860.1:0-1200000 GCA_022606425.2 Lepidostoma basale | reverse complement strand
TAGGTAGAGAATTCGGCAGCATCCTCTTTTTTTTAGCTCGACAGCGACGTCCGGCCAGTAGAATTCAGCAGCAACCAATTTTTTTATCAATCAAAGCAGGGGGTCTATACAAAATATAAAAATTCGGCAAGGGGTCTACTGCACAAAAAAGTTTGGGAACCTCTGTTGTAGACCTATGTGGTATGTTCTCCAGAGTGTTGTTCCTCCTGTGAGGTAGACTCCCAGCTGTCCTTCCATCTTTTAGGAGGTCATCCACGAGGACGAGTCCCATTAGGCTGATTATGCAATGCAATATAGGGGAGTCTGGTGGTGTCCATTATTTGAACATGACCGTACCAATCCCTTTTTCGCTGTCTGCTCCATCTCATAATATCCTCAAATTCACATATCTCTCTTATTCTGGTGTTCCTCGCGCGATCTCTCTGTGTGTTCATCTCGGAAGTCATCAAAACTTGTTTGGTTCTTTTCCCATTTCCCATTTTGGCTCTATGTAACACCTCATTGTTGGTGACCATAACAGTCCAGGAGATCAACAACATTCTGCGATGGAGCCACATTTCAAGTGCAATAGGCTTACTAAAGATGATAATTAAAACTGATTTAAAATAAATACTGTATGGAAAGTTCGTTACTTATTTAAATTTAAAAACACTGTCAATATTACAATACGAGTATTTTACAAATATTTAGGTATTTTTAAATATTATAAGTCTTATTATAAAACTTAAATTTATGTATTAAAGAATTTATCATATTAAATTATCAAGAGGGCTTACAGTGTTTTAAAAATTCAGGTTATTCAGCAAAGTTAATTAGAATTTTTGCAACTCGTGAAAGTTCTTTACCCCTCGGAGTAAGCTTAATTTCGAATAACTGCAGTATTTGAAAATCAACGACTTACCACTCTAAAAGTTTTGCAGAGTTCTTGTTTAAAATTCATACTTTCCTAACACAATTATTATGTTGTCGAGATTATTACATGTTAAGTATTATATACATTTTCAGATGTTTATTTTAGGTAAGTCGTGCCCAATTTGGTTCTCGCACCAACACTTATGGAATTGATGGGTATATGTAAAACAAATATGTCTCTACTATTTAAAAAAAATGTTGTTGACCTTTTTTATAAATATACTAAGAACACGGATTTAAATCAATGATATTAGAATTTATTTTACATTCTTTAACATGAGCAGAAAATAGCTCATTACAGCGAAGAAGGAATCTGGTCGTGTCTAGACTTGAACCCAAGTTCCCTGGATCAGGAGTCCAGCGATCTATTCCCGTCCGATTTAATTTTACATCAACTTAAAACGTTAGAACTGGAAGTCCAAATTTCAAAAAAACTTTTTTTTAATTTAAAATTTCTGATCGAAGTAAGCAATTCATTATGAAATAAACATGAATTTTGCGTCTTCTTTAAAATATTCGCCAATACTTTATGATGTGCGCATTCCACAAACGTTTTTCGGACTGTAAACATCCTTTTCCAGTGAAAACATTTATAAAAATAATGTTTTTCTGAAGTTATTAAAAAATAATTTGATGTACCAGTGCCTCTTCTACCAGTGCTCAAATCAAGAAACGTACACAGAAAAACCAAAATCACCCTGTATAAGACAATCATCCGAACAGTGGTTACTTATGGGTGTGAGGCGTGGACAATGACAGCGAAATCCGCAGAGCGACTGGATACTTTTGAGAGAAGGGTGCTGCGCAGAATTCTAGGACCTGTGAATGACGGTGAAGGCTGGAGAGTGCGGCATAATGACGAGCTGTACCATATTTACAAAGCTCCCAGTCTCTCCACACAGGTCAGACTAAATAGACGTCACGTCGCCGGTCACGTGCAGAGGATGCCGTCATCGCGAATCCCAAAAAGATTGCTGGAGTGGCACCCAGGTGGTAGAAGACCAATTGGACGACCAATTCTGCGATGGGAGTATGAAGTTGGGAGAGATGGAGCGAAATTACGAGTGTCAGATTGCAGGGTCGAATCGGAGGACAGGAGGAGTTGGAGGCGAAGAATACTGGAGGCTAAGGCTCGATATGGGTAGGGCCATCGAAGAAGAATAAGTACCAGATTAATCGAGTAACACTAAATTCAAAATTCGTAAATACGAAAATACGTTTTATTATACGCATTAAGGACCTACCTGTGTATGTAGGCACGCGAAAATGAAAAAAAAAAACACCGTGACCTACTTTCAAATACAAGTACCTACATCTAACGTTTTCGCCGACCCCGCCTAATTCCCCAAACATCCTTCATATTTTCACATAATAAATAATAAATGTTCTCTCGCTCCTTTTAATGAAATGGACTGCCCCCTATTTCGCGCAACAACTCAATTTAAACCTTCCTTTTATGTACGTGAGTACTTACATTAATATTCTATCGCACAAGCTTTAAATATACACACTTCTATAAACTTTCCAGCACTCCCAAATTAACATCTAAAACATCCACAAAAATTAAGTTGATAAATGTTAAAAAATATATAGGTATTTGTATACATAATTATTCAATGGAATTAAACTAGTGAAAACTCTTAAAATTTTATGTGTTTTGGCGTAATTGATCAGAAATATTGTATATATATTAATTATGTGGTAGAAATTTAATATAACTTTTTGATACTATTAATTTTTGTTGTTAGAACAATTCTTTAATATTCCATATTTAAGAAGTATTTAAGTTACGTTCACAAGAAGAACAATACAGAATCTCCAAGTGACCTAGCGGGCAATGGAGAGGAGGATGTTAAACTGTTGATAAACTGTTGGATTATTGACGACCTTCGTGGCCAAGGGATAAGTGCATTGACTGCCACCCCGAAGGTTCCGGGTTCGATTCCCGGCGAGGGCAATGTGATTGTTACACCGTCTTTGGTCTGGGGTAGAATTCACGAGACAATAAAGTGGCGACAGATAAGCTACCTATCATATGTCACGAGAATCACTATGATAGCTGATAATAATACACTTTACATCGATTTGGCTCATGCTGTCATGATGTAAAGAGCGATTTTCAACAAAATAATAATTAAAATAATAATAAACATCGTTATTCGAAATTTCATGCTAAAAGTTCATTGTAAACAATGAAAATAAAATAAATTGTAAACAATATTTTTTAAATGTAGTTAAAATCCACTAATGGATGTGTCTTCGATCGGCTTCGGCAGATTCCACCACAAGATGGCAACGAGCTGGCGAAACCGGTTGAAGACACAAACATTTGCGGATTTTTACTAAATATACCATATAATACATTACAAAAATATTTTTTACAATATTTTTTATTCTAATTATTATGTTAGAACGTGTTTAAAATGAGAGTTCTGTTTTATCCAGGGTTGGATCCGGCCTTTCCATTATACAACCTGATGGGCAGCAAGGGGCGGCTGAGTTCTGGAGATGCCCAGTTCGTGGATGTGATCCACACCAACTCGGGCGTGTTCGGGTACCCCACCCCCATCGGGGACGTGGACTTCTACCCCAACTGGGGCTCGCCCATTCAGCCGGGCTGCCTGCCGCAGGACGTCATCAGAAGAAGAATACTCGACCAATTGGGTAAGCCATTCCAACATAACGAATTTATTGTGGCTTAACTTGGCCCTACCACGTCCTCTGGGTTATGTTATTTGTGACGTTACATTAATAAAACTAAACAAAATTTATATAATAAAATGTTTTTTCTGCACATGTTTTTAAAATTACCACCCGGTTTCGCTCCCATCGGTGATTTGACAAGGTAACAAAACAAACTGTAAGAATAACATAAAAATATTTGTTGTATCTTGAACAATGATACAAAATTTCTTGTACATTGGCCTTCACTTTATGTTGTGGATTCATATTTATTAACAAAACAAACAAACCATCATACCGTTTCCCCGCAAGGGTAGGCAGAGAGAATGAACCGCCACACTACTCTATCCTGGCGAACCTCTCTAGCTTTCTCTACATTCATACAACGAGTCATACACGCACGTCGATTCCTCCGACTTCTAACATGACCAACCTTTAAAATTTGATTAATTTGTTCATGCCATGTTTTCCTCGGTCTGCCTCGATTCCGTACCCCATTTACACCATTAACGTATACTTTCCATTCTTTCTCCGTGCATGCGTTCCATATGTCCGAACCAACGCAGCCATCCTTTCATAATTTTGTTCATAATACCTTCTTCCGCTCTACATTCCTTTCTTATTTATTAACTGTTGAAATAAAAAAACTTTATTATGAATATCACAATTGATTATATTTTGTCGCGACAGCTGTTTCGCTAACCGATGTTAACCTAATAATTTTGTATATAAACTAAGTCTTTCTGATGTATTTTTTAGTTGATTGTAAGACCTGACGATGCTAACATCGGTTAGCGAAACAGCTGTCGCGGCAAAATATAATCAATTGTGAATTTATAACAAAGTTTTTTTTTATTTAAACAGTTAATAATGTATATCAAAGTGTTTCCGCCATAACAATGGATTTTCTAATCGATAGCTGAACTTAGTATTTTTAAAACATTTTATTACACGTTTCACAAACATGTTTCGGTTATGTTATAACCTTTTTCAATGCACTAATACAAAAGTACAAAAGAGTACAAAACGTACAAATGTTTAATGTACAAAATTTTGTACATTGAAAAGGGTTTTGTCATAACCGAAACATGTCTGTAAACCGTATAATAAAGTGAAAAAAAGCTAGAATGGCAGTGCACAATGGTGTTCTTCTACCGACCCTTATGTATGGAAGCGAAGCATGAAACTGGCAAAAAAGGATGAAATTAGAATAAATGCAGTAGAAATGAGATCTCTTAGAAGAATCTGTGAATACTCTGTGTATGATAGAGTGTCGAATGAAAATATAAGAAGTGAATGCGGTGCGAATGATGGTGTTATGAACAAAATAATGAAATGCTCATTAAGATGGTTTGGACATATGGAAAGAATGAATGAAGAAAGAATGGTAAAAAAATTATATGTTAACGATGTAAATGGAACCAGAAATAGAGGAAGACCGAGGAAAACGTGGCACGATCAAATAAATCAAATATTGAATGTCGGCCATGTGAGGAATCAGAGAAATCTACGCGCGTGCATGACACGATGTATGAATGTTGAGGAAGCGAGAGAAATATGTCAGGAAAGAAAAGTATGGCAGTCCATTATTTCTGCTTACCCCTTCGGGGAGACGGCATGATGGTTAGTTAGTTAGTTAAGAAAACGTATGTTTTCTAGAAGTTTTATTTTATTTTAGACCAAAACATTGCGCTCTTTCAATTTAAAACTGGTCATTGGACAGTAGAAACAAACCCAAACGCAGTAATTGCACTTTCGTTTCATTACTTCCCCTGGGAACAGTTTCACCCGGCCGCATATAAACAAATTACATTAACTGAGTTTGTATAAACTCGCTCTGATTGGTCGTAGCGTGCCGTTTCGCATGGTATGTTCCACGATACAAAGGGATATCATACACTCCCGTATGACGAGGAAACCAGCCGTAATAGTTATGGCAGATTATCACAAATACAGGGTTAGTTGAACGCTATTTTAACCCCCAAAGTGCTGCTGGCTATATTTGCAGTTCAAAAAAATGGTTTCGAACTGCGGCAGACTACATTTACAGCTTATAATTGAATCATGATATAAATAATCAAAAACCTAGACTTCGTCAAAAAAGAGTATGTGAATGAAAGTAATTCGAAATCCACACGATGCGCATGTCCGAAAACGTTTCTGGATTATTTTGAATATTGTTCCGATAATTGTTGTGTGACAGTAGTGTAAAAAACAAAAGTAGAACAATTTGGTGTTGTTAATTGTGAAATTTTTCACGTGTATAAGTTTTTAAAGGGTAGAAAATCTTTACTTCCGTGTACCTTGCTTGTAAAATACGTATAATTACTTTTTTACTTAAGTTCCTTGCTACTTAATTTTACGTAACATTATGATGAACTTGAACTATCTGTCTTGTCTTAAGATGTAAATGTGTTCAATTGCAGTTGGAGACTTTTATTTTAAATAAAACTAGCCGTACAATGGGGGGTAAAAGCCGAGCGGAGAAAATATAGTAGTCGAATCTGAAAGTATTCGTACCTATTATGCTTTCATATGAAGCATTTAATTAGTGACGGGGATATTAAGAAAATTAAACCGGTTTCGGAATAAGCCTTAGAGATCGAGTCAGAAACGATACGGTGAGAGAAAAAACAAAAGTCAATAATAATTGCAAGGCGAGACATGACAAAAATGCATCTATTCATAATAATTATATTTCAAAATGCTAATAAGCTAATGCTTTCATATATTGATGGTTGAGGTATTAGTTTTGTAACACTCCATTATTAATTTATAATAGTAAACACGATTGTTTAGTGGTTTTACTTGGATTTAATTTATATAAATTGTGACAAAATTGTTACGCCTTGCGAGGACATTCTCAAACTGGACCTAATCGCAATGTTGTTCTTATGGGCGTTTTTCAAAAAGTTTGCTCGTTGCGTAATAATTCCACTACGTCACATTTGGCGTTCCACTAATACATCACGTCGCGTAGTGGATGTGACGTATGATGCCAGTATTGAAACAAACTCCAAAATGCAGGTTTATGAATATGATTTTACTAAATATTACATTGAATTCAGATTCTAGATGTCGGTCATTTTTACCCATGAAAAGCTGTAAGTCAAACAATCAATACTTACATTATAGAATCACGTTCGTAGTGGAAAATAAAAACAGCACGTCGTGACGCCCGACCACTATTTCACATAACATAATGCGACTGGTGTCAATTTACGAACATGGCGACCGTTGACGAGCTATAAAATGTTGCCATCAATCAAATATATACTTAGTTTATAGTAAATTTTTCGTTTAAATCAGTATATCGACGTAGCGTATACGGAATTTTCCACCAACGTCGTTTTGAGTGACTAAATAAAAACAGTATTTTATATTATTTTGAACTCTAATACGCTGTTATCTAGGAATATTATTGAATCTGGATCATATAATCCTTCCAAATAACATAAAACTCTTGGACAAGAAGTAGCTTATCAATGAATATTTTTCGTTTATAAAGTGCAAAAGGAGCGTGGGACACTAGAAAAATCACCACTTTTCTATCGTATATTCCCAATAATTAAGCAAAATAAACAGATATAAGTACTTTTGGATATGTGAATAATCAATTTGTGAGTTATTCTGTTGTTTTGAGACATAAAAAAAAAAACAGTTTTAAAATCAATAGCCTGCAGAATTACCTCGAAAGTCATAGGACATGTAATTTTCGAGTAAACATTTTATTTGAAAAACACCCTTATATTTAATTTAGAAATCTTAATTTTAATGTTTTTCTTAGAACTAATGACGTACATTTACAAATGAATTTCTAGGATGATTTAATTGTATCTCAATAGAGACGAAGATGCAAATTGGAAACTGAATATGGTTGATCAAGGTGTTTACAGGACTTATGACCTATCGTTGTTTGGGTTAAGCGCACGGGAACTTTCTAGGAATTTTTGAGGTTAAATACATTTAAAAAAATCCTAGAAAATTCAGTTGTAATGTTACTGTTTATTATGCATTGAACCTCAAAAAACCCCAGAAATTCAGATATAAATTTACTAATCACTCATCAAAAACCTTAAAATTGTTTTATTTAACAACTCAAAAATTTGCATAATATACTTTCTCCCCCACTCTATAGATTTCTAAATTAAATATAAGGACACACTGTTTGGCGATTAGGTTCAGTTTGATAATGCCCTCGCAATGCGAAACAAATTTGCCACAATTTATATAAATTATATAAATTAAATCCAAGTTAAACCACTGTAGTGTTTACGATTATAAAAAAATATATGCTTTAATATATGTATTTATATCTCGCTACATTTAAAAACTATGTTATACTCGTATCTATGCCCTTCAAAGATTAAAATTTTCTAAGGTAAAAAACAAATTCTTAGCCATAGAATCTATATTACGTGACCCTATTGAAGCAATCACATGAAGGCATTCTAACTAAATTGATACAATTTGCGTATATACACATCCGCAAGCCGCATTCGGCCACCCATTGTGAGCTGTGGAGTGCTATTAATAGTGGAAATTAATTGGAGTCCCGAGCCTTTGATCGTGCAAACGTGAAACCCACACACAGCAATAGGTAATCTGCGCCCCTTTAGCGCAGCACACATCCAATAACCAAGTTTTGTACTATGAAATTGATTGATTTACCTAATATTTAATCGGATAATATATTCTACTCCATTTTCAGCATTTAGTCAATTACTTTCATTATTTTGTTCATGACACCATCATTCGCACCGCATTCACTTCCTATATTTTCATTCGACACTATCATACTCAGAGATTTCTTTTCTACTGCATTTATTCTACTTTCATCCTTCTTTTGCCAGATCATTAAGATGGTTTGGACATATGGAAATAATGAATGAAGAAAGAATGGTAAAAAAAATATATGTTAATGATGTAAATGGAACCAGAAATAGAGGAAGACCGAGAAAAACGTGGCACGATCAAATAAATCAAATATTGAATGTCGGCCACGTGAGGAGTCAGAGATCGACGCGCGTGCATGACACGATGTATGAATGTTGAGGAAGCGAGAGAAATATGTCATGAAAGAAAAGTGTGGCAGTCCACTCTTTCTGCCTACCCCTTGGGGGAGAAGGCGTGATGGTTAGATAGATAGAAGATAGATAAGTTAAATTCTCTCAAAAGACATGTTGACTGCTTCAAGCATCTATTTGAAAACACTTATGATGACCTTCGTGGCCGAGTGGTAAGTGCTTTGACTACCACATCGAAGGCCCCGGGTTCGATTTCCGGCGATGGCAGTGTGATTGTCACACTATCTTTGGTCTGGTGTATAATTTACGTGACAATAAAATGACGATAGATTAGCTACCATAACATGTCACGAGAATCAATATGATAGCTATACCCTTTACATCGATTTGAAAAAAAAAACTAACTATCCATCCCCGAAGGGGTAGGCAGAAAGAATGGACTGCCACACTTTTCTTTCCTGACATATTTCTCTCGCTTCCGCAACATTCATACATCGTGTCATGCACGCGCGTCGATTTCTCTGACTCCTCACGTGGCCGACATTCAATATTTGATCGTGCCACGTTTTCCTCGGTCTTCGTCTATTTCTGGTTCATCGATTACATCGATTTGGTTTATTCATGGTTACATCGATTTGGCTCGCGCGTAAAGAGCGATTCAACTTAATAATAATAATAATAATAGGCCTATGATAAGTAGATGTTTTTTACGATATTTATTTAAAAAATAAACATACATATTTTTAAAAATATCTTGGTGATTCAAGGCATAAGAATGATGTATAGGGGATGGTTAATGTTTTCTCGCCCATTACATTTGCATCCCCCATCTAGCGTCCGACCCCCGACTCGGCACTCGGACAGCACCGTGATTGACCGTTTTCTCGATTTTCCCACTTGAAAAGCTCTCTAATCGGCCGAGGGGCCATTTGAATCGCTTAAATATTAAACACCAAGGTGACGAATGGTTCACTTGGATATTGCGGTGTTTCCACATTCCACATTCAAATTAGAGCAATAAAATAAAGCGAGATTTTACCCGCTTTGTATTTCGTGACGGGGTGGAGTCAATTAATGCAAATCGTGTACTTAATCTCATATTTCGCTGTTGCGTTTATTTTATTACTGTTTGATTGGAGTCATACTTCAAGAGGCACGCGCCATACACACGTGTTATTTTGGAAAACACCAAAAATACACGCAAAATAAATTCTTTTATGCAAACTTATGTTTTTAAATAACCGAATATATTAAAAAGGAAATTTATTGTAGTTCTACTAAATCAGAGAATCGTAATCTATACATATAAAACAAAGTTGTGTTAGTTACACCATTTATAACTCAAGAACAGCTGGACCGATTTTGATGATTTTTGATTTGTTGGATTTGTCACCGTCCAGAATAGCAGAGTAACTATTAAAACATCGAAAAATCGACTCGATTGCATCCCATCCAGCTAATATAGTTGTTTAATAGAAAATAGTGCAACAATTCTACGCGAATCATTTTGATTCGCTTCAATAAAGCAAATCCCTTGCTGCCATGTGAATTACATTCATATTAGTGTAATTCAAATACTTTTCATTTAGATTTTTGCATATTTATTTATTTTAACTTAATAAATAACTGAGTTTAAATCAACTAATAAGTCAACACAACTTAATCGATTCTGAGGCGGTACGAAGTTCGCCGGGTCAGCTAATAATTTATAACAACAACATCATCACGCCGTTTCTCCGAAAGGGTAGGTAGAGAGAATGGACCGACACACTACTGTATCCTCATACACCTCTGTAGCTTCCACCACATTAATATAGCGAGTCATACACGCATCTCGATTGTTCCAACTTCTAACAGGACCGATATTTAAAATTTGATTAATTTGGTAATGCCGTGACTTCCTCGGTCTCATACACGCATCTCGATTGTTCCAACTTCTAACAAGACCGATATGTAAATTTTAATTAATTTGGTAATGCCGTGACTTCCTCGTTCGTCTTCGAGTTCTCCATTCGTATCGTTCACATATACTTTCTTAACCATTCTTTCTTTATCCGTGCGTTCCATATGTCAAAACCAACGCAGTGATCTTTTTCTAAGTGAGTCTTGCCGCCTCGTCCTATAGGGTTCTTTTCCAGGTGGCTCTAGGTCTGCCTCGCTTCCTCGTTCCATCCACAGGGGACCAATCTAGTGCGCACTAAGCGACGCATGTTGGGTTTCGTCTCAGAGTGTGACTGATCTATAGCCATTTGCACCTTGCGACTTACGCTCTGATTGTCTTTTCACCCGCCATGGCCCAGAGAAAGGCATTTGACTGCTTATGGCCAAAATACCTTGAATGGAGACACCTATTTATAAACACTTGGAGTTTTCCAATAACATCCGTAGTAGATTTACAAGTCTCGCATCCGTACAGCAGTACGCTTTTAACGCGTGCAATGTAAAAGTTTATTCACTTCAGGGAGATGATTTGCAATACTGTGAGTAACACCTCCTAAAATGGTTACAGAACGCTATCTGAATGGTTTCTATGTCTTAGTAGACGGAGTGTACCACACTTCGCAGGAGTAAGTGCTTAAGAAACAGGCCACTAAGCCTACACTAAGAATAAGAAGAAGAAGAAGAATAATAAATTAATTTTAACGGCAGAAAGACATGATTGTGTTCGTGGTTTTGTTTTTGAAATTCCACTAACAACAGGAATTTTCAAACACCGTTAGCCGGGACACCACATATTAAAAATAATTATTTTAATTTAGAAAAACTTATTTTAACGTTGTACATTATGATTAATCGCATCCTTAATTGTTTTTCCAAGAAATTCAATAAACAACATTATAAATTTAATGGACTCTATTTTTGCGATTATTACAATTAAAGTTGATAGATTTTTTTAAAAATAAAAAAATAAAAATTATGTTCGTTTGTTTCAATGTTTGAATTGTTGAAATATTTTTTTGCCTTTTTCTATTCATAAAAGATAAAATAAAATGATTTAAGTTTTTTTGTAAACGCACTGTCACTCACACTATTGCAAACAATCTCCCTAAGATGAACGGACTCTATTATACGTATACGTTAAAATATGTTGTTTCGTTTGAGAAACGAAATAGCCATTTATGCTAAAACATTATATCCACAACCTTCGTTTATTCTCTCCAAATTGCCATTTTAAAGGTCTTTCGCCGAATAGGGTAATGAATTCCGAATCGATTGCCTACCTTTTCTGCAATATAAAAAATATTGAATTTGAAAGTTTTTGAGCAATAAATCTGGTGGTTATTTATCGTCTGACCCCGATGCGGAACCAATCGGAGGCCGTGCCCGATATATTGTTGTGTTCGGACTAGTAGTAGCGGCCGACCGCGGGGAGGTAAATGGTTGTATTCAGTGGAACATTAATAAAAGAACAATTTCGGGAGCTGGCACCGCGCCGAGCAGGTTACGGGACGATGGTTATAGGGAAATGCAGCCCATTCCAGGCCGTACTTGCCAAGTGCACAGTTATTGCGAGTTCTGCTTCAATTCGATCGTAAACAACATGAACTAAAAATTGTAATAACATTTTGACGAAATGTAATCAAACAACATGTAGGGGAGAACCACCATGAAGAGAACAGTTGCATTTGCAACGATAGTAATAAACCTAGCGACATCCCGCAGCCCTTCACGTGATCGCAGTAGTGTGACGACACCATGTCACACTACTGCGATCACGTGAAGGGCTGCGGGATGTCGCTAGGTTTATTACTATCGTTACAAATGCAACTGTTCTCTTCATGGGCCGTTCTCTTCATGGTGGTTCTCCCCTACACTGAAGAAGGGTGAGAACCATCCCAAGCATGTCCGCGAAGTGTTGTGAAAATATGTATTTTTATATTCATTCAAATAAGATTAGCTGATGGAGGAGACCTTTGTCTAGGGGTGAACAGGAACAGACTGAAGAAGAAAAATAAGATTACTTAACTAACTGACCATCACGCCGTTTCCCAAAAGGGTAGGCAGAGAGGATGGATCGCCATATTGTTCTATCCTGACATAACTCTCGCGCCTCTTCTACATTCGTACATCGTGACATGCACGCTCGTCGATTGTTCCTACTTCGAACATAGTACATTTTTTAGTCATTGATTAATTTGGTCATGCCATGCCTTCTTTGGCCTTCCTTGACTTCTTTTTCCATTTACACTACTTGTGAAAATATATTTTTAACCATTCTTCCCTCATCCATTCGTTCCATATGTCCAAATCATCTTAGTGATCCTTTCTTAATTTTATTTATCACGCATTCATCCGCCTTACATTTCTTTTCTACTTCATCATTAGATATTCTACCATACATTGTTTGAACATTCTTCTTAGTGACCTCATATCTACGGCATTTATCCTACTTTCATCCTTCTTCTGCCAACTCCAAGCTTCACTTCCACACATAAGGGTCGGCACTAGAACTAGATTACTTAAGATTTATATGATCATAATATATTATATAGGGTTATTGAAAGCACTCATAGAGTATTTTTTTTATCTATTTATTTATATTGATTAAAATGACAATCATTAAACTTTTTATTATAAAAAATTAGATATCTGTGTGTGGACTTGTGTGGGAAAACGGATCTACCGTGTGAAGTGATGGGGATGAAACAAGGCTACGGTCATTTCAGGATGCTTGAAGAATTCAATTTGGAAAAACCCTGACATGAAGATCAGCAGCAAAGTAAGAATCTATAAGACTTGTGTGCGACCTATCATGACATACGAGATCGAGTGCAGGGCGGACACCACAATCACAAAAAACGCGCTCAGAGTGTCAGAAATGAAGACGCTCAGATATATATCTGGCAAGACACTGCAAGAGAGGATAAGGAATACACGGATAAGGGAGATATGCGAGGTCGAGGATGTCGTTAAGTGGGGAAGGCAAAGGAGAAGATACTGGTATGCACACGTGAGGAGAATGGATCCATCCAGACTCCCCTTCATTGTGTTGCACGGCCAGCCCCATGGTAGACGACCCCCGGGCAGACTACCAAAGAGATGGATCGACAGCTGGGAGTCGACTTCGCAGGAGGTCAATTCCTCTTAAGAAACAGGCCACTAGGCCTACACTAAGAATAAGATGAAGAAGAAGATGGAATTATCAAATGTAACATTCTATCAAGACAAAATTGAGTACTCCAAACTAAAGTTTTGCAGTTTATACAATAGTTTGTTTTATTTTTTATTTTTTGTATAAACTATTTGATCACCTCCAACGCCAACCGGTTTCAATACGTATCTTCGTCAGACAATTTATTATTCGCAAAGTATTAGCCATTTCGGAAAACAATTTATAAACCTTTAAATGTTAGATTCTAACGACAGGATAGAATCGAAACCGATCGGCAGTAAACACGATCCGAAATATTAAAAGTTTGGTTGTAGTGTGTGTCCACAAAGTTAGCGCTAATTAAATCAAGAATACATATTGTTAAATTTAATTGGGTGAATTTCGTCTTCAACTTGAAGAGGTAATTAATAGTTAGAAATCGAAATAATAACTATTACGAATTTCAAATATCGCAGGCCCGGGGGATGATACGAGTATGTAGCATGTAACATGATCGGCATGACTTCATGACAGAAACTCTTCACTATAAACCAGAGATCCCCAAACTTTTTAGTTCCGTAGACCGCGTGTCGATTTTTTTATATTTTGTGTATGTATTGAAACGACACAAAAATGTATGTTTAGCCGATTAGTAATCCGTGAATTATATATGTTTTAATTAAACAAAAAGACTAACATCAAGGACTGAAATCAATGTTATTAGACTTTATTTTTTAATCTCCAATATGAGCAGAAAACAGTTCATTATTGTGAAGAAGGAATCTGGCCGTTCCTAGACTTGAACCCAAGTCCCTTGGATCAGGAGCCAATATGAGATAGTTTACAGCTTTGTTTTTGTTTAAAATATTATTTTTCTGTATTGTGTTTATTGAATAATGAACTTGAAGAACTGATTAACCATGAAACAGTTGTGAGATTTTGTAAGTCTTAACGCCTACGGTGGGCTGGCCACGTGGAAAGAATGCCAGATGGTAGAACACCACAAATTATATGCAGTTGGGTGCCCCGCGAAAAGAGACCAAGAGGCTAACCGAGGAAAAGATGGGCGGATTGCGTGGAAGAAGATTGTGAGAAAATGGAAGGAGCTGGGGAATGGAGAGAGATGGCCAGAGACAGAAGTCAGTGGAGGACCGTTGTGGAGGAGGCCAAGTCCCACACCGGGATGTAGCGCCGAGAAATGAATGAATGAATGTGTTTATTGAATAAATTTATATTTCGGCGGGACATAGAGGAAATGGGTAGTTTAAATGTGGCCTGGGTCCCTTTTGTTTTTGTTTAATCACAAAACCCCAGTAACGTAAGTCCCGCATGGACGAGGAACGGGCCTAAGGATTGATAGAGCGAAGCTGACGAAAGACGACGTCCGCCTATAACAGCTTCGGGAAAGCGGTGGGACGCTTATAAAGTAGTAAGTCACTATAAATTTGAGAAAAAAAAAGGTCGGAATCGATCCCTGGGGTCGATATATTATAGTACACTTTAGGAATGACTGCTGTAAACGATGGCAGATCTCGGAACTAGGAATTGAACATTTCGCAACTTGCTGTAACTTATAAACCGCTGTTGAGTTAGCTACTTAAAACTTTGGCTCGAACCGCCGCAACGCTGGCGATGAAAGTAGAATTCGGGTCAATTATTACGATTATATTTTCTTCGGTCGATATTTTCGTAAGCGTTCAACCTGTAATTTTGATTCTTTGACATTTTCTTAATGCCCGTTTATTTTTCAATTACGAAGTGTCTTTGGTAATCTAAACAATGGATTTAGTATAACTAACTAACTAACCAACCATCAGGCCGTCTTCCCGAAGTGGTAGACAGAAAGTATAAATTACCACCCTTTTTTTCCTGACATATCCATCGACGTGTGTGTATGACTCGCTGTATGAATGTTGAGGAGGCTAGAGAGGTGTAATAGAATAGTATAGTGCGGTGTTCCATTCTCGACTTAACCTTTCGGGGAAACAGCTTATTGGTTTGTCCGCCAAACTGTTCTTTCCTGACATGCATCTCTCGATTCATGCTGCATGCACGTCGATTTCTCTGACTTCTCACGTGGCCGACATTCAATATTTGATTTATTTGATCGTGCCACGTTTTAATCGGTCTTCATCTATTTCTATTTCCATTTAC
The DNA here is from genome assembly GCA_022606425.2 of Lepidostoma basale. Taxonomy (NCBI): domain Eukaryota; kingdom Metazoa; phylum Arthropoda; class Insecta; order Trichoptera; family Lepidostomatidae; genus Lepidostoma; species Lepidostoma basale. Next base: position 1,184,133 of record JAHDVF020000860.1, on the reverse strand, counting down.
ATCGTTTACATATACTTTTTTTTCAATTCTTTCTTCCAAACTATCTTAATGATCCTTTTATTATTTTATTCATAACAATTTCATCCGCACCGAATTCACTTCTTATATTTTCATTCAACACTCTATCATTTACAGTTTTTCAACACATTCATATAGAGATTTCATTCCTATTGCATCTATTCTACTTCTTTTGTAAGTTCCATGCTTCGCTTCCATACACAAGAGTCGATACAAGTACACCATTGTGCACTGCCATTTTAGCTTTTTTGGGTAGGCTTTTGTTTAAGTGAAATTCGATTTATTATAGTATAAAATTAAAATAAAATAACTTGCTTGGCCTCGATACTGTAACATTGTCCAAACAATGTATCGAAAAACTGCGAGTGACCCAATAAGTTATAGAAATAGCCATGTTAGAAATAAGCCTTAGAGACAGAGTCAGAAATGATACGGTGAGAGAAAAAACAAAAGTCACTGACATCATCCCACTGCGTAGCAAATCTAACATGGCAATGGGCTGGTCACATAGCCAAAAAATCACACGAAAAATGGACAAAAAGACTTGCTGACTTGGAGACCATGGACAGGAAAGAAAAGTGCAGGGCGACCGCAACTACGGTGGAAGGATAACCGAACCGACACATCGGCATTACCTGGATGCTGTCAGAGTGGCGCGGAAGCAAATATAAGAGGTCTTTCAAATCAAATCAGTTTATTTTCTCAAAAGATATTACAAACAACAATTATAGTTTAAAGCATCTATTGAGAACAGGTAAAATATTTAAAATATAATATATAATACCAGGAACGCATGAGAGATGGTTCGAGTTTAGGAATACAAGATACTCTCCAAAGTCAAGAGAATTTGTCTTCTGAACGTACTTTCACGAATATGAAAGACGTCGATCTTCGAACCGATCATGTTCAGCAGTTTTGTCTTTGTCGATGAGTGGACGGGAATAGGCTGAAGAAGAAGAAGAACTTGCGTTATTTTACACACGTCGCTATCTGTAGTAATTCTGAGTGTGTTTTATCGATAACCCCCGAATAGCTCGCCTCGATCTACGGCCTACGGATGCGACGCTACGACGAATATATTTGAGCGATTTAGTAGATTTCTATAAATAATGTTGCTCGTAGCAGCTACATATATCTAATCCCCTCTGTTGCTACGATATAAGAGCGGCAGTATTTAGTAAGATTTATGTGAAGGTGACGTAAATGTCAGCAAACCCAATATTAAGGTGATATCAGTGAACAAAACAGCGTTACGACGTTCTAGCTAAAGCCAAACAATAAAACTGACAGAATTTATTTGATCGCAATATTTGTGATACGCGACTATTTTTGAATCTAACTTTTAAAACATTATTAATTTTACATAAACTTAACCTTTTCCGGTTCTATGTCGAATGACATTCGACATTGACTTTATTACAGCGAGTCCTATGTCGAATGTTATTCGACATTTTTTTTCTTCATCAGTTTAGTGTCAAAATACAAGCAAACATATTTTTTTCTAGCTCGTATTTAGTGTACATAAAAACCTGGATGTATTGTTTTACCCTGTAATTCTGTGAATCTATTGTGGACCTGTGAAACATTTTTTTTGGACCGCTTTAACACTGTAGAATTCTTTAATGGCGAATTTTTATGAATTAAAACACTGTTTTTCCACTTTTGAGTTTATTTTTCTCGACATATCGTTCTCCCCGTGATGAAGGTGTAAGCCTGTCGAGAAAAATAAACTAAAACATTATGTAGATAGCTACAACGCTTATAATACTTTCAACAATATTTTAAACAATATTGTCGTTAACGTGTCTAACAATAGTTTTACACAATATTGTCTAAAGTGGTGATTTGAGAAGGAAGAATGTATGACAAATTTTGACATAAGTGCAACAGTCAGAAATTGGATGAAGTTACCAAATTTATTTATCTGGGAAGCATGTTTACAAGAAATGGAAAAATGTAGAATGACAGAAGGTTCGGTGCTGGGAACAAAATAAATGGCGCTCTCAAAGACATCACTGCAAATATAATTATATACACTAAAGTAAATATGGCAGTACATAAGAAAGTTCCAGTGTCAATGTGAAGCTAGGAGCTTGCAAAAGAAGGATGAAAGTACGATAAATGCCGTAGAAATGAGATCACCTAGAAGAATGTGAGTGAAAACTATATATGATAGAATACCAAACGACGAAATAAGAAAGAAATATAAGGTAGATGATTGCATGATTGCATGACAAAAGAAACAGAGGGAGACCCCCCACATGATGGTCCGATGACATTGGAAGAATTGCTGGCGATTGGATGCAAAAGGCACAAGACAGGGATACGTAGAGAAGTATGGGGGAGGCCTATGTCGAGCAGTGGACGACAACGGCTGTCTTAGTAAGTAAGTTTGCATCATAAGTAAAATAAAAAACGGATCCCCGAGATGGTTTGGAGATATGGAACGATTGGACGAGAGAAGAATGGTTGAAATTTTGTATACAAACAGTGTGAGTGTAAAGAGTAACCGTGGAAAGCATGGCATGACCAAATTAATCAAATACTAAAAGGCGGCCATATTCGAAGTCAGTTTAACGAATTCCTCGATGTAACGATTTTTTTTAATCCCCTTGAACTAGCCATTGCATAGCAAAAAACCTCGATATAAAAAATCTTTCGAATTTTTTAAAACCTCTTGAGATTCGTTATATCGAGGTTCTACTGTGTTTAAATCAAATCAAATCAAATCAGTTTATTTTCTAAAAAGATATTATAAACATTTTTTATAGTTTAAGACATCTATTGAGAACAGGTAAAATATTATATAATAAATATAATTATAATACCTGGAACGCATGATAGTTGGTTCGACATTAGGAATACAAGATACTCCAAAGTCAAGAGTATTTGTCTTCTGAACGTACTTTCACGAATATGAAAGACATCGATCTCCGAAGCAATCATGTTCAGCAGTTTGATTGCTCTCCCCACCGGCATCATCAGAGGTAGGTTGGTTCTGCATGCTGGGAGATAAAACAGTCTGTGCTGACGCTGTCGAAGATAACCATCCGGAACATAAAGATGGATAGCCTCCAAGATGACGGAATTCCCAAAGAATTCCCTACTGACGCTGACACTGATATGAAGTTACTCGTATAAAAAACACTTAACATGTAATTTGTTGCATGTTGATCCAGTTGGCTGCAGTCACAGGCGAGCATGGCAGCTATACGTGGAATCCATCACTAACCCTCGAGGGTTCCCAGCCAAACGCTGCAAGGGCAGGGTCTGCAAGAAGGCTAACATGGCCTACATGGGAATAGCTGCATCCTCCAGGTAACTTCTAATTCTTCTTGTCTTATCGTGTAAGGTTCTCTTCGTGGCAGAGTGGCAAGATCTACGACTGCCACGCCGAAGGTCCCGGCCTCAATTACCTGCGATGGCAGTGTAATTGTCACACTCTCTTTGATCTGGTGTCGAATTCACGTTACAATAAAATGACGAAAGATTAGCTACCTATCACATGTCACGAGAACCAATAGCTAAAAAGTTGTATTCAGTAATTGGGTTCAAATAACTTGTATACAAATATGGAAAGCAACGGGAAACTACCACATCAAAAAGGCCCAAGTGGCATCCCAAGATATTAATAAACTTACTGTAAACCAATCCCTAGTATTAAAACTTAAAAAAGGTATCCACATATTTTGGTACCACAACACCTTCCTTTTTTTACAGTCGCCGCACGCTGATGGATAATATACCGAGTGCAAGTGACACGCGAGTTCATTCCTGTCGCGACAGTCCACGTTCATGGCGTGTGTACATTTATTTCGCTTATTATTATTTTTTGTAAACAACAGGTCGTTTGAACCCCATTACCGTATACAAATTGTTTTTAATATTATATTGACTCTCATGACATGTGGTAGGTAGCTAATTTATCTCCATTTTATTATCACGTGAATTCTACACCAGACCAAAGACCATGTGTAAATCACACTGTCATCACCGGGAATCGATCCTGGGACCTTCGGTGTGGCAGTCATAGCTCTTTCATTGTTTTGTTAATAATCGTTTCAATCGTACTGCAATCACTTATTATATTTGCATTTAGTACTCATATCATATGCAGAATTTTCACACGTTCGTCTTAGATCTCTCATTTCCACTAAAACTATTATATAATTATTTTTATTTTTCAGTTTGAGAGGACGATACTATCTTCAAACCAATGCAGAAGAACCATACGCCAGAAAACTTAATTAAATATTTTTTTAAATAATTATGACCGGTTTCAGAAAATAACTATTCATGATTACGAGTAGATAAAAAAATATATTTCTAAATATGTTATACAGGAAGCGAAATGATAAAAATGAATCGTGTCATTTGTAATTGTAGCATTTTTAATGCCTTTTTGTTTATATATTTTTTCATAGATGTAATACTTATTTTTAATACGAAAACTGTGATTTGATATTGTATTTTTTTATGTTACTTGTAATGTACTTAGCCATTTTCGGTATCCGTTTGCCATATACACGAAAGTTGTACAAAATAATTTAAGTAAAGTGATACTAATGAATAAGTGTATCTAAATAACTTCGCACTATTTATTATTTCTTAATAAAAAATGGTGTTTCTTATATCTTGTTTTATTTAATTTCATTATTTTTATTTATTTATTTCTCAAAAGAACCCTTAGGATGCAGGTTATCCTTAAATGACAGAATGCTGGAACAGGTTGCAAAGTTTAGATATCTGGGAGTGGATCTGCTCAGTCAAAATGATCTTGTCAGTGAAACAATAGGACAAGTCAACAAGGCTTCGGCGGTATCAGGTTGTCTCAAGGATATAATATGGAAAAACAAGTATATGAGAACTGACAGTAAGGTCAGAATATATAAAACCTGCGTAAGGCCTATAAAATGAAGCCACAAACTGATTGAAAAATAAATAATATGAAAGTAAATATATGTTAACAGTTGTGTGCATGTAAATTAACTATAACTTCTTCTAAAAAAAATATCCACCTCGAATACGCATCAAAAAGAAATATTATATGAATGTTTTTAGCAGCGATGTTAAACCCCATTTTAAACTGTAATATTAATATGAATGAAAAAGTTTATTTCAAGCTGTTTTTTTTTATATTTTATGGGAATGACACTTTCGCCCTGCTAATGCATTATCTAATGCGTATTTATAAAATGGCGTAGATTTTCACGATAGAATAGAATAGAATACTTAGAATGATCCTGGTACCCAGACCCAATGTTGCAGCGGGAACTTGGAGGCATAGGACCAACCAAGAGATCCGTACGATGACCCAGCAGCCCCTTATAACGAGCACCGCGAGAGCCGGTCGCCTAGCATGGATTGGGCACGTATGCCGAGCCGTAGAGACCAGAGCAATCAAGACTCTGTACGCTTCTTGACCGACTGAAGTAAGACCTCTAGGATGGCCTAGACAGCGCCTAATGGACAATGTTCTGGCTGATATGGCTAGGTTGGGCGAATCGGACTGCTGGGAGCAAAAGGCGCAGGATCGAGGAGCTTGGCGAAAAATCATCAAGGAGGCTGAAACTCTTCAAGAGTTGTATAAACATAGGAAGTAAGTAAGTAAATTTTCACGGTAGGTTGCAATATGTTTTTTTGGAAATTAGGAAAATCCGTGTAACTCATCTTTCTGGAGCGACGTCTCGGAGATCGTTGCAGTCTTCATCTTCAGGGTGGTTATATTGACTCTGAGACAAAATCAATATAACAGAGTCAGTGGAGAACAACAGTTCATAAAGCCACGCAGGACTTTACTTTGAAGCACAGCGCAGAGACGACGTCGCAGAGAGGAGGAGAAGGAAAAATGAGTGACCCTGGGAGACGGTGATGGCTCCATTACAAGCGCCTTCCCCTACCACAGATGCCCCAGAATGTGTGGGCATCTGTGGCTCTGGTTGGGGTCTGGGTACCCAGGGTCGGGCTCTTCAGTCACATGCGGACCCACAACTGTGAAAGACAGTCTTCCTCGGACACGAGGGAAAGCCGATGAAAATTGACTCTGAAGATGGATTAAGACCATCCTGAAGATGGAGACTGCAACGATCGGACTGTTCTAAGATCCCAATAATATTTTATAATTCCATTGTCGGTTAAACATGTCACTTCCATAAAATGTAATAAAACTTCTAGAACATGAAATGTGTAAATATAACTTACAATGATTTAAATTAATCGTCAATGTGATAATATTTTAGAGAAAAAAAAATTACATACACATTAAGTAAAAACCAGTAGCTTTTAATGTATAAAAATATAAATACCTTTGACTTATTGAATCAGAATAAAAGGAAAAACTCTTCTAAAGTCATTAATACGAATGAAAACGTCAGTTTTCTAGAAGTTTTATTATATTTTATGGGAATGTCATGTTTCGCCCTTCTAAGAAATTATCAGCGAAACATGCTATTGTCTTTGGTCTGGTGTAGATTTCTCGTGACAATAAAATGGCGATAGATAAGCTACCTATCACATGTCACGAGAGTCACTATGATAGCTATAATACCCTTTACATCGATTCGGCTCATGCTGTAATGATGTAATAGAGCGATTCAACAAAATAATTATAATAATAATAAATAATAATAATAATAATTCCCATAAAATATAATAAACCTTCTAGAATTCTATCGCATTAATTATTCAATATGAAATAATCATCTTCTTTAAAATATTCGCAGATACACATCTATCAGATCATGTAAACAATTTTATAATATTTTAAATATGTATCACTGAAGAAGGATTGGTTGTCCGAAACATGTTTACGTAATTTAAATGTTTTAAATGTAAGTGTTGTATAAAGAAAGTGTATAAAAAAAGAAAAAGGTAAATAAATTGGATAATTTATAGAGCGCCATTTTTATGAATTACTCATCTCAAGAGCGCTATAGAAAATGTTCCGTTTTATGAGCTAGTTAAAAAAATAAACATATATATATACAGGCTGCACCTGACGTAGTCGATAAACCTTTCTTATCAGGAAAGGATTTGAAAAGGTGCGTTCTGGTTCTCGATCTAAAATGAAATTATTTATCTCGCAATTTCTCGTATCCTTCTTCTTCTTCCATAAGTAGACCTATGTGGTCTGTTCTCCAGAGTCTTCTGCCATTTCTCGACAATTCAAATATTGTTATTTTGAATACAACTGCCATACGGATAGAATTATTATTATAAATATGGTCAATAAATCAAGTATATTGATTCGAAGTAAATATTTAAGTCTGCCACCTAATTTTATTCGTTTCCAATTGCCATATCCATAAAGATCCCCCTTAACTAGACATAAACAACTTATATTACCGGAGTTATGATTTTTATCATTCGTCTGTGATTTTATCGCTGTTAATACAAACCACCCCCCCCGCGGCCCGCTGTCGTTTCGTCTTGCGGAAATAGTTCCGCCACTAAAAAAATAATGGAAAGGCGGGAAATTGGAGACGCCATCTTAATGGACAGCAAACCGCGAGACAGCATGAATATTATCCCAAATACTGCCAGCCACAGCCACCATCACTGGTGACACTATTGATTTTTCGGCGGAGAAAGCATTTTACTTTTAAACATAAACATGAACAATGAAAAAATCTCAACTCATATATTGTATAACATATTACGTTGTTTCACAATTTTCTGTATTGATTTTATACTGCAAAATTTTTTAAGGGACTTTGATAATGCCTTAGAACTTTTGAAAAAGATTGTTTTTTTAATGTTTTCACTGGAAAATGATGTGTACAGTCCAAAAAACATTTGTGGAATGCGCAAAAAAGCATGGCGAAAAGTAATGGCGAATATTTTAAAGAAGACACAAAATTCATGATTATTTCATATGCTGTCCTTCGTATCCGGGGAACACTGTCCCTTACGTATGTAAGCCAAAGAACCCAACCATAAAACCACACTCTCTGGGGCATCTAGATCAGGGAAAGACGTTGGCAGTGGAGCCGCCACCGTCTCCCGATGGTCTATCCGTTCGTCTTCTACTCTCTTTGACATCGTCTCTGCGCGTGCTTCAAAGTCTTGCGTGCCGTATGTATTTTTTATTGTCTCCATCTAGGTCTTTCTTTTGCAGTCGTCTACCATCATTCACTATCGATTTATTACACTACGATATTTACCACCGTATTGGGAATCTGACACCAAAATAGTGTTATTTAACGACCCAGTGTGGCGAAGAAGTATCGGTAGATCGAGAATACGATGCTTGGATCATGTAGCAGACTGTGGAGCCCTGGAGCAGCAAAACTAGAAGGTGGCAAACAGATACATGACAGGATGGAGGCGTTTTTTGAATGAAGCTAAGGCCTAGGTTGTAACGTTGCGTTGATGATAATAATATTGTATATTGTAGATAACTATGCATTCGAAAACACAAGTTAATATCCTTTTATAAAATTTAACAACAAATTTGTATTTCTGGGATATGTATTCAGATAAATTGGATTATAAAGAGTTAAAATGTGTAATTTCTCCTCTCCATTTCAAAGGTTGTTATTCCTTTTAGCACAATTGGAACAAGGTAGCTACTTCCGTATCTACCTATTCCATTCATAATAATTAACCCCGATTCTGAACAAGGAGTTGTAAAATTTCCAAGTCAATAAATTATTATCATTTGTACCAATTATTAAGGTAAATGTGGACATTTAAGTGGAGTTGTGGAGAAAACTAGCGTTGTTTAGAAAAAAAAACGAACAAAAGAATAATATTAAACTATTATTATTTGTTCAAAATATAATTGCTGTATCTAATGTAGTAACTAATTAATCCACACTTCGTTTAATAATGGATAAACCTGCAAACTATTCCAAAAAAACTAAAACTAACTAACCATCACGCCGTCTCCCAAAAGGAGTAGGCAGAAAGAATGGACTGCCACATTTTTGTTTCCTAATACTCGTATAATATATTTATTTCGATTATCATGCACGCGCGTCGATTTCTCTGACTCCTCACGTGGCCGACATTCAATATTTGATTTATTTGATCGTGCCACGTTTTCCTCCGTCTTCCTGTATTTCTAGTTCCATTTACATCGTTAACATACAATTTTTTTATCATTCTTTCTTTATTCATTCTTTCCATGTGTCTAAACCATATTAATTATCCTTTCATTATTTTGTTCATAACACCATCATTCGCACCGCATTCACTTCTAATATTAACGCAAAATATTCTATCCTGACGTATAACCTAACCTTCACATCCTGTCATGGAGTCATACATAAACATGATTTTTAGGTCTTTTTACGAAAGCACATTGTTTTGCGGGAATTAAAACTTTGATTAAGAACAAAGGTGGTTTATACAATCAGAAAAATTATCTAAAAACATTCGTGTCAAAAGTCAGTACGTCTCCTTGGCAACAAGAACCGGAGCACCAAAGCCAAATAAGATTCCAGATAGAAACTTAACCGTATCTGATGAAGCGCGGCCTGTTATCTGGTACTTAATAATTAGCATAAATAACACATTATAATGTCCAAGCTCCTAGGGAGAATTACGTCATTAAGTGAGCCCTTTAACACGTATAGGGACTCCAGTACTATTTCTCCAGTCAAAAGTATCAAAATTAATTAATACGAATGAAAACGTCTGCTTTCTTCTTCTTCTTCGTCTTCCTCAGCCTATTCCCGTCCACTCCTGGACAAAGGCCTCCTCCATTCGCTTCCATATCACTCTGTCCTGTGCAGACTGTATCCAGGTTATTCCGACGTGTCTGTTCAAATCATTTTTCCACCGTAGTTGCGGTCGCCCTGCACTTCTCTTTGCCGTCCACAGTCTTCAAGTCAGCAGTATTCTTGCCCACTTTTCATCTCAGTTTCTGGCTACGTGACCTGCTCATTGCGATTTTAGAGTCGCCACCCGGTGGATGATGTCAGTGACCATTGTTTTTTCTCTCACAGAATCGTTTATGACTCTGTCTCTTAGGCTTATTCCTAACATGGCTCTTTACACGGCTCTTTGGGTTACTCGTAGTTTCTCGGCACTTTGTTTAAACAGTGTAACAGTTTCAAGACCATAAGTACCAACTGGCAGAACGCAGGCTTCATAGACTTTTCGTTTCAGGTTGATCGGTATTTTCCGGTTTTTAAGGATGTAACTCATGTCTCCGAAAGCTGCCCAGCTTAGTCCAATTCTTCTTTTTAGCTTTGCCGTTTGGTTATCTTGGTCTCTACTTTATAGAAGTTTTATTATACATATATTTTATAATGACTTAGAAAAGCGAAATATGTCATTCCCGTAAACAATAATAAAACTTCTAGAAAACAGACGTTTTCATTCGTATTCATTATTTAATATGGAGTTTTACATCATTGTTCAAGAAACAATAAATAAGTATTAAAATTAATTTTTAATGTAAGTATTCAAGTAGAGATAAGATCCCTTAGACTTTGTGTCATATTGATTTGAATTTCATATCCCAACATGGATAAGGAATGTAGAGCGGAAGAAAGTACTCGTATTATTTACAAAATTATGAAAGGATCACTGTGTTGCTTTGGACATATGGAATCATGGATGAAGAAAGAACGATTAAGAAAGTGTGCGGTAAAGATGTGATTGAAGTACGGAGTCGAAAAAGACCAAGGGAAACATGGCATAAACAAATTAATTCAATTTTAATGATTGGTCATGTTAGAAGACGTTAGTGTATGACGTGCTGTATTACGCATTATTCACTGACAAGAGCGTTGGGTCGGCCATGTCGTAAGAATGCCTGAAAATGTTATCACGGAGGTCAGAGGAAACATTTCAAATTTAAAAAGACTCCCTAAAAAACGAGCCAAGAGACTATCATTGACAATGAGCGCTGGGAAAAGACTGCAGAGGATAGAGACTTAGTTGGAGAACAGTCCGTAAGGGTACGCAATACTTGAAACACAGCTCAAAGACGACGACGTAGATAGGAGAAGGAGAAGAAAGAAAGGACCATCGGGAGACAGTGGCAGTTTCACTGTCAACGTCTACCCCTATTCTAGATGTCCCAGAGTTTTTGGATCCTGGAAATGATGCTATAGCAATATGAGAACTCAAATCCGTGAAAGACAGTTTCCCTCGGATACGAGAGAAAACTGATGTTAATAACAAGCTAAATCAGTGTGTCATGGAAAGAAAGAATATCAATGAAGATATGTATTCATACAAAAAGGAAATTTACTTTTTTATTCATTTTTCATTATAATGTATGTTTGAAGATATAAGCCATGCTACATATAAGAATCTCATACCGGATAAGAAATACTGAAATACGTAGAAGGTTGGTAGTAACGATGTCGTCAAAAGGTCATTTGCGGGACATGTTGCCAGATTGGTAGAAGACAGATGGACCAGAATGGTGGTAGAGTGGAGACCCCGGGAAGCCAAAAGAAAGAGACGGTGACCCCCCACACGATGGTCAGATGACATTCGAAGAATTGCTGGCGATTGGATGCAAAAGGCACAAGACAGAAATACGTGGAAAAGTATGGAGGAGGCCTATGTCCAGCAGTGGACGACAACCGCTGTTTAAGTAAGTATATCGTATATAGATAGTCTTTGATATAAATTTCGGATGCCAACTCGCTGAGAAGTTGAATAGCTTTTAATACGGGAAAGTTTGGATAAACTTCCGTATGGCAATCTGAAGTATAAACCCTTACATTGTTTTCTAATAGATTGTTGGCTTGGTGGATTAAAATTTTGACTCTCGACGATAGCTACATATAAAGTTGCATACTGTAAATATATTTCTTTTTTTATATTATATAATTTATAGCCTCGATTATAACTGTTTCGGTCAAATAAAAGAAAACATTCCAGGTAGAAAAATGAATACTTTTCTTTTACCAGGCTGAAGAGAAATATAGCAAAGCGGTCTACCTGGTGATCGGTCTTGTGGTTGATGGGCGGGGCGGGGCTTCTGGGAAGGGCTAGAGGGCGCGGGTGGGGCCATCCATCAAAGGGGGAGGGATATTGCGGACAACGGGCAAAAATTATTTTCGTTGACGTCACTGGAATTAAGACTCCAATAGCACCAAACATGGGTCTCGTATGTAGGTAAATTTGGCATAAAGCCTTAATGAGTGAATGTATTTTAATTATTATTACACAGTCTTGGAATTATGTATGGAAGCGAAACATGGAACTGGCAAAAGAAGGATGAAAGTAGAATAAATGCAGTATAAATGAGATCTCTTAGACGAATGTGTGGATACTCTGTGTATGATAGAGTGTCGAATGAAAATATAAGAGGTGAATGCGGTGCGAATAATGGTGTTATGAACAAAATAATGAAAGGATCATTGAGATGGTTTGGACATTTGGAAAGAATGAATGAAGAAAGAATGGTAAAAAAATTATATGTTAACGATGTAAATGGAACCAGAAAAAGAGGAAGACCGAGGAAAACGTGGCACGATCAAATAAATCAAATATTGAATGTCGGCCATGATGAATGTATACTTATACTTGTACATGAATCCTGGATTTCACCCATGGTGGGTGATTAATTCATAGATTAATCTTAAAAAGATTAAATTAATTAATAGATTAATCTTAAAAAGATTAACATATGTAATCAAATCTACATAGATGGCGTATTGAAACTGACATGTGAAGATAAGTATAGATTTGTAGCATATATACAACCTCCAAAAATTTGTCTTACATGGTCATAAAGAAAATAGGTGGAATGGGGAATGTTGTAATTACATAAAGAGTGCGCTTAACCCAACCAATGACAGGTCATAAGTCCTGTAAACACCTTGATCAACCATATTCAGTTTCCAGTTTGCATCTTCGTCTCTATTGAGATACAATTAAATTTCATGAATTAATCACCCACCATGGGTGAAATCCAGGATTCGTGTACAAGTATAAGTATACATTCACAAAAAATATTTTTTTTATTAACAATACATTTTTTCCTAACGACTTAATATGTTTTTAATTAATTGTAAAGTGCTTTTCTATTTTTCATCGCTCAGACAATATCGTAAACGGAATCAACTCAAGGATGGAACATTCATCATATCTGTCCTTGATCAATCATCGCATTTCATTCGTACGGAAGGGCTGTGGATAATTTGAATTTGGTATACGAAGTTCCTTGCCTCTATTCTTAGTAAAACGTTAAAGAACAGAAATTGGCTTGCGTGACCTACCGCATTATTTGTAGGTCACGTGGCTCGTGGGAGGGGTTCAGATGGAATTGGGACGATAATATAGAAAAAACTAAAATTCGGATCCAGTGCCTACCTGCCTGGATTCTTAGCATAGAAGTCGATACGATCGAATATTTTTAAATTTGAATATATGACCATCGAGTTTCGATAGAATACCTATATCGAATTTTATTCTTAAATGTACGACTTTACGCTTCGTATTGAATCAAGATAATTTGACGACCTTTGTGGCAGAGTGGTAAAAGCTCTGACTTCCATACTGAAGGTTCCGGGTTCAATTCCCGGCGATGGCAGTGTGATTGTCACACTGTCTTAGGTCTGGTGTAGAATTCACGTGACAATAAAATGGCGATAGATTGGCTACCTATCACATGTCACGAGAATCAATATAATAGCTAAAAAATAAAATGTATACAGTAATAGGGTTCAAACGACCTGTTGTATAAAAAAAAATAAAAATAAAAAACTGACTATTTGCTATAGTAATATTAGGTCCTTACATATGAAATTGGCGTTTTGCCGTACTGGCAACTTTGATCTCAAATATCTTCTCTTTGGTTAGGAATTCCAAATTCAAATTTATACAGCTATTTACTCAAGTATTTGTGTTTCAAAAATTATAATTCATTTGTTTTTTCCTCAATTGTTTTTTTTCTTTGCGTCACTCAGTTTACAAAATGGAAAACTTGAAATATCGCGTTATTTACGAGTACGAGTTCCACCGTGGCACCAGTGCTGCAGAAACGGCTCGAAGGATTAATGATGTGTATGGTGGCGGTGCCGCAAAAGAAAACACAGTGCGTTTTTGGTTCCAACGTTTTCGTTCTGGAAATTTCGACCTGCAGAACAAAGCCCGTGGACGGCCGGAGACCAAAGTTGATAATGAAGAATTGAAGGCTATTGTGGAAGCGAATCCATCGCAAACCACGTCCGAGTTAGCTGCAGGCTGCGGTGTTAGTGATAAAACTGTTTTAATCCACTTGAAGCAAATTGGGAAGGTGAAAAAGCTTGAAAGGTGGGTACCTCACGAATTGAGTGAAGCAAATCAACAAACACGCGTTGACTGCTGCGTTGCATTACTCAACCGGCACAATAATGAAGGGATTTTGAATCGAATCATTACCTGTGATGAAAAGTGGATCCTGTATGATAATCGGAAGCGCTCATCGCAATGGCTGAACCCTGCCGAACCAGCCAAACCATGCCCCAAGCGAAAATTGACTCCAAAAAAGTTACTTGTGAGCGTTTGGTGGACTAGTGCTGGTGTCGTTCACTACAGCTTTCTTAAATCTGGCCAGACGATTACGGCAGATGTCAATTGTCAGCAACTGCAAACCATGATGGAAAAGCTAGCTGCTAAACAACCGAGGCTGGTTAATCGCTCTAGGCCACTGCTGCTTCATGATAACGCTAGACCACACACTGCACAACAGACGGCTAACAAATTAGAAGAGCTTCAATTGGAATGTCTAAGACATCCACCGTACTCTCCGGACCTTGTCCCAACAGATTACTGTTTTTTTCGAAATTTGGATAACTTCTTGCAAGGGAAAAAATTCAACTCCGATGGGGCAGTCCAAACCGACTTCAAAGATTTTATTGATTCCTGTCCGAATGATTTTTTTAGTAAAGGGATCGATGAACTACCTATGAGATGGCAAAAGTGCATAGATAGCAATGGTACATACTTTGATTAAATAAATATATTATGTTTAAAAAAAATCAACTTTATGTTCCTCCCATACAAAACGCCAATTTCATATGTAAAGACCTAATATAATATTTTTTCCATAATAAAATTATATATAAAATAATATTACTGTTAAAATGTAAAACGCTGTTATAATATCACAATTTCTTTTTATTCACTGAGAGTGTCGCGACAGCTGTTTCGCCAACCGATGTTGACATCATCAGGTGTTACAATAAACTATTTAATGTTATCATACGAGTACATGGCTCTTTGGGTCACTCGTAGTTTCTCGGCACTTTGTTTGGACAATGTAACAGTTTCAAGACCATAAGTACCAACTGGCAGAACGCAGGCTTCATAGATTTTTCGTTTCAGGTTGATCGGTATTTTCCGGTTTTTAAGGATGTAACTCATGTTTCCGAAAGCTGCCCAGCTTAGTCTAATTCTTCTTTTTAGCTCTGCGGTTTGGTTATCTCGGCCCAATCGAATATTGTGTATACAGTTAGTTATTTCAATTTCAATTTCAATTTCAATTTCAATTTCAATTTCAATTTATTTTTTAAATCATAAACATTACAGTTTATAACCAAAGCGCTTATGACTATACAGGTAGGATACAAAAACAACAAAAAAACTATTTTAAACAGTAAATACAATTATGAAATTTAAAAATAGACAAAAACACAAAAAAACACGAGATAATTAAAAAATAAAGACCAAATAAGTAATTAGAAACAATAAGAAAAACAACACATTATTTAAGAGATAGATGTTTTCTGAGGGTAGCCTCACTATTGTGGAAGATGTCCACATCCGAAGAGATGCGGTTTAGAAGGATTATTACCCTGCCCACGGGCATAACCTTAGGTAAATTGGTTCTACACAGTGGCAGGTGAAATAATCTATGTTGCCTTTGTCGCAGATAATTGGCAGGGACAAACAAAGTCAAGTCATTCAATACTCTTATAACGCTTGGCTTCTGATCCAGGGGACTTGGGCTCAAGCCTGGACACAACCAGATTCCTTCTATATAATATTGAACTATTTTCTGCTCATATTGAAGATTGTAAAAAAAAAATCGAATACCATTGATTTAAATCCTTGGTGTTAGTCTTAAAAAAGTTATATCTTTGTAACAACAGTAAAAAATCTGAGCTGGCATGCGCCGAAGTCAATAAAGCAATGTCGTTATTCGGTCGGAGGTGCTGGGCGAGTGGCGCCTGAAGTAAAACTGAAAATGAAACCGGAAACGACCCTCGCGTGCTCCTCGCGAGCAGCCCGCGGGCCAGGGGGTGCCGCGGGGGAGGCCCGATAAGGTAACAGGGGACTTATCCTAAAAGCTATCTTATTTTAAGACACTCTATATCCACTGCTCGCCTTGTTTTTACTTTCCACGAAAACCACAGAACAATAAATTCTTACATTGTTCTTAGCACATGTCTATACAATCGCCGCGCTAGTACAATATGTTTTTTGTTTCAACCCTTATTTATTCTACACTAGCGTAAGTGTTTTTTTTTAGTTCAATCTACACTAGCGTAAGCGTAGATTGAACTAAAAAAGATGTGAATCGTGGTGCGACATTGTAGCATATATACAACTTCCAAAAATTTGTCAGACGTGGTGGTCGTAAGAAGGGTGGAATGGGGAATGTTTTATTACATAAAGCGTGCGCTCAACCCAACCATTGACAGGTCATAAGTCCTGTAAACGCCTCGACGCCATATTCTGTTTCCAATTTGCATCTTCGTCTCTATTGAGATACAATTAATCCTTAAATACTGAAATTATAGCTGCACGCTATGTCTTAATATTTAAAAATTGTTGCATACGTATAACCTTAATCAGGTTTAAATTAAAACATTTTTCATTGTTCACCAACAATTTGATGATGCTGACATTGCCGTTTTTGTTTCTATAGGTACGCCTCATTTTATCTCTCAGGGCTCGCATTCACAATAAAGTCAAAAGTTTCTTATGTATCGCTACACACCTTCGCGCGCATAGACAGAACGAATATATTAAAGTATGTTATGGGTTAAAACTGTTCTAAAATTTAACGAGTTTAGGAAAAATAATCTTACAAAGAGCATTGTGTATGTTTTTTATAAGACAGGTTGTCCTCTGAAATGCACATCTCTATCCCTTACACCCTCTGAGAGAGTGTAAGAGCTCTGTGAAATATGCCCCCGAGAAATCTTCGGGATTCTCCTTTGGGTATTTACGATGTGTTGCTATAGGGTAGACCGAGGCGAATCGGATCGGTGGGTGAATCGGATCAAAATAAGAAATTTGGTAATATTTGAAAAACGCGTTAACGCGGAACACAAGCGACTAGCGCCTTACGACCCTTTCACACCCCGCACCACCCGCCGTTGGCAAGGTTTCTATTCGACTTGTACACCAGTGTCAAAAATGCGCGCCAGCGCGTCTGGTATTTGTGTGTGTTACAATTTTGCTGCGCATCTAAGGTAGGTGCTTACCATTTCTTTGTGTAATTCTAAGGATATGTCTTAAAACTTTGAATTGTATGTCTTATATTGATTGGGAGTGGGCCTATTTTAGAAAACATTTTAGTTTTTAAGCAAAATATTACTGGTTAATGTGTAAAATAGTATTTATTTCAAGTCTTCAATACGGGGTTATTCGGATCGCGTCATCGGGGGCGAATTGGATCACTATTTTTAAATGATTTGTTTTATAATGATGCGTTTTTATTTCCTTGTAGATGGTTCGCACGTACAATAGAAAGACTAATGCGGGAGAATGGTCCCAAGAAATGAGAGAAGCTGCAAATAAAGTCTCAGCCAAAGAGTTAACCTTACGTCGGGCTGCTGAGATTTACGAATTACCAAAAACGAGTCTACAAAGAAGAGTTACTTTCTCCGGAGGTGTCATTAAAACGATTGGTGGACAGCCAGCCTTAGATGAGACTGCTGAAAAGATTTTAGCAGGCCGTTTACTGCACTTAGCGAGTCATGGCTTCGGAATTACACCCAAGGCGATTCGTAAATATGCATTTGAATTCGCAGAACGTCAGAAAATTAAACAAAATTTTAACAGAGCAGTAGGAATGGCTGGTCAGGACTGGTTCCATCGCTTTATGGAAAGAAATAAGCAGTTGACTATTCGGAAACCAGAAGGATTGTTTACCGCAAGAATTGACGGCATGAAAAGGGAAAAAGTGTCCGAATTCTTCAAGACTTTAGAAACAGTAAAAAAAGGCCCGTATATATATGATTTATGTGTTACTTATTAATATTGATCTCACTATTCATTATCTAAATGTTGGTAATGATTTGTTAAGAAAATTTTTATTTAGTTATATATGTTATGTACGATCCTATTCGCCCCGATAATTGGGGCGATTCGGATATTTCTGTCTTTCAAGTTTTTAGTTCATATTTTGGAAAATTAATGAACATTTTAAGTTTTAAAATGTTTATTGCGTAGCTAGATTGTTACTGATTACTATTTTGTCAATAAAAGTTTCATATATTATACTGTAGTATGATTTAAATATTCTCAAAAAAAAAGTGATCCGATTCGCCTCGGTCTACCCTATTCGGATCCCCCGACACACGAGCTCCGTTAAATAAGTACATCGGTACCACGTGCGGAAGATATAATGCCCCGACAAGATCCATTCAACATTCACCGGTAGCCTTCTTTAAGAATAAAAAGGCATTGCATGAATGAACACGCTTATTTGGCAATTCATTTCTTATTTTACAGTTGCATTTTTTTGCAAAAAATTAAGCTCAAGAATAAAAAATACATAACCTCTGCAAACAAGCATTGAAAAAAAATCATAGTAAAATATATATTTTTTCCATTTGTTATTTTAGTGTCGACTGGTATCGTAGATCGCTGCCATATTTTAGGCGAAGATGCCGACTGCCAACAGAATATGTAAAACTAAAAGAACAAATAGTGTAAAACTTAATATTTACAATGAACATTTGTTTTTTGTGAATGTATACTTATACTACTCGTATAAAAAAAAAAGAAAAAAAAATGTGGAATGGGGATGTTGTAATTACATAAAGCGTGCGCTTAACCCAACCAATGACAGGTCATAAGTCCTGTAAACACCTTGATCAACCATATTCAATTTCCAGTTCGCATCTTCGTCTCTATTGAGATACAATTAAAATTAATGAACATTTGATTTATATTTTTTAAATCACTATTTTTTTAAAGTCTAACACCAAAGATTTAATGATATTAGAATTTATATTACAATCTTTATATGGGCAGAAAATAACTCATTATTATGAAGAAGAAATCTGGTCGTGTCCAGACTTGAGCTCAAGTCGCCTGGATGAGGAGCTAAGCGTTCTATCCCCTAGACCAATAATAGTATAACATTACGTTGATGCAAGGGCAGATACAGCCAGAATCATTGGGCTTGGAGTAGTATCAGAAATGAATTTAAAAAGTAAATTCTTTAACTAAAAATCGTTCATATGAGGGTGGTTGTGGCTCATGTTTCGTAGGCAAATAAAAAAACGTACACGTTCTCAGTAGAAACGAAATCAATACATTATTCGAGAGAAACTGCTATGAAGAAAGGAAAGTAAAATATTCTATTCTATGTACCCGCCAAAACAGCAGTTTCTGCAACACATACCACACACCGCATAGATATTTTAACGAATTCGGAGGAAGCACAGGCAGGATTGTAAAACATCAAGAATCTAGGAAATGCCATAATACAGAGACTCCTCTGTGCTAACATCACCGCTATCTCGACATGCCCATTGCCTCGGGGATTTTATAGCGAAGATTTTATACGAAAAAAACAAATAAAATCCCCCCTTGCCTTGCTTAGCTGGTTCCCTAGAAGCTACGCTCACTTCAAACATGTGGCCACTAAATAAAAACGCTTTATGGTTATGATATTTTCTGGAACGGTTTTATCTTCTGAAAAAATATTGCTATGTGTCTATTATGAAATTACTAGAACGAATATTATACATAAATAATACTAGTTGCAACCCGTGAAATATTCACGGAATAATACCAAATTCTACATTTTTGAAATATTATTATTTTGATGACTTATATTTTAAGTGCGCGGTTTTGTAAAATCAATTACCCTAAGGGCGCACTAGGAAATGACTGACCGAACAGTGCAGTCATTAGAAGTTTCTTAAATTTAACGTCACTATCTTCATACTTAATACTAACGGACCCGCAACGCTGAAAGGACGATCATAGAAACTTGCTATGACTGAAATTGTTATGTTGTTTGCACTTGTTTCTACTAATCGGAGTGAACGTCGCCTTTCCGTTGGCATGGGTGTCACGAGAGGTCCGATATATGCGTTGGCGCTCTCTGGTGTCGAGCCTTAAACACTGTCAAACACAATTTGTATTTTACTCGTTCTCAGATTTTAAGCCAGTGGAGTTCCTTCCGAAGCGGCGTGATATGACAGTATTTTTGTTGCCCCATAATCAATCGGGCAACAGCATTGAATACACTTTGTATTCTGTATATGATCTGTATATGATAGAGTTACAAATGCAAGTATAAGAAGTGAATGTGGTGCGAATGAAAGTGTTATAAACAAAATAAGGAAAGGGTCATTAAGATGGTTTGGACACATGGAAAGAATGAGTGAAGACAGAATAGTAAAGAAGGTATATGTAAACGGCGTGAACGGAGCTAAAAATAGAGGAAGGCCGAGGAAAACGTGGCACGATCAAATCAATCAAATATTGAATGTCGGTCA
This sequence comes from Lepidostoma basale, assembly GCA_022606425.2. NCBI lineage: Eukaryota > Metazoa > Arthropoda > Insecta > Trichoptera > Lepidostomatidae > Lepidostoma > Lepidostoma basale. Next base: position 1,163,473 of record JAHDVF020000860.1, on the reverse strand, counting down.
CGTGAGGAGTCGGAGAAATCGACGTGCGTGCATGACAAGATGTATCAATAGAGAGAAGTATGACAGGACAGAACAGTGTGGCGTTCCATTCTTTCTGCCTACCCCTCCGGGGAGACGGCGTGATGGTTAGTTAGTTAGTTAGTTTTTTGTATTCTGCTTAATTGATTAATTGGCAATCCAGCGCACATTCCGTTGCAATAATCTAAACGTGACACTACAAAATAATTTACGAGGGTTCTAGCTTCATCAATAGAAGCCATCCTAGCTTCATCAAATATCGAATGGAGCAAGATCAGCTTAAAGTTTTTTATGTTCATTAATTTTTTAAGACGTAATTAATTTTCTCCTAGGTAGAGAGGTTTGAGGTGTGATAGGATAGAAAAGTGTGGCGTTCCATTCTCTCTACTTACTCTTTCGGGGAAACAGTGTGTTGGTTTGTCCGCCAAACTGTACTTTCCTAACACACTTATCTCGTTTCACCAACATTCATACATCGTGTCATGCACGCACGTCGATTTCTCCGACTCCTCACGTGGCCGACATTCAATATTTGATTTATTTGATCGGGCCACGTTTACCTCGGTCTTCCTTTATTTCAAGTACTATACTTTTTTATCATTCATTCTTTCCATGTGTCCAAACCATCTTCATGGTCCTTTCATAATTTTGTTCATAACACTTTTATTCGCACTGCATTCACTTCTTATATTTTCATTCGACACTCTATCATACAAACAATGAATACATAACTAAAAACACCTTTCTTAAATAGTCCATTATTTTGGCCGAAACAATAGGACACTTCAACATTATTAACTGTTAAAATTTATAACTGTTATAATATCACAATTTTTATTATAAACATGTTGAGAATGTCGCGACAGCTGTTTCGCCAGCCGATGTTGGTATCATCAGGTGACAAACAACAGTTGATCCTTCTAACTTTTTACTCTCCCCATAGACATACTAAATGTTCCGGCTGAGGTTTCCATGGTTTCCTCAGCTGTAAGGCGAATGTCGGAACATATATAGATAGCCCATGGACCCCAGAGCTTGGTTGAGTCAGCTCCGTATGTATAAATTTTAATACATCAAGAAATATCCTTGAAATAATTATAAGCAAGGGTGTATTTTGCGATGTATTTTGAAATCAATGAAGGAAGAAAAAAAGTTGTTTGTAATACCTGATGATGCCAACACTTGTTTTCGAAACAGCTGTCACGACATTCTCAAAAAGTTAACAATAAAAATTGTTTTTAAGATAATCAAATGATTTTACTGAAATCTCTTAATGGAAGTTCATTTAAATACGAAGTTTTTTTTAAATACGGAAGTTCATATTGCATACGAATCCTCTTAAATAACTTCGGTATGAATATTTAAATTGTACGACCCCTGATCTGTGTGTATATAAAGGACTCAGTTTGCAATAGTGTCACTGGTCTGTCGATGCCAGCGAGCCTGACGAAATCGGTCGCTGTCGAAATAAAGACAAAAGTGGAAGTAGTTCAAAAATACCATTTTATTTATTTATTATATAAAAATTGTGATATTATAACAGTGAATAAATTTGTTGAAATGATTTTTTTTAGATAAATTCTACATCATATACCATATATTACAGATACGAATTAAATAATTTGTTATCTTAAATGTTGAGATATCTATCACTGTGTTGTGGTGTAATATTTCAATTTAATAACATTAATAGTGTAACATTCAAGTTAATAAAATTCGATAATATTATTTAGAAATACTAACTTATCATTGAATATAGACATTTATTGTGAATAGAGACGTTTAAAAACATACAATACTAGATGAGTAAATAAAAATGAGTGCCCTTGAAGGATCACCTGCATTGTTAAAGCACCCTTAAAAAATTGTTAAATCATTTCAATAATAGGCAGCCCTTATGCAAGCCCGGCTAGCTCAGTCGGTAGAGCATGAGACTCTTAATCTCAGGGTCGTGGGTTCGAGCCCCACGTTGGGCGAATATATTTTTGACTTTTAATGTTTTTGGAATGATGAATATTATATTATTTAATACTAGTAGCTAAACAAATATTCTAGTTTTTACTTTTTACATTACCATCGCATGTTGAGATATCGGCATCATTGTTGAATGTTAAATAAATAGATGACGTAATGAAGAAATAAGGAAGCATTTTAAATCATATGAATGCGTCCTAATTCAATTTGAGAAACGACATTTGGATCACTATGGATGAGACGAGAATAGTAAACTAAGTTTTATTTTTTAGAGTTTGTTTTCTATTCAAACTATACAAAACTTAGCGTAGCAATTCAATCTGCTTACTCCATCGGAGAAACAGCATAATTAGACCCACGTGCCAATAAAAGTGAAGCGACTACCATTCTGAAGAATATTGGAAATTAAGTTATTATTTGGTTCCGTATTTAAATAATTTATTGAAAAAAAAAAATATTATATAATATACGGATAAATAATTAAAAAAATATTAACATTTAAAATAAAAAAGAAATTCAACTTGTAGGTCCCACCGAGATTTGAACTCGGATCGCAGGATTCAGAGTCCTGAGTGCTAACCGTTACACCATGGGGCCGATGAGATTCTCGACGTAATAAACGTATTTATTTAAAACTTTTAAAGCGAGACAAATCACAACATAAGATTTTCCCTGTGGAAGATACAAACCTCTGTCTCCCGACGGACAAGCAGGGATTCTTACCTCAATCTTCTTCTTCTTCTTCTTCTTCTTTAGCCGTCTCTCTTTCCGTAGGCCTCTTCAAAACTATGCAGCATTTTTTAAAACAAATGTACGATAGGATTTTTTAACGAATTACAAATATCTCGATAAAATGCTATTGGTGTTACACACACATTTTAATTTGTCTCTTTCCGTATTTTTTCAGGTTCTCTTACGTTAATATTTATGTCATGACCCGTTAGATGCCACAGTTTCATGTAAAAACAAAACACGACTTTATTTTTATCGTTGTCTTCTTCTTCTTGTCCTGTCACACATCATTCCTCGTTGTAAATACCTATTTAATATTATGAATATGATATTTTTCTAATGCGCGTGCATGCAGTGTGTGCGGTGTAAAAGAATTCCATTAGCCGCCTTTACTTGGACTTGGACTTGGATCTTCGGGCTTACAGAGGTCATGTGGCTATTCCTCTAACGTCTGATGGGAACATTGTTGGAAGGTGATTTGGTGGGTTGTTAGTTGATGCGGGGGCATGATTTGTGTGACCCGGAGTGTTCCTCTGAAGGAGGATATACTGGCTAAAGTTACACGATTAAAATATTAACTTACGATGCCCTCTAAGCGCCTTTCGACATCGCTTAAGAAATGTTTACAATTAACTTTTTCAACATAAATAATATTTCACATAGGAACGCAATGTTAATAAAAATATCGACTCATAAAGGTGATTGTTTTTATAACACGAAAGTAAAAATAAAAAGATGCACTGCCCGGGAATCGAACCCGGGTCGCAAGAATGGGAATCTTGCATGATACCACTACACCAGCAGTGCTGCGCCGGAGGGCGTCAAAATAATTGTATATATAGAATTAATATCTCTTTTCGTTTTCCAAAAATGTATTCTTTGATTACCTATAGGTATAAGGCAAAAAAATCATACTGTACTCTTGGACGAAGACTATGAACTCATCAATTACCAATTGCAAAATAGAAAATATAATTAAAATAAGCAGTACAAAATATTGCAGTTGAAAAAAAAATTTCCGATACCGGGAATCGAACCCGAGCCTCCTGGGTGAGAGCCAGGTATCCTAACCACTAGACCATACCGGAGACGGACGACGCGCCGTAATAAACGTATTAGAAATAAAGTGAGGTGATTATGCCCGCTAGCAATTTAAGTTTTTTATAATTTTATTTTCATTTCACTGTTTTTTATGTAACATTGAAGATATCCATAAGAAGCATTTTACGTTTGTATTTTAAAATGCTTATTATACAGTAGATCCAAACTTTAACCAAGATTATAAATAGCTTAGCATTCTTATTATTTATTCTTAGGTGTCCTATTATTTTCATTGGGTACGATTAAATCACGAAACATTAATAAAGGTTACCTTTTGAAATAAATAAACGTGTAAAGTCATACACCACAAAGTACAAAGGATGCAAATAATTTTTGAAAATAATAGATTTATTTATTATATTAAATAACCACTTGGAACGATGAATATAGACGTCTATATGGTAAGACTGTACTTGAAACAAAGTAAGAAGCTACTGCTTGATATATGGGACAGTAATAAAACAATACTGACAAAAGGCACGACTTTAACGAGAGGTTCTCAAACATTACATATATTTTGTACAACGTTTAAATCAACGCTTTTTAAAATTTAATTAAAACGATTTTAACAAATTGAAAACAACCATCAAACCATCACGCCGTATCCCCACAGGGGTAGGCAGAGAGAATGGACCACCAAACTACTCTATCCTGGCACACCTCTACCAGCTTCCTCCGACTTATAACATGACCAACATTTAAAATTTGATTAATTTGGTCATGCCATGTTTTCCTCGATCTACCTCGACTCCGTACTCCATTTACATCGTTAATGTGTAGGTACTTATTTAACCATTCTTTCTTCACTCATGCGCTCCATATTTCCGAACCAACGCAGCGATCCTTTCATAATTTTATTCATAATACGTTCTTTCGCTCTACATTCCTTTCTAATATCTGCATTTGAGATTCTGTCGTACATCGTTCTACCATACATACGTCTTAGGAACCTCATCTCTACCGAATTTATTCCGCTCTCATCCTTCTTCTGCCAGTTCCATGCTTCGCTTCCATACATTAGGGTTGGGATCAGAACTCCATTGTGAACGGCCGTTTTCGCTTTCATAAATTCTTGTTTCTAATAACTATTTTTAGAGGTCCATTCACTTTGTTACCCGCACCAACTGTTCTTTCGACGTCACTATCCGTTCGGTCATCCGCTGTGAACATGCTACCTAAATACACAAATTCACTTACCTGTTCCAAGTTCTTTTCGTTCCCACTTATATTACAAACTGTCATTTGCCCCTTTCAAAAACCATCACTTTTGACTTTCCTACATTCATCATTAAATAATTTAAATCTAACTGAGAATAAGAGAGATATGTGAGGTTGAGGATATTATAAGATGGAACAGACAGCAAAAAGGGACTGGTACGGTCATGTTCAAAGAATGAACAACACCACACTCCCCTATATTGCACTACATAAATCAGCCTCATGGGACTCGTCTTTGTGGAAGACCTCCTAAAAGATTGAAGGACAGCTAGTCTACCTCACAGGAGGAGCAACACTCTGGAGAACAGACCACATAAGTCTACAACAAGGAAGAAGAAGAATAAGAAGAAAAAAAACTATCTAACTAACTAACTAACTAACTAAGCATCCCGCCGTCTCGCCGAAAGGGTAGACGGAAAGAATGGACTACCACACAATTCTTTCCATACATACACCTCTCGGTTCCTCATATATAGATACATACATCGTGTCATAAACGTACGTCGATCCTTCCGGCTTCTAACATGACCAACCTTTAAAATTGATTAATTTTTTATCATGCCATGTTTTCCTCGGTTTGCCTCGTCTCCGTACTCTATTTACATCGTTAACGTATACTTTTTTAAGCATTATTTCTTCACCTATGCGCTCCATATGTCCGAACCTATTTTAGAAGCAGCGTATTATTTTTCAGCTGTATCAATATCGCGATATTTAGTTTGTTCTTTATGTCAATTGTCGTAAAATATGTTTTACGTGTTAACAACATTCGTGTACTATACAAATAAATGGCACCTGTACACAATGTACACAGATACTTAAAATAATGGATTTGCGAGTCGTGGAGCTGGCAAAAGAAGTATTAAAGTAGGATAAATGCCGTAGAATTTTTGGTAAAATATTATATGATAGAATACCGAACGAAAAAATAAGAAAGAAATATTTATTTGTTTTATTTATTTACTTGAAATAGTACACATGTACACAACATATTCTAATAAAAACAATTAAACATTCTAACTAACTAACCATCACGCCATTTCCCGGGAGGGGTAGGCAGAGAGGATGGATCGCCACAATGCTCTGTCCTGGCATACCTCTCGGGCTTCCTCTACATTCATACATCGTACCATGCACGCACGTCGATTATTCCGACTTCGAATGTGACCGCCTTTTAGTAATTGATTAATTTGGTCTTGCCATGTTTTCCTCGGTCGTCCTCGGCTTCTTCTTCCACTCACGTTGCTTGTGTACAACTTTTTAACCATTCAACTCTCATCCATTAGTTCCATATGTCCAAACCATCTCAGGGATCCTTTTTTAATTTTATCCACGATGCAGTCATCTGCCTTACATTTCTTTCTAATTTCATCGTTCGGTATTCTATCATACAACGTTTTCCCGCACATTCTTCTTAGTGATCTCATTTCTACGGCGTTTATCCTGCTTTCATCCTTCTTTTGCCAGCTCCAAGCTTCACTTCCATACATGAGGGTTGGCAATTCAATTATAACAATAAGGTTACAATATAAGGTTACATTTTGTTTACATATTTACTTAATTCTATTCTAAAAAAAATTATGCTCTGCACACTTTTGACATCCTCCGGTATATCTTCATAAATTTTAAATGGTTTATACATAAGATAATTCGGAGATTTGTTTTTTTTTCTGAATGGGAGCCTTAGTTTATTTTTCTCTCCTGTTTCATATTGATGTTCATGTTGGTTACTTTTTATCTTCCTTAAAAATTCTTGGGAGGTGTGCCCATTAACAATTTTGTGAAGTAGTGATAAAACGTTGTATGTAATTATTTTTAAAATTGCGTAATTTATAGCTCTTTAAGGATCACTTTAATCCTGGCATATAAAGCAGATGATTGCATCATAAGTTAAATTAATAAAGGATCCCTGTGATGGTTTTGACATATGGAACGAATGGGCGAAAGAAGAATGGTTAAAATATTGCATACAAGTAGTATGAGTGGAAAGAGAAGCCGTGGAAGACCAAGGAGAGCCAAATTAATCTAATACTAAAAGGTGGTCATATTGAAAGACGGAAAAATCGACAAGCGTGTATGTTACGATATATGAATGTAGAGGAAGGTCGAGAGGTATGTCAGGACAGAGCAGTATGGCGTTCCATCCTCTTTGTCTACACCTCCGGAGACACGGTGTGATCGTTAGTTAGTTAGTGGTAGATTGACTGTGCCGAAACGCTGTCCAAGCACAAACTTTGGCGATCGAGCCTTCGCGGTAGCCGGCTTTTCAACCTGGAACAATCTTCCAGCAGACCTTAAGTGCATTGGGAATCAATCAGAGTTTAGACCGAGACCTAAAACGCACCTATTCAAATTATCATTTCCTGACAGGAAGGGCTGATCGACTACGTTAGGTGCAGCCCTCATACTAAATATGTTTATTATTATTGTTATCATTATAATTTTTTTTTTTTTTTTATCGATAAAACGGAGCATTTTCTAATTATCCAATTTATATATATTAGCAAATATTTTTCGTGATCTTCAAAATTATACATATTAAGAAACTAACTATAAATATGGCGTGTTATATGAAATAAAAGTAAATGTGGAGACAAGATAGGCTGACTGTAATGTGATAGCTAACTAACTAACTAACTAACCATCACGCCGTCTTTCCGAAGGGGTAAGCAGAAATAATGGATATGATAGCCTATCAGGCAGTGCACAATGGCGTTCTTGTGCCGACCGTTATTTATGGAAGTGAAGCACGGAACTGGGAAAAGAAGAAGTAAGGTAGAATAAATGCAGTAGAAATGAGATCTCTAAGACGAATGTGTAGTTAATCTGTATATGATAGTGTCAAATGCAAATATAAGAAGTGAATGCGGTGCAAATGAAAATGTTATGAACAGAATAATGAAAGGGTCGTTAAGATGGTTTGGACCCATGGAAAGAATGAATGAAGACAGATTGGTGAAGAAAGTATATGTAAAAGGCGTGAGGAAGGCCGAGGAAAATGTGCCACTATCAAATCAATCAAATTTTAATTCGGTTGGAACTAGAAAAAAAATAAAAAATGTCTAATAAAAAATTCTATTATATTGTTACAATGTGCTTTTGCCAAGAAATTAAAATCACCAATATTAATGTTGAAAGCCATGCGAAGTAGAGGTATCATAACATTAATTCGAAATTCACCATAATTAAAAAAATATTTTCAATTAATGCCATTGCATATATTTTATTAATTTTTTTTTTTATAATATTACAAAAAAAAAATGTGCGACGGCCGGGAATCGAACCCGGATCAACTGCTTGGAAGGCAACTATGCTGACCATTACACCACCATCGCCCACGGAGCGAATTGAAAAGTTTGTGTAAAAACTAAATATGCTTACAATATTGTTACACGTCACGTCGATTTAACTGAAATATTATTTGAAAAAATTATAAATTAAAAACACAGACATATAAATCGTGATACGTAATAACAGTGTTTTAAATTTAAAAAATTTATAATGTTGAAGGCCAAAAAAATGTACTCGTATAATGAAATGTTATTGAATTTGTCTTCTCCTTGTTGTTAGGTACTCTCCTATCGAAGGTTGGACAGTGTTGTGGCTATTTCTACTCTTGATACAGCAGCTCTAAACAGGGATATTATGCTGCACATCTGAACCTTTCTCGAAGATTTATAGCCAGGATTTTCTTCTTCTTTCAACACTTCTTTTTTCGTTAATTTTATGTTGGACAAACAGTTGCTGCACTTTGTATTTATCGTTTCTCATAATGTGACCAAAGTATACGAGTATTAGTTTCCTGCACCTTATGATCTCTACTTTTTTTTTTATCTTTTAAAACTATCGTGGACAGAGAGAACCACAAACAAGGATACTGCATCGAATGAAGAAAGAAAACGAAATTGTTACTGAATAGATATTTATTATTTTTATTATTTTGTTGAATCGCTTTTTACGCAAAGAAGAAATTCGCAAATCCTGCAAACTTGAAGACATAGTGAGATAGAGTAGGCAGAGAAGACGATTCAGGTAAGACCACATCGAGAGAATGGATCCAGCAAGAATTCCTAATATCGTGATGCACGATACTCCAGAAGGCCGTCGACCACCAAAGAGATGGAGAGAAGGCTGGTCGTCTACATCACAGGAAGAAAGATGATATCCTGCATAAACAGGTCGCAAGATCTACAACCAGAAGAATCGACCTTCGTGGGAGAGTGGTAAGAGCTCTGACTTCCATACCGAAGGTCCCGGGTTCGATTCCCGGCGAAGGCAGTGTGATTGTCACACTGTCTTTGGTCTGGTGTAGAATTCACGTGACAATAAAATGCCGATATTGGCTACCCATCACATGTCATGAGAATCATCAATATAATAGCTAACAATAATGTGTATACAGTAATTGGGTTTGAATGACCTGTTGCATGCAAGAAAAAAAAAGAAGAAGAAAAAGCTTTTTACAACATTACAGCGAGAGGCAAATCCGTGTAAAAGGTAAAGCTTTTGATTCCATTGATTCTCATGACATGTGATAGGTAAGTATCTATTGCCATTTTATTGTCACGTGAATTCTACACCAGACCAAAGACAGTGTGAGAATTACACTGCCATCGCCGGGAATCGAACCCGGGATCGGCGTGACAGTCATAAACTTGCCACTCGGCCAATGAAGGTATCATAATTACCGATTGTTTTATTAAATACTTTACTAACGGCTAATTTAAACGAAACCTCGGAAAATTCACCGAACATTCCACAGGTTAATAGAAAATTCAAAACGGTGACAGTGTTAACTGAACGGGCCACTTAGGATAAATTAATTGAGCGATGTTCTGGGCCTACCCGGGCACTCGGCACCGGGCGGGTAGGTACTCCAGCATCACGGAGATCAGAATATACAAGTATCCAGGTCGTGTCATGTCGGCCACGCTGGATTTATTTATGTTTTTCTCTCTTCTGGCAGGGAAACTAAATTGACTCAACTCAAATCAAATCATCTCAACAGACATTACAAACAATACGAAAGATTAAGAGATCTACTAAGTACAGTTTAAATATGGTCAATATACAGGTATAACACTGTACTCAATAGATGCCATACAAATGTTTTATATGTTCTGTTCTACTATATGGCAGCGAAACCTGGACTCTAAGAGTGAATGTAATGAACTGGTTGGAGGCGTTTGAGATGTGGATATACCGCTGAATGCTCCGTATACCGTGGACCGATAGGGTCAGTAATGTAGACGTACTACAGAGAGCCAGAGCCAATAGAGAGCTGTTGTCGAGTGTGAAAATTAGCAAGGTCTCATATTTGGGTTATGTGCTAAGGGAGAAAAAATACCACCTCTTTCTACTGATATAAATGGGTAAAGTGAAGGGACGTCGGGGAGTTGATAGAAAGCAATTGTCCTGGCTGCGGAATGTAAAATAGTGGACAGGAATTACAAGAGTTAAGAAAGCTATTCCAAGTGGCGCAGGACAGATATGTCTTTGCTGCAGTGATCGTCAACGTTGGGGGAACCTGACCTCTAAAGTCAAGGGTATTTGTCTTCTGAACGAACTTTCACTAATATGAAAGACGTCGATCTCCGAGAAGCAGACTAATTGCTCTTCTCAGCGGTGTCACCAGAGGCAGGTTGGTTCTGGTGGCCGGTAGGTAAAACAATCTATGCTGTCGCTGTCGGAGATAATATAGGTATCTATCAGGGATAAAAAGACCAACATCCTACAGCACGACCGAGTTCTCGAAATATCCCCTGATTAATCAAAAGAAATGGCTTATGATATGCCCATCTCTTCTAAGCTGGAGAGAGTTGTATGGTCCCAAGCATTCCCAAAAGAAGTGCTGTGGGATAGAGGAAGAACAGTTTGGCAAGTAAGAACGTAAATTTCCACGGTTATCATATACAGAAATATTTTTCGGGGTGAAACCGTGTTCCCTCTCGTCAAGCTCCACCAACGTTTCGGAGGCCCTTGCGGCCTCCATCATCAGGGTGTTAGAAATTCGGCTATTCATAACTTAGAATATATTAAGAAATGGCGAAAAAGAAAAATATAAGTAGATTATGAAAGATAATAATATATCTATGAAATCAGAAGAAAAAATTAAATCCGAATCTAAATAACTCAGAAGAAAAAATAATACAAGATATAAGTAACAAAGAGAACCTAGACTCAAAAGAAAATACAAGATATAAGTAACAAGGAGAAAACTCAAAAAAAATACAAGATATAAGTAACAAAGAGAAACTAGACTCAAAAAACAAGACAACAAATAAATACAATAAAGCAAGAGAATAAAACAAAGTTAGGTACAACCGAATACCTGATGAATGGTATTCGGTTGTACCTAACTTTGTTTTATTCTCTTGCTTTATTGTATTTATTTGTTGTCTTGTTTTTTGAGTCTAGTTTCTCTTTGTTACTTATATCTTGTATTTTCTTTTGAGTTTTCTCCTGAAACTTATTACTTGGTTTGGACACATGGAAAGATACAGTTAAAAAGTAGAAATAGAGGAAGGCCGAGGAAAACGTGGCACGATCAAATCAATCAAATATTGAATGTCGGACACGTGAGGAGTCGGAGAAATCGACGTGCGTGCATGACAAGATGTATGAATGTAGAGGACGCGAGAGAAGTATGTATCCATTCTTTCTGCCTCCCTCCGGGGAGACGGCGTGATGGTTAGTTAGTTAGTTAGTTACTTATTACTTATATCTTGTATTTTCTTCTGAGTCTAGGTTCTCTTTGTTACTTATATCTTGTATTATTTTTTCTTCTGAGTTATTTAGATTCGGATTTAATTTTTTCTTCTGATTTCATAAATATATTATTATCTTTCATAATCTACTTATATTTTTTCTTTTTCGCCATTTCTTAATATATTCTAAGTTATGAATAGCCGAATTTCTAACACCCTGATGATGGAGGCCGCAAGGGCCTCCGAAACGTTGGTGGAGCTTGACGAGAGGGAACACGGTTTCACCCCGAAAAATATTTCTGAACAGTTTGGCAGTTCATTATTTCGATCTACCCCTTTCGGTGAGAAGCCGTGATATTTAGTTAGTAAGTTAGATCTCTTATTATGATTTCAAATCACTGACAAATTAGATGAATAAGATTTTTTGATAATATTGTACCAATATGTACGCATAAAGTATAAAAGCGTCTAGAATTTGATGAATGTAAGCATTTGTTATTTAATGGACGAAATTTAGGGTGTGTACATTTTTCTTTCGAACCCTAATATAGGGGTATTGGCCTGGTTTGTGGTTGGGTCATGAGAAGTCGTGTCGAAAGTAATTTTAATTATCCATTCAAAAAGTAAACATAAAATAAAAGTATGATTAGGATACATTAATATGTAAATTTAATACATCAAACTTGTATACACAATTAAAGTGTGCTATGTATTATTATATAATTATCATATTCATATTAAAAATATTACAAAAATGTTTTTAAAAATATTATCAGTTTTGACAGATGTTATAAAGATTTATTTTGGAACGTTTATGCTTTTGTTATAACAAATATTATGAATCTATTTAAAATTTAATATAATAATTGAAAGTTCTTATTGGGGTTCAAGTAATTACTTACAACAAATGGAATATTTGAATATAATATTTGTTATAACAAAAGCATAAACGTTCAAAATAAATCTTTATAACATCTGTCAAAACTGAACATAAATATTTGTAAACAATTATATATTTTTTAAATATGTATCTTTATAATATGTATCACTGAAGAAGGACCGGTTGTACGAAACATGTCTGATATGTAATAAAAAAAAAATTAAAGTAAGTGTTGTATATATAAAGTATATAAAAAAGAAAATACATTATTTCTTCATCTATGCCTTCAATTTGTCCAAACCTTTCATAATTCTCTAATCAAATCCTTTCATAATTTAAATCATTATACTTTCATTTGGTCTACTTATACATGCTTTTCTTGCATTTGAAATTCTTCATATATCATTGTACCATACTTATGTCTAAAGGACCTCATCTCTACCCGATTTATTCTGCTCACATTCTTCTTCTGCGAATTCCATACTTCGATTTCGTCTTCTTCTACGAAGGTCGAGTTGCAAGTGCCATGACTATCACAAACTAACACTTTCTGACCCTTTTTGATGGTTGAGGTATTAGTTTTGTAAAACTCCAATATTTATTTATAATAGTAAACACGATTGTTTAGTGCTTTTACTTGGATTTAATTTATATAAATTATATATATTGTGACAAATTTGTATAATTTATATAAATTAAATCCAAGTAAAACCACTAAACAATCGTGTTTAATACTATAAATTAAAAAAACTTTCTGACTCTGACCGTCAAAAGTTTATTATTGTTAAAAGTTGTTTTGTATAGTAATAATCAATTTCGTAAATATAGCATAACAAAATAAATGTGATAGTAGATCCTATCGAAGAACAAATTTGTTTTGATACAAATATTATGAATGATGTAAGCTTCGATGAGTGGGTACTCGCTCATAGAATGTTAATAATAGAAAATTACATTAGGGTTACATATTTCCACTCTTCTCTGTATTGCTCACAATTCAGTGACTAATCGCAGTATTAATTTAGTAATGTGGTTTAGTTTACTCCACCCAAATATTACGTGACAAAATTGTGGAGGAAGGTTCCGCATTACAAACAAGCCCGCCCTAATAGTTTTATAAGTTAACATGATTACACATGTTAATCTATTTCAGGGCTTCAGGAATTTTTTATTATGTTTGCTCGGTCCACGTGCCTTCAACTAATTTCGTGTGTGTGCTGTGCACGATTCAAAAAACTTCTATATACATAAAGGTGGGCACAGGCGACAGATTTCTTATTAATTGTTTCTCGAACAATGATGTAAAACTTCATATAAATTTAATCAAATGATGAATACAAATGAAAACGTCAGTTTTCTAGAAGTTTTATTATATTTTAATGCGTTTTATGGAGGGACCACATTACAAATGAGGAGGTTCTCAGCAGAGTTGAAGAGAATAGGCATGTTGAACACCATAGCCGAGAGGTGCGCGAGATGGATTGGTCATGTGTTGCGACACAAATGTTTCCTGCATGATGTATTGGGGGGAATGGTCGAGGGATCGATTGGCAGAGGACGACCTCGCCAGGAGTACCTAGACCAGATTTGCCGAGATATGGGCTACACCTCTTATGCGGTGTTGAAGAGAGTTGCCGAGGACCGAGCGGAGTGGAAGAGGAGATGCGTCGCCTAGCTGCAGATCAATCATTAGATGAGACCGGAGAAGAAGAAGAAGAAGAGCAAAACATGTCAATCCCATAAAATATGATAAAACTTCTGGAAATCTGACGTTTTCATTTGTATTAATAATTTAACATGGAGTTTTACATCATTGTTCAAGAAACAATAAATAAATCAAATGATTCTACTGAAATCTCGTAATGGCAGTTCATATTAAATAATAATGAACCAAAACGATGTTTTAAAACTACTTCCACTTTTGTCTTTATTTCAACAGCGACCGGTTTCGCCCAGCTCTTTGGAAAATTCCAGGTGTTTATAAATAGGTGCCTTCGCTCAATATTCATGGTCCCAAACAGTGTCAAATGCCGTTCTCTGGACCATGGCAGGCAAAAAGCCAATTAGCTGTGGATCGGTCACACTCTGAGACGGTACCTAGCCTGCATCGCACAGGGCGCGCTACACTGGTCCCCAATGGGGGGAAAGAATACGAACGAAGTCGGCATTAATTAAAAGTAACAAGACACCATCAAAACAAACAAAACGATTATTTGATCAACGTAAACGCGTGACGTGTCGGTATCGGCTGATGACTGTCCAGTGTAAATGGACCTTTACGCGAATTTTCCCAAGATCCCAAATTATTATAGTATGCAAGAGGAGTGCATTTTTTATGATTTTATTAGCATTATGCCAACGTCTGTAAAATGTATTTTGTGGGCTTTTCTTTATTTCATAGTTTAATCATCGCGAGTTCGTCTACTCCAAACAGTCCCTCGCTCGAGCGGCATACGAGACTACGGGAGCCGTGTTACGTGTTATCAAATTAAACGGTAGATTCTGCCGATAGTTACCTTTAGTATTCGGGAAAATCCGCACGTAATTGAATTCACTGCAGCGGTACGGCAGTATGGGGCAACGAAGGCGCGGGATCTCGGGGGAGAGATGCGAGAATATGAACAGCGAACTGGTAGAATATTGAATCGTTCCGCCATTCGATTTTTAAAATTCAAAAATTCAATCTCAATTCTAAAAGCATTCCAATCCTCTAGTATAATAAATTTGTTTTTATATTCTACACGCGATACAAATAATTCAATTATAAAGTATTTTAAATGCAATGCAACAGATTTTGTTTTTGTTTTAAAATAACTAACTAACTAACCATCACGCCGTCTCCCCGAAAGGGTAGGCAGAAAGAATGGACTGTCACACTTTTACTGATGCGGCACTCCATCCTTCTCTTTTCGCTCCGCGGGAGACGCGGTGTGATGGGTTGCGAACCTCATCGCCAAAATTAAAATTATATTAACATATAGCGTATAGCCCCATTCTTGGGGCGCAGTGATTATTTTACTAATATTCCTAGATTATGTCAGGATCTAAGATAATGTATGTAATAACACGATATTATGTTGATCCATTTGAACGAGCAAAATTTAAAAAAAATCATAATATTACATAATATAATATAATAATACATTCTTTTTATTTTATTTTTCATTCAGTCTTAAATATTTTCCTTCGAAATTGTCGCGACAGATGTTTCGCTAACCGACGTTAGCATCGTCAGGTGTTAGAATCAAATTAAAAAGTATAAAAAATATATTTTATGACAGTGTTTTTATTTAAACAGTTAATAGATTTGAAATATCAAAGTGTTTCTGCCAAAACAATGGATTATCTTAAATATTTTGTTTAGCCTCATTTTGTCTTAGTTACCCTTCAATCTCGCTTCACGCTGTCTAATATACGAGTATGTTATTGATATCTCTGTATGTTACCCTTAATAAATAAATATGTAGTATATTTTATCAAATCAGTATAAATAAATACGAATAAATGTATATACGTACTTTCAGTATTACAAGAGATGCGTTTATTTATTTCCTTCGCCTTTGCACACGAGTATATTCCAAGTGAATCATTCTTACGGAGTAAACTCCAGTCGCGCATTGGAGATGACATGCACCATTTTTTCTCCACGCTCTTCATTCCACTCCAGTCTATAATGTTGGGCAGCCAAGATGTTTTTCGTCTATCATCTCCTTGTCGTCCTTCAATCTTGTCCATTACCATAATTAATTCATTATTTTAATTAATGACGAACTAAATAACGTATCTATGTAGAGAGAAGAGAATCTTTAACTACTGTACATAAAACTTTTACTTAACATAGTGTCTATTTATAGGCTACCAAGAAGTTTTAATTATTTCTTAGTTGGGGAAGAAACGTTCTTATTTGCCGAAAAAGTCAGACGATAATGATCATTAGGGTAACGATAGGTTAGGTGTCTGAACTAGCCGAGAGCAGGTAAGTGAAACTGAATAGTTGTATAGTCTTATATGAAACTTTTTTTTCGTCTTTGAAAGTTAGTAGAAAAAATTAGGAGATTCATAAATCGAAACGAAAAACGTTTTTTATAGTGAAAAACAAATCAACGAAAAAACCTTTAACAGTCACGCCGTTTCCCCGAAAGGATAAGGGGAAATAATGGACCATCACACTCTTCTTTTCTGGCATACTTCTCTCGATTCCTCGACATTCATACATCGCATCATGCACGCACGTCGATTACTTCAACTACTCAAATAGCCGCTATTAAACATTTGATTGATTTGATTGTGCCACGTTTTTTGATCTTTATCAATTTCTTATTTCGTTTACGTCATTAACATATACACATTCTTTCTTCATTCATTATTATCTTAATAACCCTTTCATTCATTTGTTCATAACACCTTCATTTGCACTGTATTTACTTTATTTATTTGCATTTGATACACCGTCATACAAATGTACAGCACATTTGTCTAAGAGATCCAGATTATATCTAAATGATCGTTTTAGCAGTAATAATCAACAATCAGAACAATGTGTCCAAACCATTTTAATGACCCTTTCATTATTTTGTTCATAATTCTTTCATTTGTACTGTATTTACTTTATTTTTTTGCACTTGAAACTCTGTCACACAGGTTTAATAATCAACAATTAGAACAATGTGTCCAAACCATCTTAATGACCCTTTCATTATTTTGTTCATAAAACTTTAATTTGCACTGTATTTACTCTATTTATTTGCATTTGATACTCTGTCATCAGATTTACAGCACATCCGTCTAAGAGATCCCTAATAAATCTAAATCGTTTTAGCAGTAATAATCAACGATAAGAACTTATTGTATATCTCAAATACAAAGGATTAAAACATTTACAGGGTGTCCTAGAAAAGTGACGTCAAGCCGGAAACGGATGATAAAGTCAAGCTTGTTATAATAAAATGTAAAATAGTTGTGAATTTTTTAAATTATAGGCATTTAAAAAAATTTAGAAAATCAGCACCCTGTTTTTTTATTACATTTTTCTCATAACTAGCATGACTTTATCATCCGTTTCCGGCTTGATGTCGCTTTCTGGGACATCCTGTATAGTGCTGAAAATGCAGTAGCTATTTAAAAAATCTATTTTTATTTTGCTCTAAATAAAAGGAAATCCGTGATGAAATGGTACGAAAACTTTTCATGGTAAAGTATTCCGAATACGGAAACTCGTTATGAAATCATTTCAACCCTTTTAGCTTTCATTTTAGCCAGCTCAGAACAATACATCCATGCTATCGGATAACTTTCCTGTAAACTGAAACTACAATACATCCCGACGAGACGAGTTATGAAGGTTTTAGAAACAAATACGTTAAAAAGTGAGAACTTACGATTTTGTGATTGAGATGCTGCAGCTCCCTCTCCGTGACCTTTCTCCTCGCGTTCTCCACCTGCTGCTGCTTGTACTGGTTATACTTGTAGAAGAGATACATCCCTGGTAGAGCCAGCACCACAAAAGGGCGCATCAGGGCCGAGGAAGACAGAGAACGCTGCGGCATGACGTTACGTGCACTCTTCTAACAACCCCCCTTCCTTCAAATGATTTTTAAAAACTTTTTTATTTTTATTGAGTTTCACTTTAAGCAAAATTATTTAGTATATTATCATGGAAGAAATTTAGTAAAAAAAAATATTAAAATTTTACTCCATAAAAATCGGACGCTATTTTTTAATATAAACGACGCTTCTATTATATTTTATTTATTAGTTTAAATGTAAGCACATAAAATTTTCACTTCTTTAAACATTTATCCATTAGTCATTTCCCACGTGGCACTAGTTGAACACTATTTATAAGAAAATTATTGTATTAGGAACAGAAACTATATTAATATTTTATATTATATCGCTTCCCGAATTACTTATTTTTATTATTATTTTTTATCGAACGATCTACAAACGACTAGACTATCAAATGCTAAAACATCTTATAAAGCTATCTACATTATTTAGAATGAATCTGAACGCCATTTCATTATTAAACTATTATTGGGATGTTATAATTTAAATGTTCGATCTATGTTATTCCTCTTATTGCTTGTTTCTGAAAAAGAAAAGAAAGATAGTTATTATTTTATGAACTTGTAATAAAACATTTTATATCTATAATATTATAAGATATTTAATAAAAAATATTCAATACAACATTTTGAATGTATACAAATTCTTGTAGACAAATACTGGATTTTACCCATTACGGATAAATTATTATTTTTTTATAAGGATTAATTGTATCTCAATAGAGACGAAGATGTAAATTGTTTTCTGGGAACAGAATGTGAGATACAATTAATCTTTCTATAATAATAACTTATAGAAAATATTCAATCTTTATCTCAACCAAATCGAATCTTATCATTTCTTCTATATTCGCCTTCACTTTGTGTTGTGGATTCTTATTTAAATAAATATAACTACACTTAGTATTACAACACTTTATTTCACATAACACAGACATGTTTCGGTTATAACATAACCTTTATCAATGTACACAATTTTAACATTGATAAAGGTTATGTTATAATCGAAAAATGTCTGTGTTAGGTGAAATAAAGTGTAGTGGTGAAGTAAAGTACTAAGTGTTGTTATTCCAATACATCAACATCTGCGTACGGAATCCTGTACGCGGTCTCCACTCCAGAATCCGTCTTCCCCATCGGCTGTCGGTTCTCCGACAGATATGGCCAGCCCACCGCCACTTCAGCCCGCCTATCCGCAGAGCCACCTCAGCCACCTTGGTTTGTTGTCGAATAAATTAATTTCTAAATCTGTCCCTCAAGGTTATTCCAAACATGGCGCGCTGGGCGACCTTGAATCTGTAGACTAGACCTTTTGGTAGTGTCCACGTCTCGGCTCCGTACGTTATGACTGGCAAGACGCACTGGTTGAAGACTTTAGTCTTAAGGCATTGTGGTATTTTGGAATATTTTGGAGTATTCCAATACGAATCAAATCAAATCAAATCAAATCCCGACAATTTTTTTTTTAAAATAAATTAAATAATTTATTTTCTGAAAATACCAGTACATTACAAACATATTTACAGTTAAAGGCATATATAAAATACGAATACTTAAAAAATGAGCCTTTAATTATATATGGCGGCAAAATTATTCATACTGAAAATATATTTTTGATGAATTTGAAATGGCTTTCTTTTTAATTCCACTAAAAAACCTTGTTTCTATTTTAAGAAATTTATGTTTTTATAAATAAAATTCATCAAATTAATACCATCTGAATAAAAAGCTTAATTTTATTTGACAGGCAATTACAAAAAACTGGAGGTGTTTTTATTAAAATAAGACGCTTATCTTTTTCATTTTACGGCTTTTAAGATCTTCCCGACGATCACTTAAGAAAAAGCCTCTTTATTTTCAACGGTACAAGACAATTCATTTACAGTTCTAATGTTTCATGGCAAAGACATTCGTTTTCTGCGAAGTTCACGAAGCTTTAAATTTCCATTAAGCTTGAGTTAAATCTATCCGTTCAAATCAGTTCTCATTCTCAACAGTACATATGTTAGTGATATGATTAAAATATTTTATATAAGGCTGGACCATGTAAGGAACGAATACGTGAGAGGTAGCTTTAAGGTTGCCCCAATAACGGAAAAATTAAGAGAATCTTGACTCCGGTGATGCGAAGAGACAGTGAACACATTGTCCAAAAAGCCCTCAGCATTCCCACAAAACCAAGAAGAAGAGGACGCCCAATGGCAACATGGTGGGAAAGGAGCTCCAACGCGAGAACCTGACAGTGGAGATGAATCAAAATAGAAAAATTTGGCGTTTTCGTACGAGGAGGGCCGACCCCAGATGATAGGAAATGGCAAAGGGAAAGAGAGAGATATTTTATTAATTATTATTCGGTTATAAAAAAACGCGCTCAGAGTGTCAGAAATGAAGACGCTCAGATATACATATATCTGGCAAGACACTGCGAGAGAGGATAAGAAATACACGGATAAGGGAGATATGCGAGGTTGAGGAGGTCGTTAGGTGGGGAAGGCAATGGAAAAAATACTGGTATGCACACGTGAGGAGAATGGATCCATCCAGACTCCCCTTCATTGTGTTACACGGCCAGCCCCATGGTAGACGACCCCCGGGCAGACCACCAAAAAGATAGATCGACAGCTGGGAGTCGACTTCGCAGGAAGCCAATTCCTCTTAAGAAACAGGCCACTAGGCCTGCACTAAGAATAAGAAGAAGAAAAGTAATTAATTATTTATTGAACAACGATGAAAAATTTCTTCTAACTTTGTCATAACTGCGGATTTATTGAACATTTTTTTAACTTTGTACATTATACCAACTTTATTAAAAAAAAAAAAAAAAAACAAAAATAAATCCGACACAGAAGCCCTTCATCTGTGATATAAATATTATAATATTAAAAAAAACTTGAATGTGGTCAGTTTTGATAAACATATTTTATTTTATTTTATTAAAATGGCATTACATGGCATGTCACTATGTGTGAATGTGGAGGAAGCGCGAGAGTTATGTCAGGATAAAACAGTGTAGTAGTCAGTGGCGGTACTCCTAAGGCCAGAAACCCGGCTTGCGTAAGATATTTTGAATCAAAACCTCTTCTGGCTTACAGAGGTTCAGCTCTTGTGGCTATTCCTCTTACGTCTGATGGGAACATTGTTGGAAGGCGATTTGCTGGTTTATGTGGGGGCATGATTACTTAGATTTGGGGGTTTTAATTCAAAATTTCTTACGCAAGCCGGGCTTCTGGGCTTCTATGGGAGTACCGCCATTGGTAGTAGTCCATCCTCTCTGCCTAAAAATTTGTCAGACATCGTGGTCGTAAGAAGGGTGAAATGGGGAATGTTGTATTACATAAAGCGTGCGCTTAACCCAACCAATGACAGGTCATAAGTCCTATAAACACCTCGACCACCTTATTCTGTTTCCAATTTGCATCTTCGTCTCTATTGAGATACAATTAATCCTTGAAATACATTTTTGGTAAAAAAATCAAGCAAAGAAGGATTAAGTGAATAAGTCCAACTGAATATTGAAATAGGGGATAGTACAGCGTAATAAACCGGTTTAATACCCGAGTACTTGCTGGTGTTGGCATTAGGTAAATAGGCGGGTATTAAGTAAAAGAAAGAATATTGATTTTATCATAAAATTTTACACGAAAGCTCTAAAAGTTGTACAAAGTGACCTCACAAATACCGGCCGCCCATACCGGCCGCCCCCCGCTCTGGGCGGGTCTGGCGCTGGGCGGGGATGGAAACTCCGCTGATGACGCAGCGCCGGTGTCCCAAACGTATGTATGAATAATAATTTCGCATGCTTGCTAAATCTGGCCGAGGGATTTTTCGGAAGAATTAGCATTTGTGTGCTCTTAAAATAACGGCTTTCGAGTGTGATGTTATTAATTTATTTATTTAGGATCGTTGGAGGTCAACATAATACAACAAATAAAAATGATATTTAATAAACAAATGACATTACGTTGGCTCATTATGAATTCAAGGTTTTCTCATTAAATTAAACGTATCTCCCTTTTACAGATTTTACACGTGTTAAATTGTTTTATCAAGCCAGTGGTGACATAAGGTTCTGAGTCATGGACAACGACTCAAAAAGAACAACAAAGAATCTACTGTTTTGAGAATAGAATCTTCTTCTGTCTGCGTCTTGTCAGGTCTCCCCAACGTTGACTATCACCCTCATAGTGATGACCTGGAGAAAAATATCGGGAGTGGTATCCTCTTGCCTTCTCTGGAGGATTTTCTGTCGGGGTTACCTTTCCTTAGCTGGGTGTGTCCAGTTTTATGGCGCTGGAATCTCGCCATTCGTCCTCTCTCTATCTGCTATGGCACTAAGTAATATGTGCCACATTGCCCGGGGTTCGCGGGGTCTTTAAAAGACCACTCGTGGACGCTAGAGAGTTGGACTTGATAGTAGTGTTGCTGTTGTAAATGCAACATGGCGCCTTACGACATTTTGTAGAGGCATGCTTTCCAGCAAAACATACCCCATCGTAGCCCTACTACCCTTTTGAATAGAAAACTTAGAATTATCCTGGGATCCAGACCCGGTGTTGCAGCGGGAACTTGGAGGCATAGGACCAACCAAGAGATCCGTACGATGACCAAGCAGCCCCTTATAACGAGCACCGTGAGAGCCGGTCGCCTATCATGGATTGGGCACGTATGTCGGGCCGAAGAGACCAGAACAATCAAGACCCTGTACGCGTCTAGACCGACTGGAGTAATACCTCTAGGAAGGCCTAGACAGCGCCTTATGGAAGCAAAAAGCGAGCAAAAAGCGCAGGATCGAGGAGCTTGGCGAAAAATCATCATGAGGCTAAAACTCTTCAAGAGTTGTATGGCCATAGGAAGTAGTAAGTAGTAAATTGTTTTATCTGTAGTCAATGTTTGAAGAGAATCTTGAGCGGGTGTCTGAGTTTGTGTATTTAGGTAGCATGTTCACAGCGGATGGTCGAACGAATAGTGACGTCGAATGAAGGGTTGGTGCGGGCAACAACGTGAATGGTACCTTAAAAACTGTCATTGGAAACAACAATTTATCAATGAAAGCAAAAATTTACCGTTCACAATGGAGTTCTAATTCCAACCTTTATGTATGGAAGCACAGCATGGAACTGGCAGAAAAAGATGAGAGCAGAATAAATGGAGTAGAGATGAGATCGTAGACGTATGTGTGATAAAACGATGCACGATAGAGTTTTAAATGCTGATATTAGGAAGGAATGTAGAATGGAAAAAAGAATTATGAACACAATTATGAAAGGATCACTGCGTTGGTTTGGTCACATGGAACGCATGGATGAAGAAATAATGGTTAAGAAAGTATACGTTAACGATGTGAATGGAGTACGGTGTCGAGGAAGACTGAGAAAAACATGGCTTGACCAAGTCAATCAATTTTTAAAGGTCGACCATGTTAGAAGTCAAAAGAATCAACGTGCGTGTATGACTCGCTGTATAAATGCGGAGGAAGCTAGAGAATGTGTCAGGATAGAGTAGTGTGGCTGTCCACTCTTTCAGAGAAACGGCGTGATCGTTGGTTGTTGTTGTTGTCAATATTTGCTCATCAACAATGCGGTGTCCGTTATGCTTAAATTTAAATCGGAATTCCTCTTTTACACACTCCATTCACATCTTCAACGCACACTTTATTTGACGTTATCTCTTCATTTATTTTTCCAAACTATTTTAATGATCTTTTTTATTATTACACATACACGTAAATACACCACAGTTAATACATAGAATATCCATATCTAGATACTTCGAACGCAAAGGTTCGCGTGTCAGCCCAGTAATGACACTTTGATTGTAATAGTCAATTTATTGACTAGTTTATTGTTCGTAAGAATGATTAAAAACAGAAAACGTTCAAACGGAGGCATTTAATTTCAAATACTTTCATTTATGAACTAATATCGTAAGCAATATTAACTTTTGCTTTGATGTTCTAGCCAAAATAGAAAGTAAACAATCAATATTAATAATAATGAATGTTTGAAATAAAACTAGGTTATAAAGGTATTTCACATACTAGTACATACACGCAAACCTTTTTTTAATATTCACAAGCAAGCATATATTGATTATTTGATATATTCAAGAATTTTTGAGTTATTATGATGATATCAACCTTACTTACAACAATATAATTAAAGAAATTCATTTTTTAAATCTAAAATATATTCACGTATACAATACGTCATAAGTCATAAGTCCTGTAAGCGCCTCGGCCACCAAATTCTGTTCCCAGAAAATAATTTACATCTTAGTCTCTATTGAGATACAATTAATCCTTATAAAAAATAATTTATCCGCAATGGGTAAAGTCCATTATTTGTCTACAAGAATTTTTATACATTCAAAATGTTGTATAAAATAATTGGTCCAAGTTAAAAGCATAAAAATTGGAGGGACATCTCCAGGCGTAATCTAGTACTGTATGATATGCAGAGACTTTCACAGTGCATTAATAAAGATTTTCTGCTTAATGCTTCCCAATCTTAATAGATGACGCTAGTGTAGAGTGAACTAAAAAAATGTAAAGAGCAGTGCAGCATTCTAGCATATACACATCTTCCAAAAAATTGTCAGACGTGGTGGTCGTAAGAAGTGCGGAATGGGGAATGTTGTATTACATAAAGCGTGCGCTTAACCCAACCAATGACAGGTCATGAGACTGAATACTTTCCAACATTTGGAGTATTTTCCTTTTGAACATAGTTTCATCAATCATGCACAGCAATTGTATTACTCTCCCCACCAGCGTGTGTTTAAATAATAATATATTCATCATCGGGAGAATAATCTTCTTCTTCTTCTTTCTTATTGTAGACCTATGTGGTATGTTCTCCAGAGTGTTGCTCCTCCTGTGAGGTAGACTCCCAGCTGTCCTTCCATCTTTTAGGAGGTCTTCCACGAGGACGAGTCCCATGAGATTGATTATGCAATGCAATATAGGGGAGTCTGGTGGTGTCCATTCTTTGAACATGATTGTACCAGTCCCTTTTTTGCTGTCTGCTCCATCTTATAATATCCTCAACCTCACATATCTCTCTTATTCTGGTGTTCCTCACGCGATCTCTCGGTGTCTTGCCTGCTATCGTCCTCAGTGTCTTCATTTCGGAAGCTCTCAAAACTTGTTTGGTCCTTACTGTGTTTGCCCTTGCTTCGACGACAATATATTATTATTGGTTTTACGCATGCTTTATAGATTCTCATCTTACTATTAATGGCCATGTCTTTGTTTTTACATATTGTAGATTTTATAGCGCCAGAGATAGCAGCTGCCTTGTTTACTTGGGCTTGTATTTCTTCCCGCAGATCAGCTCCCCCCACCAGGTCTATGCCTAGATACTTGAAGGTCCTGGACCTGTTCTATTCTAAAATAATCTAATCCCATAAAATGAGGGAAAATTAATATTTTTTTTTTAAGTACACAACAGGTCGTTTGGACCCAATTACAGTATACAATTTTTATTTTTTAGCTATTATATTGATTCTCGTGACATGTGATAGGTAGCCAATCTATCGCCATTTTATTGTCACGTAAATTCTACACCAGACCAAAGACAGTGTGACAATCACACTGCCATCGCCGGGAATCGAACCCAGGACCTTCGGCATGGAAGTCAGAGCTCGTAACCACTCTGCCACGAAGGTCGTCAATTTAATTATAAACTAAAATAGAACTGTGTGTAAACACTTGGTTTGATATGGAGTTTAATCAACAGTAAATAAATCAGAAATCAAGTTGAAAACGTTTATTAAGGTAATGGTTAGTCCACAAGTGAATAAATGAACAATGTGTGTCAATCCGGCTTCTTGGTTAAATATCCGTAATTGATATTCGTTGGTAAACATTTGCATTTGCAAACCAAATCATAAATATCAATGTTGAACCGGAAGTTGTAAGCTGATTGTCGTTTGAAGCATTAATTATGTTCACATTGTCCACATTTGAAGGCATATATCGAATTTTTAGTATAATACAATTAGGAGACCTCCAACACGATGGTCCGATGATATTCGAAGAATTGCTGGCGTTTGGATGGGAAAGGCACAAGACAGGAATACGTGGAGAAGTATGGGAGAGGTCTATGTCCAGCAGTGGACGACAACGGCTGTTTAAGTAAGTAAATACAATTGTATATCTATTTACGATAAAAGGTTATTATAAGCGTAGTGTTAACGAAATGAAGTTATATTTATTTTATTTCGAAAAACGGAAAATTTAAAACATGAATATTAATGTTTTTCTCTGCATGCAATATATATCATTAATCATTGAATATATACAACAATGAACAAAAGAACAGTGATATAAATATATTGCTAACAAACCATCACGCCGTCTCCGCTAAGGTGTAGGCAGAATTAATGGACCCCTACACTATTCTTTCCTGACATACTTTTCTTCATTCCTCAACATTAATGCACCGTGTCATGCACGTACGTCGATTTCTCCGACACACGGGGCCGACATTCAATAATTGATTTATTTGATGTGATGCTACGTTTAATAAAATGAAATCACTCTTCTGCAATGATAACGTAAACTTGAAACTCCGCCAGAGAATGATTAAATGCTATGTGTGGTCTGTTTTATTGTACGGGTGTGAAACTTGGACCCTGGAAGTTAACTCAATGAACAGACTGGAAGCATTTGAAATGTGGCTCCATCGCCGAATGCTCAAAATTCCCTGGACAGACATGGTTACCAATACCGAAGTCCTGAGGTGAGCTAGAGTTGATAGGGAATTGTTATCAACTATCAAGTTTCGAAAGATCTCACATCTGGGTCATATACTAGATGGGGAAAAGTACCACCTTCTCCAACTGATATTGGAGGGGAAAATTGAGGGACGCCGAGGGCCCAGAAGGAGACAAATGTCCTGGCTGCGAAACGTGAGGGAGTGGACCGGCCTCCGAAGTGTGGAGGAGCTGTTCCGAGAGGCGCAGGACAGGGACAGGTTCGCCGAGGTGATCGCCAACGTTGGGGGGGGGGGGGGGCGACAGGGCATTTAAAGAAGAATATGTGATTTTACACGTTTTTCTCGGTCTTCCTCTATTTCTACCATATTACTTTTTTCCATAATTTATTATTTTATTTTTTTGTGCATAACACTTTCATTGGCACTGCGTTCACTTCTAATATAATATTTTCATTCGACACTCTACTCTCTAATGTTTTGTCTTGCTTGGGCATTATCAAATGCCCAAGCCATGTAATAATAGCTCAAAGTACTCAACACAAGTGGCTATTACACTTCTGTCAATGGCCTCGTATGGCGAAACGTTTCATTCCTATACAATATGATATAATTTTAAAAAAAACATACGTAATTTCAACATTTGGAATGTCATTTATTCATAAAAAATGAATAAATTACTTTTTAAATGTTTCTTTATTAATAGAATTATCTCTAGATATTAATCAAAGAGATTATTGAACTTTTGTGCAAAAATATTCGTCAGGAGCGTAGGCACTGTTAGACAAATATTATAATATTGTTTCTTGAACAGTGAAGGAAAACTACATATTAAATAACTAATACGAATGAAAACGTCTGTTTTCTAGAAGTTTAGTTACATTATATGTGAATGACATGTTTCGTATGTTCAATGAGGTGTATATTTGATAATGCCTTGCCATGTCGTTCCCATAAACTGTAATAAAACTTCTAGAAAACAAACGTTTTCATTCGTATCAAGTATTTAATATAAGGATTAATTGTATCTCAATAGAGAGGAAGATGTAAATTGTTTTCTGGGAACAGAAAATGGTGAGTGAATAAGCATAAAAATTGGAGAGACATCTCCAGGCGTAATCTAGCACTGTATGATAATTGCAAAGGCTTTCACAGTGCATTAATAAAGATTTTCTGCTTAATGCTTCCCAATCTTAATGGATGGCGCTAGTGTCGATTAAACTAAAAAATGTGAAGTGCCAATATACGTGTTCCAAAAAATTGTCAGACGTGGTAGTCGTAAGAAGGGCGAAATGGGAAATGTTGTTAAACATAGAGCGATCGCTTAACCCAACCAATGATAGGTCATAAGTCCTGTAAGCGCCTCGACCACCATATTCTGTTCCCAGAAAACAATTTACATCTTCGTCTCTATTGAGATACAATTAATCCTTATAAAAAAATAATTTATCCGCATTGGGTAAAATCCAGTATTTGTCTACAAGTATTTGTATACATTCAAAATTATTAAATAATTTATATCTGACTAAAAAATATTTTTATCATATGGTATGGAAGCGATGCATGGAACTGGCACAAGAAGGATGAAAGTAGAATAAATGCATTAGAAATGAGATCTCTTAGACGAATGTGTGGATACCCTGTGTATGATAGAGTGTCAAATGAAAATATAAGAAGTGAATGCGGTGCGAATGATGGTGTCATGAACAAAATAATAAAAGGATCATTAAGATGGTTTGGACATATGGAAAGAATGAATGAAGAAAGAATGGTAAAAAAATTATATGTTAATGATGTAAATGGAACCTGAAATAGAGGAAGACCGAGGAAAACGTGGCACGATCAAATAAATCAAATATCGGCTATGTGAGGAGTCAGAGAAATCGACGCGCGTGCATGACACGATGTATAAATGTTGAGGAAGCTAGAGAAATATGTCAGGAAAGAAAAGTGTGGCAGTCTATTATTTCTGCCTACCCCTTCGGGGAGACGGCGTGATGGTTAGTTAGTTAGTTAGTTATGTACAATTTTCATTCGTGTATAAATATGGTGTATTATTTCAGATGAACAAATTGCATCAGTTAACGTGTTCATACATATGTGTACAGTGAGCTTTAACTTGGTTAAATCAATTTCGGACGCTAAATCACAAGTATTTCGCGTCTCCGTGCTTGTAATAATCCTGTATAATATTGTATGGTTATGTTATATATTCACGTGATACGTATTATTGATATCCTTAACGTTTTACCAACGTTTATATTTATTAAAATAGGTATTAGTATTGTACAAACAACGTTATTAGTACACTTACACTTCAACAGGAGTAGTTTCACAAGGTTAGAAGGTAGTGATCGATTAGGTAGGTTCCAATGAGTAGCTACCTGTACTGCAAAATAATAAAAACTTGGCGTTCGGGTGTGAGATCTTCTGAGCTGAACTGAAAGGTCAAAATACTAACCTTTGAACTCTGCGCTTCTATCGTACTATAGTCTGATTATCTATTATCAATTTATGGCGTCGTAAATTATAACTATATGTTATTTAGGACAATATTTTACACATTTTTTGTTGGCTATAAAACACATTGAAAATTAATGCCAAACAATGATTTGTTGTATGATTTCTCTGACTCCTCACGTGGCCGACATTCAATATTTTATTTTTTTGATCGTGCCACGTTTTCCTTGGTCTTCCTCTATTTCTGGTTCCATTTACATCGTTAACATATAATTTTTTTACCATTCTTTCTTCATTCATTCTTTCCATATGTCCAAACCATCTTAATGATCCTTTCATTGTTTTGTTCATGACACCATCATTCGCACCGCATTCACTTCTTATATTTTCATTCGACACTCTATCATACACAGAATATCCACACATTCGTCTAAGAGATCTCATTTCTACTGCATTTATTCTACTTTCAACCTTCTTTTGCCAGTTCCATGCTTCGCTTCCATACACAAGGGTCGGTGAAGAACACCATTGTGCACTGCTATTCTAGCTTTTTTGGATAGGTTTTTGTTTTGATACTAAACTAACTAACTAACCATCACGCCGTCTTCCCGAAAGGGTAGGCAGAAAGAATGGACTGTCACACTTTTACTGATGCGGCACTCCATCCTTCTCTTTTCGCCCCGCGGGAGACGCGGTGTGATGGGTTGCGAACCTCATCGCCACCAATAGGCATCTCCCGTGCACACTTCGATCTTCCAACATCCACAAAATAAATCTAAAACAAATATTATAAAATACAATGATATAAAATAAAATAACAAAATAAAAATAATTTAATACAAAATGTTATTTTTAGATGGTGCACATTTGTCTATTTAATTTATGTTCCACGAATCCACCGTTTTTTAAATTTAGCACATAATGTAATAACACATAATGTTTTTCCGATGTTGCACATGTTGACATGGACGATCCGGACTTTTGTGTTTATTTAATTTATGTTACACGTATCCACCGTTTTTTAAATTACCGTTTTTTAAATTAGCTTAAATTAGGCACTTAACCAGCAAGAACTTTAAAATAATATTGAAGAAATTATTCAAATTGTCATTGGAACAAATGAAAAAAATATTTTTACACCTGTCAAAATTCTTTATGAAAACGACAGTATTTTACCCTATTTCTAAATATGCTTGTAATGTTGTTGTCAATTTAGAAAACTCGCATTTTCCTATAATAAAATTTGAATTACATTAACTGGATGGAAATATCTCTGCGACGGACGATGTGTACCTGATATCGGTCGTTTATCCTTGCCAGGACTTGGTACCGTTTTACGTTTATATGCGCGTGTGCCATTAGCATTGAAAATGTATAGAAAAACAAACTGTTCCTTGAACTAAACAGTTTTACCGTTCAGTAAATCAATTTTTAGATATTTATAGGTCGAATAATTTACATGAAAATTTATCGGCAGTTAACGGCCATATTAACCCTTCGTTGGTGCAGCAAATTTGCTACAGACTGTAAAATTTTATGATATTGGTATGGAATATATTTTTATTGCATACATATTCTTGTTGTACCCTACACTCTACATTCCAATCTACCTAGTACGGTACATAAGGCTAGTGACATTTGTTAACAAAAAAAAAACAATTTTACTTTGACATTTGGTTGACGGTTGACCTGCTTTGGCACTGCCAGTTTATTAGATACATTTTGGGTTTTAAAATGTTATTTTCAAATAAATAAATAAAAACTACATTACAGGTGAGAATTCATATCATGTTGAATAATTTATTATGCGTGTAAAATTTGTTATGAAATATTATAAAATTTAGCTTTCTAGTAATTTTTTTACAAACACATATTTGCCAATAGGTACACATTTAATATGTAACTAGTTGCAACCCGTGAAATATTCACAGTGAAATAAAGATTTTCTGCCCTTTGAACATTCAAATATGTTTTTATTTTCTCAAATAATAAAAAGGGGGGTAAAGGGGGTCTATGGATCTCAAAAAACAAATATTGGCGTATTTTTGAAAGATGTTACTTGTATTTTATATATCTGTCATCAATCGCTTATAATTTATTCATTGTTATTTATTATAACTTCCATATTAATACAAATGTGTCACATATAAAATATATACATATATATTATATATATACATACATATTATTATTATTATTATATAGTTATTATTATTATTATACATTATTACATATTATTATTATTATTATTATTATTATTATTATTATTACATATTACATATTATTGACATATTATTATTATTATTATTATTACTATTATTACACATACACACATATTACATTACACATACACACATTACTATTACTCCATAAACACATACACATGATTATTGACATTATTACATTGACACATACATACACACATTATTATTATTGTTACATACATACACACATACATACATTACATACACATTACATACATACATTACACATATTATTATTATATAGTTATATATATATATATATATATATGGTGTTATATAGCAGCATATATATATATATATATATATATATATATATATATATATATATATATATATATATATATATATATATATATACACTAGGGTGTCCCTTATATGGGCAAATTTTTTTTTTTTAGATTTTTGAAACGCATACCCCCTAATTATGTTTAATAGTCTACTAGTTACCAAAATACAGAATTTCAACTTCCTACGTTAATTCTAACCCGTGCCGACTTGCCCTCAAAGTTTTAGAAAATAGCCGGTTTAAGTGTCTCTTAAATGTAGTTGTAGATGATCACTTAAAACCATTATGTTAGATAAATATTGATGAAAACATGTATTTATATAATGTTTTTCTTGTAATTATCAAAAAAGATCCGAATTTATATTTATTTATTTACTTGGATATTTCCTCTTCAAAGTCTCGTTTTTTACAGTCTGGGTAAATTTTTCTATGTTCTGGCACACAACATAATATGAACTGCTTATGTTCTTCATCTGCGGTAGTCAAACCATGAAAGTATTTTATTATATTAACAGCTCTTTCAGCTGTGTCATTAACTGATTTTAAGCTGGTAACCTTCTTTTTAGCTTCCACAAACTCCGCGTTATCTT
This sequence comes from Lepidostoma basale, assembly GCA_022606425.2. Lineage (NCBI taxonomy): Eukaryota > Metazoa > Arthropoda > Insecta > Trichoptera > Lepidostomatidae > Lepidostoma > Lepidostoma basale. The sequence continues at coordinate 1,130,962 of JAHDVF020000860.1, read as the reverse complement.
TCTATGATGATACAATTTCTTGAAAGAAACTACTATCAAGTTTCAATCGTGAAAATAAATCTTTTCTCTTGACAGAAACAAAATCACTCAAAGATTTCCATAAAACAAGATAACAAATACTTGTAGTACCTATAAATAAAACAAATAAGTGCTAATTTAAATACCAGATTAAACAATACTTGCGTACCATATAAAGAGACAGACATCTGTTCCTTCGATGGAACATATATCTTTCCCGAATCACCAAAACTTTCTTTTTGTAAGTTTTCTACAATGTTTCCTTTGGTCTGCTCATCAACGTTGTCATTGAAAATTAAAAAGATGGCTATTTTCTCTGACAAGTACCACAAATGTTTATTTAAGAGTTCTTGCCATCCATCGTGCTTGATGCATTGGGCCTGCAGGTATGATTTTTATTTTATTTTCATTGCCTCCACCCAGAAAAACAATAGCAAGCTCAATGTTATCACTATAATCATCTTCAACAATCGATTTTGTGATTCAAACGCACTTTTGAGCATCAGTTCATATATATGTAGGCGGCAAGCAAAGAGTAAGAAATCTCTTTCTAGTTTTTGCACACAAGCTCCGTTCAAGCATCCTGTATAAGATGCTGTCGTATCACAGCACATTTAAGTGCATTGGCTTGTGCGATATCGAATAAATTATCTAATTCAAGTTGAAAGATCTCTTCGCGGCGCCTATGTAAATCCTGAATCTTCTTGCTATTTTTTGCAGTTCTCGTCAGACCTGATAAAGATCTACCAACTTCTAAACATAATTTTGAACAGCTCTGGTAGGTATTCTAGCCTTTTTTCAGAATATATTGCACTCCAGAATGACAAGATTTGGGCTTTCATTAACAGTCAAATTAACTTCACGTATGTTGAAAAATAGAACTGCGAGAACTTGACGATTAGATAGTAGTTTACCCCTGTTATTTGGTGATTTACTTCACCAACCAAGAAAATACTGTTTCAATTGCTTCTTAGTTCCATTGACATCTTCGAAATATAAAACAATCCATGCTACTACCCGACAAGCTAGACTAAATGATAATAACAACGACAGCGCGCCGCTCATGTGACGCAATTTGTATGGGACATCTTTGCGCGCAAGTCGGCACGGGTTACACTGTTCCGAATAAGGAAAAAAAATGTTTTCGGATGTTTTAGGCCCAAATGAATAAAACAATAGCCTATGCATTTTAAAATTAAAACTTTGAAAAATAAGGGACACCCTAATATATATATATCTAATATACACGTTTCGTTTTTGATATCATGTTTGTATTGTGTTACCAAAATTATAATATTAACAAATCAATGTGAATTTACGTTGGAACGTTTTCTATTTTGAATTTGAAACATACTTCTTGGTGATTAGGTTGCTGTTGAAAAAATGTGACCGAAGTGTCTACGACATCCAAGTGATCTGGTCGTTGTATGCTGTTCCAGACAAGTAAGATTAACGTTGAATCCTGTTAATGTTTTTTATCCTTGAAAACTGATCGTTTACTATCGGCGCCTATCGCTGGCAACGGGTTCCACACTTTCGTTTTCGTTATTTTGTTTGCACGGCGCGCCATTTCGGACTGCATTCCAACGGAAAACCCGTACGCGCACTTGGCGCGAACAAGTGAATAGCCGATATTGCAATCTAGTAAAAAATCTGTACTTACATCTTAACTTGTCTATTTTTTAACCGTTGCCGTGAAGTGCTTTTGTATTAAGTGCCAATTTACTGGTGATCGAGAATTCGATTTTATGGGCGACGTCGAAGCTTCGGACTCTTGCCGCTAGAGCGCGTTGACCTTCTGGGTGACATCTTGGGAGCTGGGAACTTGGCGCCAAAATTGATACCGGGCAAATGGTTGTCAATAATCTATGACGGAAAAATTGCTTATTTTCCGGGACATTCGTTTCATCCGATTCTTTTTCAGATTCCAATTGAAAACATGCCGTAATCAGAGAAATATTTCTTAATATATAAACGCTTTTATCAAACAAAATTGAATCTATTCGATATTTGAAAGATCGAAATATGTATTGGACAGAGTTTTTCACTATTGTAAATAAATACCTCAACATTTATTTCCTTTCATTGAAAGGACGAGCATTTTATTTTTCAATTTATCTCTTATATTATGTTCGTAATAAGTATGAGAAATATTAATACGTAAATGTGTAACAGATTTTACTCGATATATAATAATTTCGATGCGTAAAATAAAGTGAGGGTTTTATTATATATACGATCATGTAATATTTGCCATTAATGAAGTCGAGTTTGAATACACGCTGAAATCCAGACTTTTCAGTAAAATATTTGTTTGTAGCTTGGTTTTTTCAGTAGTTCAATTTATACATAAGATTTAATAAACAGTTGTGTTGAAAGAAAATCCAAAAGTATTCAACTTTCGGTAGAATTAAACGTATCGCTGTATGAATTACATATACTTTCTAGAGTTTCTTATTCACTGTTTGCGTATTTTCAATTAATAATTAATTAATTTAAATGATTTTTGTTTGATTAAAAAACGTTTTTTTACTTCTGATTTGATTCAACAACAACCTATATTCTTTTTCTCTCTTGCTACCTGTCCACTGTTGGATGTGGGATGTAGACCTCTTCAAATCGTCTCCATTTTTTTTCTGTCTAACGCAACTATTCATTTTCCTCCCTCGACTTGAATTATGTCATCAGCCCATCTTTTCTGGGGTCAAACGATGCCTCTTTTTCTTTCCATGGTCTCTACATCAAGACTCTGGGTGTCTATCTATCCTTTCCTTGTCTGGCAACATGTCCATGGCTGACCTGTATTAGAAGGAAAATATTAAAAAAGGTTTTTAAACTACTTTTACTAGTTTTTACACCACTTTATTTTTCTCAAACCTAAGTTCCCACCGGAGTATTAACACATATAAAATACTGTTTAAGTATATATGGTAGATACACCTTTCACAAATAATACAAAAGAAGAACGTAAAATGTCAATCTCGTCGATAGCACCCTGATTGGACGCACTGTAACATACGTGAGATAAACATCTCTTGAGATCGAAGAGTGAGGCAAGTGGAATAGCAAAATGCAAATTATTGCATGTATCTGATATTTATCAGGATCTTAAAGATATTTATCTCATTTGAAAAAAAAACCACGATTGATAAGACATTTATATCTGGTGAAATTAAAAGACAATTAAACGATAATAATCTATGCCTTCCACTATTTCTATTGTATTTCTAATTCCGTTTACATATACTTTCTTCATTATTCTGTCTACATTAATTCTTTCCATGTGTCCAAACCATCTTAATGACCCTTATACATATATTTTATTTTTATATTAAAATAATTTGCTAAAAACTACATATAGAATGGGTTGGGAGATTCTACCACACCCGTTTTATTCACCAGACGTGGCACCATCGGACTGCCACTTGTTCAGATCCATGACGCATGCCTTAGAAGAGCAGCACTTCCATTCATAGGCAGATGTCAAGAATTGGGTCGATACCTGGATTGCCTCAAAAGACGAGGCGTTTTTTCGACGCGGGATTCATCTATTGCCAGAAAGATGGGTAAAATAAGTGGCTAACGATGGACAATATTTTGATTGATGTATTTTTTATTTAACCTTTCAAATAAATGTGATTTTTGTACAAAAAAACGGGCCAAACTTTTCGAAACATCAAATTTGTTAACAATGTAAACGGAACTAGAAATAGAGGAAGACCGAGGAAAACGTGGCACGATCAAATAAATTAAATATCGAATGTCGGCCACGTAAGGAGTCGGAGAAATCGACATGCGTGCATGACACGTTGATAAATGTTGAGGAAGCGAAAGAAGTATGTCAGGAAAATAAAGTGAGGCCGTCCACTTATTTCTGCCTATTTATGCCTATCCCTTCGGGGAAACGGCGTGATGGTTAGTTTGTTAGTTAGAAAGCTGTTTTGAGCTGCCAAGGATAGAGATATCTATTTTCAAATGATAGTCAATGTTGGGGGGACCTGTCATGACACCGTGAAAAGAACAATAATAAGACTACTAAACATATCTGATAAAGGATGTTAAAAAATGAAATCAGTCTCATTTTCGATGCAGAATAGAAATGCATTTGTTTTGTATTATATAATATGTTCGCTCCGCGTTTGTTTGCAATTTTTCACGCTTGTGAGACAATAAAACGAAATGTTTTCGTGTCACTCGCGTCCTTGATTTTAATTATTGTTATATGGCAAATCCTTTCTTTTAGCTTTGTGGCCACTTTTCCGTGTAGATAACGCTTTTGTCTGATTACAATGCCATTTTGTTAGCTAATATTATCGCTACACACGCCGGACCACTGACACTTTGACACACGCCAACAAAGTTTTACTTTCAATTATTTTCTTCCTCGTTCAGATAGTCCGGTTACATAATACGTACATTATCTTGATCATTCTAACTCTAAGATCTTCCTTAATCGATCTTATCTATGCAGATAGCGTTTGTCAATTCGTTGAATAATTAAATTGTATTGATTTCGTATTAATATTAAGGTGAACTCATTTATTGTTTCTTGAACAATGGTGCAAAACTCCATATTAAATAATTAATACGAACGAAAACGTCTGTTTTCCAAAGGTTTCATAATATTTTATCCATTTGATGCCTTGGACTGTAGAAACAAGCCATTCACATAAAATACATATAATAAAACTTGTAAGAAAACAGATGTTTTCATTCGTTTATTGTTTCTTGAACAATGATGTAAAATTCCATATTAAATAATTAATATAAATGAAAACGTCTGTCTTTTAGGAGTTTTATAAAGTTTTATTTGGAAAGACATGTTTCGCCCTTCTCATCATCATCATCGGCTGTCCCTCGTGTCCATGGAAGACTGTCCTTCACGGTTGTGGGTCCGTATTTATACATATTTTGTGGGGCATCTGGGGCAGGGGAAGGCGCCTGTAGTCGAGCCGTCACCGTCTCCCAGTGGTCTCTCCTTTCTCCTCCTCCTCATCTCAGCGGCGTCGTCTCTGCGCTGTGCTTCAGAGTGTTGTGTGCCTTTATGTACTGCTGTTCTCCACCTAGGTCTTTCCTCTGCAGTATTTTCCCAGCAATCACAGCATTCGCCCTTCTAAGGCATTATCAAATGTCAAACACATTTGATAAAACTCCTAGAAGACGGATCATATATTAATTGTTTTCATTCGTATTAATTATTAAGGAAAATGCCTTTTTTCTGTAAGTTATGTTAAATTTGATATAAATGGCATGTTTCGACTTGATAAAGACTTTACATAACAGCTTATCGATGCAAAACATGTCATTTGCATAAAATATAATAAAGCTTCTGTATAACTGTCGTTTTTTATTCACATTACTAATTAAAGTAAGAGTTTTACATTGTTCAAGAAACAATATATTAGCGTCAGCACAGCAGTGTGGTCTTCGTTTGTGGAGACAATCATAATTACTAAATAAGATCTCCGAATGACAGACGAATTGATGCAGACGATTGAAATGGAGTATTCTAAAACGGCTAATAAGTAATAAGAGATTTATTACGTTGTCGCCCATAATTATTTTAAAACACTTAATTAAACACTTTTTTTAGTATACTTGGTATGCAACCACTGTTTGTTTACCTTCCTTTGTCGCCATTAACCATTTTGCACTCCTGAATTATTATTATTTTACATTCCACCAATTGCTTCATCAATTAACAAGAAAATACTTATTCAAAAATCGTATTGGAGTAGTGTAATTAATATTGCATAGTTAATTTTAAAAATTGCTTCGTATAATGTCGAGTTTAACTTGACATTGGAGTTGGTGTAAGAAATACTAAGTCGAGCCACACTTGACATTGGAATGGTGATGGTTAAAGAAGTTTGTTAGTCCCGTGTCTTTTAATGTCTACCGCGAAGTCTATTGTGGTTTAGCACATTTTAAGGAATAATCAGTCTTTATGTTTTTGGTAAGTTTTACACACGTGTCTATTATCTTGTATCCTTTTGAGGTTTACGTGATATGTATACAATGGATTTCCGTGTTAAACTTTCTTCTTCTTTCACTTTGCTATTTCCCACTTTAAGTGGGGTTGGTTCTCCTAATATGATTTTTCCAGGACGCCTTATCTTGGGTCAGCTTTCTGTTGAGTCCACACTTCTTGAGAGTAGCCTTGATAGATGACCATGTCATCAAAGGCCGCCCGCTCTGGAAGGTTAAAATTCGAAGGGCATACTTAATAATGTCGTCATCTTCTCGGCGCATGACGTGGTCAAACCATCTCAATCTGGTTTCCTCAACCTTATCTATTATATTAACGACATTAAAACTACCCCGGATATGCTCGTTGTGGACTTTATCCAATCTGTTTACGCCTCCAGCCCATATGAGCATCTTAATTTCGCCGCGTGGAGCTTTTGCTCGTGAGCCTTTTTAACCCGATACTGTAAAACATTATGAATAATAAAGTTTTTTAAACCATATTAAATGCTATCATTTAAAGATATTATAATGTTATTGATTAACGCAAACAAATACATGAAAATAATGTTTTTTTTCTCATTACTATTTTGTATTTTGCTAACATTTCGATTGCCCACCTTACATATAGTGTATACATAAATACGTATTAAATAAGACCGGAAAGTTTTCTGCTAAATACTATTAAAATGATAATAGAATTAATGCATATTTTATTTTTATTTTAATATTATTTGTTAAAATTAATTTAATTTTGTTTAGATCCGTAAATAAACTTTTATGTCCAACAAAAAATAGTATTACAGTAATATTTTTGTATTGATGGTTGAGGTATTAGTTTTGTGAAACTACATTATTAATTTATAATATTATAGTAAACACGATTGTTTAATGGTTTTACTTGGATTTAATTTATATAAATTATATAAATTGTGCCAAATTGGTCTCGCCTTGCGAGGGCATTCTCAAACTGCCAAGTCAGTTTAAGAATGCCCTCGCAAGGCGAAACAAATTTGTCACAATTTATATAATTTATATAAATTAAATCCAAGTAAAACCATTAAACAATCGTGTTTACTATTATAATGGAGTTTTACAAAACTTATACCTCAACCATCAATATGCTTCACTAAATTTATAAATATTATAATTGGCTGTTGTGAATAGTGTAGACACCTTCCGTTTATCTTAAGCGTTTATATTATTTAAAAGCTTCGAAGAAATAATGCGTAAGGCAGTTTTATCTGTAAACTCGTCTGTTCCCATTTGACACGTGATGTCCTTGCGTGCGCGTCTTATCCTTCATGTCCCACTAGACGTTATCAGCCTTCTGAATATTTTATTTTCCTTTTTGTTAAAGTGAATTTTACTCACTCTTTCTATAAATTCAAAAAGAGGCTCTTTCAGCAGCCGGTTAATTTATTATACACCGTAAATTAATTAGGAACATTAAGTCGTTCGTGGGGGGAAATATAATGGTAAATAATATATAGAATACACTTAGTAGTAAGGTAGTTATTTCTAACTTTAACTCACTCATATGTAGAATATTGATGAAGCTTATGTCTTCCATTCACGATTAATACCAGTCGCCGCACTGTTAATAGGAAATTATTAGAAAATAATAATAGTTCTGCAACTATCATGACGCAGTACTATAACGTTTAAGTGACTACGAGTGGATGATTCAACGTGCTTTTAACAGATTTTCCGTGTATAAGTATCCCGTAGCTATCCGTGGCTCTATCCCACGGCATTTCTTTTGGGAATATTGGGGAACAACTCTCTGCAGCTTCGAAGAGATGAGCACCTCATATCCTTTCTTTACATTAATCAGGGTATATTTCGAGAACTCGGCCGTGCTGGAGGATGATGACAACGACAGCATAGATTGTTTTACCTACCGGCCACCATAACCAACCTGCCTCTGGTGACATCGGTGGGAAGAGCAATTAATCTGCTGAACGCGGTCTCCTCGGAATTCGACGTCTATCATATTAGTGAAGGTACGTTCAGAAGAAAATTGCTCTTGACTTTAGAGGGTAACTTCCAATTGTCGAACGATCTCTCATGCGTTCCTGGTATTATAACATATATATTATTTTACATGTACTCAATAGATACCTTAAATATTACTTTTGTTTGTAATGTCTGTTGAGAAAATAAACTGATTTGTATACAACACTAATTAAAAAAAAAAATTAAATATACAACATGTTTCGGACAACCCGGTCCTTCCTCAGTGATATTATAAAGATATTTAAAATATTATAATTTTTTTTACAAATATGATCAGTTTTGATTCAATTACAGATGACATCTGTCAAAACTGCTCAAATTTGTAAACAATTTTATAATATTTTTATTTATTATATATATTAAAATAAAATAAAAATAAAAACACTGCGCTTTGTTTTTCACCACTATGCGGTTATTTTAATTGCCGACTAGTTTCACTTATACCCAAGCTTCCTCGGGGCTTCGTAATAAAAAAAATTGCTTTTATTCTAATTTTATTTTAAATATAAATAATAAAAAAAGATATATCTTACCACAAAGTGAATGCTTAGTACAAAATTTTTATTTTATAATATTTGTATTTTTATGTACTTTGTATATACAATTTTATAATATTGTAAATATCTTTATAATATCACTGTCGAAGGACCGGGTTGTCCGAAACATGTCTGATATTTAATTAATTTTTTTAAATGTTAGTGTTGTATACAAAGTATATAAAAAAGAAAAGAAAACACCTAAAACACAAAGTATAGCGAACCTAGAAGAAATAATCACTTTATTTAACTTCTAGAAAACTGACGTTTTCATTTGTATTTTTTATTTTCTGAAGATGGAGTATATATCCTAGACAAGTAGATCAAATTTATTTAAATCACAATTACACTACATAAAAAGTGGTTTTGCACAATGCTAAATTTTCCTTAATTCCAAAAGTTATTTGATTGCCCAAGAATCGAATTAATCAATTACATTGTTGCTAGATACGATTTAATGTGTTTTGTATTATTTGAAATCGTAAAAAATAAGAGTTCTTTGCCCTGTTTTAAAAGGGACTTAGCTATTGTGTTCTTGACGTGTTTTCGGATTCGCCAGGGAATTATTTAGAACGGATGCCATAAGGGATTCACTTAAGATGGAACAATATTATGTACTCGAGATTTTCTCCTAACATTTTAGTGCCTCCCTTGGTACGCAGTAAGGAGAAAAACAAGATTTCAGTGGATTATATTATTATGGTTCATATTTTATTATGTGTCTTGTGGGCAAAGGTCACACGGGAGCATTATACATTGTTCCATGGAATAACAATCTTCAACCTTCAATATTTGGTTTATATAATCGTATATAGTCCATTGTTTTGGCCGAAACACTATGATATTGTTGCATAAACCCTTGAATGTAAATTATCAGAGGCCGGCATTTTGTTTATTTAAAAAAAAGTTCGATCAGGTACTAGAATAACTATTAAAATAATATTTTTTTATTTGAATGATTTTAGATGAACCTGTAAGAAGTAATAATGCTCACCGCAAAGCACCACTTATGGAACAGGGTCCAACAAATATGGCGATAACTTCATATACAATTTACATATTTTTTAAAATTAGAATTAAACACTTTTATAACGTTGTATAAAGGCACTTTATTTTGAGTCAGGAGCGCCAACCGGTTTCACTCTGTAACGAGCTTCGTCAGGGCTATACACAAACAGTTTGTGTATTGCCCTGACGAAGCTCTTTACAGAGTAAAACCGGCTGGCGCTCCTGACTCAAAATAATGTGGTTTTATAAGTACAACATTTTAGAAGTGTTTAATTCTAATTTTAAATATATGTAAAACCACCAAGTAATAGCTTCTTTCCAAAGTTTATATATCTTTTTTTCAAATTTTGGTCAATTCAAGTTAAAAAATAATATATTAAATTTATCACGTTAGTTTTATAACATTAATTAAATTACAGACAATTTTTTAAATTTAAAATTCTTGTTTTTTCATACCTGTGACTGCTCCTAACCCCTTAACGTTTTTTTGCTAGTATACTTATACACGATATGTTCATCCCCGAGTTGACATTGGATAGATGTCACGCGGTTTGCCTAGGCAGACAGCGCCTTTATACAAAATGCAACCGAATCAATAAAAATTTTATTTTGAGTCAACTCTTCGTTTTCTTACATCACACATATCTTTAATTTTATACATTTTTAAAATCATTTTACTTGTTTTGTGTACCCAAACCATCTAAGTGATTCTCGATCGAGTGATTATTCTGCCATATATCTCTTCTTTCCACATCTTATATTATACATGAATTAACATAACATTTGCTTCTATCTCACCCTTGTTCCTCTGGCACAAGCTTCTCTCCATTATTATAGTACGTTTTGTTGTATAAATATACGTATTTTATAAAAATGGTTTATTTTAATAAATATTACGTACGTTTTATATTTCATCTTCTTTATTACGTAAATCTTATAAAAATTATAATATTCTCGGTAGGTTTTTTTCCGAGTTGTTTGAAGTATTCTCAGAGTGAAATAAAGCGTTTTGACGAAGGATTTCTTCTGTAAGCCCTTCTGAGAACGCTCTATAAATCTCCACTCTTAAAAGATAAACTTTCAATACGATTGTAATTTTTACAATTTCAGATTAAGATTATGTTTCAACAATAAGAGTCTGATGATCCAACCCGATATGGGATTTGAATATTGTATAAGAAAATTTTCCGTTCTTATAATAGGGTAAAAGTGGGAAACATGCCACACTTCTTGAAAATTACGATTTTTCGACAAACTTATGAATTAAACTATCTGATACTTATGTGACGTTTAGTTTACCTATTATACAATATTGTGCATGTGTAAAAAGTATAGTATTTATTGTATTTTTTTTGTAAGAAATTATTTTCGAAACCCCTATGAATGAGGATAGATGCCTACTCTATGGGATAGATGCCTCAATGTTATTTTGACGGGTGGGATAGTTGCCTTATGAAATCAGTTAAAACAATATTTTTAATGTATTATTAGGTCCTTACATATGAAATTGGCGTTTTGTATGGGAGGAACATAAAGTTGATTTTTTTTTAATATAATATATTTATTTAATCAAAGTATGTACCATTGCTATCTATGCACTTTTGCCATCTCATAGGTAGTTCATCGATCCCTTTACTAAAAAAAACATTCGGATGGGAATCAATAAAATCTTTGAAGTCGGTTTGGACTGCCCCATCGGAGTTGAATTTTTTCCCTTGCAAGAAGTTATCCAAATTTCGAAAAAAATAGTAATCTGTTGGGGCAAGGTCCGGATAGTACGGTGGATGTCTTAGACATTCCAATTGAAGCTCTTCTAATTTGGTAGCCGTCTGTTGTGCAGTGTGTGGTCTAGCGTTATCATGAAGCAGCAGTGGCCTAGAGCGATTAACCAGCCTCGGTTGTTTAGCAGCTAGCTTTTCCATCATGGTTTGCAGTTGCTGACAATAGACATCTGCCGTAATCGTCTGGCCAGATTTAAGAAAACTGTAGTGAACGACACCAGCACTAGTCCACCAAACGCTCACAAGTAACTTTTTTGGAGTCAATTTTCGCTTGGGGCATGGTTTGGCTGGTTCGGCAGGGTTCAGCCATTGCGATGAGCGCTTCCGATTATCATACAGGATCCACTTTTCATCACAGGTAATGATTCGATTCAAAATCCCTTCATTATTGTGCCGGTTGAGTAATGCAACGCAGCAGTCAACGCGCGTTTGTTGATTTGGTTCACTCAATTCGTGAGGTACCCACCTTTCAAGCTTTTTCACCTTCCCAATTTGCTTCAAGTGGATAAAAACAGTTTTATCACTAACACCGCAGCCTGCAGCTAACTCGGACGTGGTTTGCGATGGATCCGCTTCCACAATAGCCTTCAATTCTTCATTATCAACTTTGGTCTCCGGCCGTCCACGGGGCTTGTTCTGCAGGTCGAAATTTCCAGAACATAACGTTGGAACCAAAAACGCACTGTGTTTTCTTTTGCGGCACCGTCGCCATACACATCATTAATCCTTCGAGCCGGTTCTGCAGCACTGGTGCCACGGTAGAACTCGTACTCGTAAATAACGCGATATTTCAAATTTTCCATTTTGTAAACTGAGTGACGCAAAGAAAAAAAACAATTGAGGAAAAAACAAATGAAGTATAATTTTCGAAACATAAATACTTGAGTAAATAGCTGTATAAATTTGAATTTGGAATTCCTAACCAAAGAGAAGATATTTGAGATCAAAGTTGCCAGTACGGCAAAACGCCAATTTCATATGTAAGGACCTAATATTTTATTTTCTCACAATTATGTCACAATCATTTTTGGCCCTTAAAACTAACATTATAATTCAGTTTAGCAATTTTATACCTAATATTTTATACGAAAGTTTTTTTTTTTCATTTGCAAAAGTTTAACCCGTTTACATTGATTATAGATATTCCCGTACAAAGTGCAACTCTTGAAGCCACTTCCTGCACATAATACGAGTACATTGTATCCAATCCACCTTAGATTTAGTTTTCCGGTAATTTTCAAAACATTCCACGAACTCATGGTTACTTTCTTCATCTTCATCACAATCTTCTGAAACTACTCTAGGTTTTTTTTGACAGTAATGAAGTTATCTGCACTTCAGATAAGGTAGGTTGTTTGCAATTTTTGCATAACAAGCGTGGGTTGGCTTCACCTTTAACTTTATTTTCCTATGCAGAAATATTTTCTTTAGTGGTCAGTAGGTACTGCAGCCGATTGCTTCCCTCTCTTGTATAATGGCACCGGAACTTTTGGCAATGGAGAAACTTCATGCAAAAACTTGCTTGGCGTTTCCTGTGACGTATCTGGACTAAGTGGTGATCGTCTTTGAGCTAAAGTTTGGGTTGTAAGATGCTCTCCAGTTTGATAACTGCACGAGGGAATAGGGGAAAGCCCGCTTTCTCTAGTTTTTGGACATGCACAACGAGTCGTATTTTGTTGACAAAGTCAATGAATCAATCAATTGATGATTTTAGGCATCATGCATGCGATAGAGTCGGGTGGAGAAGGTGCCTTGAGGCCCTATGCACCACGGAGGTGTGACAGGACAAAAAGAAGAAGAAGAATCAATTGATAGGTATTCCACTTGAAAGAAATAATCAATGTTAACAAACGAGCTAGACAAAATGTGGGCAAAGAAAAAGAAAGATATCATCTTGCCCTTATCTCTGGCCCAAAATTTGACATAACTCGTTTGTTTACATTAATTATTTCTTTCAAACGAACAGGGTATAGCATAATAAAAGTAAAAGCATATAAATAATCATTATTATTACCAACCTAAAGTTACTTTTTCAATATTTTGTTTCTCAAATCACCTCTTAAGGGTTCTGACTGGTATGCCATACCGACGGGATATTTCATGCCAAGAATCTTTTCTTTTAGCTCTTCAAAAGCGTTTTTAAGAAAATCTTCGGTCCATATGGCTCTTGGTCATGCTCTTTCAATTTTGCGTACGTATTTGCGTGGCATTGCTGGAAAATAAAAATGCTGAATTAGTATGGGATAGATGCCCCTAAGGGCAACTATACTCACGAGGACTGGGGCATCTATCCTTTTTGGAGGGGATAGATGCCTTTAAATATATAAAATAAGTTAACTGAAAAAAATACTAAATCACAGTACAATCTTTGCATTTAGTGTATACATTGATCGTAAACATAAAAATATTATCACTTACCTCATACGCTCAAAAGTTCCGAGCGAAATGATAAAGTAGGAAATCGAAATCCAGCAATCGTTCGCGCGTAATCACCTATTTAACAAGTTCCTCACTCACACGACCGACACAACGCGTTGCACTGGGTACCCTGGCGGAGAGTGGGGTAGAGCTTTGTTATAAAGTCAAAATCGGTAGTGTAATAGTTATACATGTCTCGATATGATAATCGTGGCATTTATCCCCCTGCGGCAACTATCCCACTTTTACCCTATATGTTCTATATAATATATGTTTTTTTAAGAAAAACATTTCTCAGCTTCCTGGAAACGAGCACGATAAATTTGGATTTAGAATTCAATAATTGCGATTAAAATAGAACATATATATCATCGATTTAAAAAGCTCATTTTATGTAACCATGAGCTCAAGGAAGATAAGTGATTTTTTATGATTTCAAATCAATAAAATGAATTATTTTTCGCAACATATTTCTAAGGTATTAATACCTTCACTATACCAGTGATCTCACATTTTTTTGTTTTGTTTATTGGCATGTGAAATTCCATATTAATTAATCAATACGAATTTTAGTATAATTTATGGGAATAACACATTTTGCCTTGTTAAGGCATCAACAAATGTTGATCACATTCGCCTTGCTATGGTAGTATCAAATGTTTAATCACTTTAGCACTTAATAGTGCCTTAGCAAGGCGTAACATGTAATTTCCATAAAATATAATGAAACTTCTAGAAAACAGACGTTATCATTCGTTAATATATATTTAATTTAAATCAGTATATACAACAACAACAACAAACCATCACGCCGTTTCCTCGCAGGGGTAGGCAGAGATAATGAAACCTCACATTACTCTATCCTGACACACCTCTCTAGCTTCCTCCACATTCATACAACGTCGATTCTTCCGACTTCTTACATGACCAACCTTAAATTTTTTATTAATTTGGATATGCCATGTTTTCCTCAGTCTACCTCGACTTCTTACTCCGTTTACATCGTTAACGTATCTTTCTTCACCATTATTTTTCTTGTCCGAACCAACGCAGCGATCCTTTCATAACATCTTCTTCTACTCTACATTCCTTGTAGGAGGTATGAGAGAATCTCAAATGCTAATATAAGAAAGGAATGTAGAGAGGTATATACATAATATATACAAAAGTATATACAAGTATATATGAAGTATATACAAAAAGGAGCTGCAGCACGATACCCTGACAGTAGCCAGGGTAGAAAAGTTTGGAGTCTTCGTACGAGGAAGGCCTACCCTAGCTAATGGGAAATGGCAAAGGGAAAGAAGAAGAAACAAAATAAATACGAGTATGTTTTCAGTCGTATGTATATACCGATTAAAATTTGCAGCTCTTCTAATATGAGTGTAATCAATTCATTTGATGAATTTTTAAAATGAACAAATACTATTTCAGATTTTCGGATTAATTCGCTGAAAGCTCGGCATATCCGATTAGGCTGATCTGTCAGGCGTCCTCTGCTCCATAATGCAGCCCCGTCCATGCGCTAGGTAACGTGTCATCTCTGCCAGTCACCGCCACGGGGGCGGGCGTACGTTAGTGACCCACTAACGGGCCATCAAATAATTATTTGCGGAGCCTGTCCTCGATACCGGATCACTCAAAAGGTTCTGCGCTAATTTTTTGTTTTTTTTTAAATAATTTCGGTACCTATTTGGCAAAAGGTCCCAACTGCTTTTTTATGAATTTTAGAGGAGAGCAAAAATAAGATTTTTTACATTATTTTGATTATTTATAAAAATGTTATTTGTGTTCCAAATTGTTTATTTCAAATGTAATTTACGAAGCATAACGTTATCTGCAACATATATCAGTAACTATATTAAAAAATATATATACATTAAAAAAAAATAGGGGTTGAATGCAATTATACATAAAAAAAATGTAAAAAAAAAGTACAAAACAAAAAAAACTAACTAACTAACTTACCATCACGCCGTCTCCCCGGAGGGGTAGGCAGAAAGAATGGAACGCCACACTGTTCTGTCCTGACATACGTCTCTCGCTTCGTCTACATTCATACATCTTGTCATGCACGCACGTCGATTTTTCCGACTCCTCACGTGACCGACATTCAATATTTGATTGATTTGATCGTGCCACGTTTTCCTCGGCCTTCCTCTATTTCTAGCTCCGTTCACGCCGTTTACATATACCTTCTTTACCATTCTGTCTTCATTCATTCTTTCCATGTGTCCAAACCATCTTAATGACCCTTTCCTTATTTTGTTCATAACACTTTCATTCGCACCACATTCACTTCTTATACTTGCATTTGTCACTCTATCATAAACAGATTTGCCACAGATTCGTCTTAGAGATCTCATTTCTACTGCATTTATTCTACTTTCATCCTTCTTTTGCCAGTTCCATGCTTCACTTCCATACATAAGGGTCGGCACAAGAACACCAACAAAAATTGTGCAAAAATAATACTGACGGTATATTTAACTCAATTTCACAAAAAAAGCATCTGGGACCTTTGGCCAAATAAGTACCTGTTTTTATACCTTCACACTGCGTAGAAAACGCATTTGACACACTTGGGGTCAAATAACACGTGAGCGGAGCCCAAACGAGCGCAAGCCCGGCTTGCGTAAGAAAATTTGAATCAAACCCCCCAAATCTAAGTAATCGTGTCCCTGCATAAACCATTCATTCATCGGCTGTCCCTCGTGTCCGAGGAAAACTGTCTTTCACGGTTATAGGTCTGCATGTAACTGAAGAGTCCGATCCTGGACCCACATATTCTGGGGCATCTGGGGCAGGGGAATGCGCTTGTAATGAAGCCGTCACCGTCTCCCAGTGATCTTTTCTTTCTCCTCTTCCTCCTCTCTGCGACTGCATAAACCAACAGCCCACTAAATCACATTTCAACAATGTTCCCATCAGACGTAAGAGGAATAGTCACAAGAGCTAAACCTCTGTAAGCCAGAAGAGGTTTTGATTCAAAATTTCTTACGCAAGCCGGGTTTCTGGGCTTCTATTGGAGTACCGCCACTGGCGGAGACATCTATTTATATAAAAAAAACTGGAGTTATCCAATAACTCCCTTGGCAGAAGTCTCGCATCCGTGCAGCAGTACGCTTTTATCCTACTGTTAAATATTTTCACATTTTATGCGTCCCTTGCTTCTGTCGTTTCAATTATTTAATGTAACTTATTTGTTAAGTAGATACATGATGTGAAATTCGTATTATCCGTCGCTAAAGTCAATTGAATCGTCTTATTAAGGTATCATTTAGGAATGAAAAAAAAAAACAAATACTCGAATCAAACCAGACTTTAGTAGAGTGCACCGTTTTGGCGTAATTGAAAACTGCAGTTTTCCAGTAACGTCCGTGGCAGATTTGCAAGTCTCACATCCGTAGCCATTACGCTTTTAACGCTACTGTTAAATATTCGAACATCTTTAGCGTCCCTTGTTTTCGACGTTTTAAGTATTTAATGTATTTTTTAAAAAGTTGTTTGAAAGAAAATACATGGTATTAAATTCGTATTATCCGTCATTATAATCAGTTGGATTTTTCTATTAAGGTATCATTAAAAAAATGATAAACGAATGCTCAAATCGGAGTAGATTTTAGATGGTAAGAACATCCATTTGACGTAATTATAATAGTATTCTGTATGAAACATTGTTTTTTAAAAACACTCACTTAACATTAGAAGTGTAACTATAGGGTGTTTTTTTTAGAGGTTTGGTTTTTAATCTGGCAACATTGTTTTTACAGACTGTCAATTCGACAGTTGACAGTTGATTTGTAGTCAGTACGTTTTGCCATGTCACCATGAATAGACTGACGTCAGAACAGCGCTTTCAAATTGTGCAAATTTATTTTGAAAATCATGGTTCGGTTCGCCAAACTTATCGTGCACTACGTCCATTTTACGGTCGACATAATCGTCCATCCGAGCAAGTTATTCGGAAGACCGTGGATCGTTTTCGCACCACGTACATTCTAGTAGATAATACGTATCCACAAAGACGACAATTGTCGAAAATTGGATTTCACGATTGCGCTTCATTCGAGCTAAAATTATCTATTTAATAAAGCCAATATTATAGACATTAACAGTATTTTAAGTTTTTTTTTTTCATTTTGAATATCAAATCAAATCAAATCAAATCAGTTTATTTACTCAAAAGATATTACAAACAGCATAAATGTTTAAGGCATCTATTGAGTACAGGTAAAATATTATACGCATACAACATAATACCAGGAACGCATTAGTGATGGTTCGACATTAGGAAGCCAAGATACTTTCTAAAGTCAAGAGTATTTGTCCCCTGAACGTACTTTCACTAATATGAAAGAAGTCGATCTCCAAGGAGACCGCGTTCTGCAGACTAATTGCTCTTCTGGCGGTCGGTAGGTAAAACAATCTGTGCTGTCGCTGTCGGAGATATCTATCAAGGACAAAAATACCAACATCCTCCAGTACGGCCGAGTTCTCGAAGTATCCCCTAATAAATCTAAAGAAATGGGTTATTAGATGTCCATCTCTTTGAAGCTGTAGAGAATTGGTTCCAAGAATTCCCAAAAGAAATGTCGTGGGATAGAGCCACGGATAACTACCATACTCCCTCATGTAGAGAATATGTATTGTATACCTCTAAATAAACTGTATAACAAAATTTTGTGAAAACAGATCATCATAATTGAATAAATTTTTTGTTTGTTAAATGATTTGGTTGTTAAATTATCGTTGATCTCTGATTGGTCACCCTGTGTGTGTCTAGATATCTAGTATCGGTATCAGTGTGTCAGGACAGCGACTGCGCCACTCCGGCCGACAGCTTCTGAATAATGCAACTTCCAAGTTTGGCTTTTGCCAAAACAAGGAAAAGCTCTCAGCCGTGACACGGACCTGCATTAAGCAATTAGCGAATGATGAGTGCACTGCATGTCCCATTCATCACAGGGGATTCATCTCATCGTATAAATCAAATCTCCATTCTATAACTTTAGTATTCATATATTCCTATTCTACAAATATACATTTTGTTCAAATAAAGAAGTTGAATCATTAATTAACCACAATATACTCGTATATATTCATTATCGTGATGACAAATATGAAATAATGTGTGACGTATTTCGCTTTTTCTTTTTTATACACTTTGTTTATACAACACTTACATTAAAATTTTTAAAGTACATAGACATGTTTCGGACAACCAGTCCTTCTTCAGTTATACATATTTTAAAAATACATATTTAAAATATTAATTGTTTACATGATCTGATAGATGTTATAAAGATTTATAGATTGGAACGTTTATGCTTTTGTTTTTTTTAACGTGTGACCATTTGTTTATTATTTTAAAAACTAACTAACTAACCAACACGCCGTTTCCCCGGAGAGGAGGGCAGAGAGGATGTCCATATGTCCAAACCATCTCAGGGATCCTTTCTTAATTTTTTTATGATGCAATCATCTGCCTTACATTTCTTCCTTATGTGGAAAATTTGGCCGATTTCATGTCGTTTCCAGGGGCGCCGGGTGTTATATAAGAGTTATAATAACACCACAGGTGGAGGCACTTTCCTTGCTTCCTTTTCATCAATTGTAAATAGTTATATTGTTTAATCGAATGTAACCACTGTGATAAACCCGCTTTAATTAAACAATGCTTTCCAGTTACTTAAATATATTGTAAATTTACTATAAAGTTAGTTAGTATGTATTATTCTTCTTAAAGTGCCCTGTAAGATCCCCCCGACGTTGGCGATCACTCTGGTAAACTCTTCCCTATCCTGCGCTGTCCGAAATAGAAATATTAAATACAAAATATTAATCTAGTGCAGGCTTCCACATGACGATAATTTCAGTTGCCTGTTTCAGAGCGATTGAAATAAACGGGTAGGAACTAAGTACTTAACCGTACAAAACTGTTTTTCATGTTTCTCAGTATTACGCTGTTACACACGCAAGGAACTACCCCAATGTGAATAACATTATTGCTGCGGGCATGCACTACATGAATATATTATTGCGTATAAAGGTACTTATAGATTGACAAGCTTATGATGGCGCAAAACGAGGGCGCTGTAATGCAATTTAGGGTTGCCAGATCGAAATATTTTCCCGAATTTTAAGGAGATCAAATAAAAATGGCACAAAAACGATTTACGTAATTTTTTATTATATTTAAATTCTTCTTTCTCGAAAACCATCACTTTAGATTAAGGCCATCACCCTCATGTATGGAAGTGAAGCTTGGAGCTGGCAAAACAAGGATGAAAGCAGGATAAACGCCGTAGAAATGAGATCACTAAGAAGAATGTGCGGGAAAACGTTGTATGATAAAATATCGAACGATGACATAAGAAAGAAATGTAAGGCAGATGACTGCATCATGGATACAATTAAAAAAGGATCCCTGATATGGTTTGAACATATGGAACGAATGGATGAGAGTAGAATAGTTAAAAAGTTGTACACAAGCAGCGTGAGTGGAAAAAGAAGCCGAGGACGACCGAGGAAAACATGGCATGACCAAATTAATCGATTACTAAAAGGCGGTCACATTCGAAGTCGGAACAATCGACGTGCGTGCATGGTACGATGTATGAATGTAGAGAAAGCCCGATAGGTGTGCCAGGACAGAGCATTGAGGCGATCCATCCTCTCTGCCTACCCCTCCGGTGAAATGGCGTGATGGTTAGTTAGTTAGTTAGTTATTTAAATTTAAAAATATTTTAATAGAACATTTTCATAGTGAGAGTCAAAATATATAACCACAAATACTTGAATTATTTTATTTCAACAAATATTTAACATAACAGAATTTAATACAAAACACGTTAAAACAATTAAATAACAGACAACTTAATGTTGAATAAGTGTGATCCATCAATGAACTCCGTTTCATCATTAGCATTATCACATTCCTCATCTGAAGAATTTGATGATTCAGTGTCCCTATCAATTGAAAAAAGAAATTCCTCGTCTTCATCAAGCCAAATATCTCGTTTATTATATTATTGTTTTGTCTTTTCCTCTTCTTTCCAAGTGGGCTAATTTTTGTTGAAGTACTCGTGGCTGCATTTCGCAGTCTATAAAATCAATAAAAATATACAATCACTTATCTGTCATTTTACCAATACACGCGTTGACTTTTTCGAAAGGAATTAATGTCGCAAATATTCTCTGCTCTTCTTCACAAAAAGGCTTTAACTTTTAGAATAGTCTCTCTTATACTGATTTTTATAAATTTGGGCATTGTTAGTCTAAAATGAATATAACTAACTAACTAACTAACCATCACGCCGTCTCCCCGAAAGGGTAGGCAGAAAGAATGGACTGCCACACTCTAATCGATGCGGCACTCCGTCCTTCTCTTTTCGCCATCGCGAGAGACGCGGTGTGATGGGTTGCGAACCTCATCGCCACCAAAAGGCATCTCCCGCGCACATTTCGATCATTCAACGCCTACATAATAAATCTAAAACAAATTATCTGTAATACAATAATATAAAATAAAATAACAAAGAAAAATAATTTAACACATAATGTTATTTTAGATGGTGCACTTGTCGTCAGCTGGACGATCCGGACATTTGTGTTTATTTAATTTTTATTCCACGTTATCCACTGTTTTTTTTAATTTACTGTAATTAGGCACTTAAAACAATCCAGCAAGAACTTCAAAATATTATAGAAGAATTTATTCAAATTGTCATTGGAACAAATGAAAAATTTATTTTTGCACCTGTCAAAATTCTTTTTATAAACGAAAAAACTTATATAATTTTAACAGTAAAAACGTATTTTTTGTCACAAATAACTATTATAAAGAGAGGTAATAATCAAATTGACCAAAACAATTCACTTATACACGAAATAACTCCAAATTGACGGGAGCACCATATGAACCAAACCAAATTTTCAAAATCAGAATCAAATAAATATAGAAAATTAAAAATCACGGCGACGATTCAAACAAAAACTCAAATCTGTCACATTGACATTTGGCGTTTAGTTCACATTTGCACCACCGCCAGCTTACGTTTGTGGCTCTATACATGGGTGTTTTTCTTTTAATTTTGATGGATATGTTAAATTTACCAATTGCAACATTAAGGTTTGTCATTATTGCGCGCGGAATTTGTCTATGGTTTTCAATTATGTAATTTAAACCATCAAGTAATCGGTTCAAATAGAATTTTTCTAATTCATTTTACACTGCTATATCGATGATTAACTTTTTTTTTGGAGCATTGCTTTTGATAAATGTTCCGAAATAATAATAAAAAACTTTTATGACGTCTAATTTGTCGTTTTTCACACATTTTACAAATTATTATTTATTATTAGGATAATATTTAAGGATATAAATGATCAATAGAAATGCTTGATCTAAAATTCTTCTTATTAAGCGAATGTCTGTTATATAGCTCATATCACATCTCGCCTGCCGCTGTGTAGAACTAATCTACCTAAGGTAATGCCCGTGGGCAGGGCAATAATCCTCCTATAACGCATCTCTTCGGATGTGGAAATTTTTCACGATAGTGAGGGTACCCTCAGAAAGCGTCTGTCTCTATGTATTAAATAGGTATTTACTTTAATTGTTTTTTTTAACTGCTCTTAATTTTTTTATGCAAATGGTTTTTCCCACTATATTGTTTATTTTTACTTATTTTTTTCATTGTTCTTAATTAAAAAAAAATAATAATCATAATCGCATTGGAAAATGTCTGTAATGTTAATGATTTTTTAAAATAAATTGAATTGAATACCAGTTATTTTTTAAACTTACGTCATAAACACTGTGAAATTACATTGTGATGAGATCATTATGAATGAGAACAATTTTTCGTATATTTTATTCCATTCATCTTTGGGAGAACGATATAAATAAACTAATAATATTTCTACCATAATTTAATAACCTTAGGATGTTGCATTTACAAATCAATTATTTCTTATAATTGTGGTTTTAGCTTGTTTTATTTCAAATATGTTTGCTCTTTGTAAAATAATGAAGTGTAATTGCTCCGTCCCGCAACACACATCAACAAAAATTAATTCGTAAGTGGAAAAAACAGTGTTTTTATTTATTTTTTCAAGCTCATGGCGTTAACACTGTGATATATACTTTTTAATTTGGAAAGACAACATTTTATATAACTAAAACGAAGAAGAACGCCTGTTTTCTAGAAGCTTTATTATATTTTATGGGAATTACAAGTTTCGCCTTTCAAAGGCATAATCAAATGTTAAAATCGACAAACGTTTTCATTTCTATTAATTATTTAATATGGAGTTTTACATCATTATTCAAGAAACAATAAATAACATTTTGAAAATTGATCATATTTGTAAACAATTTTATAATACTCGTAATTTAAATATGTATCACTGAAGAAGGGCTGGTTGTCCAAAACATGTCTGATATGTAATTTTAATAGTGTTATATATAAAAAGTATATAAAAAAAGAAAAAGAGCAATAAATAACTTTTTATTTATATTTTTGTTTGTCAAAAAAAATATATAAATCAACACGTTTCGAAGATGTACTTAGTACATCAAAGGAGAGTTATAATTCCAAAAAATCGTAAATATACAATAAATATTCTTGTTCCCTTTGGACAGATATTTGAATTTATGATTTTGATGGCGCGTGTCTCGAATAAATCGGCCATTTCATCTTTTAATTAATTGTTTGCGATCGCCCATAGCCGCGCCGGTTTTCTTACGAGATTTTCTTTTTATCTTCCATGGCTTTGAATGCTGTAATGTGTTTCGTAAGATTATGAAACGTCACGTGACCCGGTCTCGTGATAAAGTCTCGTGATTTGTTGAATGGAAGCGGTTCGTAACACCCCAAGAACCAAAACAAGGGGAGGGGGGAGGATTTCATAACGTTAACAAAACACGGTTTGTTACGTTTTGTTAATTATTTTTTCTTTGTAAGAATCTTGGGTTTCTTATTGTGCATGCTAATGGGTATTTTTTCGTTCCGTGAAAAATATACGCTGCCTTATAATTGATATATTAGGTCCTTACATATGAAATTGGCGTTTTGTATGGGAGGAACATAAAGTAGATTTTTTTGTGCTGGAGGATGTTGATCTTATTGTCCCTGATAGATATCTCCGACAGTGAGAGCACAGATTGTTTTACCTACCGGCCGCCAAAACCAATCTGTCTCTGGTGACACCGGTGGTAAGAGCAAATAGTCTGCTGACGCGGTCTCTTCGGAGATCGACGTCTTTCATACAAATTAGTGAAGGTACGTTTAAGGGACAAATACTATTCACAATTACTATTCTCGAAAGTATCTCGTCTTCCTAATGTCGAACCATCTCTAATGCGTTCCTGGTATCATGTTGTATGTGTATAATATTTTACCTGTAATCAATAGATGCCTTAAACAATTGTGCTGTTTGTAATGTGTTTTGAGTAAACAAACTGAATTAATTTAATTGTATCTCAATAGAGACGAAGATCAAGCTGTTAACAGGACTTATGACCTGTCATTGGTTGTCATGTAATTACAACATTCCCCATTCCACCTTTCTTTATGACCATGTCTGACAAATTTTTGGAAGTTGTATATATGTTAAAGTCCTATGCCAGATTTCACATGTCAGTTTCAATGTGCCATCTATGAAGATTTTGATTACATATGTTAATTTTTTTAAGATTACTCTATATATAATCTACATACTAACGCCATTTATGGAGATTTATTTTTATTTGAATTGATTTAATTTGATATTAGAAAACAAACAGAAGTGTCAATTATTTTTTTATTATCTAGGAGTTTTAATGTTAATGATATTATTTCCTTTTGAGTGAGACTCCCTGCTAGCTGGACTAACGATTTTATAAGAATTGCTGGACGTGGATGGATGAGAGCGGCGATGGATAGGGGGCACTGGCGTGCTTTGGGAGAGGCCTACGTTCAGCAGTGGACGAAAGACGGCTGATAATAATTAATCAATCTCTTTTGTTGTTTAACTTTGTTAAAATAAACACTCTTTACTACTCATTTCATTTTTTTGATTTCATGTTTTATTTTTTGATACGGAATGAATCGTTTATATAAAATAAAGTATCGGAGAATATAAATCTAGTTTTACTTATAAATACATAAAAAAAAATATAAGTTACAAATCACGCCATTTCCCCGGATGGATAAGCAGAGAGGATGGATCGCCACAATGCTCTATCTTGGCATACCTCTCGGGCTTCCTCTACATTCATACATCGTACCATGCACGCACGTCGATTATTCCGACTTCGAATGTGATCGCCTTTTAGTAATTGATTAATTTGGTCATGCCATGTTTTCCTTGGTCGTCCTCGGCTTCTTTTTCCACTCACGCTACTTGTGTACAACTTTTTAACCATTCTGCTCTCATCCATTCGTTTCATGTGTCCAAACCGCCTCAGGGATCCTTTTTTAATTTTATCCATGATGCATTCATCTGCCTTACATTTCTTTCTTATTTCATCGTTCGGTATTCTATCATAAAACGTTTTCCCGCACATTCTCTCTCTTTTTTTCGCCTTTTTTTTACAAAATTAATTCACAGAAACTAGTGATAATAAATACAATAAGAATTTATTGTACAATTGGGTATTATCCCTGTAGTTTTTTTACAATCCTCATTTCCCTAGGGTAAATCCTATACCTACGAATTTATCTTCTTGAGAGATTAAATGGGTCGTATTTGTTTGGAAATATTCCATTATATTTGTGTAGTTTATACTACTTTAGTTTGAAACTAGATATTATGAAATATTTAACCGCACATCAATCAATCAAAAAGTTGCCTTTGATCAGAGTACAATACATAATTATATTAAATATGATACACTGAAAATTTTCTGCCCTCCTTTGTTAAAATTTAAAAAACCTTTTATGATGATTTTCCGGACGGGATTCAAAGGATCAATCCATTTCATTGTCGACCAACAATGGTTGCCGTGGGAGGATGAAACTTATCTTTATAAAAACATCCCATGTTCCTATGGAAAGCGTTTCATATGAATCCTGTTTTAAAGATATGCTTACATTTGCTTCTATAATTTAAAATTTAATTATTTTGATGAAGATAGTCGAACAAAACATTCTTTTTGTTTTACTCTAATTATTTCAAATTTTTGACCGTGTTCGGAAGCTTGTTTAAATCGTCTGGTTTAAATATTCTATGACATTATTTCTCGTGAAAATAAGCCAATTTAATGTTACAATTGATTTTTAACCGCTGTAATTTATTTAATTCAATGAAATTTTATTTACTTATCAAAATATAAAAAGCACTTCAGTTCAATATATTCTAATACAATTGAAGGCTAGACATTACAAAGGTGCCAAGCGATTTAAACATAAAGCGGAGAAAATAAGCAACAATTGTTTTTACCTAATCTTAATAGATGGCGCTAGTGTAGATTGAAATAAAATATGTGAAGTGTTTCCCAACATTGTAGCATATATACATCTTCCAAAAAATTGTCAAACGTGGTGGTCGCAAGAAGGCGGAATGGGGAATGTTGTTAACATAAAGCGATCGCTTAACCCAACCAATGACAGGTCATATGTCCTGTAAGCGTCTCGACCACCATATTCTGTTCCCAGAAAACAATTTACATCTTCGTCTCTATTGAGATACAATTAATCTTTATAAAATATCTGTTTTTTGTTCCATATGGCATGTACCACGAGTGACATCTTTAGGGTAACATTTGAACTTTTCTTCTTCTGATTGTATATATTGCGATCTGTTTATGCAGGATATCAACTTTCTTCCTGTGATTCAGACGACCAGCCTTCTCTCCATCTCTTTGGTGGTCCATGGCTCTCTGCATCACGATCTGAGGAATTCTCGCTGGATCCATTCTCTAGATGTGGTTCCTCCAGAATTGTCATCCCTTTGAACTACACTATATTATTCAATCATTACTCATTTTACACAGTTATTGGCCTTAATGTTTAAGACCAATGGGCATCAAAAACTCATTTTTGGCTTTTTGTACACTTGGCACCTTTGTAATGTCCAGCCTTCAATTATGATACAATTAAAAACACGTATGTACGAAGAGAAAAAAAGGAAACTTAAATTACATTAATCAGATTAACCAAATGAATTGCTCTGTACGCAGGCAAACCCATTGACAGGTTGTTGGTTCTGTAGCGTGGCAAATAAAACAATCTAAATTGTCATTGACGAAGGTTATTTTCAGGGACAAATAAACCTAAATCATTCAGGACCTCCAATATATACGGCTGAATTAAAATCCGCCAATCACTTGAAACAAGTGAACCCCTAAGTAAATATTACTCATTTTCCCCAATGATTGGTAGCCTAGCATACCTAGAAAGATGTCTATTTGTACCAAATTTTCTCGATACTCCAATAAAAGTTTTTTTTTTTAAAGTAAACTGTTGAATACATCTTCTTAAAAGCTCAAGGATCACATTGTTCATATTCTCTAAAAGCATTTTCTTTACAGAATTCAATAATATTCTTACTGACGAACATAATACCGGAGATATCAAAGACTAAAACACTTATCTACGTCTTAAAAAGTGTCCGAGTAAAATAAAACGAGCAAAAAGTTTCTATTGTTTTCAAGATTCCGTTTCCGAAATGAAACAAAAGGTACTTCCCTTCGTACAAGGTTTTCTTGAGTTTAGTATGACTGAAATGTAAATTATTTTACTTCTTGCAGATTGTCTTCGGAATGAAATTTTACAATTTTGATTTAACGCCCGGGGATGGGTGGGGTGTTACACGGTGTTTCGGAAAGGCTTCTAGTCCGGTATGAAAGAGCTTTAAGCTCCAAGTACCTAAAGCTTTTCTCTCTTGGCTCTAAACTTCAAAGCAATGATATTGCTCGCTCGCGGCGTACCTGAACTGTGGCATTCGATACTCTCGTTTTACATACATAATACGATATTCGCCCAAACTTGGTACTGATTGAAAAAATTAATTTGGAACATCGAAGTTTTTTTTATCTCGTTTTATTTCGTGCCTATTTTTGTCGTTCGGACTGAGAATATACAAATTTCTTTGAAGTTTTCTTATTCGTGAAGTTCCTCAAGATAAATTTAATTAGAGTATTATTAACCGAAGATTCCTTATTTATATTATATATGTCATCGCCTAAATTAGTTGAAATATTGTTTAAAGCGTCTATTTAAAAAAATATCATTATCTAATAATTAAATATAACCATGTTTTTTGGACGTCCCCCTGCCCGCTGGACCGACGATCTGAAGAGGATTGCTGGACATGGATGGATGGGAGCGGCAATGGATGGGGGGCGGTGGAGGGCTTTGGGAGAGGCCTACATTCAGCAGTGGATGACAGACGGCTGATGATGATGATGATGATGTTTTTTTAACTACTTCCACTTTTGTCTTTATTTCGAGAGCGACCGGTTTCACCAGGCTCGCTGGCATCGACAGACTGGTGACTTATTGTAAACTTAGGTGGTAAACATGATAATATATATTGTATAATCATGTTTACCACCCCTGATCTGTATGCATATAAAGGACTAAGTTAACAACAGTGTCACCAGTCTGTTGATGCCAGCTAGCCTGGCGAAACCAGTCGCTGTCGAAATAAAGACAAAAGTGGAAGTAGCTAAAAAACATCGTTTTATTTAATTATTATTTAAAATGAACTTCCATTAAGAGATTTCAGTAAAATCAATATCATTATGTTTATGGGAATGTCATCTTTCGTATTGCTATAGCATTATCGGATGCCATAGCACGGCGGAACATGTTACTCCGAAACTTTCGATTACTCTTCCCACCGGTTTTACCAGCGGAAGGGTGGTTCTGGCGGCCACTAGGTAAAACATTATAAATGGGCGCTCTCGGATATCTCAAGTTATATCTTCATATAAGATATATACGCATTCACTTTGTGATTTAGATTCACATTTGAATAAATAGAAAAGCACTTTGTATTTTCACATATTTCAACAATTTATTCTAAAATGAAGTGTTGTCAATAAATTATTCAAAATGTTTTTTATTTATTTAAATATAAAAATATTTTCATCGTCATGAGAACGTTATAAACTATATAAATTTTGTATCGTTCTCCCGATGTTGAAGATGATAATATTTTAGAGATATGTACAGAAAAATTACGATTTTTTTATGAATTTTATATTTTCTGTTTTTTTCACTTTTGAGTTTATATTTCTCGACATGTTTCAAAGGTTTACACTTTCATCATCAGGATAACGATATAAACTAAAACAGTTTATATCGTTCTCCCGATGATGAAGACGTAAGCCTTCGAAACATGTCGAGAAAAATAAACTTAAATGTGGAAATAACAGTATTTTAATTCATAATCATTCGTCATTATGGAATTCCACAGCGTTAACGCCTTAAATCTATCTAAAAGTACAGAATTATGTTAAATATTTTTATAGTATAACATTTTCCTTTGCTGAATTTAGAATGTTTAAGAGATGAATTAAAATAATGATTTTCCAAATGTTGTTCAGAACAATATGAACCTTAACAAAAAATTGGGCTAACAGAAAATGGTAAAAAAATGTTTATTTAATTGAATTTGTCATATTTTCTGTATACAGTAGACAAATAAGTTCTAGTGCGTGACAAAGAATTTTCTTTGATTTACTAAGAACGCTTTCTTCAAGTGGCTTAAATAAAACAGGAGTATTATTTTGAGGCGTATTTTATGTCATCTACTGAAACATTCCATGAGACATTATCTGTCAAAGGAAAACATCTAAACACAGTTGTTTTTCCTGCCAGAAATTCAATAATGTTTCTGTTTTCGGCAATCGTGATATTAACTCCATATCCATTTCATTCCTTATTTTCATTATTATCTTTTTATTTATCTCATATCTTATGACGAGGTGGCGGAGAATTCCACACCCCCTTACGAAATCCAGTTATTTATAAATCAAGGTATTTGCTACTAATATTATAACATAAATTAGCAGTATAAATGAGAAGAATTCTTATTTGATTTTATATATAGAAAACTAAAAATAGATCTACACGAAACGATGCCTACTTTGCTAAGCATTAGTTCTTTAAATAGTATTACTATTATAAATATTTAAGATATCTGACTTAGTTTTAAGATAAAATATGTGATTAAAATTTAAAATTAATGAAAACGTATGATTTCTAGATGCCTTGTTATATTTTATGGAAACAATTTTTTTTTCTTCCGAGGCACTATCTGGGATCGAGAAGATAGATTATATTTTATGGCAATGTTCTGGTTCTGATTTTGAATATTTGGTTTGGTTCATGTGGTGCTCCCGTAAATTTAGATATATTTCGTGTATAAGTGAATTGTTTTGGTCAATTTCATTGTTGCCGCACTTCATTCTAGTTAGTTGTGACACGTAATACGTTTTTACTATTAAAATTATATGAGTTTTTTCGTTTAAATAAAGAATTTAGAAAGGCGTAAAAATATTTTTTTCATTTGTTCCAATGACAATTAGAATAATTTCTTCAATAATATTTTTAAGTTCTTGCTGGTGTTGGATTGTTTTAAGTGTCTAATTACAGTTAATTAAAAAAAAAACAGTGGATACTTGGAATATAAATTAAATAAACACAAAAATCCGGATCGTCCAGCTGACAACAAGTGCACCATCTAAAAGAACATGTGTTAAATTATTTTAATTTTATTTTATATCATTGTATTTTAGATTTATTTTGTGGATGTTGGACGATCGAAGTGTGCGCGGGAGATGCCTATTGGTGGCGATGAAGTTCGCAACCCATCACACCGCATCTCTTGCGGGGGCGAAAAGAGAAGGATGGAGTGCCGCATTGGTTAAAGTGTGTCAGTCCATTCTTTATGCCAACCCTTTCGGGGAGACGACGTGATGGTTAATTAGTTAGTTAAGGAATGTTTCATTAATACGCATGTGTTCGTAATTATATATACCTTACTATGAATCAAGGTTTGAAGACAGCTCATAAGCATACACACCATAAATTAATACTTATGAGCTCTCTTAATGCCCTGATGCATAGTCACGTGATAGACAAATGATAATTCCTTGGCATGGAGAAACATTTAATTTCCATAAGGTATAATACTCGTAAAATTATAAAAAACAGCAAAAAATATTAATTTATCTACTTCGTACATCATTAACGTATATTTTTTGAAACCGCCCATTCTTTAGCCTATACATTCCACATGTCTAAACGCAGTGATTCCTTATTAATTTTGTTTATAATACTTCCACTCAACATTCGTTCCTGATATCGGCATTTGAAATTCTGTAATACATTGTTTTATCACAAATGCTTTTTAGGAAATTAATCTCCACGGCATTTATTCTGATCTCAAAATAATAATAACTACACAATTAATTTGGAATTATTTAAAACATTGCATAATCCACTTTATTTTTTAAATATTAGGTCCTTACATATAAAATTGGCGTTTGGCCGTACTGGCAACTTTGATCTCAAATATCTTCTCTTTGGTTAGGAATTCCAAATTCAAATTTATACAGCTATTTACTCAAGTATTTGTGTTTCGAAAATTATAATTCATTTGTTTTTTCCTCAATTGTTTTTTTTCTTTGCGTCACTCAATTTACAAAATGAAAAACTTGAAATATCGCGTTATTTACGAGTACGAGTTCCACCGTGGCACCAGTGCTGCAGAAACGGCTCGAAGGATTAATGATGTTTAAAAAGAAAACACTGTGCGTTTTTGGTTCCAACGTTTTCGTTCTGGAAATTTCGACCTGCAGAACAAGCCCCGTGGACGGCCGGAGACCAAAGTTGATAATGAAGAATTGAAGGCTATTGTGGAAGCGGATCCATCGCAAACCACGTCCGAGTTAGCTGCAGGCTGCGGTGTTAGTGATAAAACTGTTTTAATCCACTTGAAGCAAATTGGGAAGGTGAAAAAGCTTGAAAGGTGGGTACCTCACGAATTGAGTGAAGCAAATCAACAAACGCGCGTTGACTGCTGCGTTGCATTACTCAACCGGCACAATAATGAAGGGATTTTGAATCGAATCATTACCTGTGATAAAAAGTGGATCCTGTATGATAATCGGAAGCGCTCATCGCAATAGCTTAACCCTGCCGAACCAGCCAAACCATGCCCCAAGCGAAAATTGACTCCAAAAAAGTTACTTGTGAGCGTTTGGTGGACCAGTGCTGGTGTCGTTCACTACAGCTTTCTTAAATCTGGCCAGACGATTACGGCAGATGTCTATTGTCAGCAACTGCAAACCATGATGGAAAAGCTACCTGCTAAACAACCGAGGCTGGTTAATCGCTCTAGGCCACTGCTGCTTCATGATAACGCTAGACCACACACTACACAACAGACGGCTACCAAATTAGAAGAGCTTCAATTGGAATGTCTAAGACATCCACCGTACTCTCCGGACCTTGCCCCAACAGATTACTATTTTTTTCGAAATTTGGATAACTTCTTGCAAGGGAAAAAATTCAACTCCGATGGGGCAGTCCAAACCGACTTCAAAGATTTTATTTTCTATGAGATGGCAAAAGTGCATAGATAGCAATGGTACATACTTTGATTAAATAAATATATTATATTTAAAAAAAATCAACTTTATGTTCCTCCCATACAAAACGCCAATTTCATATGTAAGGACCTAATATCTCTTCTGTTCTCTTCTGTTATATGGGGCTGCTGGGTCACCGTATGGATCTCTTGGTTGGTCCTATGCCTCCAAGTTCCCGCTGCAACACCGGGTCTGGGTCCCAGGATCATTCTAAGTATTCTATTTTCAAACCAGTAAATTATTTATTTTTCTTTTAGAGTCATTGTCTATGACTCAGAACCATGTGTAACCACTGGTTTGATGGTGTTATAAATACGCAGCTTGGTGTTTCTGGATAGAAGCTTGGACTTAAGGAACGTTCGCAAGGAGGCTGCAGCTCGTAGGACTTTTTGAACTCTGTGTTCCAACTCCGCGTGCATACCGTTGGCTTCCGTCATAGTAAATTATACAGTGCTTTAAATTATTCTTAATTACCAATGAAATTCCACAGTATCAACGCTTTAACCTTCAATAAACTACACAATTAATAATAACAACTGGCCTTATTGCTTATTGTTTGAACATCATTTTTTTAAAATATACAACGTAATATTCCCAGCACGGAGACTTCGTCACGTGAAATAACGAAATTAAAGTTAGATGACGTAACCGGTGCTTCGGCGGGAAAAACATTTCTCCCAATTATCTAACCCCTCCCACCTCGTGTAGGGACACGATCCCCCCTGGCGATGGAAATATTAAACTTTGTTTTAAACAAGCACCTCGGGGGGTACACCCCTGCTCGCCGAGATTCGGTAAATATTACTCAACTCAATTACATTTTTAATCATGTAATATTCTTCACATTGCCGGTAATTACAAATTAAAATGACTTTGGAGGGTATCTGCTTAAAAAAATGCTCCACAGATGGCGTTTTGTTTTTAATTACGTAAATTGATTTCCTATTTTGTGTTTTAAACATTCATATAATATTGATTGTATCTCAATAGAGACGAATATGTTAATTGTTTTCTGGAAACAGAATATGGTGGTCGATGCACTTACAGGACTTATGACCTGTCATTGGTTGGGTTAAGCGATCGCTTTATGTTAACAATATTCCCCATTCCGCCCTTCTTATGACCACCACGTCTAACAAATTTTTGAAAGCTACAATGTTGGGAAACACTTTACATTTTTTAATATTCATAAGCATCTTATAATATAAGCAATAGATGGCGCTAGTGTAGATTGAACTAAAAGTTCGAAGAGATGGCATTTCATTAACCATTTCTTAAAATTAATCAGGGGATATTTCGAGAGGGTATTGGTCTTTTTGTCCCTGATAGATTTCTCCGACAGCGACAGCACAGACTGTTTTACCTACCGGCCACCAGAACCAATCTGCCTCTGGTGACACCAGTGGGAAGAGCAATTAGTCTGCTGAACGCGGTCTCCTCGGAGATGTTCGTACGTTCAAGGGACAAATACTCTTGACTTTAGAAATTATCTTGTCTTCCTAATGTCGAACCATCTGTAATGCGTTCCTGGTATTATGTTGTATGTGTATAATATTTTACCTGTAATCAATAGATGCCTTGAACATTTTGCTGTCTGTAATGTCTTTTGAGTTAAAAAAACTGATTTGATTGAAAATATATTAAAACTTGTCGGAGATATCGACGTGCGAATGCTGAGGAAGGGAGAGAAGTATGTCAGGAAAGACAAGTGTGACAGTTCATTATTTATGCCTACCCCTTTAGAAAGACGATGTGATAGTTTGCTAGTTAGTTATATTAAAACTTATATAAAACGGACGTTCTAATTCGAATGAATTATTTTATTAAAATAATATTATATATTATTCGCAGCTGTTGACAAGTTATCGGACTTGTCAATATATAATTTCAATATTGCAGTTCATCATAGTATAATGACGTCATAAATATATCACGAAACAGTATTACATATTTATTGTTTACAGTTTATCCGTCCCTCTACGAGAAAGGAGGCCTGAACTGTCAGGTCCACGCAGCTCGCGTCCTTATCACGGTGTAAAGAGGGGTGACAATATTCATTCGGTTCCTGACAACTGAAATTGGCAAATACGTACCGAACCATTCTGTTTTTCTTCCACGCGGAGAATTGAATTGCACACCGTTTCAGATGTGCGGCTCTCCATTGTGTGCGCACGTGAGTTAACTCCACGTAACACGTCAACGGACCATACGCGACCTGCTTTCATTACAAAAGCCGCGGTGGGAAATTCGTAACATAGATTTGGAAGAATGGTAGTTTTGAATTTCTTCTATTGTACCATCACTTTTTTGAGTATTCTCAGTTGATGAAAACATTGTATTTTCACTACACATTTTTTCCTCTTTTCGCAAATATGATTCGGAATACAGACGCCCTTCCTCAGTCTTCTTCTTCCTCTTTTAATAGATCTGTGGATCTGTTTTTATGGCGTCGAGGTCTTCTGGGAGACAGAACTCCGACTGTCTCGCCATCTCTACGCAGGTCTTCCAGGTTGGCGAGTTCTCATTGGCACGTTGTTTGCGGCTGCTTGGTGGAGTCTATCGTCGCTCATTCGTTCTACGTGGTCGCGCCAGAAGCGTCTTCTTTTCCTGCCCCATCTGACAATATCTTCGGTATCGCAGGTCTAACGTATTACTGTGTTTCTGATTCTGTTTCTACAAAAAAATATTTAATAAATAATGTGTATAATATAGTATTAAATAGGTATTCTCCTTCAAGAAAAAAATTAATTCCAGTTTTAACGCCCAAACCTTCAAGGAAGAGCAATTTGTCTGAACGCGATCTCTTCGGAGATCGACGTCTTTCTTATTAGTGAAAGTACGTTCAGAAGACAGATAATCTTGACTTTAGAGAGTATCTTGTCTTCCTAATCTCGAACCGTCCCTCATGCGTTCTGGTAGCCTTTGATACCGTCAACCATGATGTACTTCTGCGAAAGCTGTCGGAAATTGGTTTCTCTTCTAAGTTGGTTTTATTTTTTATTAGCTACCTGAGGGAAAGGAAACAGTTTGCCTCATACGGTATATTTCAATCTGCACTTTTTCCCGTATATTCCGGAGTGCCACAGGGCTCAAACCTTGGTCCACTCCTCTTCACCATCTTCATTAATGATGTCGCGAGGGTTATACAATTTTCGCGATTTCTTTTATTTGCAGATGATCTTAAATTATTCCTTGAGATAAAAAGCCCCGAAGATTGCCTCCATCTCCAGTCAGATATAAATAATATCGTCCGCTGGAGTAAAACCAATCAAATTTATTTCAATATCTCTAAATGCGTAATTTTATCTTTTACGAGAGCATTGCGTACTGTTTATTACAGATACACAATGGATAACCAGCAACTTAAGCGTGTTTGAACGATAAAGGATCTTGGTATCGTTTATGAAAGTAGGCTGACTTTCCATGCTCACATCGAGAGAATATGTGGAGTTGCACTGAAAATGTTGGGATTTATTCTCCGAACTGGTAGAGTTTTCAAGAATCCCTATGTTTTGCGAATTTTGTACAACTCATTGGTCCGGAGCCGGCTCGAGTGTGGCTCGGTGATATGGAGTCCCCACGAGGCGAGATACTCGCTCATGTTAGAGAGGGTTCAGAAAAGATTTCTGAGATATCTCTACATGAGGGAGTTTGGTAGCTATCCGTGGCTTTATCCCACTGCATTCCTCTTGGGCATGCTGGGGACCAATAGTTTACAGATAAGAAGGGATGGGTGCACACTTACCCATTTCTTCAGACTTATCAGGGGATTCTTTGAGAACTCCGTCATCTTGGAGGCTATCCATCTTTATGTTCCGGATGGCTATCTTCGACAGCGTCAGCACAGACTGTTTTATCTCCCAGCATGCAGAACCAACCTGCCTCTGGTGATGCCGGTGGGGAGAGCAATCAAACTGCTGAACATGATCGCTTCGGAGATCGATGTCTTTCATATTCGTGAAAGTACATTCAGAAGACAAATACTCTTGACTTTGGAGAGTATTTTGTATTCCTAATGTCGAACCATCTCTCATGCGTTCCTGGTATTATATATTCCTTATGTTTTACCTGTTCTCAATAGATGCCTTAAACTATAAAAAATGTTTGTAATGTCTTTTGAGAAAATAAACTGATTTGATTTGATTTGATTTGATTTGGTATTTTATTGTATAATAAATATAATATAACATTTTAACTGTACTAATATTGTTTGCAATCTCTGTTGAGATAATAATCTGATTTGATTTGATTTGATAAAGTAGCATAGATGAATGACGAAGATTCGAATTTATGGTTGTAATTGGCGCAGGCTCGGTGACTTTTCCTGTCAATTGAATCTAAACTAGTCAAGTGCCTATTTTCTTCATCCAAAAGTTGGATTGAGTCCAGTATTATTGATTTTGACGCACAATTTAGAAAAAAAATTGCTGAACGTGCACTTCACAGATAATTCACAATCTTTCATTAAAAAAAATAATTTGCTGAAATCGTTTTATTCAGATAAAAAAAATAAACCCGCATATTGATGGCATCACTCATATCGGAGATTATAACTTTGTTTTTTTTATAGTAAATAGTTTGTTTCAAGTTATTTTCTATTAAGAGAGTTATTTAGGTTTTTCACACAAGCAACGCTATTAAAATCAGTCAACTTTATTGTTGCAAAATAGTTTGTTATTTACTCATTGTTCGATTATCTACTCAGTGTTATATTCATTTATTTTAATTACTATCATAAAAAAAAACGTATTGACGATAAAATATAAATGAATAAGTTTCAAATCAACTGAACATGATAACCTGACTTCTTAATTAAATTCAGCAAAAAATCTGTACAAAACATCGCAAAATTTTCCGAACGTAATAAAGCAATTGAGAAAATATAAGATTTAGTGTAGGAGTAAGTTGGGTCTAGAAATCCTAGTTACTTTTACCTATTCTTCTTTTTTCGTTTCCTCATTACCGAGGGTCGAGAAAAATAATATTTAACTAATACACTTTGAAATTAAAAAAATAACGCTGTCTATTTTCCTCTAAATATTAAATATCTAGACCTCCATCTTCAGGATTAAATACGTATATAACAAAAAACTAAACAAAAAAAACTTATTATATTCTTCTTCTTCGCGTGCCGTATCAGGTCCTCCTGACGTTGGCAATCACTCCGGCGAAGGCTTCTCTATCTTGCGCAACCCGGAACAGCTCCCCCACAGGTCTTGGCTTTATTAATAGAATTTCTTCCGACTTCAAAAACATATCCACTCTTAAATCGCTCTATTGTGCCTAAGATCGCCCTCACTTAGAATATGCATCAGTAGTCTGGTCTCCATACTATGAAATTCACATTTCGAATATTGAGTCCGTACAGCATCGTTTTCTTAGGAAAACGTTTGACGACCTTCGTGGCAGAGTGGTTACGAGCTCTGACTTCCATACCGAAGGTTCTGGGTTCGATTCCCGGCGATGGCAGTGTGATTGTCACACTGTCTTTGGTCTGGTATAGAATTCACAATAAAATGGCGATAGATTGGCTACCTATCACATGTCACGAGAATCAATATAATAGCTAAAAAAAAAAAAAAAATTGTATTCAGTAATTGGGTCCAAAACATAAAAAAAAAAAAAAAAATTGGTCGAATGCTAAGACTTGATAGAGAAGACTATTCCTACTCCGACCTGGAAAGACTGCTGAATATTTCACCATTAGTTAATCGCAGAAGTAATTATGACTTAATCTCCTTTTTCAAAATTATAAACTCACACTTTGATGCACCCTGTCTACTCGAAAGTATAAAATTTAATATACCATCCCGAAATTTAAGGAATTTTAAACTTTTCCGCGAAAATCTACATAAAACCAACTATGGATATAATGCACCTATGCCGAGAATGACTAGACTGGCAAATTCTTGTCATGACTTAGATTTTTTTTGGAATAAATCTAAATTCCTTTATTTCTACACTTAAAAAGTATCGACCTCTACCAAACCCTTAATTTATTTTTATTTTTAAACCAATTCAAGTTCAATAGCTAATTGTCAGCCATGTTCACATTGTTAATCTAAAGTACAATATGTATTAGTATTAATGTACGTGATTTTTCGAACCTTTTGTTTCTATGTCGATTTGAATAAGCCCTTTGTAATCTTTTTGTAGTTCTTAAATAATCTATATACCTACCTGTAGTCTTAGTTTTATAATTGTACTTCTCCCGTTAATAATCTTATACCTGTATTCTTAATTTTAACTATGTCCTTTCTTTATTACTCAACATACCTGTATTCTCATTTATAATAGTGTCCTTTCATCAAAAAGCTATTACAATACTTACCTGTATTATTAAGACTGATCACAGACTTAACTCGTCTTAGGCTTAATTTTTACCGTTGCTCATAAAATGTTCATAGATTTAAGTAAACTGTCTGTAATAAAAAAATGTATTGGAATTTATTCCGTTTATAACAATAAATAAATAAATAAATAAATGTCTCATCCCGGTCCAGTCTCTTATGTTGCACAGCCAAGACGTTTGCATTTTACTAGGACCACGCTGCCCCTCAATTTTTCTCATCAGTATTATATAAATAACGCATTTAAAAAAACGATACAATACAAAAGTGTATGGAATTTCACAGTGTTAATGCCTTAACTTTCAATGAACATATAACTTAGGAAACAAAATAATTCATTCAGTTTAATACAGGTGAAGGAATTTTAGAATACAATAGCGAGGGTCGTGGAAATAAATAATATAAACGACCAAAAATAGATTGATTTTATACACAGCTTTACCCTCCACCCAGATTGGGAAAGGCGGTGTATTAAAAATTGTTAAATTGAGATAACGAGAAGAAAAAAAGTTCATCCATATAGAACTATAAAAATCGTGACGCAATATTCTGATTCCATGCCAAATAGGATCTTGATATTCTATATTTAATATTATGTATTATATAATATAATCTTATGGAACAATTTTATACTTACATATGCCTGTTTACGAGTACGCTTCTAGCTCGTAAGAAGCCTACAGTCTTATGATTTAGGGATGATAAATTGAATAAGCGGATCCTCCCGGGATTGTCTTCAAGGTTGCCCTTGGGACCGGGAGCGAGTCGTGACGTCACGGCGACGTCACAGCCCCCGTCCCTCCCCTCCTACTAGGTAGAGGCGTCGCCGAACTTTGAAAAGGTTGCCCTTGAAGCGATTTCGCATTTCGTGCATGCAATATGGGGAAAGTTGTGATTGGAAAATTTTCCTTAAAGCGTTCTTAGAAATTTGTTTTTCTTTTCTAAAGCATGTTTTTGAATTGGATATTTCTTGAATATGTTTTCTTATGTAAATGAAATAAAAAACGTGAAATCCTTACTTACGAGGTTTTAATGCTTTTAAAGCAGTAAAAAATAATAGCATCGAATATGTCTTTGTGTCAAATTTAGAATTATCTTTGAAACATTGATTTTTAGTCATATGAACTAAATGAACATAGAACTACCCCCGATAAATCTCTTTAGATCTCCACATTTATACGAGTCATTAACAAACGTCGATACTTCTAATGTGTTAGGAAATATTTGTAAAATTGTTTGAAATCTAATGGAAAAAAATTGCTAACTCAAGTAGGATTTTTTTATTAGATTTTTTTATAAGGATAGTTTCTGTTAGTGCGCTGCTTATGAATCAAATAGTAATACATATAGTTATTTCATTAATATTTTTTTAAAATATTGTACAACAGGTAAGTTGAAGTCAATTATTGTTTATAATTTGTTTTTAGCTATTAGATTGATTCTCATGACATGTGATAAGTAGCTAATTTATCGCCAATTTTATATTATAACGTGAATCCTACTGAACACCAGACCAAGGTCTGTGTGACAATCACACCGCCATCGCCGGGAATCGAACCCAGGACCTTCGGTATTGTAGTCAGAGCTGAAAATAAACACATACATTCATACATTATATACCTAAGTCTAACTAACTTACCATCACGCCGTCTCCCCGAAGGGGTAGGTAGAAATAATGGAATGCCACACTTTTCTTTTCAGATATATTTCACTCGCTTCCTCAACATTAATACATCGTGTCATGCACGCGCGTCGATTTCTCTCACTCCTCACGTGGCCGACATTCAATATTTGATTTCACGTTTTCCTCGGTTTTCCTCTATTTCTAGTTCCATTTACATCGTCAACATATACTTTTTTTACCATTATTTCTACATTCATTCTTTCCATGTGTCCAAACCATCTTAATGATATTTTCATTATTTTGTTCATAACACCATCATTCGTCAAACAAGTCAAACTAAATTAACCGAATACATTATATATTATAATATAAGTCAAAAAAGTTTTTCGGTTATTAAAATGTCATTGTTTATACATATGTTACGAGTATATATAACATTTTTTAAAGAACAGTGTCATGTTGAAATCTTAATTTACTTCCTTAACGGGGACATCATTTTTCTTTAGTAATTTATAAATAAGTGTATACATTTTTTTACTTTTCATAATATCTTATTCGAAATGGAGTGTAACGCTATACTTAGTTAACTGGTGGAATGATTTTTATTTTTTTATTTTTAATAATTTCTTGACGATTGATTAGCGCTCGTATCATATTATCAACATTGGACCGTATTAACTTAACTTATTAACAGCTACAACACAAGGCTCATTGTTGTCCACTCCTAACAATGGTCCAATGTCCTAACAGTTTTCTACAAATGTTTGTCTCAAAAATTTTCCCCACCCATCACCCCGGACATGGGACAAGATATTTACTGTAAACAAATGTTCATTATTGATTTAATGGAAAGGGTTTCATAATACGTAAGAATCAAGGTATACATTTTATAAAATC
Source organism: Lepidostoma basale (assembly GCA_022606425.2). Taxonomy (NCBI): domain Eukaryota; kingdom Metazoa; phylum Arthropoda; class Insecta; order Trichoptera; family Lepidostomatidae; genus Lepidostoma; species Lepidostoma basale. Next base: position 1,089,752 of record JAHDVF020000860.1, on the reverse strand, counting down.
ATCCATATTTTTTAACCCTCTGTACGTGACTTTTGCAGTACTTTCGCTATTTTAAAATGAGCGTTATTTTTCCAAGAATTATACTCGTATATTTTCAATCAATCATTTTATTTATACAATATATTTTATATGATAAATTTATTGAAAGCTAAGGCATTAACACTGTGGAATTCCATTGTGATATACTTTGGAAATTGAAAAACAGATAGAGGTACCCCACGAAACATGTCGTGATTTTTAATATTTTGTGGATTATATACAACGTTATTTTTAAGTTTCCAAAGTATTTTTATGATTAAATTTGAATTACTAGAACATCATTGATTGAATATCTATCACGCAGTAGAAATTCAGTTGACGATGTCCTAATGACGAATAACTGAAATAATACAGAACAGGAATTTAAAATTTCCTCAGAGGACCAAAAAATTTTTTCTAAAAATAATCTCTTTTGCAAACGTTTTCCTTTCCTCAGTGAATCAAGGTTTTGGCTGTAAATACAATATGTATATTTTTTCAATATATTTTATTTTAAAATTAAAATTTAATATTCACAATATACAAACCTTCACCAAAGTAATATTTTTATTTATTTGTTTTTTTTTTATGTATATCACAGGCCGTTTGAACCCAATTACGTTCACATTTTTTTGAGCTATTATATTGATTCTCGTGACATGTGATAGGTAGGCAATCTATCGCCATTTTATTGTCACGTGAATTCTACGCCAGACCAAAGACAGTGTGACAATCACACTGCCATCGCCGGGAATCGAACTCGGGACCTTCGGTATGGAAGTCAGAGCTCTTACCACTCTGCCACGAAGGTCGTCTATATTTATCTATATTAATGAACAGTAAAAAATATCACCAAGATCTATCAATTGGTTGCCTAGTCCATTGAGTTCATGAGCTCGCTAACCACTTTGTTTATGTACTAGCCAACCTCTTCATTCACTTCTCCACCTCCTCCTTTACCTCTTCGTCGGTTGAAAACCCTTTTCCACCCATGCGCAGCTTCAGGGAGGTAAAGAGATAGTAATCTGAAGGTTCTAGGTCAGGGGAATGCGCGGGATGGTTCAGGACATCCCGTTTAAACCAAGCGACCAGTTCCTTCTGGCATTGTCGTGCAGCAGGCAGACTCCCTTTGTCAGCATGCCTCTCCTCTTGTTCTGAATCGCCCGCCGCAATTTTTTAGGGTCTCACAGTATCTTGCAGAGTTGATGGTCTCCCCTTGAGGCATATATTCAATTAAAATTCAAGACAGTCCCAAAACGCGGATGCCATGATTTTCTTGGCTGAAATTGTGGTTTTGAACTTTTTGGCGGAGGGTGAAAAGGTGTGACGCCACTGTTGAGACTGTCTTTTGGTTTCAGGCATGTAGTGTGCAACCCAAGTTTCATCTTCAGTAACGATGAAGCGGAGAAATTCATCTCCATGGAGTTTGCAGCGCCTCAAAAACTTTTGCCCGGCGCCGCGTATTTCGCACTTGGCGGAAGATTAGATTGACATTTTTCACGAAACGTGTTGTCGCGTCGACACTTCTCAACGTACTGACCTCGAATCGGTCTCGTTGCGGAGGGAAAGGGTCAGGCTACACGAAAGTGTAGCCAACATGTCGAAAATAAAATCCATCCGGTCGTGAGAGCCTCAGTACACTTACTTTCTAGATATGCCTCGTATGAAATACTAAATACTTCTGGGAAAAAAAATATGTTCTTACCGCAAATTTATCTTTTGTAGCCCATTCTCCTTCGCCGCATATTCAATGTTTGAGTTTTGATGAAATTTTTACTTTTTCGGAGTCGTATACAATTAAAACTTTCTCAAAGTTTCTAGAACATATCCGCCAATAAGCTAAGCTACACGACAGAATTTTAGAATTTTCTCGAATTTTAAACTTCATAATAAATAAATAAAAATATTTTTTTAAGACTAACACCAAATAGCTCATTATTATAAGGAGGAATTTGGTCGTGTCCAGGATCGAACCTATGCCCCCTGGATCAAGAGCCAAGCGTTCTATCCCCTAGACCACCACCCGACTGTGGAAACTCGTATTTAATGTGTCCTTTTTCATATTTCCATGAACGATTGTTTTCGTCACATTGTCAAAATGGTTATCTTCGAAAGCGTCAGCACATACTGTTTTATGTCCCAACATGCAAAACCATACTGGTGTTGCCGGTGGGGAGAGCAATCAAACTGCTGAACATTATCCCTTCGGAGATCGAAGTCTTTCATATTAGTGAAAGTACGTTTAGAAGACAAATACTCTTGACTTTAGAGAGTATCTTGTATTCCTAAAGTTGAACCATCTCTTATGCGTTCCTGAGGAAGCGAGAGAAATATGTCAGGAAAAAGTGTTGCAGTCCATTCTTTCTGCCTACCCCTTCGAGGCGACGGCGTGGTGGTTAGTTTGTAATAGTGAGCTACACTATCAACCCCGTTTCACTTTTGCATACTGTTTAGAATAACCATATGTGTATACCAAGTGCGTAAATTGTTGTATTCATCGTTGCTCTACTTCAGGGGCACCAACATGGCCACTAGAAAATTATTAATGACGTGATTTGATAGCATGGTGCCATACACTCCCGTAGGCAGTTTTCCCGATAGCGAGAGCGGTCGAACTCCCCTCTAATGTGATTAGCGCCGGCATCATTGTGTAATGAGCTCGGCTTGTATGAACACCTCTGCGTCACGTGGTGCGATGACGTCACCTATCCCTGGATACGCCCACGGAGCTCCCCCCCCTTCGCTCCACCCTGCCCCGCTCACCCCGCCTTCCGTCCGCCGCCCGGAGCCTTCCTCCTATCCTAGCTGCGCCATACACGGTCCTTATTAAATTATATCTACATAAAATGTATAAACACGTGCTCAGCGGTATTGTGTTTTGATCCGGGTACACTTTGTGGAAAATTCTGTATTAACCGAAATCCATCACTTTTTTTAAAATATTTATGAATGCTAACTTAAAGTGGATTTATAAACCTCCTTGTTTACTCTACTGTACCGGTATACAGGAATCTGTATTAAATTTTCAGGAACTGTAGTATTTACACAAGCGGTGAATATTAAAATAACGGAAACAATGAGGACGGTAACAAACCAAAAAGTGTATTAACCGCCCTACTTTTGGGTTGTTTTCGGAGAAACGTGCAAAAAAGCAGGTTTTTTATCGATGAAATTTAATTATACGAGTATATTAATTTTATTTTTTTAAATAAAGAAACGTCAAATACTCGGCCGCACACTTCGCCCGCCCCTTGTATCTAACAAACTAACTAACCATCACGCCGTCTTCCCGAAAGGGTAGGCAGAAAGAATGGACTGTCACACTTTAACTGATGCGGCACTCCATCCTTCTCTTTTCGCCTCGCGGGAGACGCGGTGTGATGGGTTGTAAAACTATCATATTTATGAAGACTTGTACTAGAGTGTTGTTGGCACACGCGCGTATCCCTAGCAGTTTGTATATTTTAGGTTGGTACATTTCTTTTTCTCAAGCGCGTACGTGATACGGGATAGCGCAGAATGGTACAGTCACAGTGAACGTATCACGTACGTTCAAATACGTAGGGTGGTAAAAACACATTTTTTTCCATTTTTGGGTTTATTTTTCTCGACATGTTAGTAAGGCTTTACACCTTTATCATCGGCAGAACGATATTTCGAAAATGTCGATAGTTTATATCGTTCTACCGATGATGGAAATCTAAAGCCTTCGAAATTTGACGAGAAAAATGAACTCAAAAGTGAATAAAACGGTGTGTTAATTCATAAAAATTTCGTCATAAGTTTATCTAAAATCAAACATTGAATCTTTAAAACTTAATGGGAAGGTATTATTGTTATTATTATTATGTTGAAAAGCTCTTTACATTATTATAGCAAAAACCGAATCGGTGTAAAGAGTGAGAAAAATTAGAACATAAAAGGAAATATGAATAGAAATATGATAGTTGTGTCATGTTGCTAGGGTATTCGCCGATGATATTCATGTTGCTAGGAAGCTTGCTAAGCATTGCTTCGAAGCGCCTCTGTGCGGCTATTTGGGGCATAAAATAAGATATGCCCTCTGACTCTACCATGGCTGTGGGGAACGTATAGGTTTAGTTCTCTCAATATTCATGGATTGTAAATGCCCTTGGATAACAGTTTCAAAAAATGTTCACCTAGAATTTATCATGCCTTTTTGCGGTTTTGTATTCAATGTTCAAATATCGAAAAATATATGTTATGATCATTTAATATTCTTTATTTAAATGTCGGTCACGTGATTAGTCGGAGAAATCGACTTGCGTGCACTACACGTTGTATGAATGTTTCTTCGAGAGAAGTACGAGTATGTCAGGTGTGGCGGTCCATTCTTTCCGCCATCCTCGCCAGGGAGGGGCGTGATGGCTAGTTATTTAGTTAGAACATGTAAAATAATTATAATTACCTCGCCATTTCACCCGACCTGTAGACAGAGAGAATAGACAATTTAAGATTTTTTGTCTCTTTTCAGCAATGAAATTTAACAGAATATTAATATTTAACGATTTTATCTCAATGGAGTCACGTTGCCATGGTGACTAGGGTGTTAAATGCCCACGCATTAGTTGAAGACGATAAAACGAAATGAATCGGTTGTGATAATATTGCAATGGCGCTTTATTCCAGTGTGTACTTCAATAATCAAATGATTTTACTGAAATCTCTTGATGGAAGTTCATTTTAAATAATAATTAAATAAAACGATGTTTTTTTAACTACTTCCACTTTTGTCTTTATTTAGACAGCGACCGGTTTCGCCAGGCTCGCTGGCATCGACTAAAAATAATTTAAAACACTTTATTTTTACACCATTTTATTGAGTTTTATCGAACTATCGGTTTCGCTCACTTCAATTACGAGTACATAAATAACGACAATTTTTTTATATAATGAAAACGCTGATTTTCCACTTTTGATCATTTTTTCTTCATCGGGAGACGATATAAACTCGTATATCCACAAAAATTAACCCAAATGTGAAAATAACAGTGTTTTAATTCATAAAAATAAGAAATAACAAGAAATACAATAGTTAATCAATGATTAACCCGCAATGGGTATAATCCAGTATTTGTCTACAAGTATTTGTATACATTCAAAATGTTGTATAAAAATTGGTCCAAGTTAAAAGCATAAAAATTGGAGAGACATTTTCAGGCGTTAATTGAGATTTTTCAATTAACGCATTAATAAAGATTTTCTGCTTAATGCTTACACCTAATCTTAATAGGTGAAGCTAGTGTAGATAGAAGTGTTTCTCAACATTGTAGCATATATACATCTTTCAAAAAATTGTCAGACGTGGTGGTCGTAAGAAGAGCGGAATGGGGAATGTTGTTAACATAATAACATAACATAGCGATCGCTTAACCCAACCGATGACAGGTCATAAGTCCTGTAAGCGCTTCGACCACCATATTCTGTTCCCAGAAAACAATTTACATCTTCGTCTCTATTGAGATACAATTAATCCTTAAAAATACAATAGTGTTAACGCCTTAATTTTTTTATAATCAATACTTAATTACTAACTAACTAACTAACCATCACGCCGTCTCCCCGAAGGGGTAGGCAGAAAGAATGGACTGCCACACTTTTCTTTCCTGACATATTTCTCTCGCTTCCTCATCAATTATACATCGTGTCATGCACGCGCGTCGATTTCTCTGACTCCTCACATGGCCGACATTCAATATTTGATTTATTTGATCGTGCCACGTTTTTCTCGGTCTTCCTCTATTTCTGGTTCCATTTACATCATTAACATATAATTTTTTTACCATTCTTTCTTCATTAATTCTTTCCATATGTTCAAACCATCTTTATGATCCTTTCATTATTTTGTTCATGACACCATCATTCGCATAATCATTACATAAAACAAAATAAAGTGGTGTGAAAATAAAGTACAACTGTGTTCTAAATTATTTTTAATAATGCCACACCATAAATAAAGCGCTTCTACTTTTGAATGTTTACGCATTATTGATAAACGAGCGATACCCTTGAACTTTCCGGAGGAAAAATGATCTCGCACGGATTGGCTACCTGTAGCTCGCTGAATCCCTGACCTTAGGCGGCGTGATCATCTGGGGAGCGCGGGAGGGCGGGTGGCGTGACGACGGGGGCGGGGGCGAGCGTTGGAGGGTTGCTAGGCAACCGTTGCCGGACGCATCTCCCGGGAACCGGAACAGGGTAGGTTGTGATGCAACCGTACGTAATGCGATTAGTTAACACTACAAACAGGTGTCATTATTTAAAACAAATTTACATAATATTATTCTTTTTCTTCTTATTTTTAGCCAATTTTACTCCGCTGTTGGATATATGTTAAGCCTCTTCTAAACTCTTCCAACATTTTCTATCTTCAAATCAAATCAAATCAGTTTATTAACTCAAAAGATTTTACAAACAGCAAAATGTTTAAGGCATCTATTGAGTACAGGTAAATACATCATAATATCAGGAACACATTAGAGATGGTTCGAAATTAGGAAGACAAGATACTTTCTAAAGTCAAGAGTATTTGTCCCCTGAACGTACCTTCACTAATATGAAAGACCTCGATCACCGAGGAGACTGCGTTCAGCAGTCTAATTGCTCTTCCTACCGGTGTCACCAGAGGCAGATTGGTTCTGGCGGCCTGTAGGTAAAACAATCTGTGCTGTCGCTGTCGGAGAAATCTATCAGGGACAAAAAGACCAACACCCTCTAGCACGGCCGGGTTCTCGAAATATCCCCTGATTAATTTAAAGAAATGGGTAATGAGATGCCCATCTCTTCAAATATGTAAAGAATTGGTTCCAAGCATTCCCAAAAGAAATGCCGTGGGATAGAGCCACGGATAACTACCGTACTCCCTCATGTAGAGATACCTCAGAAATTTTTTCCCAACCCTCTCCAGCATAACGGAATATCTTGGACTATCTGTTACCATCTTATGACCCGCAAGTTGGATATTATTCTATTATATCGTCCGTCGACTTTTTTATCGTCTTCCTTTGCCTATTCTGTTGTTCCAAGGCCTCCACTTCAGTATTCTAGGTGACCACCTGAGCTCATCCTATCTCGTCACATGCCCCGCCCACTGCCATTTTAGCTTTGCTGTTCTTTCTGCGTTGTCCGACTTCTTATCTCCTCGTTTCTATTTTTTTACGGAGACTGATGCCCAACATGTGTCTTTCATAATATAAAAACAATTATTATTTAATATTATTTATTAGTTCTTACTGATGAAAAATAATTTTTAGTATATATAACGATTAGCCCAGGTTAATTTTGAAATTTAAATTATTTTATTGAATTTTAAATGCGTTATTTTTTTATTAATCTTTCTTAAATTAGTTTTTATTATACGAGTATATTTACACCTGAATTGGAGGTATCCTCAGTTTTAGTTTTTTTTTTTAAATATTTTGTGGACACAAAGTTATTTTCAATTTCCTAAGTGTATTACTATGGAATTCCAGTGTTAATGCCTTAGCTAGAAGTACGGAAGTATGAACTATGTATGACGGGGCGTATATCCAGCAGTGGATGACATATACCACCTGTGTATTTAAAAAAATTAAAGTACAAACTAAACGGTTAAGACTTAAAATAATAATTTATTGGTGTGCATTTAACTCAATTTAAAAACAACGCATCTATTATTTAAAACATAAATAAAATAAAATTACTTCTACGAGTATATACGCCATGGCTATCCCTCCAATTATCCATTTTTAAATTTACATCTGCGTTTAATTGCATGTCATTTTGTCGCGTTAGAGCGAAACCTTATTATTTTAATACCACAAAAAAAAGAGAAGAGGACTCTGTATATTTAAATTAGCGTTAGAAATAATGGTTTAAACATTGTTTTTCTTTAAAGATGTTTTTGTAATTTCTGATTTATTTATTTTCATATCTTCCATCTTGGAAACAATAGAAGTGATAATGAACTTATAATATATTTAAAAAATCTCGATATAAATTAACTCAATTAAGTAAGAAAAAATAGTTTTATTTAAAAAAAGAAAAACGAAATTTCAATGTTAGAATTTTCACGGTCGACTGTTTAGCTTTATTAAATATCGTTTAAACGCTGTGAATACACTCAATACCACAGTAATTGAATCAATTCAGTTATTTCATTGTTCTTTTTATTTGAATCGAAGAAACCATAGATAAAGGACTTTGACCGCCTTTACTAACTGCCGTTTTGTACTTTTAAAGCTCATGACCTCTCTAACGCCCCTTTGTGGTAGTGACCTTCACTAACTTTCCCAGGATCAATTTTGATCAACTTAAACCGTAAAACGTTCACCCGCAGGGAATATTTTTCCTCTCTCTGATATTCGATATACAAATTCATCTCTTGAGTTACAAACAGGACGTTGCGTGTGTTTTTTTATATATCAACATTATTCTTTATATCCGTTAAGACATTTAAAAAAATGTTAACCCTTAATTAAGTTCTAGAAAATTAATCTTCTTCTTCTTCTTCTTTGCTAGCCTTCTTCCCTCTACTGCTGGATATAGGCCTCTTCTAATTTCCTCCACTCGTCTCTATCCTGTCCCCTTTGTATCCAAGATTTTCCAACCTTTTTGACAATATCATCGGTCCATCTCATCGGTGGCCTTCCGACACTTCGCCTATTTGTCCATGGTCTCCAACTGAGTATCCTAGGTGTCCATCTGTTGCCACCCTGTCTAGCCAAGTGTCCAGCCATGGTCCTCCCTCGGTCCATGACGTCAGCAACCCTGGTGCGGCTTCTGATTTCAACATTCCTTATGCCTGTGGACACTTTTTGCTGTAAGAGTTGTCGTCTCTAGTCCGTATGTCATCATGGGCAGTATACACATGTCCTAGACCTTTCTTTTGAGACAAACCGGTATTTCACCATTTTCGAATAGAAAATTAATGTTATTTCAAATCTCACGATTAAAGTTCATCGTAAATAATGAAAATATTTTTTCCAAAAAAAATTAATATATATTCATTATTTACAATGAACTTCTACCACGAAATTTCAAATCACAATATATATTTTTTAAAGATTACGAGTGAAGCAGTTTTGGAAACATTAGTGGATATTAATTATAATATACCGGGTATCCCAGAAGTCGAGGTCAAGCCGGAAACGGTTGATAGGGCAAGTCATGCTAGTTATTGCATTGACTCTATACAAGTTAAAAGACTTTTTTCTAGAAAATGGTTGGCTATTGCACTTTTTTACTACTTCTTCTTCTGCTTCTTCCTCTTAGTTTAGGTCGTATGACCTGTTTGTGACGGTGGGCTGTCCTGGGATGATGATGTCCAGCCATCTCTCCATCTTTTTGGCGGCCTTCCTGGTAATCTCTCGCTGCAGGTTTTCATCTTAAAATTTTATTGCAATTCTTGTATTCTCCATGCGGTCCACGTGGTCTCTCCAAAAGCGCCTTCTGCTTATTCCCCATCTAACTATGTCATCAACACCACAGACAGACCTTATCGTTTCATTTCTGATCCGATCTCTGAGGGTTTTGCCTGCTATGGAGCGTAGGGTTCGCATTTCTGCTACTCTAATAAGGTTCTTAGTTCTATTGGTATCGGCTCTGATCTCTTTTCCATAAGTCATGATGGGGCACACTTCGCCTTCGCATAATAGACAAACGCCACCAAATAAGATAAGCTATCTACTCAACGCCACCAAATAAGGCCTCTTGCATGCCATAATGGAGGGTATGACCGAGGAGAGGGGACGCCCATGCCGAGAGTACCTGGAGGACCAGTTGGTGGACGTGCGCTGCTCATCATATGCAGATTTCAAAAGAGCCGCACAAGACAGGGAAGAATGGAAGAGAAGAATAGAGGAAATTGCTGCAAACCAATCCCAGGATTGAAATCAGAGAGAGAGATCTACTCAACTTCTTGGCTGGTTTGAGATTAACATTGATACAAGAGGCGAATTTTTTTATATAATGTAAAAGCGATCAGGAAAAGTTTAAAGGTTTTTTTATAAAAAAATGTTAGCTATTGTACTTTCTTACATAGACGACTATACACGACTCTTGGTGGGTACTACAATCCTGTAAAATCCCACCCTGAAGTAAATTTTCATTATCTTGCCCTCCCCTTGTTAGTTTGAATTTGTAGGATAAAAATAATTATTGGACAAAAACTATGATATTTACCAATGTCTTTACAACGTCTTAACCTGTTTGTATCTATTATAGTACCAACACAATTTTCTTAAAAAATAAAGAATACTTTACGTTTCTCTTAAACAGATCGGCATACTTTAATAAAAAAACAGTCACAAAAACATTACTCGCGTAGGGGTACTTGTCACAGACGTAAAGGGGTTTGTAATTCAATAGGGAAAATGAAGTTAGTTCTCGAGCTTCGTGTTGTGGAAGGGAGGGGGGATGGGGGTGTGAGAAAGAGGCATCCCTTAACTTCTGACGTATTTATCCCAGACACACGCCAAACTTTTTCTCTTGATGTAACGTTTTTAAATTGAGTTTGCCCTTATACGGGCCTGCGGGAGATGTGTCTGATGCTGGCGGATTTTATAGAATGAAATTTGATTGACAGATTCACATGACAAATTCCGCTAAAGTATTCGTTTATTAATTTTAATGATTACAGGATACTTTAATCGTTAAAATGAATGAAAAATGTAGGTATATTCAAATTTTTGAACAGAAACATCAAATCAAATCAGTTTATTTTCTCAAAATAAAATAAATAATTACATAATTTTACTTACTAGCCATCGCGCCTATAATTTGTAGGAGTAGGCAGTAAGGATGGATAGCCACACTGTTATATCCTGACATTCATCTCTCGAGCTTCCTGTATATTCATTTATCCTTCTTTCAAAAATGGATTAGATTTGTTGTATTTTATTTTCCCCGACCTTTCTTGACTTCTTTTTCCATTCAATCTGCTATCATATAGCTTTTTAAGCATTTTCCCCTCATTTATTTTTTCCATATATCCAAACCATCACAGTGGCTACTTTTTAATTTTATTTCTGATGCCTTACATATATACTTTTCAATCGGTGTTATACCATATCGTATATTAATTATTATTGAATTATAACGTCTGTTTTCTAAAAGTTTTATTTTATATTATGTTTCGCCCGTCTAACATGTTTCGGTCTTATTAAATGTAGTGAAAATTAAATCCATTTTTGTATCATAATGTCTCCGGTGACGCCGGTAGGAAGAGGAATTAATCTGCTGAACGCGGTCTCCTCGGAGATCGACGTCTTTCATATTTCGTTCAGAAGGCAAACACTCTTAATTCTGGAAAGTATCCTGTCTTCCTAATGTCGAACCATCTCTCATACGTTTCTGGTAGTATACTATACACAATATATTATATTATTTTACCTGTTCTCAATAGATGCCTTAAAATAAATTTAAACTGATTTGATTTGATTTGATTTGATTGATCATATATAGATTTTTATGCACATTATTTTTCGTGATATTGTTTCTACGGCATTTTTTTTTCTTGTATACAACAGGTCGCTTAAACCTAATTACTGTATACACATTATTTTTAGCTACTATATTGATGATTTACATGACATGTGATAGGTAGCCAATCTATCGCCATTTTATTGTCACGTGAATTCTACACCAGACCAAAGACAATGGGACCCGGGAATCGAACCTTGGACCTTCGGTATGGAAGTCAAGGCGTATTTTATTGAAGTTTAAGGCGTTAACATTATGGAATTCCATTGTTAATTTGGGAGATGAATTTGTAAAACTCCTTTATTCATTTTGTTTATTAAATAGGTTTACTATTATGGAACTAAAAATAGAGGAAGACCAAAGTAAACGAGGTACGATCAAATAAATCAAATATTGAATGTCGGCCACGGGAGGAGTCGGAGAAATCTACGTGCGTGCATGAAACTATGTATGAATGTTGAGGAAGTGAGAGAAGTACATATGTCAGGAAAGAAAAGTGTAGCGGTCCATTATTTATGCCTACTTCTTCGAAGAGACTGCGTGATGGTTAGTTAGTTAGTAAGTTAATTTAAAATTTGTAACACTTTTTTATCCACTTTCTTCTTCTTCTCTCTGGCTCTATAGTCCTGGGTGGACCTCGGCCGCCTCCAAAAAGTTTCTCCACCCGACCTTACCCAGAGTTCTCGAGTCTAACTCCCAACTTTTATCCACTTTATTTATTAAATATGTTTACTAACAAAAATATTTCATAACATGTTTAGGAGGGGACCTCCATTCTCCGGAGTAAAAATGTAATTATAAAATCATGTGTATAAATATATTATAAAATATGAAATCTTCTCTTTCTTTTCATATGTAAAATAAACCAGGACCACAACATGGAAAATAAATGATTTAAAAGAAGTATAGTTTTTTAAGACGGTTAATAATTAAATCCATCCTTTTCTCGCTAAAATATAATCCAATATACTTGTATTAGTGATGAGTAATCTCATAATTCGTATAATGCAATAAACTTTACATTGTGTTAGAGACTTCCTGTTTCTTATGGAGACTACTGAAAAAAGTAAACGTCAAACCGAATATTCACATCATACGATATGTGCAAAAATCTAAATCAGAGGTTCCTAAACTTTTTTGGGCCACCTTCCCCCTTGCAAGATGTATTTTGTAATGCCCCTCTATTATTAATATAACAGTTTTCCACGTTTAGGCTGTCTTATATTTTTGACTGACTTCGAATGATTTATAAATACGAGTATGTTTTGGAATATAATATTAAATGACCCATAATGCACACAGGCTCTATTTTTGAAAATTAACATTTATATCTGTCAGAAATTATAGTTTTTCATATCATTAAATCTTCTTCTTCTTCAAGTGCCCTGTCGGGTCCCCCCAACGTTGGAGATCACCTCGGCGAACCTGTCCCTGTCCTGCGCCGCTCAGAACAGCTCCTCCACACTTCGGATGCCGGTCCACTCCCTCATTATTATTTTCAAACAAAAACTAATAACCATCGGAGGGGTAGGCAGAGAGGATTGATCGCCATACTTCTCTGTCCTGACATTATACTCGTAATATTATACTTCTCTAGTTTCCTCATGCACATATATTCATACATTGTAACATGTACGCTTGTTGATTTTTCGGACTTCGAATATGGCCGCCTTTTAATATTTTATTAATTTTGTCTTGCCATGATTTCTTTGGTCTTTCACGGCTTTTATTTCCACTCACACTGCTTGTATCCCACGGCATTTCTGTTAGGAATGCTTGGAACCAATTCATTACAGCTTCGAAGAGATGGGCATCTCATTACCCATTTCTTTAAATTAATCAGGGGATATTTCGAGAACTCGGTTGTGCGACAGCACATATTGTTTTACCTACCGGCTACCAGAACCAATCTGCCTCTGGTGACACTGGTAGGAAGAGCAATTAGTCTGCTGAACGCGATCTCCTCGAAGATCGACGTCTTTCATATTAGTGAAGGTACGTTCATGAGACAAATACTCTTGACTTTAGAAAGTATATTGTCTTCCTAATATCAAACCATCTCTAATGTGTTCCTGGTACTATGTTGTATTTTTATAATATTTTATTTGTACTCAATTGATGCCTTAAACTTTTCATGTTTGTAATGTATTTTGAGTTAATAAACTGATTTGATTTGACTTGATATGAGGCCACTAGGACAAGAGTGGTCTAACCAACATTTTTTGAAAAATTGAGTTACTGGTCTAACCCAAACCTATTTGTGACCTACTATAAAAGAAAAATTAATCTAACCACCATTTCCAAGTGGAAACAAATCAAATCAGTTTATTAACTCAATAGACATTACAAACAGGAAAATGTTTAAGGCATAGATATCGCCATAAATACTTCTTTTGCTCTGACAAAAAATCAAAATATATGGAGTCAAATGTGGTCTATTATAAGTAACCATCAAAAAATATCTTTAAACTTTATATTTCCCAATATTTCAAAATAATATTCTAAAGACATTCACCAAACAAACAAGGTTTATCACTAAAGAAGACCCTAACCCATATAGTTTAAAAAAATGGGGATAAAACGTCAAATTTTCAATCGCATTTATCTCCATTGTCTAAATTTGGGGTTAGACCACTCTTGCCCTGGCGGCCTCATATACAAGCTACTAACCATTCTTCTCTCGTCCAATTGTTCCGTATGTCCAAACTATTCACCATTTTCAAACACATATTGTTGATTTCTTTTATGAGAAACCACCGACCACTAGACCATCTGAATTCCCTTAAAATATTTCTGAACCTACTGTTGCCCCTTATAGAGGGCTACTGGGGGAAGTACTGCCCACTTTGAGAACTGCTGATCTAAATAATAATAAGTCACACGAGAATTCTAGTTGGTCAAGGTAAACAGCCACCTCACCCGCTTCTCGAGAACTTACTTCTCTATGATGAATGTACAGAGATGAAGAATGACTTTGAATTTAGTCCTTGGGGGATGTGTACATGAATAAATAAGTTTCATTAGGAATTAGTTTTCATTTTGTATCAAAAAAGATGTTTATGCAGTGGTTATCACTTTGCTCCGGGGTCATCCTCTCGCTCGTGGCGTGGGCGGGGGCGGTGGGCGCTCGGGCTGGGGGGGGCATCGCCATGGCATCGGCCTCCCGCCCCCGCCCTGCCGAGGAAATCGATACTCCGCCCCGCCTCCGCCCCTCAGCCCACCTGCCCGGGTCCAGGGGTGCCTCCGGAGGACGTCTTACCTTCACGTTACACCGCAACTTGTTCGTACGCAAATTTTCATTTCAATTCATTTATTTATTTATAAAGATTACAAACATTACAGATGCGTACAAGTCGTCTGCAACCGCAATATATTTCTGTATTGATGTACCTACGAGTAATATTATAAAGCTTCTACAAAAACAGTATTTTATGAAACATTATATTTATTAATTCTTCATATAAAGCACTCACTTTGCGGATAGACATTTTAAATAATTATATAAATAAAATAACTTTGTATTTAACCACGGTAGGGTTATTATATTGATGCCAACTAGTTTCGCTTTGACCCAAACTTCATCAGGGCAGTGCAATAACTTATTAAATAGTTATTTTACTGCCCTGATGAAGCTTGGGTCCAAGCGAAACTAGTTGGCATCAATATATAACCCTACCGTGGTTAAACACAAAGTTATTTTATTTATATAATTATTATATTTATTGATATAAGTCTTCTAGACTAGTTTAAATTACCGATGCATTTTTGGTACAATGATCAGCACAGTATATAAGAGATAAAAATATATCCACAAAAGCAAAGTTCACAATGGAGTTCTGGTGCCAATCTTCCTGTATGGAAGTGAAGCTTGGAGCTGGCAAGGATGAAAACAGGATGAATGCCGTAGAAATGAGATCACTATGAAGAATGTGCGGGAAAACGTTGTACGAAAGAATACCGAACGATGAAATAAGAAAGAAATGTAAGACAGATGACTGCATTATGGATAAAATTAAAAAAAGATCCCTGAGATGGTTTGGACATATGGAACGAATGGATGAGAATAGAATGGTTAAAATGTTGTACACAAGCAGCGTGAGTGGAAAAAAGAAGCCGAGGACGACCGAGGAAAACGTGGCATGACCAAATTAATCAATTACTAAAAGGCGGTCACATTCGAAGTCGGGACAATCGACGTGCGTGCATGGTACGATGCATGAATGTAGAGGTATGCCAGGACAGAGCATTGTGGCGATCCATCCTCTCTGCGTGCCCCTCCGGAGAAATGGCATGATGGTTAGATAGTTAGTTAGTATATAAGAGGCCCGCCACACACCCGAACTGTTATAGGACGCAGCGGTGCCCTTTTATTAATTTCGCTCTTGCACTTCCTAGGTTCGGTCCCCGCCCATGACTGATGAAATTCTTGTTTATTTCATATTTTTACATATATAAAACTCCGTACAGTAGTTCTAGAATTTTGTATCATTTTTTTTTGTTGGAGGTTGTGCCAGTGGTCAAATTACCGGAGGATTATTTGATACCATGAAGACTCGTTAAGTTTCATTCACCGAATCACTAAAATCACTTGTTTTAATGCTTCTAGTAGCTCGTATTTATATATGCAGAATAGATGTTATGTTTCAGGTCGAGTTTTTTTTTTACTTATAAATGGAACATAACTAACTAACTAACTAACCATCACGTCGTCTCCCCGAAAGGATAGGCAGAAATAATGGACTGTCACACTTTAACCGATGCGGCACTCCATCCTTCTCTTTTCACTCCGCGGGAGACGCGGTATGATGGGTTGCGAACCTCATCGCCACCAATAGGCATCTCCCGCGCACACTTCGTTCGACCAACATCCACAAAATAAATCTAAAACAAATAATATAAAATACAATGATATAAAATAAAAATAATTTAACACAAAATGTTCTTTTTAGATGGTGCACATATTGTCTATTTAATTTATGTTCCACGTATCCACCGTTTTTTGAAATAAGCAGTAATTAGCCACTTAAAACAAACCAACACCAGCAAGAACTTTAAAATAATATTGAAGAAATTATTCAAATTTTCATTGGAACAAATGAAAAAAATATTTTTACACCTGTCAAAATTCTTTATATAAACGAAAAACTTGTATAATTTTAACATCAAAACAGTACAAACGTATAACGTGTCACAATTAACTATTATACAGTGCGACAACAATCAAATTGACCAAAACAATTCACATATACACGAAATATCTCAAAATTTACGGGAGAACCACATGAACCAAACCAAATTTTCAAAATCAAAACAATAATAATAATAAATGGAACATAATTTTATAATTTCTGTAAATATATATGTATACACGCATTGTTTAATTATGTTTCATTTTAAAGTTATAAAAAAGAAACGCTCTCAAACATGAACCGTATCTTATGTAAAATAATACCGAGAACGATATTTTTATAGCCATATTAATCACCTTTGATTTGGTTCAACCTTCGTAGATATAAACATCAACCTTCGAATAGCAACAAGCGGGTACTTTTATATTATTCAATTTCCACTTTCCGCCCTTGCGCCTCCCTCCCCCACCCCGGGTCGAGTGGGCGGATAGACCCTCAACTTTACTTCGCAGATGCTCAAAATCAATTTGATCGAGTACCCCCCTCGAGCCCTCTGGAGGGCGGCACGGGGAGCGGGGGCACGCAATCGGAAAAGAGTTGGCCCTAACGAAGGACAGTCTCTCAATACCAAGTAATTAAACCGCCCGGGGGTAGCGCATCGTCCTCGACCCGGAAGTCGCAAGTCGACTCTATTGGCTTTCAATAGTAGTTTTACATCAATAAATTACATTTTCATAGTCGTGTCGAACTCATAAAAGTGGTTTTTATTGTTTTTTTCTACTGTGGAAAATTTAAAATGCCATGTTCTTTCCACTTCCTTTTCTTTTTATCTGCCATCAGATTTTTTTAAGAAACGAGTTGAGAAATAATTTATTACTTGAGATACGTTTTTTTTAATTATTCTTATAATTTATGAATTTAAAACTCCATATTAAATCATTAATACGAATGATAACGTATGTAATGTAGAGGTTTCATAATAACTGTTTAATTAAAACACTGTTAAATAATATCACAATTGATTTGATTTCTTATAAAATTGTCGCGACAGCTGTTTCGCTAATCAATCATCATCAGGTGTTTGTTACAATCAACTTAAAATAACATGATTTACATTGTGAAGGTATTATAAAATATGATAATGTCTTAACAAGGCGAAACATGTGATTCCTATAAAATTCAATAAAACTTCTAGAAAACAGACGTTTTCGTTCACAATAATTTTTCATTTATTTTATTTAAATTTATTGCTGTACAAGGTCTTTAAACTTTTCAGGTAACATAATAAAACTTTTAGAAAACAGACATTTTCACTATAAACTTTTCAGTTTTTGTTTTGAAATTATGAATTAAATCATTTTAATTATATAAAAAATATACTCTACAAGATCCTTAAACTTATCAGGTAATTAAGATAATCAAATGATTTTACTGAAATCTCTTGATGGAAGTTCATTTTAAATAATAATTAAATAAAACGATGTTTTTTTTAACTACTTCTACTTTTGTCTTTATTTCGACAGCGACCGGTTTCGCCAAGCTCGCTGGCATCGACAAACTCTCTCTCGATGGCGTTTGTCGATGCCAGCGAGCCTGGCGAAACCGGTCGATACAAACATGGAAGTAGTTAAAAAAAACATCGTTTTATTTAATTATTATTTATCAAGTAATACTTACATTTCGGAATTTTCTTTTAGTCCTTGTTAAATTTTGACTATTTGTGCCTACCCCTTCGGGGAGACGGCGTGATGGTTAGTTAGTTAGTTAAATTTTGACTAAATGTATTTGAAATCTTATTAATTATAATTTATTTCAATTTAGAATTTCCATATCCCTTCACGATTTCCGTAGACACAAATTATTATTTTAATTCATTAAAAGAATCACTCGAAAAGTTAGGTAAAATATAATTGAGAAGCACATGAAAACACATGTTCTTCCGTAATATAATTATTCTTACTAAATTATTCTCCAAATTCGAAGCTCTTTCATTGATGGAGTTCTCTTGAAACTTTCTTTGACCTTGACACCTTGTGCTAATGGTGGGGTGGTCGCTTGTTGTCTCTATTCGCAAGCCTTCTCCTCGTTATTCCACCAAAGTTGCTATCGTTAGATCCCCACAAACCCGTTACAGACTGCCTCACATTCGTTCGTAAAGATTTTTATTTCTCTTAAAATTTCCGCCATATTTTCTTGTTTGAATCCTTTACCTTTGGCAGGTTGTAGATATTGTATTATTTTATATATTCTTCAGAATACAATTCAATTCAACAACTTTTATTTATTTTTTCAATCCTAGGGATTGGATCGCAACTCAATTAACTTCTTTTGTTCTTGGAATGCCACTTAGGCCTTTCCATGTTTTAGCTTCTTGATGCTTTCGAAATTTTTGTAAACAACAGATTATTTGAACCAAATTACTGTGTACAACTTACTTACTTACTTTCTATGGCCATACAACTCTTAAAGAGTTTTAGCCTCCTTGATGATTTTTTGCCAAGCTCCTCGATCCTGCGCCTTTTGCTCCCAGCAGTCCGATTTGCCCAACCTAACCAGGTCAATCAGAACAATGTCCATTAGGCGCTGTCTAGGCCTTCCTAGAGGTCTTACTCCAGTCGGTCTAGACGCGTACAGGGTCTTGATTGCTCTGGTCTCTTCGGCTCGGCATACATGCTTAATCCATCCTAGGCGACCGGTTCTCTCGGTGCTCGTTACAAGGGGCTGCTGGGTCATCGTACGGATCTCTTGGTTGGTCCTATACCTCCAAATTCCCGCTGCAACACCAGGTCTGGGTCCCAGGATAATTCTGAGTATTCTATTTTCAAACCAGTAGATTCTTATTTTGTTATTTTATTTTATAACTAACTAACTAACTAACTAACTAACTTACCATCACACCGTCTCCCCGGAGGGGTAGGCAGAAAGAATAGAACGCCACACTGTTCTGTCCTGACATACGTCTCTCGCTTCCTCTACATTCATACATCTTGTCATGCACGCACGTCGATTTTTCCGACTCCTCACGTGACCGACATTCAATATTTGATTGATTTGATCGTGCCACGTTTTCCTCGGCCTTCCTCTATTTCTAGCTCCGTTCACGCCGTTTACATATACCTTCTTTACCATTCTGTCTTCACTCATTCTTTCCATGTGTCCAAACCATCTTAATGACCCTTTCCGTATTTCGTTCATATCACTTTCATTTGCACCACATTCACTTCTTATACTTGCATTTGTCACTCTATCATACACATTCATCCTTCTTTTGCCAGTTCCATGCTTCACTACCATACATAAGGGTCGGTACAAGAACACCATTGTGCACTGCCATCTTAGCTTTTTTGGATAGGCTTTTGTTTGCGATGACAACTTTAAGTGCAACTTTATTTTATATATCATTGTATTTTATATTATTTGTTTTAGATTTATTTTGTGGGTGTTGGACGATCGATCGATCAGACCAAAGGCAGTGTGCAATTTTTTTTCATCAATTTCAGCGGGAATCAAACCCAGTTATCAGACAAGAATGAAAATTAGGGATGTAATTATTTTTTCCTCTTCTCCCTCAGCCTCGATATCAACACTGCTGGATATAGACCTCTTTCGAATGTCTCTATTCTTTCCTATCGCTCGCCTTTCTATTACGCGCTATTGAGGCTACATCGTCGACCCATCTCTAGAACATTTATTCTGCTCTCATCCTTATTTTGCCAGTTACATGCTTCGCTTCCATGCATAAGGGTAAAATAAAATAAAAAAAACAAAAAATGTACGCTAAGTTTTATTCAAATTTTAGGCAAGTCGCGGGTACTTCTGCTAGGCCAAAAGATGACAGCCACGGTCAGGCAAAAAATGATAGCAAACTGCTGAAACCGGTCGGAACTTAAAGAACAAATCTATTGAAAATGTATGATTTTTTTTATATAAAACCTATTTTCGTTGTCTATTCAAGAGAAATATTTATGAATTTTCCCAATCATTATTATTCGTTAAGCAATTAAAAGTTACTAGCTGCAATCAGTGAAATATTCACGAAAGTAAAGATTTTATATCGTTTTAAAACTTGGTTCATTGTACAATCGTTATCAATAATAAGTTTTAACTTTTTAATCTAAATATATTTTTTTGTACTCACGTTAAATTTTTCACAATTAACAACCCAAAATTGTTCCTACACTACTGTCATACAACAATATTCGGAACAAAATTCAAAATAATCCAAAAACGTTCTCGGGCATGTGCATTGTGTGCATTTCGAATTTCGGAGAGAATCGAAGTATTACTATCTCGCTCTCTTGGATTCAAAATATTCTTGTACTCTTTCTTGACGACATGCGATTTTTGCCTATTTAAATATATTATCATTGTTATGTTATTTGGTAATGCATGATATATAAAAACATTTTTGTATACGTATTTCAATCTCTGAGCGAGGGCAGTGTGATTGTCAAACAGTCTTAGGTCTGGTGTAGAATTCACGTGACAATAAAATGGCGATAGATTAGCTACCTATCACATGTCACGAGAATCACTATGATAGCTATAATAATACCCGTTACATCGATTTGGCTCATGCTGTCATGATGTAAAGGGCGATTCAACAAAATAATAATAATAATAATATGTCATTAGTTTCCAGTAGCTTGTAGCAAACAAGTGTTTTCCCTTTTAAAGTTTCAATATCGTCTTAAGTGGATACGTAAGGCGAATGGAATGAAATAAACAATAAGTGTTTGCAAGTAGGCACTGAAGTTTCATATCTCATAGACAGAAGGTCTCCAAAATTTAATTTCCCAACTTTCCCGACCTTACCCGGGATTTTCATAACGAACTTACAATTCAATTTCTACAATATGAGGCGTGTATGGAATTCCATAATGATGACTTTTTTCGAATTAAAACACTTGTTTATTGTTTCTTGAACGACGATGTAAAACTCCATATTAAATAAATAATTAATACGAATGGAAACGTCTGTTTTCTAGTTTTATTATATACATTTAATAGAAACACGTAATTTCTTCGTCTTCTTCTTCTTCTTCTTCTTATGCTTAGTGTTGACCTAGTGGCCTGTTTCTTAAGAGGAATTGGCCTCCTGCGAAGTCGACTCCCAGCTGACAATCCATCTCTTTGGTGGTCTGACCGAGGGTCGTCTACCATGGGGCTGGCCGTGAAACAAAATGAAGGGTAGTCTGGATGGATTCTCCTCACGTGTGCATATCTTCTCCTTTGCCTTCCCCACCTAACGACATCCTCGAATGGATTTCACTTCCATCTCCTCATGTAATTTCATTGAACTATAATAAATATTTAAGAAAACAGATGTTTTCATTTGTATTAATTAATAAAAAAATTAATACGAATGAAATCGTCTATTTTCTAGAAGTTTTATTATATATACATTTGACAATGCCTTAGAAAGGCGAAATATGTCATTCCTATAAACCTTAATAAATCTTCTAGAAAACAGATGTTTTAATTCCTATTAATACATTTAAAATGTAATACGAATGAAAACGTTTTTTTTTTAGAAAGTTTATTATAATTTATGTGAATGACATTATTCACCTGTCTAAGGCTTAATCAAATGTATTTGATAATGCCTTAGACAGGCGAAACATGTCATTTCCATAAATTATAATAAAAATTCTATTATAGTAACAGATGTTTTCATTTGTATTCATTATTTAATATTGAGTTTTACATCATTATTAAGAAACAATAAATAAATTATCTAAACATTTTTTTAAAAACCTTTTCTATTAATGTTATTTGCTTCTCTGTTTATTTCTCCTAATTTTGTATGACTCGTCGACATTGAATTTTTCTTGTTATCTAATTAATGTTTTTTTTCCTCTTTATTATAATTGCTTACAATATTGTGTATAGTTTCTTCCCCTCCTAATGATTTTTGTATCCTATACAAATTAAGTCATACTGTTTGTATTTTGATTTGATTGTAACATCTGATGATGTTTACATCGATTAGTGAAACAGTTGTCGCGACATATAATTTGAAAGTGTCAATAAAATATCATTTAAAGGAACAATAATTTAAAATATAATCAATTGCGATAATCTATAACAATAAAATTGTGATACAAAAAACAAAGTTCATTTATTTGTTTCTATCATTTCTATGCTTATATCGTTTTCCCGATAATGAAGGTGTGTAACCTTCGAAACATGTCGAGTAAAATATTCTTAAAAGTGGAAAAAGCAGTGTTTTTATTCACAAAGAAATTCGAATATTAGATACGCGTTCAATCGAAACTTGTATTCCAATGGCCAAGAATACGTGCATTTTGGCTACGCCTCGGGAGATCCTAAATATACCCGTTCTAATTTAATGAAATCGTAGGTACGTACCTCGTGTTTATGTTTACCTGTGTACGAATGATTATACGTGATGCAGAGCCTCTCCTAATATCGGGCTGCCGAAGAGGCGGATGACGCGGAGCCGCGGCGGCCGGCGCCAATGACCGCGCCACGTGCAAGTGCAAGGACGTCTTATTCCATCCCTTCGCCATCCTACTCTTCTCGCCGACTGCGCGCACAATACTCTATACTTAGAGTCTTATTCCTGTCTTCTGTTTATGTCTAAACTTAACATTAAAAAAATCTTTGGGCACCGTTACTCTGGCTAGAATTAGACGGTCAAAAATACTTAAAAAGCAGCGGCGCTCGCTTGTGGGGCGATCTGGCTCAGTACGACGGTCGGTCTGCCCTGGAGTAGCGGCTGCTGCTTCTCCGATGTGGCCTGCTTCTTCAGACATCGCAGAAACCCCGCGTTTGCCAGGGGGGCGTAGACTTCCAGAGAAAACCTTATACGTTTCCACTGTTTCCTTTCCAAATTCTCTCTGCGTGTCGCGACTGTTCAACATGGATGCTCTAATTCTCGTGTGTTCCTTGAGCCTACCTCAAGAAAATCTCCATGTAATTTCGCGGAGTTCCTCGACCGCGAGTGAATGTAAACAAACGATAGTGGCGTCCGCTTTTGTTTTTTGTTTTTATGACGGCCGAAGATCGCGTCTCCGAGACGATGGTTAAGTGCCCGTCGAAGTGACGTCCTGCACCCGGACGGGTGAAAGAGACGACACGAGAGTGAGACAGGTCACGGGTCTCCCTTCCCCTCCCCTTGGGCGGTCTCGTGAGTTGAACTTTCAGCGTTCACTTTGTCTTATTAAATTTTGTCGCTCGCTAAGGGGTAACGCGAAATATGTATGTATTTGTACACGTGCGTCTTAATAAAGTTTGGCTCTACAGTTATTTTCGTTCACTGAACATTCATAAACACGTTTGAATAACAGTAGTGCCGTAATTGAAGTTGGAAATCACCTTATGGGCGCCTGTTAGCAATATTTACGGCACCTAAATAACGAGTTAAAGTTTTTTGACGAATTGATTATAGCATTTAATTTGCCCGTACGTTTTTGATCAACTAGTTTTTTTTTATATAATAAAATCGATTGATTCTAAGAAACAAAAACATATAATTGTAGATAATCTTTATAAAATGAATGATTATCGTTTTGACCTTATGTCAAAACCTGTTTTGCGGAAATCTTCTTTAATCAAATTTATTTAAATTAGTTTAAATTCGGAATGAGTTTTATAATCTAATGTTTTTTAGATCCATCATATATTATTTTTATAGTAAAATTAAACACCGTTATTATTTATTTAACACTTAATTGGGCACTAGGAAACTGATTATGTCAAATAACATTGTTTTAAATGGTGACATACAAATATTTACACTAAAAAATAATATGTTAACGTATATATACTCGTATATATATTTTTTTGATTTTGGATCCATGTATTGTAACTTCTGCTTCTTGACCAACGTTTCGGATATCGTAGCACTCACTATTTTCAGGGTATTTATAATACTACCCTGAAAATGGAGACTGCAACGATCTTCGAAACGTCAGTGTACAATGGGAAGTTTCTTGGATTTATCCGAATCTTAAAAACATTCGAGTATTTTTACCAATCATGAGAATATATGTAATTATTTACACTTTTCATGAATTATTATTATTTTTGTTCCATGGACAAATATATGGGATTCATTTTATTTAAATAGCATTTAATTGGTTGTACTAACCGTTATTTTTATTATTACAATTATTTTGTTGAATCGCTCTTTACTTCATTACAGAGCGAGCCAAATTGTTATAAAGGGTTAAGCTATTATACTGATTCTTGTGACATGTCATAGGTAGCTAATCGTTCGACATTTATTTTCACGTTAATTATACACCAGACCAACGACAATGTTACAATCACACTGCCATCGCCGGGAATTAAACCCGAAACCTTCGGTGTGGCAGTCGTAGTACTTACCACTCGGCCACGAAGGTCGTCATATCTTTAGGAACATAGATAATATCAAGTGGGAACTATTTTCCTTCGATCGAATGAAAGATTAATTATAAATTAAATATGATATAATTATTTGAATAACTTTTTGAAAACGTTGTATTTTCTCAACCCTTTTCTTAATTTTTCACAAACATGTTTCTCTTCCCAGATGCTTTCCTCAGTGTAGAAATTAAAGTTAAAATTTCTACTACTATTACTTCTCGGCGCTACTCTCGGTGTGGGACTTGGCTTCCTCCACAACAGTTCTTCACTGGTTTCTGTCCCTGGCCATCTCCCGCCATTCCCCAGCTTTCCTCTCAGTCTTTTTCCACGCTTTCGCCTATCTTTTCTCAAGTTAAAATTTGTACACCGTGAAAGTACAATCGTGTTGTGAAAATACAATGTTTTCAAAAAGTTATTCAAATGTGAATCCACAACACAATGTGATTGAGAACTAATTAACTAACTTACCATCACGCCGTCTCCCCAAAGGGGTAGGCAGAAAGAATAGACCACCACACTGTTCTGTTCTGACATACATACATCTCTCGATTCCTCTACATTCATACATCGTGTCATGCATGCACGTCGATTTTTTAGACTCCTCACGTGACCGACATTTAATATTTGATTGATTTGATCGTGCCAAGTTTTTCTCGGCCTTCCTATATTTCTAGCTCCGTTCACGTCGTTTACATATACCTTCTTCACCATTCGGTCTTACTCATTCTTTCCATGTGTCCAAACCATCTTAACGAACCTCTCATTATTTTGTTCATAAAACTTTCATTCGCACCGCATTCACTTCTTATATTTTCATTTGACACTCTATAATATACAGATTTATTATACATTCGTCTTAGAGATCTCATTTCTACTTCATTTATTCTACTTTCATCCTTCTTTTTCCAGTTCCATGCTTCACTTCCATATATAAGGATCGGCACAGGAACACCATTATGCACAGCCATCTTAGTGATGGAGAATATAGGGTCAAAGCATCAATGAATGACCGTTTAAGGTTCAGCTTCTACTGAAATCCACATTAAAGGCATTAATTTCATTATTTCAGTGTACAAAATAAAAGAAAACAATAAAAACACATTGACTTCTCTAAATTCTCAAACTTTTTTTATTGAAATATGAGTATTACTATTAAAATTAATATTTCTCTAAAAAGTTAGCACAATCACCATTAAATGACCACTTCAGGTTATATTGATACAATACATAGATTTTGTTACATTGTCACATTATGAAACACCCTAACATATGAAAATATGTAAATATTCAAAGAATTGCATAAGAAATAACATTAAAAAACACTTACCACACTTTTCCTTATAAAATCTACTAACAATCTCAAAACAACAACGGGAAGACGCACTTTTACCGTTTGACAAGGCACAGTTCAAAACTGATAGTTTTGTTTCTTACCAACAGTTGTCTCTGCCTACCTCTTTTGTCATAGTTTCTTGGGATTAAAGTTTTTTGACTGGACACATAAAGCAATTTTTATTATATTTTGTTTTATTAACCAACGGTCATTTACTGGGGGGCGGTCAATCACTGGTGCTTCGACCCTAGAAGAAAATCGAATATTGTTAAACTAGCAAAACGTGAATGAGTTTTAGATCGCAATTGTTTTTTGCTGTTCTTTTTTGTTTAAATTAGTTATCTTGAATCAAAGAATGTTTGTAATGACACGTTTTCTCTCCATTAGGTTTTAATTTAGAAGTTAACCTCGCGGAGCGCGTTTATGTTTTTTTCAGTTCTTTTTTCATTGTATAATATTATAATAAGAACCGCTGTTATTATTATAATCTTGTATTGTATCTAAATTTATCCCTTTCTGTTTATAAACGCCTATTTATGGTCCAATTATCTTATTATAAACAAAGATTTTTTGCATACAGTTATTCGGGCAATGTAATTAGAATTTTTATCTAATCACAATAACACAACATTGCAATTTTTTTATAAACCGTTGGTGTTATTTAACGTTAGATTTTAATCACTAAAAAATGTGACTTCACATCCGCGCTGCTTTAATTTATTTGACCAATTTAGTATGCTTCGCTGACATACTAGTGACATACTTCTTCTTCGTAGTTTAAATCCACGGGATTGGTGTGCAGCAAAGTATATTCAGCTTAACATATGAGATGCAGCTTATGTCATCGCATACCTGTTAAAAAATATTATAAATAAATGAATGATCAATAAGATGGTTTAGACAAAAAACAATGTTATTTAAATTTGATGGTAGATGTTCATTGTAAATAATAAAAATATATATTAAATGTACATATTAAATTTCTAACATTACAAAAAAATAGGCAGTCATCTATTATAATAATCAGTGGCTGTACTACCATAGAAGCCCAGAAGCCCGGCTTGCGTATGGAATTTTGAATCAAACCCCCCAAATCTAAGAAACAAATCGTGCCCCCAAATCACCTTCCAACAATGTTCCCATCAGACGTAAGAAGAATAGCCACAAGAGCTTTCATTACAAATAAATAGGCAGTCATCTATTATAATAATTTATAATTATTACACTTTTATTTATTGTTTCTTGAACAATGATGTAAAACTCAATATTAAATAATTTGTCGGGGTTAAATGCATAACCCAGATAAACATATTTCATGAAGAAATATATGACACGAATAAACACAAAAACGCTGACCTAAGACCTAATTATCAAATTTGATGATTCGCGGGCCCTGAATTCTTCAAGTTGGTCACTAGGTTAGGTCATCGGATCAGGTCATCAGATGACGAAACCAAAGCTTATAAAAGCAGTACTCCCGAGCACCCAAAACAGTCAGTCCACGCCACGAGGGATATCAGACTCCCTCCGACGCCGAGCTACGAAGCTAAAGCAGTCCACTCTAAACGTCAGTCAACTCTAAACGTCAGCCAGTATCGCGATCTCGAAGAGACACGAGTCTCCACTACGCAGTCTACGTACGAGAAACGATACCGCCCAGCGAGCCCTCATCCTCTACGACTCACCACCGGACTCCGCCCCGCTGCCATCGACATCCAGCCACGCTCCATTAACGCTGAAACCTCCGCTGTCTTTCAACTCTCACCACCAAACCCCCACTAATTAATACGAATGAAAACGTAATTTTTCTAGAAGTTTTATGGAAATGACATGTTTTGCCCTTCTAAGGCATTATCAAATGTAACAAATGCATTGTAAAATGACATTTGATAATGCCTTAGAAGGGCGAAACATGTCATTCCCATAAAATGTAATAAAACTTCTAGAAAACGGACGTTTTCATTCGTATTAATCATTACACCCTTATTTCATTACACTCTTATTATTCATCATCTTCAGAGCTTGATCATAATATATAATAATATACCAGAATATGGTAGCGAGCTGCCGAAACCGGTCGAATACACAAACATTTGTAACTTTATCTAAATATAAATAATTAATACGAATGAAAACGTCTATTTTCTAGAAGTTTAGAATATTTTATGTGATAGACGTGTTTCGCTTGTCAAAGGCATTATCAAATGCATTTGATAAAGAGAATGTCGAAGGCATTATCAAAAACATTTGAAAATATGAGCTGAGCACAAACCTAGGTAAAATAAAGAAGAATATATGTAAAGTAAAAATATTATTGTGACCGAATTATCCTTACCTTACCCAGATTTCAAAGAGACTAAAATATACTCGTATAAAATAAGCCTTGTAAGCCCGAAGAAAGGTTCAAACAGTTTTCTTATGTCAATCAAATATCCCTTATAATAAATACTTTATATCATAATTCTTGCTCTTTATTAATTTTTTTATATGCGGTTACAATACATTCTAATATCTTCCAGAATTCAGAAAAAATATTTACAGTTATTCTGATTTTGTCATTGAAGTTCGCAAGGACCTTTTTTAAACTAAGGATTTAAAATTAAAACCAACTAACCATCACGTCATTTCCCCGGAGGGGTAGGCAGAGGGGATGGATCGCCACAATGCCCTGTCCTGGCATACCTCTCGGGCTTCCTCTACATTCATACATCGTACCATGCACGCACGTCGATTTTTCCGACTTCAAATGTGGCCGCCTTTTAGTACTTGATTAATTTGGCCATGCCATGTTTTCCTCGGTCGTCCTCGGATTCTTTTCCCACTCACGCTGCTTGTGTATAACTTTTTAACCATTCTACTCTCATCCATTCGTTCCATATGTCCAAACCATCTCAGTGCCAACCCTCATGTACGGAAGTGAAGCTTGGAGCTGGCAAAAGAAGAATGAAAGCAGGAAAAACGCCGTAAAAATGAGGTCACTAAGAAGAATGTGCGGGAAAACTTTGTATGATAGAATACCGAACGATGAAATAACAAAGAAATGTACCTAAAGCAGATGACTGCATCATGGATAAAATTAAAAAATGATCCCTGAGATGGTTTGGACATATGGAACGAATGGATGAGAGTAGAATGTTTAAAAAGTTATACACAAGCAGCGTGAGTGGAAAAAGAAGCCGAAGACGACCGAGGAAAACATGGCATGACCAAATTAATCAATTACTAAAAGGCGGCCACATTTGAAGTCGGAATAATCGACGTATGTGCGTGGTACGATGTATGAATGTAAAGGAATCCCGAGAGTATGCCAGGACAGAGCATTGTGGCGATCCATCCTCTCTGCCTACCCTTTCGGCGAAATGGCGTGATGGTTAGTTAGTTAGTTAGATTTTTATGTAACATTTTGGTCTCATTCACCCCGAAAGGTTGCTCCGATCATTTTTTAGAAATTTCGCTAGTTCAATTGGAAAACATCGATTCACAAATTCGATACATTTTCACGCTCTGAGCCTAGTTAGTGCGATAAATAGGGAGATAGAAAACTTGGCTCGCTGTGTGTCTTGTGCAAGTCATAAGGGTCAATTTGCAAAGTTATCAATTTCAAAGTGAATAATGTTATGAAGCAACATCATATCATTAAGAGTTGTTAGTATACAAGTTAATCGACTTTGTTTCTGTGTATGTTTGCAGATTGCATGTGCATATAGAATTATATGAGTCCATTAGCGGTATATAAGTATTCAGAGAATTTGTCCGTGATCTAGAAGTGTTCGTCAACTTGATCCAAGTGTTGCGCCACTATTATTCTGTGTTTGTTGCATACAAATAAATGCATAGGACTCTAGTTTGTATAATGTGTTCAGCTAATGATATTATTTTGATGATATTATACATATAATGATATTATATAATTATATAATGATATTATACGTTATTTGACGCTATTTAAATATATAATATATCAAAAGTTAACAAAATAAAAATTATGTGATAGCACTGTAAAATTCGGTGCTGAATATAATAGCGGTGTGAATGATGGTGATATGAACAATATAATGAAAGGATCATTAAGATGGTTTGGACATATGGAAAGAATGAATGAAGAAAGAATGGTAAAATACTTTTATGTTAACGATGTAAATGGAACCAGAAATAGAGAAAGACCGTGGAAAACGTGGCACGATCAAATAAATCAAATATTGAATGTCGGCCATGTGAGGAGTCAGAGAAATCGACGCGCGTGCATGACACGATGTATGAATGTTGAAGAAGCGAGAGAAATATGTCGGGAAAGAAAAGTGTGGCAGTCCATTCTTTCTGCCTACCCTTTCGGGGAGACGGCGTGATGGTTAGTTAGTTAGTTAGTTAGTTAATCAAAACACGTATTTGCATTTTTAATTTTTAATTTTCGGAATAAGTCTCATTTGTCATTAATTAATAAATAACAGTTAATAAAAACAATAGGTAATTTTACGATTCAAATAATCGAAGTCCATTTTTTTAAAAGACTAACCCTAAGGATTTAAATCAATGTTATTAAAAATTATTTTACAATCTTCAATATGAGCAGAAAAGAGCTAATTATCATTAAGAAGGAATCGGGTCGTGTCCAGATTCGAACCCATAACCCCTAGATCACGGGCCAAGCGTTCTGTGTCCTAGACTACCACCCGATCATTATTTCGGCCTATCCCTTCAGAAAGACGGCGTAATGAATAGTTAGTTAGTTAAGAAGTAACGTTTAACTTAGAAATTTAATAATTTAAAAAGCCATAAAAAATAAAATATATTAAATAAGTAACTATTACTTAACTTGAAATAATTGACCATCAAACCATTTTTTCCTTATATTCTTCTCTCGATACCTCAACATTCATACATCGTGTCATGCACGCACTACGATTTTAACAAGGCTGACTTTTAAAATTGGATTAATTTGGCCGTCATTTTTTCCTTCGTCTTCCTCGACTCCTTACTCCTTTCACATAGTCAGGAAATACTTTCTTAACCCATCCTTCTACATCCATGAGTTTCATGTATCCAATGTGATACTTTCTTACTTTTTTTCATTCTGCTTCTTCAGCTCTACATACATTCTTTCCTGATATCAGAATTTGAAATTCTGTCATGCATCGTTTTACCACGCACACGTCTATGGGATCTCATCTCTACCGCATTTATTCTGCTCTTCTGCAAATTTCATGCTTCTCTTCCATACATAAGGGTTGGAACTAGAACTCCATTGTGAACGAGATTACTTAATTATCTAGGTATAAAATAAGCTTTAATAGTTTATTAAAAAAAAATATATATGTATATATATTTTTTTTAATAATTATTGTAATTGTTAGAATTTTCTTCTTGTTCCAAGACCTCCACAGAAGTATTTTGCATGTCCATCGCATATTACCTGTCTTGCTATATAACAAACTAAAGCCATTATTTACTCGGCTTCACCTAATCTTTCGTAAACTTGCCTTTCTAGGACATGAAAAACATTGACATTTAAATATGCTCAGCATTTACGGACATTTAAATTTTCTTCCTCTATCTCTTTCATTCAAAATTATTCGTTGATTACGTCAAACAGTTGGACCATAATAATACTCTGACGACTGTCAACGAAGTTCTTTGAAAATCTCCCTTTGGCTTATTAACCGAGCTTTTAGAATCGGCTCCTGGATCTGAGGTCTCCAAAGTCGCTGAAATGAATGAAAACACGGATAAATACAGAAACATCTTTCTGAATTGAATTATATTATTATTTTTCTCTCTATCGCGAATATAGAAATGAATAGAGCTTACTAATTCAATATTTCCTTAGTCCTTTAAAAATGTTAACCACCTTTTTGACATAACTTACATGTAATTCCATAGCTTCCGCGAAGACCACGAAATGTACGTTTTCTGTAATTCGATTACATTTTTTTGTATTTAAAATTGTTTGACAATGCGATAAGGCGAAACATATCAATCGTATAAAATATAAAAGATGACTTAAAAATGTAAGTGTTCCTCAACAACAACAACAAACCGATAATAAGAGAATTAATAAGAGAAATAATAAGAGAAATATTAAGAGAATGTTGTAATAAGAGAATGCAGAGCGCACTTAAGTATTATCATTAAAAAAATAATAAAAAATTCTATTTTCTAGAAATATTATTATATTTTATGGGACTTACATGTTTTGCCTTGTTAAGGCAATATCATTCCCGTGGAATACAAGATGTCTCAAAAGAATGTTTATATTTAGTGGATCGATTAAAAAAAAGTAAGCCATTAATATAATAAATGTTTATTGTGTATTAAAGTACACAATTTGGAAATTTATTTCATAAAAATAATGTAGTTAAAATGTAAACGCTCGTATCCGCGGCGCTCATTTAATCGAACAGTAAAATTTCTTATGACGGCTCGGCAAGTAGACTCCGTGATGGGTATCATTTCGTGATGAATATTTTCATTCAAATGCGCCAGGAAAGTCGGTTTATTGGCGTAAAGCTTAGATTTGAGATAACCTCACATTAAAAATCAGGACTGTGTGGAGGTTAATTTATTTTACCTCTCCTAAAGATCAATTTGCCAGGGAAAATTTCACCAACTCGTGGCAGACACGTATTGGAAGTGTTGCAATTCAGGCACCAAGATGTTCTGAATTCAAACACAAACTTTCTTTTGAGACACTTTGTATATATTGTAATATGACACTGAGATATCTCTACATGAGAGAGTATGGTAGTTATCCATGGCTCTATCCCACGGCATTTCTTTTAGGAATGCTCGGAACCAATTCTTTACAGCTTCGAAGAGATGGGCATCTCATAACCCATTTCTTTAAATTAATCAGGGGATATTTCGAGAACTCGGGCGTGCTAGAGGGTGTTGGTCTTTTTGTCCCTGATAGATTTCTCCGACAGCGACAGCACAGATTGTTTTACCAACCGGCCACCAGAACCAATCTGCCTCTGGGTGACACCGGTGGGAAGAGCAATTAGTCTGCTGAACGCGGTCTCCTTGGAGATCGACTTCTTTCATATTAGTGAAAGTACGTTCAGGGGACAAATACTCTTGACTTTAGAAAGTATCTTGTCTTCCTAATGTCGAACCATCACTAATGCGTTTCTGGTATTATGTTGTATGCGTATAATATTTTACCTGTATTCAATAGATGCCTTAAATATTTTCCTGTTTGTTATGTATTTGGAGTTAATAAACTGATTTGATTTGATAATAATAATAATAATATGCTAACTTTTAAAGCGCCGTTTTTGTGATGTAATCACCTCAATGGCGCATATACGAGTATGTATAAACTTCTAGAAGACTACGTGTTTTTATTCATTTTATGATATGATATGGAATTTTAAAACATTGTTCAAGAAACAATAAAGTATGATTAAAGTATTGAAATGATATAATATTTGTTTACTTCTATATTTTTCTTCTCGATAATTGTATTTTAGATTTAAATTTGAAAACCATGTTTCACTTTCCGCATTATCAAATAAGAGATTTGAGAATATATAATATTATATAATATATTATGAAACTTCTTGGAAACGTACGTTTTCACCAATATTAAATAGATATATAAGTTTATTCGTACACACGGAAAGGATGAGCAAGGCAAGTACATTAAAATACAGAGAAAAACGTGGCATGAAAATTATCGATCAATATTTTTTTCGTGAGCATATCCCAAAAGTTTTTTCATGCTATGCTATACGTACTCGAATGTTGTTTAGAATTTAACATTTTGTATGGAAGATGTATGTTTCTTATTCTTTGGTAGGGAGATACAGTATTTTTGCCTATCTGTTATTTTTAGAAGTTTTCGCAAACATTAAAGCTGTATTCAAACATCAAAGAAAGCTTAGAAATTGTAATTGAATCAGCAGTATCGTTAGTACATAAAGAATGTTGTACAATATGCGCAAGAAAACATTAAAAGCGTTTTTCTTGCTATCAAATTCAATTCATTTCATCTTTTAGGGGTTTTCGGGACGATAGTTAGCATTGAACTTCAACATTTCCCCTCATACGGGTCCCTACTTATCGTTTATTGTGCCATTTGTAAGAGAGCTTTTAGAATATAGACTTATAATGCTTGTAATTTGGTACCGATTTTATCAGTGATTTATTTCAAACGTTTTTGGGAAAGTTTGCTAAGGCTCCGTTAATCCCCGATATACTGTATGTTTTACTTAGAAAAATATAATCTGTTAAAAAAATATTATACATAAAATTTATAATTAATAAAATGCCGACCTTTGTGGCAGATTTACATCTTTTTTTTTTTCAAATCAAATCAGTTTATTTCATCAACAGACATTACAAAATTTATTTTTAAGGCATCTATTGAGAACAGGTAAAATAATATATTATATATAGTATACTACCAGAAACGCATAAGAGATGGTTCAACATTAGGAAGACAGGATACTCTCCAGAATTAAGAGTATTTGCCTTCTGAACGTACTTTCACTAACATGAAAGACGTCGATCTCCGAGGAGACCGCGTTCAGCAGACTAATTGCTCTTCCCACCGGTGTCACCAGAGGCAGATTGGTTCTGGCAGCCGGTAGGTAAAACAATCTGTGCTGTCGCTGTCGGAGATATCTATCGGGGACAAAAAGCCGAACACCCTCCAGTACGGCCGAGTTCTCGAAGTATCCCCTAATTAATCTAAAGAAATGGGTAATTAGATGTCCATCTTCGAAGCTGTAGAGAATTGGTTCCGAGCATTCCCAAAAGAAATGCCGTGGGATAGAGCCAAGGATAGCTACCATACTCCCTCATGTAGAGATACCTCAGAAATTTTTTCTGAACCCTCTCCAGCATAATGGAATATCTCGCCTCGTGAGGACTCCATATCACAGAACCACTTTCGAGTCTGCTCCAAACCAATGCGTTGTATAGGACTCTGAGCACATTGGGATCCCTGAAAACTCTGCCGGTCCGGACGATGAAGCCCAACATCTTCAGTGCAGTGCCACAAATTCTCTCAACATGTGCACGAAAAGTCAGCCTACTCTCATAGATGATCCCGAGATCTCTCATCGTAGATACATGTGCTAGTTGCTGGTTGTTCATTGTGTATCTATAATACACAGTTCTCAATGCTCTAGTAAAAGATAGCATAACGCATTTAGAGACATTGAATTGCATTTGATTACTGTGACTCCAGTTGACAATATTATTGATGTCCGACTGGAGGCGAAGACAGTCTCCAGGATTTTTAATTTCCAGGAATAATTTCAGATCATCGGCAAATAAAAGAAATCGCGAGAAGTTTATCACCTTCGCAATATCATTTATGAAGATGGTGAAGAGGAGTGGCCCTAAGTTTGAATCTGAGAGTCCCGGGTTCGATTCCCGGCGGTGACTGTCTGATTGGTAGTGGCGGTGATTCTCACCCTGTCTAGTCCAGTGTAGAATTCACGTGACCGCATTACTGTTTTTCCTGACATGCTTCTCTCGCTTATTCAACATTCGTGCAATGCTTGGTCTTTCTCTATTTCTCGTTCCGTTCACATCGTTAACAAATACTTTCTGTATCATTCTTTCTTGCCATGTGTTCAAACCACCTTATCATCATCATCAGCCGTCTGTCATCCACTGCTGAATGTAGGCCTCTCCCAAAGCCTTCCACCGCCCCCTATCCATTGCCGCTCCCATCCATCCATGTCCAGCAATCCTCTTCAGATCGTCGGTCCAGCGGGCAGGGGGACGTCCAACGACGGGGACGACCTTATTGATCCTTTTATTATTCTGTTCTTATGACTTATTCGCATTACATTTACATTACCTATCTACTGATAAAATCTATACCAACAAAAATGAATCAATGAAAGGTCAAATAGCCGTTCACAATGGAGTTCTAATTGCAATCCTTATTTATTTATTTATTTATAAGCGGAGTATGGAACTGGCAGAAGAAGGATGAGAGTAGAATAAATACGGTAGAGATGAAATCCCTTAGACGTATGTGTGTAAAACGATTTATGACAGAGTTTTAAATGCTGACATTAGGAAGGAATGTTGAGCGGAAGAAAATATTATGAACAAAATTATGAAATCACTGCATGTTATATTCCTGGTCACATGGAGTACATGGATGAAGAAAGAATGGTGAATAAAGTATACGTCAACGATGTGAATGGAGAACGGATTCGAGGAAAACATGGCAAGACCAAATCAATAAAATTTTAAAGGGCTGCCATATTTAGAAGTCGAAAGAGTCGAAGTGCGTCTATTACTCGGTATATGAATGTAGAGAAGTCAGAGAGGTGTGTCAGGATAGAGTAGTGTGGCGGTCTATTCTCTCTGCCATCTTTTTCGGAGAAACGGCGCGAAGGTTTTGTTATTGTTGTCGTATTTAATTTTTGAATTTGACACACTACCATTTTCCTAATATGCATTATTAATATTTATTGGCTTTCGAATGGTTAGATTATTGATAAATCTTCTCTGGTCGTGTTAAAATGTGTAGTGTAATGTCCACCAGGAAAATAATTCGGTATTGCGATTCAAACGGTTAGATAATTATTGATAAAGTCTTCTCTGGTCATGTAGAAAAGTGTAGTGTAATGTCCACCAGGAAGATAATTCGGTATTGCGATTCAAACGGTTAGATAATTATTGATAAAGTCTTCTCTGGTCATCAAATCAAATCAAATCAGTTTATTTTCTCAAAAGACATTACAAACATTTTTTATAGTTTAAGGCATCTATTAAGAACAGGTAAAACATAAGGAATATATAATACCAGGAACGCATGAGAGATGGTTCGACATTAGGAATACAAAATACTCTCCAAAGTCAAGAGTATTTGTCTTCTGAATGTACTTTCACGAATATGAAAGACATCGATCTCCGAAGCGATCATGTTCAGCAGTTTGATTGCTCTCCCACCGGCATCACCAGAGGCAGGTTGGTTCTGCATGCTGGGAGATAAAACAGTCTGTGCTGACGCTGTCGAAGATAGCCATCCGGAACATAAAGATGGATAGCCTCCAAGATGACGGAGTTCTCAAAGAATCCCCTGATAAGTCTGAAGAAATGAGTAAGTGTGCACCCATCCCTTCTTATCTGTAAACTATTGGTCCCCAGCATGCCCAAGAGGAAAGCAGTGGGATAAAGCCACGGATAGCTACCAAACTCCCTCATGTAGAGATATCTCAGAAATCTTTTCTGAACCCTCTCTAACATGAGCGAGTATCTCGCCTCGTGGGGACTCCATATCACCGAGCCACACTCGAGCCGGCTCCGGACCAATGAGTTGTACAAAATTCGCAAAACATAGGGATTCTTGAAAACTCTACCAGTTCGGAGAATAAATCCCAACATTTTCAGTGCAACTCCACATATTCTCTCGATGTGAGCATGGAAAGTCAGCCTACTTTCATAAACGACACCAAGATCCTTTATCGATGAAACACGCTTAAGTTGCTGGTTATCCATTGTGTATCTGTAATAAACAGTACGCAATGCTCTCGTAAAAGATAAAATAACGCATTTAGAGATATTGAAATAAATTTGATTGGTTTTACTCCAGCGGACGATATTATTTATATCTGACTGGAGATGGAGGCAATCTTCGGGGCTTTTTATCTCAAGGAATAATTTAAGATCATCTGCAAATAAAAGAAATCGCGAAAATTGTATAACCCTCGCGACATCATTAATGAAGATGGTGAAGAGGAGTGGACTGAGGTTTGAGCCCTGTGGCACTCCGGAATATACGGGAAAAAGTGCAGATTGAAATATACCGTATGAGGCAAACTGTTTCCTCTCCCTCAGGTAGCTAATAAAAAATAAAACCAACTTAGAAGAGAAACCAATTTCCGACAGCTTTCGCAGAAGTACATCACGGTTGACGGTATCAAAGGCTTTAGAAAAGTCATGTAGAAAAGTGTAGTGTAATGTCCACCAGGAAGATAATTCGGTATTGCGATTCAAACGGTTAGATAATTATTGATAAAGTCTTCTCTGGTCATGTAGAAAAGTGTAGTGTAATGTCCACCAGGAAGATAATTCGGTATTGCGATTCAAACGGTTAGATAATTATTGATAAAGTCTTCTCTGGTCATGTAGAAAAGTGTAGTGTAATGTCCACCACGAAGATTATACGGTATTGCGATTCAAACGGTTAGATAATTATTGATAAAGTCTTCTCTGGTCATGTAGAAAAGTGTAGTGTAATGTCCACCAGGAAGATAATTCGGTATTGCGATTCAAACGGTTAGATAATTACTGGTAAAGTCTTCTCTGGTTATGTAAGTATGTGTAGTGTAATGTTCACCAGGAAGATAATTCAGTATTGCGATTCGGTATTGTATTAACACCCCCTGAATGTCGATTTCCTCAAATTTTGTAGCTTGTGCCCCTGTAGTGCCCCAAACTTGACTGTGGCAGTTGTAATGATCTACCCGTTTATACACTTAATTATTTTATAAATTCACGAGGATAAATTCTCATTTTCTTATTTTGTCCACCGAAATAGCCCCCTCAACCACTAAGAAAATAATAAATAACGCAATTATTAATCTATCAAGGGTATTACCTCCCGCCTCCCTTCAGAAGGGCGAGAAGAGTTGGTTAAGTACGCGGGATTAGGCCTGCCCACACGGTGGTGGCTCCATTTTGTATTCCTTGCTACAATATTCAACTCAACTGAACTTCAACTTCTTTTTGTCTAAACCAGAGATTCTAAAACTATTTTGTGTCGTCAACCCCCTTTTTAAATGTGTAATTTATCGTAAGCTTTTTATTAACGATTTATTTGGCACAACCATTATGGTCATATATTATAACATAATTTTATACTTAGGAAATTGAAAATAGCTGTGTGTAATCTACAAAATATTAAAAAAACACGACATTCTTCGGAGAATACCTCCATCTTCAGGTGTAAAAATACAATAATAACTAAACAAAGAAAGACTAATATAAAAACGCATTTAAAAATCGATAAAATAATTAATATTTTAAAATTATTGCATCGAATTTAAATGCGTTTTTTATATTAGTCTTTCTTTGTTTAGTTTTTATTATATTTTTACACCTGAAGATGGAGGTATCCTCCGAAAAATGTCGTGTTTTTTAATATTTTGTGAATTCAACTAAGTATATTACTATGGAATCCCACAAAGTTAATGCCTTAGCGTTCAATAACATAATTTTATTTTAAACTAACTAACTAACTAACTAACCATCACGCCGTCTCCCCGAAAGGGTAGGCAGAAAGAATGGACTGTCACACTTTTGCTGATGCGGCACTCCATCCTTCTCTTTTCGCCCCGCGGGAGACGCGGTGTGATGGGTTGCGAACCCCATCGCCACCAATAGGCATCTCCCGCGCACACTTCGATCGTCCAACACCCACAAAATAAATCTAAAACAAATAATATAAAATACAATGATATAAAATAAAATAACAAAATAAAAATAATTTAATACAAAATGTTATTTTTATATGGTGCACATTTGTCTATTTAATTTATGTTCCACGAATCCACCGTTTTTTAAATTTAGCACATAATGTAATAACACATAATGTTTTTCCGATGTTGCACATGTTGACATGGACGATCCGGACTTTTGTGTTTATTTAATTTATGTTATACGTATCCACCGTTTTTTAAATTAGCTGTTACATGATTTAATTAATATTCCACGTATCCACTTTTTTTATTTGGCAGTAATTAGGCACTTAAAACCAACCAACACCAGCAAGAACTTTAAAAGAATATTGAAGAAATTATTCAAATTGTCATTGGAACAAATGAAAAATTTATTTTTACACCTGTCAAAATTCTTTATATAAACGAAAAAAACTTGTATAATTTGACATCAAAACAGTACAAACGTATTACGTCTCACAATTAACTATTATAAAGTGCGGCAACAATCAAATTGACCAAAACAATTCACTTATACACGTAATTTCTCCAAATTCACGGGAGCACCAAATGAACCAAACCAAATTTTCAAAATCAGAATTAGCGTCGTTGAATGTTATTTAGAACTCAACTGAACTTAACTCTTTTTATTCAAATCAGAGTTTCTTTAACAATTTTTTGTCGTCAACCTCTCAAAAATT
Source organism: Lepidostoma basale (assembly GCA_022606425.2). Classification (NCBI taxonomy): domain Eukaryota; kingdom Metazoa; phylum Arthropoda; class Insecta; order Trichoptera; family Lepidostomatidae; genus Lepidostoma; species Lepidostoma basale. The sequence continues at coordinate 1,049,308 of JAHDVF020000860.1, read as the reverse complement.
CGTAATTATTATTTTATAAACTTCATTTGCGATTTTATTTGTACAACCATTATGGTTACATAACTTTATTATAATAATGTTATAAAACGATGTTTATTAGCTATTTAAATTCAAAACGCTGTTAAGTTATCCCATTTTTTTTAAATAAATTTCGCGACATGATAAACGATGTTTACTTAAGAATTACTTCCACTTTTGTTTTTATTTCGACAGCGATCTATCTCGCCAGGCTCGCTGACTTTGACAGAATGGTATACATAACTTTGTTATAAATATATATTTTTTTAAAAAAAAAAAGATAATTTTTTATGTTTCTTGAACAACGACTCCTCATTAAATCATTTTTTTCTTGAAAGTTAAGGCGTGAACACTGTGGAATTCCATTGCACTGGATTTTTTCAAAAGAAAACACTGTTATTCCCCAGTATATTCCATTATACTATATTTACACACAACACAACATGTTTCGGAGTTACCTCCATCTTCAGGTGTAAATATAACTAACTAACTAACTAACTAACCATCACGCCGTCTCCCCGAAAGGGTAGGCAGAAAGAATGGACTGTCACACTTTTACTGATGTGGCACTCCATCCTTCTCTTTTCGCCACGCGGGAGACGCGGTGTGATGGGTTGCGAACCTCATCGCCACCAATAAGCATCTCCCGCGATGTAAATTTAAATATGTAAATATATGACTGATTAAATATTAAATCCTCATTAAATATTAATAATAACGTATGTATCGTAGTAAGTTTATGGAAAATGACATGTTTAGCTTTGATTAGGCATTGTTTAATGATAATGTGATCAATATTTGATAATGCCTTAGTAAGGCGAAATATACCATTCACATAAAATATAAGAAAACTTAGGAACCAGGTGTTTTCATGAGTGTTAATTATTTAATCTTGATTAACTTAATGGTTTTAAATCTTCCTTTTCCATATTCCACATTTCAGGCAGTAACCTATGTCCCTAGAATCCTCTGAACATCATCACTACTCACTGGTAAATTCTTTATGCACACTTTGAAAATATCTGGCTTAAGTAAGCCGATGTGGTTGGCAGATTTTAAGAGAGTTTTAAATCTGAATTTATACCACCTACACACAATTAAACGTGCTTTTGTCCTTAAATATTTAATTACAGAGTATATGAACCTGTATTTTGTTATAGATTCTTGAACAAAATTTTCATGAGCATATTGTAATAACATTGCAAGTCATTAAAACTTTGTTAATGTTACCATGTAAAATTCTAAAAGATTTTCAATGATTTTTATTATTATTACGACCCTTATGTATGGAAGCTAAGCATGAAACTGGCAAAAGAAAGATGAAAGTAGAATAAATGCAGTAGAAATGAGATATCTTAGACGAGTGTGTAAAAAATCTGCGTATTATAGATTGTCGAATGGAAATATAAGAAATGAATGCAGTCCGAATGTGTGAGTAGTTAGTTAGTTAAATTTGTTGCTGCTTTTTTTATTGTGCGTTTTTTTTTATGATCCTTATTGTTGTTTCTCTCTCTCTCTGGTTTCAATCCTGGGATTGATTTGCAGCAATTTCCTCTTTTCTTCTCTTCCATTTTTCCTGTCTTGTGCGGCTCTTTTGAAATCTGCATATAATGAGCAGCGCACGTCCACCAACAGGTCCTCCAGGTACTCTCGGCGTGGGCGTCTCCTAGAGTTTGTCCCCTCGGTCATACCCTCCATTATGGCATGCAAGGAAGCCTTCTTGTCTTATTACATAGCTGATCCATCTTGCACACTTTTCGGACAAGGTCCTGAGCAGGTGCCTTCCTCCTTCGATTCTTTGGAGAACCTCCTAATTTATAATGTGGTCTCTCCAGGAAATTCCTAATAGTCTTCTATAGGACCACATCTCAAAAGCTTTAAGTCTCCATTTATCTTTTTCGGATATGCACCATGTCTCGCAGCCGTACACCAAGATACTCCATACATAGGTCTTGATTAGGAGTATTCTTAGTTTTAGGTCTATATTATTCGATTCTATTATAACTGTTGATTATGGCTCCAGAATACCACATGTTATACTGCATCAGATGATTCATATTGGCTACCGTTCCCCTGGAAGACCACCAAAAAGATGGAGGCACCAAATTTCCTAAGAGACCAGCGAGGCCAACCTGACAATAGAAATAAAAGAAAAGACCAAAGGTCTTAAAGGAGAAGAAGAAGAATATAATTCCGAGCCATCATTTGGGGTACTCGGAACACGTGACAAGCATCCAACTCCATCCTTTTAAGAATTATTCCATTCAGCCCTTTCAAGTGTAAAGAACGCAGCGAAGCGTTTCTTTTGGGCGAATGTTGGAGAGGGATCTATAAAGGGTCTCTAATCAAATGTACTACAGGAAAAGATAAGATTATATTCTAGTTTAATACACAGAATTCCTACACATGGCCAATTCGGTCGTTATATGTCAAGCGGAGAGATGTGAGCTAAGAACAGGCATTATTAAATTACCTAATTCCTGTAAGGTAATTCTAAAAGAACCAGTTAATTGTATTTTGTTTTATCTTTCGGAAAAAAATCCGTTTCACAAATGTTGAGGTAATAATTTATTAAACAGGGATTGAAATTCCTAAATTTCTCTCAATACCTAAATTTTTTAACCTTAAATCAAAACAGTGAAAGCTAGTTTCTAGTGGGCATTTCATATAAATTAAATTTTCTTCTTCAGTTTCAATCCTGGTGATTGGTTGGCAGCAAACATCCACTGTTTACTTCCCTCGGTCTCCAGAAAATACTCAATAATGTGAGAAAATGTGTGATCAAGTTTCATTGATTTTAAGCGGAATGTTAATATTTTTTCCTGAATTTAACAAAATTATTATATAATACTTATCAAGTTTTTGGAAAAATCTACGATGATGATTTTTTATTAATTAAATTTCTCGATGTAAATAAAATGTGACCTTGCATTTTAACCCACGAGGAAGAAATCGACGTAGAATAAGATTTTCGTCGTGGAAGGGCTAATAATATTGCAAAAAATAGTCAAAAATGTTATGATGCCACTTTTATTATACTCGTATATAGGAAAATATTATTTATCAGTCAATTCATCAATATGAAATATGAAGTTTTACATATTTGTTCAAGAATTAATTAATTTGAAATGTTGAAGAAATTTTGTTTTGTATAACGGAAAATATTTCTAATTACACAGTGTTGTAAAAAACTCTCTAATAGAGAGACAATCTCTCTTTACTTGAATACATGAATACCCATATTTACATCAGATGCAACGTTCATATTTAGATTTTTAGATTTAAAACGCGTCTTAACGTGCCCCCTGAGGTAATTACATCACAAAAACGACGCTTAAAAATGTTAGCGTATTTATTATTATTATTACAGTTAGAACGTCGTTAATCCGGACTAATTGGGACCTGAGTGTGTTGCAAACAGTCGCTAGTTCTTTTAGATTTTTTTTCCTCAACTCATTTATTGATTATGAAATTACAAATTTTACAGCCAAAGAATGTACGTATGTAGTACATATACATAAAAAGGCTAACATAACTCTACGGTACTGGAAAAATAATCACAGTTTTTTTACAAGGTTTCCACGTCTTTTTTTTGCAGCTAAATCGCGGATTTGTTTTTAATAAAAGCAATTGAGTTGAGCTGCTTTCTTCTTACTCTTCAAACCACGATAGCGCAGTTTCGAATGCTGTAAAGGCTTCTCCGTGATTGTTCGTTCTCCTTCATCATCCTCATTTGAGCTATCATCATCATCTTCATCCTCACTCTCTTTTTGAAACAATTTCATCATCATTCAACCCACACCTGACGTTGTGTAGGTGTGATGGGGTAAGCTTAAACATGCGTAGGTCATGGTACCGAACGCTTCACCATCTCGGCTTGTCCGGATAATTGACGTTCCGGTTAACTGACGTCCAGATAAACGACGTTCTACTGTATATAAAATATACAATAATATTGTACATCTACTTAGTTTTGGATTTCAGATTTTTTGTTTTGCCGTGTGTATGCGTCTGTCATTTCTAGATCCGCTCCTCTCGTATTTTTCAAGTTCCGAGAATATTTATGGTAATATTCATCAGATCAACTGACAGGTGAAAAGGGCTTGAGGCTCCCAGAAATCCCAAAGGCGTTTTTCAGGAACTCTTAACTCTTTATTCCATATTTACAACCACTTCTGAATTTATTCGAGTCGAAATTAAATGGTACTTGTTTATTATATAGAACATTCATTGTTCATTTTCTTGAGCGAATTTATAAAATGTAGAAGACTTTAATTTCATATGTTGGCTATACTTGTTTCAAATTAATTACCACACTGTTATTTTCTAACATACTTCTCTCGATTCCTCAACATTCATACAACGTGTCATGCTTGTACGTCGATTTTTTTGTGTATACAAAAAGTCGTTTGAACCTAATTACTTCTGGCGATGGCAGTGTGACAATCACACTGCATCGTCGGAAATCGATTCCAGGACCTTCGATATGGTGGTCAGAGTTCTCACCACTCTGCCACGAAGATCGTCCATGTCTTCGACTCCTCCATGGCCCACATTTAATATTAGATTTGTTTGGTCATGCCATGTTTTCCTCGGTCTACCTCGACTTCGTACTCCATTTACATCTTTAACGTATACTTTGTTAACCATTCTTTCTCCATTCATGCGCTCCATATGTCCGAACCAACGCACAGTGGACGAAATGACCAAAAAACGCGAATTAAGTGCTTTTTGAAAATTTCATTAATTGGCTTTTTTTATTTTTTTTTAGTGTAGCATTATAGCCAGTCTAAACTTCGTGTTTCTTGGATTTTGTCAAAAGCTCGTAACGGCAAGTTGGCAACGTCGCAAAATGGGCCTACGCTGGAAGTTGAGCAGGACATTTTTTAGTTCGCTTCTGCGCCCGAGCAATGACGGTTGTGTATTTAGTGTTTTTTTGAAGAAATTTACAAAATAAATAAATGGCCGATGTTTCTCAAGGTATTTTCTATTCAATTTATAAAACTATGCTGATTTATCATATACGCGTGAGATATAAACTAACATAAAGTAAACCTCTAATTTTGACATTTTTTGAGTTTTAAACTCATATTTCAATTAGAGATTAGAAACGAAGCATTCGTTGCACCCATTTGACAATAAATACATCTTATAGACTGTACTTTATACTTTAATGCAATATATAAATACTTCTCCTCTTTTGTCATTTTTTGATACCCTTGTTGTTTTTAGGGAGGGCTGTTTGCGTTTCACGCAAAGAATTATTTGAAAAATTAAGAGAACGAAGAGCATTAAATGCTAATTGTGGGAAAGCAATTGTGTTTTTAATAACATATATCGCACACAAATACCACGTAGTAGCAAATTTAAATATTTCCAGAACCAAATTATGCAAGATTATTAAAAATTTTTCAATACAATTAATGAAGAGGTGGAAAAAAGTTGCAGTTACATTGTGAAGTTCGAAGAAGAAAATTTAGCGTGGTGAGAAGAAAAAATAGTGTTTTCGAAATCTTAAGGCAGGCCAACAAAATCACACAGAAAGCGGTGTCAGACTAGACAGAAAATAATACAAGATCTGCTGCAGAATCGCAGTACTGATGAACTACGATTAGCAACTGAAATGAGTTTACGTAGCGCAGGGAAAAATGATGCTGCAAAACTCATTAAACAAATAACATTTTCACCACGTCGAGCATCAAGGATACGTGAAGCTTTCATCGTATACACCAGAGGAGCATTTAGCGCTTATCGTCAGCTCAAAATTGACCAAAGATCAACACAAAGGTTTAAGAAAGGAAGCAAAACTCAGGTGTCCGGAAACGTTTTATCCGTCTTACGATTAAATATAAAACAAAAGTGCTTCCCTAAAAAAGAAGCAATCATAGTAACTGATCGATTGATGGAAGTAAAACTCTTATCCCTTGTCGATCATGAGGCTACTAAATTATCAGACCCTGTAATTTCTTCTATTAGACCATTGCCTATGTTTTAAGTTTACTAAAATTTCCGTCCAATGACTCTGAAAATTTAAGTGATGATTCTGATGATAACGAAGACTCTTTGAACACTTAGGTTTTGTATCATTTTTCTATGTGTGTAGATAAATTTGTTTGTTTTTTGTAAATCGGTGGGGTTGCAGATAGTTAGGTTGTTTGTTGGTTTGATGAAGTATTAAAGGATCGTTTAATTGTTGTAGTTGCATAGGAGTGTGCTAGTAGTGCTGAAGCTGCTCAATGTTGTTTTTTTCCTCTTTTTTAAACTTTTCAACTTATGATTGTATTATAATTCTCTGACGAGCTAAATTTACGAGCACTTGTAATTGTCTTTCAATTTTAATTTCCTAACTGTGTGCTTTTTTTCTCATGTATAAGCTGCATGTTCTCTAATAAAATAAATAATACATAATAAATAAATAAATTTTGTCTATATGATTACATTTCTCTTCTCTTACAGAGCTTTTTGGGATGGTTGGCAGAAATCACATCTAGGCAATTAATTTGGTCTTATGTATCATTTCAGTATATATAAATACACGTATATATAAGAGTCATGTTTGTGAATGTGTAGATTATTTTAATAAATAACAATAAAATATATAAAAATAATATGTGACCTGCATAATATACTGTTAATAATTGTTTACCTGCAAAATCCCATATTATTTTTTTGCCAATTTAAATATAAGATTTTTTGATTAAATTTTACTTTAAAATAATAATTATGTATAAATACAACAAGCAAAAAAATTTTTTTTCAATACCTTACCAACAAACAATTAATTCGCGTTTTTTGGTCATTTCGTCCACTGTGCAACGCAGCGATTCTTTCATAATTTTATTCGTAATACTTTCTTCCGCTCAACGTTCCTTAAAGTATACTTTCTTAACCATTCTTTCTCCATTCATGCGCTCCATATGTCCGAACCAACGCAGCGTTCCTTTCATAATTTTATTCATAGTACTTTTTTCCGCTCTACGTTCCTTTCTTTTATCAGCATTTGAAATTCTGTCATAGATCGTTCTACCACGGAAATGTCAGGTTTAACAAATAACTGCGGAAAAGCCCTACATAGATATTTACAAAATAAATGTCTCTCCAATGAATGAATGATAAAGTTGATATTTCCCTTCGCGTTGCTCTTTGTGACGAAAATGTTAGGAAATCCGCGACCTTCACGCTACACTTTAAATATGAACCGTCAGTTGGAATGTCACAACATGAACTTTGAACTGTCCAGAGGAAACAACGTTCATTGTTACGTCTCTGAATGAATTGGGCAAGGTCGTTATATATATACATTTTATATGTTAATTTCTACAAAATCTTGTTTATTCTTAATTTTAGATAAACTTAAGTCGTTGTGGAATTCCATAATGACGATTTTTTATGAATTAAAACACAGTTTTTTACACTTTTGCGTTTATTTTTCAGGACGTGCTTCGAATGAACTGTTCCTTTACTGAATCAATAGATTTTGAGCAATAAATCACCCTCTACCTAAAACTTCTATTAAAAAAAAATCTTTTTAAAATATAACCCATTGATCTCGTTATGTTATGTCCCGGGTACTCTGGTTAAGTTAAGGGGTTAGGGGCAGTCAGAGGTGTGAAAAAACAAGTTTTTTAATTTTTATTTTCTAGTCAGTAATTTAATTTATATTATAAAACCAACTGTTCTTAAACAATAACGGAGTCTTACATTATTGTTAAAGAAACAATAAATCAGTTCGTTATGTTGAATAATTTATTTATTAAGATTTTAGCGAGCTTATACGTAGTAACTAACTAACTAACCATCGCGCCGTTTTTCCGTAGGGGTAGGCAGAGAGAATGGACCATCATACCGTTCTGTCCTGACATACCTCTCTTGCTTCCTCCATATACATCGTAACATGCACGTTCATCGATTTTTTCGACTTTGAATGTAGCCGCCTCAGTATTTGATTAATTTGCCATGCCATGCTTTCCTTGGTATTCCACGACTTATCTTTCAACTCGCACTGTTTGTATACAAAATTCAACATTTTAACCATTCTTCTCTCGTCAATTCGTTCCATATGTCCAAACCATCTGAGGCATCCTTTTTTAAATTTTATTTATGATGCAATCATCTGCCTTACGTTTCTTCCTTATACGTGGTTATTATTATATATTAATAGCACAGTGTGTAGTAATTACATACAAAAATAAGGAATTCATGTAATACTTTTGTATGACTTGTTACTATTTTATTAGAAAAACATTCGAATTACATTGAAAAAAATCGATTATTTCAACGTTGTAACCTTCAGAACATTTAACGATAAGTATGCGTTCTCGTGCATAGCTCAAACTACTGTCTCTGATTGCCGAGAGAACAGGTTACTCCATATGCCGGCTCCTCACTTCTGCCTCCTGACAGATCCGATCTCGGCCCGTGTCACGGTCGGAGGTTGCTAAATGTCAACAGATCTGTGACACGCACTAACACGGAATACGAAGTAGGCGGATTTCGTTTTATGTTATTCAAATTGTCTTTTACTTTATGTATACTTTTATAAAATAACTCAAAGTAAAGTTTTCCACGAAATAAGTGCTTTACAAAACAGCTCAATTATTTGTGTTATATATAAATAATAATTAAATAAAATGATGTTTTTTGACTACGAGTACTTCCACGTTTGTCTTTATTTCTTGGCTCCTGATTCAGGGTGGCTGAGGTGGCTCTACGGATAGGCGGACTGAAGTGGCGGTGGGCTGGCCATATCTGTCGGAGAACCGACAACCGAAGTCGGGTTCTGGAGTGGAGACCGCGTACAGGATTCCGTAGAGTTGGACGTCCCCCTGCCCGCTGGACCGACTATCTGAAGAAGATTGCTGGACATGGATGGATGAGAGCCACAATGGATAGGGGGCGGTGGCGGGCTTTGGGAGAGGCCTACATTCAGCAGTGGATGACAGACGGCTGATGATGATGATTCAGGGGACATGGGTTCAAGCCTGGACACGACCAGATTCCTTCTTCATAATAATGAGCTATTTTCTGCTCACATTGAAGATTGTAAAATAAATTTTAATATCATTGATATAAATCCTTGATAATTAGGCTTTTAAAATAATAATAATAATAATTCGACAGCGACCGGTTTCGCCAGGCTCGCTAGCATCGACAGAATGGTGACGATATTGTAAACTTAGTCCTTTATATACATACAGATATAAAGGACTAAGTTTACAATATCGTCAAACATGATTCTACACAAAAATAATCTTCAAATATTTATATAAAATTTACTGAATTTAAATATTGGTATTACAGGTATTCAAGAAGATTCGTTTTTAATACAATGTATTCAAAATTTTAATATCGCTTACATATTCATATATAACGTTTGAAAAAAATGGTAATTTGGTTTTTATTAATACTGAATTTAAATATTATATGTTATAGTTCTTGGTCTCTAAGGTTGGAATCGCCTTTTTCGGTTTTCCTCATCCATATAGCTGCTAAGGTCTGGAATCAAACAAAACAATTTTTCGGAAGTAATCGATTATTTATTAATCGTGAATGATCGTATCATTAATATTATTATTTATTAAGTTAAGTTTTTCTTTTTAGTTTCTACCCTAGGGATTGGTTTGCAGCAAAGTTTATTAACATCTTTGCTGGTTCTTGCGCTGCCACTTGAGGCTTTTTAATGTGGTAGTTTCAGGTTGCTTAATCCACATTTGTATACTATACAGTAGACTATTTTGAACCTAATTACTGTATACAATTGTTTGCTATTGATTCTCAAGACATGTGATAGATAGCTAAACAATCGCCATTTTTTGTCACTTGAATTCTATACCAGAACGAAGATTGGGACAATCACACTCACAGTGAGTGACTCACCCCGTCTATTATTATGATCCGCGTATGTTGGCATATATAATTTATAAAATTAAACATTTATAGAGACTAATTGTCAACAAAAAATAAATGTGTGATTGAAGATGGAACCAGAAGATTACTGAATGGAGGCCAAGGTTGGGCTGGAGAAGTGTCGGAGACAGCCCACCAAGTGGAGCGATGATTTTGTGCGAACGGCGGAAGGGTCTGGAGAACATCGTCGAGTGATCGAGAGTGATGGCGTGGGTGTGGAGAGGTTTACGTCCAGCAGTGGATGGAGACAGGTTGACGATGAAATGTTAATTTAAAATAATGAAGTTTAAGACACTTATATTTTGGTTTTACACATCTTTTGTTTTGTTTTATCGAACCTAGGTTGAGTATAAATGTGTTTTTAATTATTTTTAATAATGACACACCACAAATTAAGTGCTTCATACGAAAGTATATCGAAGCTTTTATAAATCACCACTGAGTTGAATGAAGACATGTTTGAATATCCCGGTATATTTTTATTTTGTTCATCATTCATTCATTTCTCGGCGCTACATCCCGGTGTGGGACTTGGCCTCCTCCACAAAGGTTCTCCACTGACTTCTGTCTCTGGCCGTCTCTCTCCATTCCCCAGCTCCTTCCATTTCTCCCAATCTTTTTTCCACGCAATGCGCCCATCTTTTCCTCGATTTGCCTCTTGGTCTCTTTTCGCGGGGCACCCATCTGGATATAATTTGTGGTGTTCTCCCCCCTGGCATTCTTTCCACATGGCCAGCCCACCGTAGGCGTTGAGACTATCAGAACCTCACTACTGTTTCCTGGTTAATTAGTTCTTCAAGTTCAAGGTTTCTTTTAATTCTGTAAGTCCCATCCTCCAGCGTGGGTCCAAAAATTATGCTTATTATTTTAATATTTCTGACACCTTATTTTGTTCAATTATGCTTATTATTTTAATACCTCCCGCTGTCAGTGGGCTTCGGGTTAAGTCTGTGAAGTGAGGTTATCTATCTATGTCGTTAGCTGTAGTTCTAACTTTTGAATACATTACAATACTCTAGTGTTATCTTCGCGCACATGACCCTGCCGGCAATAATTCATTATATTAACACACACGAACACGAAACAGTTTTGTTTATACACACTTACATTGTATACGAATTATAATAGGTTGACAAGGGTTGAATTTTTTTCGTATAAATTAGTCCGAATGGGATTAATACTTTAACATAGGAATCTTTCCAGGAAATAAAAACAATGGAATATCCTTTAACACTTATGGAAGCTGTTATGGAATACTGTTTAACTCTATTTTCGAATTTCTCTTCGGTCCTCTACAGACTTATAATTTTATAATTATTATACTCTTATCTAGTTCGTGGTTAGCCTAATGATGTTCAGTTGAATTTGCCCACAGTTTTACAAGATATGTAGATATATTAAACATTCGCTAATATATATTTTACCTTTGTTCAAAATTCTATTTTTTTATTATTTATGTGGATATTTTGATTAAAACAATGTATTTTCCCAACACTTTATTACATTTTTCATAAACATGTTTCGGGCTGCAGACTACCTTCCTCATTATATAAATGCCTAACTAAACCATCCCGCCGTCCTCCCGAAGGGGTAGGCAGAAATAATGGACTGCCACACTTTTCTTTCCTGACATATTTCTCTCGCTTCCTCAACATTCATAGATCGTGTCATGCACGCGCGTCGATTTCTCTGACTCCTCACATGCCTCAATTGCCTCAATTATATAAATGCCTCAAATGTTGTCTATTTGGAAGAATGCGTCGAACCAGGAACACAAGCTTAAGTAAGATGCCAAAAAAGCTTAACACTCTCCAATATTTATGGTATGGCCTCTTAACTATTGTTTCATCAATATTTAAAATTATACATCTTTTAAGTGATCAAATTCATTAATGTGATTTCGTTTCCCTCTGTCATCGACTGAGACAGGTTGGGAGATAAATCTGTCGAAGATATAAAGACGGAAACTCTTAAATGAATATGTGAACCCGTTCATTTTTATCTGTAAACTGTTGGTTCCTAGCATGATTCAATTGGGATAATGTCAAGGATTGCTGCCAAACTTCTTCATGTATTTAATAGAAAACATTTTTTAACCTTTTATAACATTCATTTTAGGTTGATACAATAGATTTCATATTATACATACTCAAGCCCGCTCCAGAATAATGAGTTGTACAGTATTATTAAAATAATGTGTATTCGATGTATATCCTAACACGAGACAAAATATAACATTTTACACTTAAATGTACTTATCAATAAACAAATAGCAGACAATTTATGCCAACCATCATCAGCCGTCTGTCATCCAGTGCTGAATGTAGGCATCTCCCAACGCGCGCCACCGCCCCCTATCCATTGTTGCTCCCATCCATCTATGTCCAGCAATGCTCTTCAGATCGTCGGTCCATCGGGCAGGGGCACGTTCAACTCTGCAGAATCCTGTACGCGATCTCCACTCCTGGAGTGTCACCGTCTCCCCCATCGGCCGTCGGTTCTCCGACAGATATGACCAGCCCATCGCCACTTCAGTCCGCCCATTCTCAGAGCCTCAGTCACCTCAGTCACCTTGGTTTGTTGACGAATAAATTCGTTTCTAAATCTGTCCCTCAAGGTCATTCCAAGCATGGCTCTTTCCATGGCCCGTTGGGCGACTTTGAATCTGTAGACAAGACCTTTTGTCAGTGTCCACCTCTCGGCTCCGTACGCTTATGCCAACCGAATTATGCCAACCTTTATAAAATAAATCATTCCATCGAGAGAAATTGTAGAACTGATTCTGATTGTATGTAGAACTTGTCTTTAGTAGTAGAACTTTCTGGTAGGACTTTAGTTGGTGTAGAGAAATGTAGTAATAGCGAAAACGAACTTTCAGTAAGTAAAACTCTTCTCCATAAATTATTATTTTTGTTTTTCTTTCTAATGATATACTCGTACAGTTTCATCGCGAGAGAAAATGTTCTTCTTTTGAGGCAAAGTTAAGAAGATTTGGAATTCATGTCTCAGGAATGCAGCGTGTAAAAACGGAGAGGAAACGTTTATTTTTAACCATCCTATACCGCGTCAAGTGTTCCTGTCTTTAATAAATTAAGTTAGTTATTTAAATCATAACTTTGCGGTAGGTATACGTTCATCTTAAAGGAAACTTTAATATCAATTATAATTCTGTTATCTTGTGTTTGTTATAAAAATGTATAATATAAAAATGTTTGTTATAAAAATGTATTTTTTGTAAACTTTGTGCTGTAATACTGTGGAATTTAAAATATTTATGTGGTTAATTATAATTTCTTGGTTAAAAAAAATTAATAACTTTTTGGAAATATTGTATTTTCACAACACTTTTTTGCACTTTTCACAAACATGTTTCGGGACACAAACTTCCCTTCTTCAGTGTATGAATTTTAACCGATTATTAATACACTAAAAAACTGAAGTTTGTGTCCCGAAACATGTTTGTGAAAAGTGCAAAAAAGTGTTGTGAAAAGTTCTAAAAAATTATTCAAATGTGAAGACAAAAATATTATTAAAAAATATTTGACAATACGAATTTATTATGAATTAAAACACTTTTTTTCTGTCGAGAAAAATATTATTAAAAAGTGGAAAAAACAGTGTTTTAATTCATACGAAATTTGTCATTATGGAATCCCACAGTGTTAACCCCATTAAGTTTATCTAAAATTAATAAGAATTTAGTTTTATTTCACAGAATTAAAAAAAATGTTTTCATGACTTGGACTTGGACTTGGATCTTCTGGCTTACAAAGGTTCAGCTCATGTGGCTATTCCTCTTACGTCTGATGGGAACATTGTTGGAAGGTGATTTGGTGGGTTGTTAGTTTATTCGGAGGCATGATTTGTGTGGCCCGGAGTGTTCCTCTGAAGGAGAATCGATTTTGGACGCTTGTGGCGGCTGGAAGTGTTTGGGTCGTAATTTGAGGGGTCTTTTATTGTTGGGTTGGGATGTGAAGGGAGTCCTTTGTAAAAACGTTCGGCAAGTTTCAGAATGAATTCATCTATCATCGGGATTCCCGATTCTAGGTGCAGTTGTGTAATCCTGGTCCATGAAGGCGCACCGAGCGATAAACGGATAGCCTTATTTTGCAGGATTTTGAGTTTTTGTATGTGACTCGAAGCTGCGTAGCCCCAGATTGGGGGTGCATAAGTGAAGATCGGCCTTATAACCGTTTTGTATATCAGGAGTTTATTGTCGATGCTTAGTTTACTGTTTCTAGCTAACATTGGGTAGAGGGCTGAGATTGCTTTTGACGCGGTTTTGACTTTATTTGTAATGTGTGGCCTCCATGTCAGCTTAGAATCCAAGGTAACCCCAAGGTATTTGATTGTTTTGGTCCAAGGAACGTCTTGGCCGAACATTTTTATGTTGGGAATGTTTGGAGGAATGTGTCTTTTACCGAAAAGGGTCGCTGCGCTTTTACTCGGGTTGATGGTAATGCGCCAGTTTTCTGCACCACACCTCTAGCACATCGGCCTGCTTTTGCACCCTGCGGGTCGCGAGAAGCGGCCTTTTAGCGCTGGAGATGATGCCCGTATCGTCAGCGAATTGGGCAATGTGGGTATTCTGATCTCGGGGAAGAGGGATATCACTGCAGTAGATGTTGAACAGAGTAGGAGCCATTACTGAACCTTGGGGAATGTTTTCATGATTAACTGTGGAATTCCATAGTAATATTTTACAGGTATATGAAATCCAACACAGTTTTTTCACTGTTTGTTACATTTTTCTCGATATGTTCCAAAGGTATTGAAACCTTCATCGTCGGAAAAACTAAAATAAACGTTTTTAGTTCTCCCGACGATGAAGGTTTTATAAATTCCAAACGTATACTCAAAAGTAGAAAAAATCATTAATATGTATTTCATTTTTCTTTTTTACAATAAATATATACAATTTCTCTGGTTTTCAAAACGTTCTACATTTTATAAATGCAATTTTCAGTTGATCACATATTGATATATACGAGTACATACTTGTAAGGAAACTATTTTCAATAACCTCTGCAGTGTAGCTGGCTACATTTACAGTAAAAAAAATGGTATCGAACTGCGGCAGACTACATTTGCAGCTTATGTTTGAATGTATTTTATAAACCTTTCTTCTTTAGTTCCTCACTACTAAGTTGTAAAGTGAGTGAGTTAAATATTGATTTATCGTTTTAACTTTTTATCTTAATAAGAATGCGTTAGATCATTCTTCTTCTCAGTCGTATTCTTCATGATTGAGGGTCGTATCCATCCTGAAAACCATCGACCATGGCACGCCATGCGCTCCTGTTACCCGTCAGTCCCCAGGCTGCAGCTAATGAGAGACCAGGCAGCTCCCTGATTTGATCGGACCAGCGGCTAGCGGTCGTCCTTGTTTTCGCCTTCCCTCCACTTTGCCCATGATGATCTGTGGCTGTGTCTAAAATATTTTAACACATCCGTGAGAGTCTTGCCCCGATACCCAGCTGGTCAATGATTGACTGGTTTGTTATTCTTGCTGTCCAGGGTATACGCAGCATTCGTCGCCAGCACCACATCTCTCCAGTGTGAGTTGCCTCAGGGATGCAATTTCAATGTGATTGTTATCTCTGATGCCGTTGTATTTATGTATTTTGTTATTTTTTAAAATGTTATTTTGAAAATATGTATATCAAATTATGTAATTTTGAAATTGCAGTCGACTTGGACGCATCTGTAATGTTCGTAATCTTTATAAATAAATAAATGAAACGAAATCTCTGCATGGAATGTTTGCATAGTCCAAGACTCGCAACCATAAAGGAATGTATGATCAGATCAAATCAAACCAAAGGTTAGATTATTAATTAGTTGTAATTTCTGAAACAGGAGATTATTTTGATACATAATATTAAATTAAAGAAGCATCGCCATTTTCTGAATACTATTTATTTTATACCTTTGTGAATTTCGTAATTTTCGTGTAGGAAATGTAACTTGCTTTGTGTATATTATTTAGATGTTTAACACCGGAAAACATATGGCGCCCTAACCAGACTATCGAGAAATTCCGTCATAATATTATTCTTCCACACAGACAGACTTCTACATACCGACTCTTACACAATGTACGTTGATACATTATGGTATGTCCCTACATCAAGTACCGGCACTGCGCGTGTGTGGGTGTGTTTATTCTTTCGGGGATGTGTGATGTTGTGTTACGTGCGGCAGGCGCCAGGTGGCGGCGTCTTTCATAATCTTCATTTCAATTGTGGACATTTTTTTTTTCTTTTTTCAAAATGGTGGGACACAAGAATCGTATAATGATTCGCTAAGAATCAAAATGAAAAAAGGGATGGTTAGAAAGGGATGTGAATGGATAATAAAGTCAAGGGAGATCGAGGAAAACATGTCATGACCAAATTAATCGGGCGCGCTGTGCATTTTCCCTTGAGCGGGCGCTTGTCGAAAATTTTACGTAATTAAGTTTTCTCCGTGTAAATGGTGTTTTGCTTATATAAATGTTAAGAAATCAAATCAAATCAAATAAAATCAGACTCAAAAAACATTACAAACAGCAATAATGTCTATGGCATCTATTAAGTTCAGGTAAAATATTATATACATACAACATAATGCCAGGAACCCATTAGAGATGGTTGATTTTGGATTGCTTTAAGGTTATGAAAAATGATAAATGAAAGTACTTAGAGGTCGGCCATGTTAAAAGTCGGAAGACTCGACTGCGTGTATGACTTGCTGTGAAGAAAGGTAAAAAGTTGTGTCAGGATAGATCTGGCGGTTCATCTCTCTGCCTACCCTTTTGGGGAAACGGTGTGATGGTTTGTTGTTGTGTTGGATTTGAAATTTTCACTAAAATTTACAACAATTAAGTTACTCGTCAATCACTTATGTATGTTTTAAATTTAATCGGTAATTTTTATTCCTACTTATTTTTCCACTTGTTTTAGACCTACTCAAGGTTTTACAAGTTCCTCCCTTAGTGTCCATTGACACTGGACCGTCATCAGCCGATACCGACGATAATCGTTTTGTTTGTTTTGATGGTGTCTTATAACTTTTAATTAATGCCGATTCCGTTCATATTATATTTAACTTCCGAGATAATCGCCTTCTTCATGGCGAATTTAAATAGTAATAAAAATGGTATTCTGTAAAAAATAATTATATACTGTAGGAAACACATCCTGAAAAATATTGATCATTTTTATTAAGTGTCAATTTTATGTAGGTAGGTGCTTTCTTCGTCAACTCCCAACGGCGATTTTATTATGGCATTTGAGATAACGAGTCGGTGAAATTCAATGCTATTTTTATCGTGACGTGTCGGTATCGGCTGATGACTGTCCAGTGTAAATGGACCTTTAAGAGGTGAATTACCAGCTGTCCTTCTATCTTTTTATTGGTCGTCAATGAGGTTGGTGGCTTTCACCCTTGCGGTTCTTATGGCCCTTAATTCCAGAAATTTGGTCAAATGTTTATACCAGAATCTTCTTTGTTACCGTACACATCTTACAACAAACTCGACTTTCTCCGTGTGAATATCCGTTATTTGTATTCTGTTGCGAAGGATTTTGCCAGCAATGTTTCTGAGTGTATTCAATACGCTGGTTGTAAGTAGGCTTTTGGTCCTGACGTAGTCGTCTCTGGATTAAATACTGTTGGACATTATACAACGGACACATTTAATCCCCGAAATTGTTTTTTTTTACTGTGATAGAAATTCATTTATTCTAATTTATCTTCTTTATGTGAACATTTGTATGATGTTTCCAAGTTAACAATATTTCAATTAATTAAAAATGTAATTGTATAATATTCGGCACCTGTTTTTGACTCACGCAGAGCATTTAACGGGTTTTTCTTCTTTCCTTAAAGATTTTGTAACCCTGACCAATAGGTTCCAAAAAATACGAATAAAGTAGTGTAAAAAATAAATTATGAAATGTTTATTAGGTATAATTATGTTTTATTATATAACACCACAATTAAGTGCTTCACAAGAACGGCTTTTCTTCTTCAGAGAATCCATTTAAATCTTACACTTAGTTCACGAACCAACCTATTGTTTTTTTTTATTAAAGTTTTTTTCACAACTTTCTTGTTGTCAGGATTATAAAGAAAATAGATAAAAATAATAAGAAAGGAATAATTTTGTTTTCTGTTTAAAAAATATGATGACTTATTCTGATTTATATTGTCTTGCCTTGGTGCGACTACAACCGTTGTGTATCTTTTAAATAATATATTTTTTTAAAAACAGTCGAACTTTACAGTAAGATACGATTTTCACTTTGATAAACTTGAGACTTTAACAGCAAGGAATCTCATTATTCCTTTTTATGATTTTGAAATACGAAATGTTAGTTTCTTCTATATTCACCATTACTTTGTGTTGCGAATTTATAATTATATTTTTTTCATTTTTTGTAAGAGCACTTTGTTAATAAAAATGTTCTTACAAAGAAAGAAAAAATATGTAACGAAATCTTAGCTTTAGAATAACTTTTTGAAAACATTGTATTTTCATAACACTTTTTTATATTAAACAAATATGTGAAAATACAATGTTTAAAAAGTTAATCTAATGAGAATCCACAACTCAAAGTGATGTCGAATATTGAATAAATTTTTAGCATTAGACTGCAAACCCTCGTTCAACAAGATTGTTAAATTATTTAATTTTTTATCAAACTTATCTATTTTGTTAATAGTATATGCTGTCTATTGTATTCGGTTTGAAATAATTTTGGTCAATTTATATTGTTCTCCTGATGATGAATGTATTAAATTATACCCTCGAAGTATACTCAAAAGTGGTAAAACAGTGTTTTAATTCGTGAAAAAATCATTGATGTATCTTATAAGTTATTACTTATTATTATGTTTCGTGTCAAAGTGGCAACAGCTATAATTGCCACAGTGTGATTCTCACACAGTCTTTGGTCTGGTAGAATTCATATAACAATAAATATGGTAATTTCTAGCCATCTATCACATATGTCATGTATTTCTATGTGTATACGGCGGGACATCGAGGGAGAGTAGCGTTGCTTAAATGTGGTTTGGGTCCCCCTTGGTTGCAAATATACGTAATTAAAATTTTTTTTTTAACGTAAGTCCCGCACGGATGGGGGACTGGCCTAGGGAGTGCACGAGTGAAGCTGACGAAAGGCGCCGCTGCGCCTATAACAGCTTAGGATAAGCGGAGGGAGCCCTCTGTGGCTCGGCCTTTATTTATTTCATGAGAATCAATAATTATAAAATGTATATATGTAATCAGTTGTATACAAAAATGTGAAAAGCATGGGGATATTACCACATTCAAAGGTGTAAGTGGCATCCCGAGAACCACCAAAAATATTACAGTAATTCTTCTTCTTCTTCTTCTTCGATGGCCTTACAGCCCATATCGAGCCTTAGCCTCCAGTTTTCTTCGCCTCCAACTCCTCCTGTCCTCCGCTTCGACCCTCCAATCTGACACTCTTAACAATCTTGTTCCATCTCTCCCAACTTCATCCTCCCATCGCAGCCTTGGTCGTCCAATTGGTCTTCTACCACCTGGGTGCCACTCCAGCAATCTTTTTGGGGTTCGCGATGACGGCATCCTCTGTACGTGACCGGCCCATCTCAGTCTATTCAGTCTGACCTGTGTGGAGAGACTGGGAGCTTTGAAAATATTTGTAAATACAGTAATTCAAGAAACAATAAATAAAAATCAAACATTGGGCTGCAAATCAATCCCTTGGACTTATAATCCTTTATTATCCTTTTTGAAAAATAATAAATTTGATATAATTATAAGTGTTAATGGATGAAATAATTTTTAAAATTTTATTTTTTAATTTTTAATTCGCAGAATCACTTAAAGTTTTTTTTTTTAAACTTGAGGCATCAGTTTCAGAACGTTTTAACGTCAGTGTGACACTTTCGCAAAAATGTAACCATCCGTCCCTGATCCTGAAGCGGAGTAGCACTGGGCATTAAGTTTGACAGGCAGGGCTTATTTTTTGTTTAGGGAAAGTTAGATACGATCTACGAAGCAGAGCAATAACAGAAAGTCTGGTGAGGCCCTTAATTAGTTTCAGGGCCCCAGTTTGGGGCTTAAGACCTCCCTGGACCATTATCACCAACTGTCATCCGTTAATCAGGGACTCCCTCCGCTTAACTGAAATTCGTTTCTTATTCCGAGAATCATGCTACAGAAATGGGGCGGATTTTCAAAGTAACATAAGGGCGGCTAATTCAGATTTTTATTTTTCTTCAATTGGGTTCTTTACATTTTGATCCTAGCTGGTGTTCACCTCAAATATGATTCTGTTTCAAGGATTAATTGTATCTCAATAGAGACGAAGATGCAGATTGGAAACAGAATATGGTGATCGAGGTGTTTACAGGACTTATGACCTGTCATTGGTTGGGTTAAGCGCACGCTTTATGTAATACAACATGTCCCATTCCAACTTTCTTACGACCACCATGTCTGCCAAATTTTACCTGTAAACAAGTCCTGTAAATACCTCGATCAGCATCTTGTGGTGTTACATATTACCATTTATACAACTTCCAAAAATTTCCTTAAATGGTTGGGACATATGGAACGAATGGATGAGAGCAGAATGGTTAAAAAGTTTTTACACAAGCAGCGTGAGTGGAAAAAGAAGCCGAGGACGGCCGAGGAAAACATGGCATGGCCAAATTAATCAATTACTAAAAGGCGGTCACATTCGAAGTCGGAATAATCGACGTGCGTGCATGGTACGACGTATGAATGTAGAGGATCCAGGACAGAGCATTGTGGCGATCCATCCTCTCTGCCTACCTCTTCGGGGAAATTGCGTGATGATTAGTTAGTTAGTTTTTCTTTTATATTAGTTTCCTTCGCAAAAATATTTTTCAGCATCATATCATTGGGAGCATACTATTATTAATTAAATCCAGCATCCCACGTGACAGGTGACCAGAAACCGGTGGGAGTATGCATGCTTGATTTATAATATTGAGATAAATATTCTCTTGAGATAAATATAAACACTACGATTAAATCTATTTATCTGAGAAACGGCGATGTTAAACAGTCGTATATATTCAAGTTTCGTTATCAAAAAGATAATTCTGATGGTAAAACAACTTCGGCAAAGCTTTGGTCTTGTTAAAGATTCAGTCTGATTTATACTTCAATCCTTCGTATTTACATTTACATAAGATAATGTTAAATACTCCATTGTTTTGGCCGAAACACTATGATACCTTAACATTTTAAACTGTTAAATTAAATAACTTTGTTTTATGTATCACAATTGTATTTTATTTTACACGACAGCTGTTTCGTCAAACTCATCAGGTGTTACAATAATATATCAACAACAAAAAACCTTTCTTACTTTCAGACTCGACAACAGCTCTTATCAACAGTTCAAATGTGTGATTATTAATTAATGGATTTTTATTAATTTTAAATACTATCCCTATCCAAAACTGAAATAATATGATTATTTATTTATTTGATATAGTATTGTAACACCCGATGATGTCAACATAGGTTGACGAAACAGCTGTCGCGTAAAATAAAATAAATTGTGATACCATAAACCAAAGTTATTTAATTTAACAGTTTAAAATAATGTTATTAATTTAAATATTATACATATTTTTGAAACATTGTATTATTAAAACACTTTTTTGGACTGTTCACAAACATGATTTATGGCGCAGACGCTATTCCTCACTGTAGAAATTTTGACACTGAGAAAGGATGTCTGCGGCCTGAAACGTGTTTGTGAAAAGTACAATAAAGTGTTGTGAAAATACAATGTTTTAAAAATATTCTGAAGTGAATACACACTGCAAAGTGAATATTATATATGTTATAAGCATCACATATTTCAATATTTCTTCTACCTCTATCGCATCGGGTGGTGGTCTAGAAGACAAAACGCTTGGTTCCTGATCCAGGGGACATGGGTTCAAGCCTGGACACGACCAGATTTCTTCTTCATAATAACGAGAAATTTTCTGCTCATATTGGAGATTATATAACAAATTCTAATGCCTTTGATTCAAATCCTTGGATTAGTCTTAAAGAAAAAGTCTAGTTATATAGAATATGTATAAATTATATTTCTTCTTCTTCCGGTGCCGTGTCAGGTCCCCCAACATTGGCGATCACTGAAGCAAAGGCATCTCTGTCCTGCGCCACTTGAAACAGGTTCTGAACTCTGGTAACTCCTGTCCATTATTTTATGTTCCACAGCCATGACAACTGCCTTCTACCAACTCCCTGGCGTCCCTCTATTTTACCCATTAATATCAGTCGAAGAAGACGGTATTTTTCTCCCCTTAGCACATGAATGTGAGACCTTTCTTACTTTCACACTCGACAACAGCTTTCTTGAACAGTTCAAATGTGTGATTGTAAATTAATGGATTTTTATTAATTTTAAATACAATCCCTATCACAAACTGAAATAATATCATAGTTTATATGAGAGAGTTAGTTATAATGATAGAATCAACAGGTTCGACTGCTAAGTAGAAGGTCGCTAACATGAAACTTTCTGTTTCTCCTAATTTTTTGTCCTCTGTACGTAAAAATATAAATGTATTACATTTAAGATAATCAAATGATTTTACTGAAATCTCTCGAAGGAGGTTCATTTTAAATAATAATAAATTAAACGATTTCTTTTTAACTACTTCCACTTTTGTCTTTATTTCTACGGTGACCGGTTTCGCCAGGCTCGCTGGCATCGACAGACTGGTGACACTATTGCAAACTAAGTCCTATATATACCTACAGATCTGGGGTGGTAAACATGATTTCATACAAAAATAATTATGTAAAATTAACTGAATTAATATATTGGTATCACAGTTATTCAAGATGATTCGTGTTAAATATTATAGATTTTAAATGATTTAAATGATGACAGAGATGCCTTTACTGCAGTGATCGTCAACGTTGGGGGGACCTGACATGGCACCCAGGATACTCAGTTGGATACCGTGGGAAAATAGACGAAGTGTTGGAAGGCCACCGATGAGATGGACCGATGATATTATCAAAAGGGTTGGAAAATCTTGGATGCAAAAGGGGCAGAATAGAGACGAGTGGAAGAAATCTGCCTCTGGTGACACCGGTGGGAAGAGCAATTAGTCTGCTGAACGCGGTCTCCTCGGAGATCGACGTCTTTCATGTTAGTGAAAGTACGTTCAGAAGGCAAATACTCTTAACTCTGGAGAGTATTCTGTCTTCCTAATGTTGAACCATCTCGTATGCGTTTCTGGTAGTATACTTTATATAATATATTATTTTACCTGTTCTCAATAGATGCCTTAAAAATAAATTTTGTAATGTCTGTTGATGAAATAAACTGATTTGATTTGATTTGATTTGAAAATTGGAAGAGGCCTATATCCAGCAGTGGAGGGAAGAAGGCTAGCAAATAAGATGAAGAAGAAGACATGGCACAGAAAGAAATAAGAATAATAAAATTTATCCTCCTAAAAATATTATTTTATCCTTCATTACCTTCTGAGTTTCTCGATTCATCTTTCGTGACACACTCGCTAGTCGAATATTCCGGTTTCTTATAGGTAAATTATATAAATTTATGTTTTATAAAATTTTGTTATGTACACTCGCTTCGTAAGATCACTGCCGGGCTACGGTATGCTCGGCAGAGCAAGTAATGCGTGCAGTACAGATCACACGTGGTTCAACGTGGCATCTGCTACTTCCACTAGATAACCGACACGGTGCTATCTCCCCCCGTACCGCGGTGATACGCGCCGCATCCGTTTCCGGTTCTCATCCAACCCTCACGCGGGGATCTTACAGTCTTAGGGGAATAATTACGGTGCAGTAATTAAATGATTCCAAGTCGTGGCGGGTGGTTTTTGATCGCCGGAAGCCGCGGTTTAATTGGATTAAATGCTTATATGTATAAACTATTGTTTGCGTACAATAATAATTTTTTTTAATGTATACAAATACTTGTAGACAAATACTGGATTTTACCCATTGCGGGTTAATCATTTTTAAGGATGAATTGTATCTCAATAGAGACGAAGATGTAAATTGTCTTTTTTTGGAAACAGAATTTGGTAGTCGAGGCGTTTACAGGATTTATGACCTGTCATAAGATTTTCGGCTTAATGTTTACATATAATCTTAATAGATGGCGCCAGTGTAGATTGACCTAAAAATGTGAAGTGTTTCTTAACTTTGTAGCATATATACATCTTTCAAAAATTGGTCGGACGTGTTGGTCGTAAGAAGGTCGAAATGGGGAATGTTGTTAACATAAAGCGATCGCTTAACCCAACCAATGACAGGTCATAAGTCCTGTAAACGCCTCGACTACCATATTCTGTTTAAAAAAAACAATTTACATCTTCGTCTCTATTGAGATATTGAGATACAATTAATCCCTTATAAAAAGTGGGTTTTTTTATGTATATAACAGGTCGTTTGAACCCAATTACTGTATACATTTATTTTTGCTGTTATATTGATTCTCGTGACATGTGATAGGTCACCAATCTATCGCCATTTTATTGTCCCGTGAATTCTACACCAGACCAAAGACAGTGTGACAATCACACTATCAGATTATAAATAGGCAAACCCCTGATGTCATCAAGAAAGAGTACAATAATATTTTAAATTCAAGTGAGAGAGGATTACTTCGATTCTCTCCGAAAATAATTATTTAGAATTTTGTACCGATTATTATTGTACGAGAGTAGTGTAGAAAACAAAAGGAGAACGATTTGTTATTCTAAATTGTGAACGTTTGAGCGTGTATAGATTTTTTTTTACTAATTACGATTGTACAGTGAACCAAGTTTTTAAAGGGTAGAAAATATTTAATTCCGCAAATATTTCCCGGGTTGTAACTAGTATAGTTAAAACGTTGATATTATTATTATTAAAAATAATTAACAGGAGTGTTCAACTTCAAATATTAAAGCCAATAAGATTATCAATTAAAAAGTTTTCTAAATAACTTCTATAATAATCATGATGCACTATCCTTCCTCATTAATATCTCTTGTATTTACTAGTTTTCTCTTTCTTATACATTAAACCACAGTCTCTCCGCTTATTCATAATGTTTATATATATTACGTGTTTCTCTGTTAATTATTCAGTTTGATTTTATTATAGCGAATTTGTGAATACCTTTATAATAATATCAATAAAGAGATAATTGACATATTTATTGTTTCTTAACTAATGATGTTAAACTTTATATTAAATCATTAATACGAACCATTCACATAACATATAATAAAACTTCTAGAAAACGGACGTTATCATTCGTATTAACTTTTTAGTTATTTATTGTCCTTGAACAATGGTGTGAAACTCCATATTAAATAATGAATACAATTGAAAACGCCTTTTTTCTATAAGTTTTATTATATTTTATGGAAACGACATCAATCGGCTTGCTAAGGCATTATGAAATATTGATCATTAATAAAACCCCTAGAAAACCGATTTGAATAGGCATTATCAGATGCTATTAATAAATAAAAAGTTTTTATAATGAGATATTTATTTAAGATATTAAACTTCATTTGTAAGCAATTACACGAGAAACAAAAAGAAATGGGATTTGAGTGGAGTAGAGAGAAATGCTATAAGTACATTTATTCTATTTCGGGATGGGATTGTGACCATATCGGAAAGAACTAGTTAAGCATGCCAACTTCTTTGAGAAGGCATACACTTGAAATATAGTGAGACATGATGATTAAAAAAATAAGAGACGATAATCAGGATTGAAGACTGACCTCTGCGCACGAGGAAGGCCGTCTTTAAATGATGCAATTGGCAATGGTACCATAATAATAATACTAACTAACTAACTAACTTACCATCACGCCGTCTCCCCGGAGGGGTAGGCAGAAATAATGGAACGCCACACTGTTCTGTCCTGACATACGCCTCTCGCTTCCTCTACATTCATACATCTTGTCATGCACGCACGTCGATTTTTCCGACTCCTCACGTGACCGACATTCAATATTTGATTGATTTGATCGCGCCACGTTATCCTCGGCCTTCCTCTATTTCTAGCTCCGTTTACGCCGTTTACATATACCTTCTTTACCATTCTGTCTTCACTCATTCTTTCCATGTGTCCAAACCATCTTAATGACCCTTTCCTTATTTTGTTCATAACACTTTCATTCGCACCACATTCACTTCTTATACTTGCATTTGTCACTCTATCATAAACAGATTTGCCACACATTCGTCTTAGAGATCTCATTTCTACTGCATTTATTCTACTTTCATCCTTCTTTTGCCAGTTCCATACTTCACTTCCATACATAAGGGTCGGCACAAGAACACCATTGTGCACTGCCATCTTAGCTTTTTTGGATAGGCTTTTGTTTGCGATGACAACTTTAAGTGCACCATTTATTCTGTTGCCTGCCCCAACCCTTCTTTCAATATCCTTCTCCACCCTCCCATCCTTTGTAAACATACTTCCTAAATAAACAAATTCATCCACTTGTTCCAGATTTTCACCGTTTACACTAATGTTGCACACTGTCATGCTTCCTTCTTTTTCGAAAATCATTACCTTAGACTTATTCACATTCATCATCAAATCGTATCGCTTGCATACCTCATACATACTAGACACCAGGGCTTGCAGTTCGTGCTCGTTGTCTGCAAGTAGCACAGCGTCGTCCGCATACAACAAACAGCTTACTGAAACATCTTCCATTTTTGCACCTGCTTCCAACCCTTTCAGCTCTTTCATACACTTGTCCATATATAGATTAAACAACCATGGAGCCATTACACACCCCTGTTTGACACCTTTATTGATATCAAACCAGGCTGTAAGATCCCCATTTACTCTGACACTAGCAGTGCTTTCTGTGTACAGCGATGTAATTGCCGTGATCAGTTTTGTGTTTATTCCATATTCCGACAATATTTCCCACAGTTTACCTCTATCTACGCGATCATATGCTTTTTGCAAATCGACAAACGCACAGAAGAGTTTACGGTTTTTGGCCATAAACTTCTCTGTCACTGTACGAAGTGCAAAAATTTGATCCATGCATCCTCTGCCATTCATAAAAGCGCCTTGCACATCCCAAACTCTATCACTCGTCGTCTTTCTTACTCTTTCTATTAAAATTCTGCCATAGATTTTACCAACAACACTCAAAATACTAATAGCTCTGTAGTTTCCACATTCCATATGGGATCCTTTTCCTTTGTACAGAGGCAAGATAACTGCTCTCCTCCAGTCGAGTGGGGTATATCCCTCCTCCAAGCATTGGTTAAACAGTTTACATATCCATGCGGAAACTACTTCGCCACCGTTTTTGATAAATTCTATAGCGATGCAGTCATACCCTACAGCTTTTCCACTTTTCATTGCTTTCACAGATCTTTCAATCTCATTCATACTTATTTTTTCTGTATTGTCATTTATACCAATCGCGTTTACACCAGTTCTAATGCTTTCATCAACACTTGTATCACCACCATACATTTCTTTAAAATACTCCATCCATCTCTCTTGTACGATCTTACTTTTGGTTAACATTCTTCCCTCACTATCCAAAATTGCTTTCACACATCCGCTTTCAGGAGGATTTCGGGCTTTCTTCACTTCCTTCCAAAACATTTTAATATTGTCTCCGAAGTTCTTTGTCATTTTGAGCCCTTCTTCCTCCCTCAGCTTTTCTTTTTGCGCTTTCACTACCGACTTCACTTTCTTCTTGCACACCTTATACAAATCTTTTGCACTTTCATACTTACCTCTGTCATTCTTATTTATCGAAAGCATATTCAACCAAGCATCCTTCTTCTCTTTAACTGCAATCTTTACGTCATAATAATAATAAATAATTAAAAACGTATTAAGAAAAAAATATGCAACAGTTCATTATAAACCAATTACTGGATACATTTTTTAACTATTATATTGATTTTCATGACATGTGAAAAGTAGTTAATCTATCGGAATTTTATTGTCACGTGAATTCTACACCAGATCAAAAACAGTGTGAGAATCACCGGTATTCGAATCTGGGATCTTCGGCGTGACAGTCATAGTTTTTGCCACTCTGTCACGAAAGTGATCATATTCAAACACTAAGAATTACCTGACAATTTGGAATATTATATAAGTTGTTATTTTTTTGTTCTTGGTCAGACTACGGCAGCGAGCTGCCGAAACGGGTTGAAGCCGTAACCCTATGTTGAATTTTACTAAATACAATATATATTTAACAAAAAATAACAAAAATAATAATATTCATTATATAGAATGAACTTATGTTAGTGTTATGAACAAAATAATGAAAGTGTCATTAAGATGGTTTGGACACATGGAAAGAATGAGTGAAGACAGAATGGTAAAGAAGGTATATGTAAACGGCGTGAACGGAGCTAGAAATAGAGGAAGGCCGAGGAAAACGTGGCACGATCAAATCAATCAAAATAAGAAATGTCGGTCACGCGAGGAGTCGGAAAAATCTACGTGCGTGCATGACAAGATGTATGAATGTAGAGAAATCGAGAGAAGTATGTCAGGACAGAACAGCGTGGCGTTCCATTCTTTCTGCCTACCCCTCTGGGGACACGGCGTGATGGTTAGTAAGTTAGTTAGAATGAACTTCTTCCATGAAATTTCACATAATAACATTATTATTTTTTTACTGGTAATGAAAGAAAATTAAAATTTTCTTCTCCGGATGGAACGGAGGACGGATGATGAATGGGTGGAGGATGTACGAGAGTGCGGAAGTTAGAAGAGCGCGTGTCGGATTTCCCCCATATAAAGATGTGGGCGCGCGGCTTGCCTTAGCTTAGGTTACACGTGAGCTACGCGATACTGCTCAGTGCTGCCAGGGTGGGAAATTCACCATTAGACACATTTGATTTTTGCATAATTATGATAACGACCTTCGTGGCAGAGTGGCAAAAGCGACTGCCATACCGAAGGCCCCTGATTCGATTCCGATTATGACATAAGAATCTTCTTCTTTTGTAAACCTATGTGGTCTGTTCTCTAGAGTGTTGCTCCTCCTGTGAGGTAGATTCCCAGCTGTTCTTCCATCTTTAGGAGGTCTTCCACGAGGACGAGTCCCATGAGGCTGATTATGCAATGCAATATAGGGGAGTCTGTTGGTGTCCATTTTTTTAACATGACCGTACCAGTCCCTTTTTCGCTGTCTGCTCCGTCTTATAATATCATCAACCTCTCATATCTCTCTTACTCTGGTGTTCCTCACGCAATCTCTCAGTGTCTTGCCTGCTATCGTCTTCAGTGCCTTCATTTCGGAGGTCCTCAAAACTTGTTTGGTCCATGGACATAAGAATCAATATAATAAATAAATAAAAACAAAAAGAATATTGTATACAGTAATTGGGTAGAACTGTTTATAATCACATACAGGTTTTCTACAATTACATATCATACGTATGTATGTAGTAGTATTTATTTAAATAATATATTGTATTGAATATTAAGGTTTTTATATGATATTGAACTATTTTGAACGTTAGCAGACAACAATTTAATTTTTATTACACACATTGGAAAACGTTCGTTTTATAAATTTTATGGCAGTGTTATGTTTTGCCTAGGGCTATATTTTGCGTTATTATCGTTATTTTCGGTTTTCTAGAATGAACTTTTTCCATGAAATTTCACATAATAACATTATTTTTTTTACTGGTAATGAGAGAAAATTAAAAAATTATTTTCCGGATGGAACGAAGGACGCCATGTAAAGGATCCATCCTCTCTGCCTATCCCTCCGGGGAAATGGCGTGATGGTTAGTTAGTTAGTTAGTTAGTCTTCTAGAAGTTTGACAAATAATTGATTAGCATTAGAAAGGCAAATATTGTCATTCCCATAAAGTATAATAATATTTCTAGAAAATGGATTGATAAGGATTCTAAGTGATGGGATAGACATGATTCGCTTTTCTAAGGTTTCATCAAATTTCTTTGTCATCATCAAATGCCTTAGAATGGCGAAACATGTCATTCTAATAAATTATCATAACTTGTTAAAAATTGTTTTCATTCGTATTAATTATTTAATATGGAGTTTGAGATGTGGTCCTATAGAAGACTCTTTGGAATTTCCTGGAGAGACCACATCACGAATGAGGAAGTTCTTCAAGGAATCGAAGGAGGAAGGCACCTGCTCAGGACCTTGTCCGAAAGGCGTGCAAGATGGATCGGCCATGTAATACGTCAAGAAGGTCTCTTGCATGCCATAATGGAGGGTATGATCGAGGGGACAAACTCTAGGGGACGCCCACGCCGAGAGTACCTGGAGGACCTGTTGGTGGACGTACGCTGCTCATCATATGCAGATCTCAAAAGAGTCGCACAAGACAGGGAAAAATGGAAGAGAATAATGGAGGAAATTGCTGCAAACCAATCCCAGGATTGAAACCAGAGAAGAAGATGGAGTTTACATCATTATTAAAAAAAACAATAGACAATTTTTTTTAAGTTATTAATTATTATATTGAAATAGAACCTTTTTATCATAAAAAACCTAAAAAAGAATATGATTTCATTCGTATTAATATTTAATATGGAATTTTACATAATTGTTCAAGAAACGACAAATAAATTTTTATTTATTATAGTTATTTTCTATTAAAATTTAAACATAAATTACAAATGTAATAAAAGAAAAATGAAATCCAGAATCGTTTTTATATTAAATAATTTAATAGCAATTATAAATGTTAATTTAATTGATCAATTATCAGAAGTTAAAAAGTTTTGTCGATCTGGCAGCACTGTCACGCAGTTGGCCGCAGCCCGCGCGCAGTCCATTTATGGAGCGATCTGCAAACCCTCGCCCCGCGCCAGCCGCCCGCGTCCCGGCGCCCGCGGCCTGCGCGGCGCGCGCCGCGACGCTTGCGCCTCCCCGCCACGGCCGAGAAACAGACCTCCGCGCACGCGGCAGGGCACGTTCGAATTTCGAACGGTTTACAATTTATTTGCCGCGCTGCGTTGTTTTGTTTTGTGTACGTCCTGGGTAATGTTGTTTGACGTGTTTTGTTCGCCGGCTGCGGCGGCTGGGAGCTGGGAAATAATTAGGTTTATAATGCTATACAATTCAGAACACTTCCTGAATATTCAATTATTCAAATAATAATTATCATTTATTAAATTAGAGAAACAAAATCATATTTGGAATACTCGTATATCACTACATTTATTATTATCTTTTTCCGTATTAAAAAATCGAAGTTGTT
Organism: Lepidostoma basale; assembly: GCA_022606425.2. Lineage (NCBI taxonomy): Eukaryota > Metazoa > Arthropoda > Insecta > Trichoptera > Lepidostomatidae > Lepidostoma > Lepidostoma basale. The sequence continues at coordinate 1,018,113 of JAHDVF020000860.1, read as the reverse complement.
GTTTTCACTTAAATTAATAACTTTAAATTTTATTCTTCTTTGATGGCCCTACAGCCCATATCGAGCCTTAGCCTTCAGATACTTACTTCATCGGATCACTGAAGACACTTTCCATTTAAAAAATCAGTGAGATATTTTCGGCTATCTAAAATTTATAAGTTAAAAACCTTTGGAGATGAAGAATAACTAATAGTCGATATCTATGATACTTAAATTGCAGAATAAAATCGCATTTCTTTCAGCCAATCATCTTCTTCTTCTTCTTCTTTTAGAACTTTGGGCTGTTCCTTTAATCAGGCTGGCTGATCTAACCTTGGGAGGTTGACTTGCAGCTATCCCTCCATTTTTTGGTGGTCTTCCGGGGGTAACGGTAGTCGGCAAGAATCTGATGCCCCACAGCGTATTGGGTTCTGGTGGGATCCATCCTCTGCACGTGTTCATTCTAGTATCTTGTCTGCCTCATCTCACGACATCTTCCACCTTGCAGATTTCTCGTATAGCCGTGTTCCTCACTCTATCTCGAAGAGTCTTTACTGCTTTCATCCTCAGCGTCCGCATCTCTGCCACCCGCACTTTAGCCTTTGTTCTTGTGGTATCCGCTCTGGTCTCAATGCTATATGTCAGTATAGGCCTTACGCAGTTGTATAGTCTGACCAATCTTCAAAAATATAAATTACCTATAATATTTAGTTTCTTCTTCTTCTTCTTCCCTTTTTGTAGACTCAGGAGTCTGTTATTTCAGGCGGGTCCTCTTGAGATGCTGAACTCCAGCTTTCTCTCCACCGTTTCGGGGGTCTTCCTGGTCGGCGTTGTCCGTTTGGCGTTCCATGGAGAGCTATGTGTGGTATTCTATTTGAGCTCATCCTTTCTACGTGTTCATGCCAGTATCGCCGTCTTTGACGTCCCCATCTGACCACATCTTCGACCTCGCAGATTTCTCGGATTGCTGTATTCCTAACTCGATCACGTAGGGTCTTGCCAGCTATAGCGCGGAGCGTTTTCATCTCGGTTGTCCTGAGCATGCTCTTTGTCTTGACAGTGTCTGCCCTCGATTCAATGCCATATGTGAGGATTGGTCGCACACAGGTCTTGTAGATGCGTACCTTGCTGTCAGTCCTCATGTCCCTGTTTCTCCATATGACATCTTTCAGGCAGCCTGCAACCGCTGCAGCCCTATCCACCTGTGACCTTACTTCTCTGGGGAGGTCATTAGAGCTGGTTACTTCGCTTCCGAGATATCTGAATAGGTCCACCTGTTCAATCTCCCCCTGGCGTACGGAGACTTCGCATCTCAGTTGATTTCTTGCGAATGTCATACACTTCGTTTTTGGGGTGGATTAGTATTTAGGGTATTTAGTTTACAATATTTAAAATGTACTAGACACATTTGCAAAATTTAGTTATCCATTAAAAAATATATTTAAATACTGGTGGGTCTTCAATGCACCGGGTGCATGAAGATTGTTCCAGATAGAAAGTCTGACTTCCAAAGGCCCGTCCCCAAAATTCTGTGGAAATTCAGCGCTTCGGATTCGGATAATCTTTCCAATGCCAAAGATTTGGTTATTATTAGGCTTCTTCAGATCTTAATAACAATATTGCTTGAGCAATTTTGTATAATAAATCGCAAAAGTTTTAATTAATTAATTCACGGTAAGTTTCGTGTAATTGAAGCACAAATAAATGTTTGTCTCTACATTTCAATTAATCTAAAATTGTTCAAATCTTTTATTATTATGGTAGATAAATCCTTGGATTTTGAAATCGACGAGGATGAACGCATTGAAATGATATTTGTTATTTCTATGAAAATGAAGTAAAACTACATATTAAATAACTAATCTTTTCTAGAAGATTTATTATATTTTATGAAAATAAAATAAGGCATTATCAAATAGATAAAACTAACTAACTAACTAACCATCACGCTGTCTCCCCGAAGGGGTAGACAGAAATAATGGACTGTCACACTTTTCTTTCCTGACATATTTCTCTCGCTTCCTCAACATTCATACATCGTGTCATGCACGCGCGTCTCTCTGTCTCCTCTCTCTGACTCCTCACGGTGCCGACATTCAATATTTGATTTATTTGATCGTGCCACGTTTTCCTCGGTCTTCCTCTATTTTTGGTTCCATTTACATCGTTAACATATAATTTTTTTACCATTCTTTCTTAATTCATTCTTTCCATATGTCCAAACCATCTTAATGATCCTTTCATTATTTTGTATCAAAAAGATAACTCGAAATAATGCATATTTTTTTTCTATATTTGGCATCACTATTTATTGATGGAAATATATTATAGTACTATAACTTGCAAACCGAATCCCAAGTTCAATTTCCTGCGATGGCGTTGTGATTGTCACACTGTCTTTGCTTTTGTGTAGAATTCACGTGACAGTAAAATGGTGATAATAATGAAATAAAACGACGTTATTTTTATCTACTACTACTTTTGTCTTTATTTCGACAGCGACCGGTTTCGCCAGGATCGCTGGTATCGATATCTGTCGATGCCAGCGAGCATGGCGAAACCGGTCGCTGTCGAAATAAAGACATAATTGGAAGTAGTTAAAAAACATAGTTTTATTTAATTATTTTTTAAAACGAACTTCCATCAAGAGATTTCAGTAAAATCATTTGATTATATTAAAAATGGTGATAGATTACCTATTTATTGCATGTCATGAAAATCAATATGATATCTATAGCCTTTACATCAATTTGGCTCTCGCTATAATGATGTAAAGAGCGATTCAAGAAAATAATAACGTATGTTATTTAATATGGAAAATGTAGTATAGGCAATTACATGTTTATATCGTATTAGAAGTAATGCAATGATAACGTAAACGTAAACTTGAAACTCCGCCAGAGAATGATCAAATGCTATGTGTGGTCTGTTTTATTGTACGGATGTGAAACATGGACCTTGAAAGTTAACTCAATGAACAGACTGGAAGCATTTGAAATGTGGCTCCATCGTTGAATGCTCAGAGTTCCCTGGACAGACATGGTTACCAATACCGAAGTTCTGAGGCGAGCTAGAGTTGACAGGGAACTGTTCTCAACTATCAAGGTTCGAAAGATCTCACACTTGGGTCATATACTGTGTGGGGAAAAGTACCACCTTCTCCAACTGATATTGGAGGGACGCCGCGGGCCTGGTAGGAGACAAATGTCCTGGCTGCGAAACGTGAGGGAGTGGACCGGCATCCGAAGTGTGGAGGAGCTGTTCCGAGCGCCGCAGGACAGGGACAGGTTCGCCGAGGTGATCGCCAACGTAGGGGGGACCCGATAGGGCACTTGAAGAAGAATAAGAAGTTACGAGAAGAGCGATTCAAGAAAATAATAACGTATGTTATTTAATATGGAAAATGTAGTATAGGCAGTTTACATGTTTATATCGTATTACGTATAGAAGTAAATAATTTATCTCCAGTACCTGTCGAATTTGAATTTGAATTTAGAATTTGATATTCTAGCTTACAATGATTCTAGCCATATCAAGCTATGGTGTCGGGTTAAATGGTGGTACGGCACTAGATATGTACACACAACCCTCGCTCAACTATTCTGCACACACGAGGGGCTTACTTGTGATCCACCACGCCCGCGCGCTGCTCGGGGCTGAGGCCATTATGTGCCGGGAATTACGAGTATTATTCAAAGCAAATTGCTGAAAGCGCCCAAGGAACTATGTAAGGAATGTGTTTAGCGGTGTTCATGATTGAACATGTAAAAAAAAAGTCTTTTCCTTTTTTTTATATACGAGTACTTTGTATATACAACACTAACTTTAAAAAAAGTAAAATTAAATATCAGACATGTTTCGGACAACCGGTCCTTCCTCAGTGATATTATTATATAAAGATACAGTTTTGACAGATGTTATAACATCTGTCAGAACTGATCATATTTGTAATCAATTTTATAATATTTTAAATTTGTATCTTTATAATATCACTGAGGAAGGTTCGGTTGTCCGAAACAAGTCTGATATTTAATTAAAAAAAAATTTAAGTTAATGTTGTATATACAAAGTATATAAAAAAAGAAAAAGACTAATAAAACATCTACAACGCGAAGTTTGGCGAACATTGAAGAAAATATAAAAAAATGTTTAAATAGTCCATTGTTTTGGCCGGAACATTAACATTATAAAAATCTACTGGAAAACGGACGTTTTCATTCGTATAAAATCATTTTTTTAATTAAATTATTTTCTTACATCAGTAGTATAGTTGTAATATAGATTTTCAGGGGTAGTGAAGTTTAGTTTGCACTGCAAACTCAACGTTCATTGAGTGTAGATATGATATCTCATGATTAAAATAAATTCTTTAAAAATATTTCTAAATAAAATTGTAATACGCTACGCCTAATAAATAAATAAAATATTCTTAACGAATTGTTTGTATCGTCGGTTTAACGAATATTTAGTTAACGGAACTGATATAAAAACGAGTAAAAAAATATACTGTTATCTCTGATTTATTTAAAATCAATCGTTTAGAATTTCGACCTGTTCAAATGTTTTTTTTATTCAAATGATCATCCAAAGGACTGGCGTTTTAACTTCAATATGTTTGTGTATGCGACGAAAAGCTCTTTCTTGTCTGAGAATGTAAAGCGTCCATGGTCAGACGTGATGACCAATGATTTATGGCGGCATGTTTCGAGGGTTTACACAAGTTTAATGATGGCAGCACCACCTGGCGCGGAAGATCAGGCTGCAGCCCTTCGGACAAGGCGTGTTTGTGCTAGTCGCAGACCGGCCACGCGCATTGGCTGGCAGCCTGACGCACGCGCGCCCGGACTTGGCACCGTGCCAGCCGCCGCCATCTTGGCACGCGGCCAACATGGCGGCCAAGATGGCGACTGCGCGCGCATGACTAACAGGGGTATTTTTAGCACGACGCACGAAAGCTGGAACTGCACAAGACAACTGAATAACACGACGAGGAATCCGTCTGGAGACTGATCGCACCGTCTGGATCTCACTGCTTGTGACGCAATTCTAGACATTCGAAATATTGTGAACATTTCATGAATATGTCCGTTAAAATTTGAATTGTAATGATATACCTAGCGATTGGTTAGCGGTTTAAATTACTTGGGTACATTTTTTAACATTTGTAGGCAATTATAAGTTTGCGTTTATTTGGTTTTATTTAATTATATTTGGAATTTAGTTTGGTTTTTGATATATTAGTAGATTTGTTCGTTTATCGAACACTTGATTCGCATCTTCTACAGCGCCCTTGAGATGAGCAATTCATAAAAATGGCGCTTTATAATTTATCCAATTTATTATTATTATTATTATTGATTGTTGGGAACAATCCTAATAATTTAATAATTATGATCCTATATTCATTCAGGTATACCTACAGTATTTTTAACAAGTTAATGAACTACCAAATGATTTTTCCACAAATGTGATAATTTCCACATAACACTAATTTCCAGTGCAATGTGTTTGAATATTTATAGAATAATGTAATAATTCAAGAATTTGCCAGTTCTAAGACAATTCTAAAACCAGCAATCAACTAAAGTTATTATATCTGATAAAACTTGGTTTTATCAAGTAAATACCTACTAACTATTATCGTTTATTATTGGATATTATTATATTTAAAAAATATATGAATATCTTAAAAACAATTAAAAACTCTCTGTTTTTACACCACTTTATTTTGTTTCATCGAACCACCGGTTTCGCTCCCGTTGGAGCTTATAGCATAAGCCTACCACGAATTTAGTGCTTAATAGCAAGTTTAATATATATTTTTTCCGAAAATTGCTGTATTTACCAAACATAACAAATTTTGATTTTTCATGTTTTAAAATTTGAATTTCCCTGTTTTTATTTTTTAACTACGATATTTTTAAATTTTAATATGCACTAGTAGGACAAAGTTAATAATGGCTTAACTTTACATAATTGGTACAGTTCTGCGTAACTCAAAAACAATATAATAAATTAAGGCAATATCAATTTAATATGTAGAAAAAATTACCTTTTCTGTAAATTTATACAAATTAGAAGTCAGAATAATCGATGTGCATGTATGACTCGCTGTATGAATGTGGAGGAATCTAAAGACGTGTGTCAGTATCGAGTAGTGTGACAGTCCATTATGTCTGCCTATCCCTTCGGGGAAACGGCGTGATGGTTAGCTGTTGTTGTTTAATACATTTTATGTTTTATTATACTCTTGTGAAAGACAAGTTTCTACTTGCTGGATAATATAAACATATTTTCGTTTTATAAGATTTCTAACAAAAACCTATCCAAAAAATCTGGAATGGCAGTGCACAATGGTGTTCTTCTACCGACCTTTATGTATGGAAGCGAAGCATGGAACTGGCAAAAGAAGGATGAAAGTAGAATAAATGCAGTAGAAATGAGATCTCTTAGACGAATGTGTGGATACTCTGTGTATGATAGAGTGTCGAATGAAAATATAAGAAGGGAATGCGGTGCGAATGATGGTGTCATGAAAAAAATAATGAAAGGATCATTAAGATGGTTTGGACATATGGAAAGAATGAATGAAGGAAGAATGGTAAAAAAATTATAAGTTAATGATGTCAATGGAACCAGAAATAGAGGAAGACCGAGGAAAACGTGGCACGATCAAATAAATCAAATATTGAATGTCGGCCACGTGAGGAGTCAGAGAAATCGACGCGCGTGCATGACATGATGTATGAATGTTGAGAAAGCGAGAAAAATATGTCAGGAAAAAAAAGTGTGGCAGTCCATTATTTCTGCCTACCCCTTCGCGGAAACGGCGTCATGGTTAGTTAGTTAAAAAATAGTTTTATTAAAATAACTAATGCCTAAGAGATGGAGGGACAGCTGGATCTCATCATCCGACGAGACATGATTTCTGTGTCACAGATCGTCAGATCTATTAAAAGAAGAAGAAGAAGATGATGATGAACTTTTATGCAGAAATCTAAATATTTTTTTCTGTTTGATTCGTGTAAAATCACACATGGCTGACACTTGATCCCTCGAATTACCGCCAAGAATTATTATGCACATAGTTCTGTCATTCGATCACTGAGCGGCGCGGGGGCGACGGAGCCGTGAATCACTGCCGGTGTTGCTAGTCGCTAGTGCTAGCTTCAGTGCCAACTGAAGTCTAGTGTGGTTGCGCAGTTCTTGCCTGCCAGCCCGCTCCATCAGGAGCTTGTCTCGCGAGATGTGACCTGATAGCGTGGCACTCTACTGAACGCGCCGAAGGGAAATATGCGCACCACTACAAACGGAAGCCATCAATAGATAGATACACACTTAAATTCCAACACACCGCAATAAATTAATCCCCTATAGAATATATACACTAAATTAACTTAAACTTACTAACATCGTCACGCTATTTCCTAAAGGTTGCGGAGAAAGAACGGACTATTACTATGGACACTATAACTAACTAACTAACTAACCATCACGCCGTCTCCCCGAAAGGGTAGGCAGAAAGAATGGACTGTTACACTTTCACTGATGCGGCACTCCATCCTTCTATTTTTGCCTCGCGGGAGACGCGGTGTGATGGGCTGCGAACCTCTTCGCCACCAATAGGCATCTCCCGCGCACACTTCGATCGTCCAACACCCACAAAATAAATCTAAAACAAATAATATAAAATACAATGATACAAAATAAAATAACAAAATAAAAATAAAATAAAAAAAATGTTATTTTTAGATGGTGCACATATTGTCTATTTAATTTATGTTCCACGTAATTTATGGACACTATTATTATAATAATTCTTCTTCTTCTTCTTCTCCTTATAGACCTTTGGTCTGTTCCTGAAATCAGGCTAGCCTCTCTTGGGAGGTTGACTCCCTACTATCTCTCCATTTCTTCGGCGGACTTTCATGGGGACGGCGTATGGGATTTTAGTGGGATCCATCCTCTGCACGTGCGCATTCCAGTATCTTCTGCATTGTCTGCCCCATCTCACGGTATCCTCCACCTTGCAGATCTCGCGGAGAGCCGTGTTCCTCACCCTATCTCAAATAGTCCTTCCTGCTATCATCCTCAGCGTCCTCATCTCTGCTACCCGTACTTTTGCCTTCGTTCTTGTGGTATCCGCTCTGGTCTCAATATGTCAGTATAGGCCTTACGCAGGTTTTATATATTCTGACCTTACTCTAAGTTCTCATATACTTGTTTTTTCCATTTTATATCCTTGAGACAACCTGATACCGCCGAAGCCTTGTTGACTTGTCCCTTGTGACTATTATTATTATTTTATATATTTTTTATTTTGTTGAACAAATTCACAGCGGATGGCCGTACGGATAGTGACGTCGAAAGAAGGGTTGGTGCGGGTAACAAAGTGAATGGAGCTTTAAAAATAGTTATTGGAAACAAGAATTTATCAATGAAAGCGAAAACGGCCATTCACAATGGAGTTCTGGTACCAACCCTAATGTGTGGAAGAGAAGCATGGAATTGGCAGAAGAAGTAGGAGAGTAGAATAAATGCCGTAAAAATGAGGTCCCTAAGACGTATGTATAGTAGAACGATATACGACAGAATCTCAAATGCTGATATAAGAAAGGAATGTAGAGCGGAAGAAGGTATTATGAACAAAATTATGAAAGGATCGCTGCGTTGGTTCGGACATATCGAGCGCATGGATGGAGAAAGAATGGTTAAGAAAGTATACGTTAATGATGTAAATGGAGTACGGAGTCGAGGCAGTCCGAATAAAACATGACATGACCAAATTAATCAAATTTTAAAGGTTGGTCATGGTAGAAGGATAGAGTAGTGTGGCGGTCCATTCTCCCGGCCTACCCCTACGGGGAAACGGTGTGATGGTTTGTTGTTGTTGAATGACACTTTACATAGCGCGAGCTAAATCGATGTAAAGGGTTTAGCTATTATATTTATTCTCATGACTTGTTATATGTATCTAATTTATTGTTATTTTATTGTCTAGTGTAAGAATCACACTGTCACGCTGTCGCCAGTAATCGAACCCGGGACCTTCGATGTGGCAGTCGTAGCTGTTGCCACCCTGCCACAAATGTCGTCAATTTTAACTTATACCTACACCTCAACATTTGTACAGCGTGTCAAGCAGGCATGTCGATTTTTCCGACTACTCGCATGTCGAGCATTTACAATTTTATTGACTTTATAACATAGATCACGTTTTTATAATGAATACGAATGAAAACGTATGTTTTCTAAACGTTCTATTATATTCTATGGAAATGACATGTTTCGCCTTGTTAAAACATCTGAAAATGCCTTAATAAGGCGACACATGTCATTTTTATTTTTATTAATGATAAAATATAATATAAAATTTTACAACATTTTTCAAATAACAATTTTTTTTACTGTTGGCATCAGTGTTATCATGGCAGTTTATTGTAACACCTGATGATGTCAATATCGATTGGCGAAACAGCTGTCGCGACACTTTCAGTGAATAAAAAGAAATTGTGATATTATAACAGTGTTTTAAATTTTAACAGTAATAATGTTGAAGTATCATAGTGTTTCGGCCAAAACAATGGACTGCTTAATTTTTTTTTTGACAAAATCAACTAAATGTTACAGAAACATTTAGTTTTAAAAGCATTTTAATGGAATTCCCTAACAACATAATTAACGCACACCTAATGAAGGGGGTCACGAACCAGACCTCTGTTATATAGGATCGAAATGTGTGAAATTTAAATGGGAGAAGTGTCAAACAAATGAACTCGAATCTATTATTTCCAAAATAAGCAAACCAACTCCATTTGCTCGCTCTTGGTAATAAATTGGAAAAACCTTTAATCACGTTTACAAACAAATTACGTATTCATTATTCTTTTTATAGGCAAATTGATTGAACAGTTTTATTTTAACAGAAAAAAAAATAACTCTGGGAAAAGTATTATTTACATTCTATTAAGATGTATTTTAAGTACGAATTTATTATAAGACCAATTCACTAAGAATTATGTTCTATTTGAAGTGTTTACCACAAGCTTATAAATGTACGAAATTAATTATTCGTATTACTTAATTTATTTTATGAATTTGTTACCGAGAATCAATTTTCATACATATTTTCATTTAGTAAATGTAGAATTAGTTACAAGTGGATGAATTTGTTTATCAAGGAAGTATATTTACAAAGGATGGGAGGGTGGAGAAGGATATTGAAAGAAGGGTTGGGGCAGGCAACAGAGTAAATGGTGCACTTAAAGTTGTCATCGCAAACAAAAGCCTAAGATGGCAGTGCATAATGGTCTTATCGTCCAAAACATGTTTTTTCTGAAAAATGATAGATACATGTTGGGGTGTGTCTTATGGTCCGCTGCGTCTTATCGTCCGCAAAATTTGGTACCTATTATTAGACAGGACATATTTTATTGTTTTTATTATTTATAATTAAAAATGTTAATCAATTTATTCAACGCTAAGGCATTAACACTGTGGAATTCCATAGTAACATACATAGGAAATTTAAAATAACTTTGTTCAATCTACTAATTTTTAAAAAAACACAACATGTTTCGGAAGATACCCCCATCTTCAGGTGTAAAAATATAATAAAAATGTCTTTTCAAATGTATTCTTTTTTCTGTTTTTTTATTTTATTTGAATTATGTCATCGAATTTGAAATGCGTTTTTATATTAGTCTTTCTTTGTTTAGTTTTTATTATATTTTTACACCTGAAGATGGAGGTATCCTCCGAAATGGGTCGTGTTTTAATTTTTTTTCAATAATTAGTGGATTAAACAAAGTTATTTTCTAACTGTTAATTCAAAAACTTTATTTTATATCACAAATTATATTAATTTTACTTTACGACAGCTGTTTCATCAACCAATGTTGATGAAACAGCTGTCGCAAAGTAAAATAAATGCAATTTGTGATATAAAACAAAGTTTTTGAATTAACAGTTATAAAATGTTAAAATATCATTGTGTTTCGGCCAAAACAATGGACTATTTAAAGTTATTTTCAATTTCCTAAGTATAAAAATGTTAATATACACGTGTTTATTTTTTTTCCAAACACATTAATCTTGTTGGTATTATGATATCTGTATGCGTCAAAGGAGATCATTCGAGGTTCCTCCGCTATTCCAGGAATGTCCGAATACGTCAGCCTCTTACTAATAATTAATGTAACGGTGTTAACTTCGCTTCGGAACCAGAACGTAGGGTGATATCATCGCTGGTCTAGGGACCTATCCAGTATAAATTTATTGAATAAACAAACTTATTTTCAGGATAAATACATTAGAAATGAGATTTCTTAGTCGAATGTGTGGAAAATCTGTGTATGGTAGAATGTCGAATGAAAATGTAAGAAGTGAGTGCAGTGTGAATGAAAGTGTTAGGAATAAAATAATGAAAGGAACATTAAGATGGTTTGGAGACATGGAATTAATGAGGTAAAATAGTATATGTAAACGATGTAAAGTCAATGTTATGAACCAATTGGAGCCTTTGAGATGTGGATACACCGAAGGATGTTACGCATCTCCTAGACTGACATGGTCAGCAACACAAACGTTCTCCATAGTACCAGAGTTGACAGAGAGTTGTTGAGCAACATCAAAGTCCATAAGGTATCCTACTTGGGCCATGTTCTGAGAGGCGAGAAGTACGCACTATTACATCTGATCTTGGAGGGTAAGATTGAGGGTCGACGAGGTGTTGGGAGAAGGCGGGTTTCCTGGCTGAGGAACATCTGAGAGTGGACGGGGCTGAGGACCGTGGGGGAGCTGTTCCGAGCTGCCCAGGACGGGGTGATAGTCAACGGTGAACTCAAGGGTGATAGTCAACGTTGGGGAGACCTGACAGGACACGGAAAGAAGAAGAAACGATGTAAATTGATCTAGAATACAAGACGGCCGAGGAAAACGTGGCACGATCAAATACATTAAATATTGAATGCCGCCCACTTGAGGAGTCGGAGTTTTAATTTTGAATTTTTGTATCGAATTTTAAATGCGTTTATTAGTCTTTCCTTGTATAGTTTAGTTTTTGTTATATTTTTACACCTGAAGATGGAGGTAACCTCTGAAACATGTCGTGTATTTTAATTTAAATTTATTTAAAAGTGGTTAAAACAATGTTTTTTTTAATTCCCAAAGTAACTTATAAAAATGATTTGAAAGATTTTATGTACTTTCAAAACCATGTCTTTTTAGAATTAAAAAAAATGAAGGAAATAAATTTTAGGTTCTAATAGAAAAATTAGATCACCGCTTATAACCCGCAGAAATTGTATCAATCCGGAGTGTGAACTTTTGGTATGAAAGCTCTCCGGGCCGGCAAATAAAAGCGCTGCATTGCCAAGACGAAGACCGGGATCGGTAAAAGCTTCTCATTAGGATGAAAATTCGTTTTGGAATTTCTCGGAATTTGATTCAGCACTCTCTCTGTAAGCCGCTTAAGACGTTCTGTTGGCACCGTGAGTGGGTGAGACGCGGCGCAGCTTCGTGACGAGGAGGATTTTCCGAGCGTGAATTAAAATATTTAAACATATTTTGTTGTTAAACCGTGATAAAAGTCTTTCTTGTAAGTAAGGTAAATCATTTTCTTATTATTGTATTTACGGGGTTTTATACGGGGTGGAGTCATGGACCTTAAAGTCTATATGTAATCATATCTACATAGATGGCGTATTGAAACTGACATGTGAAGTTAAGTATAGATTTGTAACATATATACAACATCCAAAAATTTGTCTTACATGGTCATAAAGAAATAGATGGAATGGGGAATGTTGTAATTACATAAAGCGTGCGCTTAACCCAACCAATGACAGGTCATAAGTCCTGTAAACACCTTGATCAACCATATTCAGTTTCCAGTTTGCATCTTCGTATCTATTGAGATACAATTAAATTTCAAGACCTTAAAGTCAATGTTATGAACCAATTAGAGGCCTTTGAGATGTGGATACACCGAATGATATTACGCATCTCCTGGACTGACATGGTCAGCAACACAAACGTTCTCCATAGAGCCAGAGTTGACAGAGAGTTGCTGAGCAACATCAAAGTCCGTAAGGTGTCCTACTTGGGCCATGTTCTCAGGCGAAAAGTACGCACTATTACATCTGATCTTGGAGGGTAACATTGAGGGTCGACGAGGTGTTGGGAGAAGGCGGGTTTCCTGGCTGAGGAACATCCGAGAGTGGACGGAGCTGAGGACGGGGACGCCTACTCAAGGGTGATAGTCAACGTTGGGGAGACCTGACAGGATACGGAAAGAAGAAGATTATTGTATTTATTTTAACAATGTTTATTTCTTTTAAAGCTAAAATGGCAGTGCACAATGGTGTTCTTGTACCGACCTTTATGTATTGAAGCGAACCATGGAACTGGCAAAGGAAGGATTAAAGTAGAATATGTGCAGTAGAAATGAGATCTCGTGTTGACGAATGTGTGTCAATTTTTTTATACAGAATTTCGAATGAAAATACAAGAAGTGAATGCGGTGCGAAAGAAAGTGTTATTAATAAAATAATGAAAGGATGATTAATATGGTTTGAATGGTAAAAAAAGTATATGTTACCGATGTAAATGGATCTAGAAATAGAGGAAATTTTTAAATTAAATTATCTCAAACATGTTTCGGGCACAGACGCCCTTCATCAGCGTAGTTAATTATTGTATATACAAAATAAATATTTATCAACATTTTTATGAATGTGGTCAGTTATGGCAGAAATTAAAATGTTTTTTTTTCGAGCCTTTGTGCATTTAACAATATTTTGAATAAATCTAAAATAAATCTTTATAAAATCTGTTAGATCATGTAAACAATTTTATAATATTTCAAATATGTATCACTGAAGAAGGACTGGTTGTCCGAAACATGTCTTTGTAATTTTTTTTAATGTAAGTGTTATATATACAAAGTATATAAAAAGAAGAAGAGAAATAAAGCATCTACAACAAAAAGTATGGCGAATATAGTAGAAAAATCTTAAATAATATTAAATTTTAAGGTTCTTTTTGAGGTCCAGGTATTAATATCAAGACAGAGGAAATAAATCAATTATTGGACTACATACCTCTACTAATGGATACATCCAGACTCCCTATCATTGTGTTGAACGGCCAACCTCAAGGTAGACGAACCGTGGGCGCACCACCAAAAAAAAGATGTATTCAAAGAGATTGGGAGTAGACCTCGCAGGAGGCCAATTCCTCTTAAAAAACAGGTCACAGGGACACTAAGAAGAAGAAGATATTCAAAGATTTGTCATATCTCGCCTTGTGTATTCTATATGATCACGATCTTTAGTCTTAGTAAGACACAATGTAATTGATTCGTTATTGATGTTTGGACAGTTATTCTGTTTTTTTTAGAGGTATACAATACATATTCAAAAACACATTATAATAATGTTAATGTCTATGATATTGGCTTTATTTCATAGATAATTTTATGCCTTTATTGTTTAAATATGATTTCGGGCATATTAATGCTACGGCTAGCTCGAATGTAGCGCAATCGTGAAGACCAATTTTCGACACCTTTATTGAGCATTTGGGTGAAATGGCAAAACGTACTGACTACAAATCAACTGTCAAATTGACAGTCTGTAGAAACAATGGTGCTAGTTTAAAAACCAAACAACTAAAAAAACACCCTAACCAACGAAATAGTCGTTGTGATATTCTCACAAATTGTGTTTACTGCTGCATTTTTATAAACGAATCAAATGAATATCAATCAATGATGCTTACTTATTTATACTTCATATGTATTGAATGGTAGGAGTCCAGGTGACCGCCACATTCTTATCAATGTCATGCTTGCACTGTTAACAATAGGTTATTTCATAACTTTATATTATTCATGAAACCTTCATACTCGAATTTTTCCTAAAAATTCATATATCACAATTTTAGTGTCAACACATAAGCGGTAACTGTTGACGTCATATCTTGTATACCCAATTTTCCGCCTAAGCTCGTCCTTATCTGTGTGATAACCTGTTTGAAGCTCTTGTACAGAATGTCAGGAGGCTGTAATATGGTTTCTGGAAAATGTAATATCGAAGCTCCTTCCTAGTATTGCTGAGTTTGTAGACATAAAGGATATTAATAAGTTTCTGTTTAGCTAACAAGAAACAGTCAATTTCAAAATGAGTATTTGTGTTGGGTCAATATTTGACAATATGTAGAATTTCAGGAATTTTCAGGGAAATTGTAATATATTGCCATTTTCAAGAAGATAGTATTACTACAGCTAACTAATTAACCATCACGCCGTCTCCCGAAGGAATAAGCTAGAAGAATGGACCATCACACCTTTCTTACCTGATAAATTATTATTGTTCTTATGAAGCTCGCTCAGTCATGGGCGAATCCAATTTACAAAATTTGTTTCATAAGCAGTGAAATAAAAATTGTTTTAATAAATGCCGATGAAAATGTCTGTTTTTTTGAAGTTTTATAATACTTTATGGTAATGACAAGTTTTGCCTGGCTAAGGCATTATCATATGTGATTTTTCATTAAATACTAACTAACTAACCATCACGCCGTCTCCCCGAAGGGGTAGGCAGAAAGAATGGACTGCCATACTTTTCTTTCCTGACATATTTCTCTCGATTCCTCAACATTCATACATCGTGTCATGCACGCGCGTCGATTTCTCTGACTCCTTACATGGCCGACATTCAATATTTGATTTATTTGACCGTGCCACGTTTTCCTCGGTCTTCCTCTATTTCCGGTTCTATTTACATCATTGACATATAATTTTTTTACCATTCTTTCTTCATTCATTCTTTCCATATGTCCAAACCATCTAAATGATCCTTTCAATATTTTGTTCATGACACCATCATTCGCATCGCATTCACTTCTTATATTTTCATTCGACACTCTATCATACACAGAGTTTCCACACATTCGTCTAAGAGATCTCATTTCTACTGCATTTATTCTACTTACATCCTTCTTTTGCCAGTTTCATGCTTCGTTTCCATACATAAGGGTCGGTAGAAGAACACCATTGTGCACTGCCATTCTAGCTTTTATTAAATGCTTGTAATGCGAATATCTGAATTTGAGACGAAACGTGTCATTCCTATAAAATATGACAAAACTTCTGAAAAATAGACGTTTTCATTCGTATTTATTATTAAATAGGGAGTTTCAAATCATACTTTATGAAACAATTTTAATTTAATTGAATAATGTTTCTTTGAAGAGGCATTTTCATAGTTAAATTGTTTTTTGACATGATTTTTAAACGCCTGAAACTTTTAATGACAAGATATTTTAAAGCTTGAATGTTTTAATGCCAAGATTATTTAAAGCTTGAAAGTTTTAAAAATCGAACGCCCAAAATAAGCTCATCGAAAAAGATTACACACACACGGAAACAATGATTTATTTTGCTTTTTACTTCATTTCATCACTGACTTGAGGGTTTCTAAATTTTCAAGTATGTTTAATTTATTGCTATTGTTAATAATAATTAGTAATGTGAAAACATAATTAATAATCAGATTTCTCCTTTTACTCCTTTCTCCTAAAATACTTTGTGTACTTTTAATCTCCTCAGCTCCCATTCCCAATCAATCATTTATTAATTTTTATATAAAGTATGTCTTTTTATGTATGTTTTTTTTTAAAATACTATTTTATAATTTTTATATTATCATCATGTATTATTACTGTTTAATATTATTTATTAGTGCTTACTGATAAAAAAATTATTTTTAGTACTTATAACAAATAGCCCAGGTTAATTTTTAATTTAAATTATTGTATCGAATTTTAAATGCGTTTTTTATATTAGTGTTTCTTTGCTTACAACATTTTGAATGTATACAAATACTGGATTTAACCCATTGCGGGTTAGTCATTTTTAAGGATTGATTGTATCTCAAAAAGAATGCTAAAAAAATTATACGTTAATGAACCAGAAATAGAGGAAGACCGAGGAAAACGTGGCACGATCAAATAAATCAAATATTGAATGTCGACCATGTGAGGAGTCAGAGAAATCGACGCGCGTGCATGACACGATGTATGAATGTTGAGGAAGCGAGAGAAATATGTCAGGAAAGAAATGTGTGGCAGTCCATTCTTTCGGCCTACCCTTTCGGGGAGACGGCGTGATGGTTAGTAAATTAGTTAGTTTTGTATCTCAATAGAGACGAAGATGTAAATTGTTTTTTTTTTTTGGAAACAATATGGTGGTCGAGGCGCTTACAGGACTTATGACCTGTCATTGGTTGGGTTAAGCGATCGCTTTATGTTAACAACATTCCCCATCCCGCCCTTCTTACGACCACCACGTCTGACAATTTTTTTGGAAAATGTATATATGCCACCATGTTGAGAAATACTTCACATTTTTTTATTTCAATCTACACTATCGCCATCCATTTCTTTGTTTAGTTTTTATTATATTTTTACAGCTGAAGATGGAAAAAATGTCGTATTTTTAATATTTTGTGGATTAAACAAAGTTAATTTCAATTTCCTAAGTATAAAAAAATTTACTACCGAAAAGGTTAAATATCGGTAGTATGTGTTTAATTGTGGAATATTCACTTCTCGTGTCTTGGAAATCCCCTCCTGTATCTCGACTTGAGGCATGAAAGAGCATTCGTCAGTAAGCTCGGCCACCGCGGAGCAGCTGCGCCCCCCCGTCCGCCGTCGCCCCCGCCACATACTAACCCAAGGCAGCACGTGCTGGGTCTATTTTCGTACCGCCTCCTTCTTGCTCCCTGGTTTTGTGTGACTCCTCTTATTCTCAACAGTAAACATGCTTAAGCTCATTATTTCAAACAATTCATTACGGACTGTATAATTCACTATCTTAAAACTTAATATAACAAAACCAATAGCTGAAATAAAAATTACCGTTTGCCTCAATTGATTTTTTTAGTTTGTTCTTCAATATAAAATATGGGTTTTCTATTCGTTTATTTCTCTCTAAGATAATTTACAGTAATAAATTATAAAAATTTTATGTGAAGCACTCACTTTGTGCTCATGCAATTGTGTCACTCATAAAACACTTAGTATTTTTAAGATAATCAAATGATTTTACTGAAATCTCTTGATGGAAGTTCATTTTAAATAATAATTAAATAAAACGATGTTTTTTAACTACTTCCACTTTTGTCTTCATTTAGACAGCGAGCCTGGCGAAACCGGTCGCTGTCTAAATAAAGACAAAAGTGGAAGTAGTTAAAAAACATCGTTTTATTTAATTAACACTTAGTATTTCTTCTATATTCGCCATTACTTTGTGTTGCGGATTCATATTTGAATTACTTTTTGATAACTTTGTATCACAACACTTTATTACACTTTTTTCAGACATGTTTCGGGACACAGAAGCCCCTTCTTCAGTGTGTACAAATTTTAACACACTTAAAATTTGTACTCCGCCAGTGCTACTCCGCCACAAACTCCGCCAGTGCCTACTACTACAGGAAGCCCTGCCGGTCCCAAGCCCGGACAAAGGAGGAGGGTTCTCAGGCAAGGCTAGCAACCTACCTGGGGTAAAAAAAGCCTACAACGCTCACAGAACAGGCAACAGAGCCTCGGACACCGGATTGATCACGGACATGACCCACGCAAGGAAAAGGAAAAAACGATTATGGAAACACAGAAATATAACAAGGATTTCATGCTGGAACATTACTTCATGGAACAACAGGGATTGGGAGATTACGGCAGAGCTGAACAACCACAACATAGACATATGTGGATTGTCTGAGACCAAAAAGAAGGGCAAAGGAACATTAAAGTGCTCTAACTATATCTTCATATACAGCGGAAAGGATAAGAAAGACAGAGCCCACTCTGGGGTTGGGATGCTTATTAAAGAGCAATATGAGAACTCCATAGAGAACATCGACTATGTTAATGACAGATTGCTTAAAGTTACTCTGAGGTTGGGGAAAAATATATTCCATTTTATCAGCACCTACGCACCGGATATCACAAAACCACGAGAAGAATCAGAAGCTTTTTATGACAAACTACAGGAAACAGTAGATGCTATCCCTCAAAAGGACAAAACTGTGATATTCGGAGATTTAAATGCTAGAATAGGTAACACAGTATTGAACGGAATTATGCAGAAATTCAACGAAGACATTAGCAACGAAAATGGGGAAATGCTTGTAGAGTTCTGCGCCAGAAACGAACTCAGAATAAATAACACATTTTTCAACCATAAAGAACAGCACAAATATACATTTCGGAATGTTAGAGGGGATAAATCAATGATTGACTTCATAATTACAAATAGACAGATCCAGCCAGTCGATATTATTGACATAAGAGCACTCACCTCAGCTAATATTGGCACGGATCATAACCTCATACTGGGGAAAATCAGAATGGAAAGACCAAAAATAAACAGAAGAAAACCTAACTTTGTAGAGAAGTACAATATAGAGTCCTTGGAAAATGACAGCACCAAAATATTATTTAAATCTAGAATTGCTGAAAAAATAAACAATAACCATGTAAGTGAAGAAGATGACGTGGAAACAGCTTGGAGAAAGGTAAAACAAAATATACATGATGCATCATCGGAAGCACTGGGGAAAAGAAAGATCAATACTAATGCCCATAATAAAACTAAACCCTGGTTCACACAAGAAATCAAAGAGCTAGCAGCAGAAAAACGAAAAAGCTATCTGAAATACAGAAGTTCACCATCTGATGAAGAGAGACAGGCGTACGTGTTAACCAGAAACAGAATCAACTCGGATATAAAACGCATAAAGAAGGAATATTGGACTAAATTCACCAAAGACATGGAGTTTGATCTGTATGGAGCCCAAAAGAAGGTCTGGAAAATGTTAAGGGAAAGGAAAAAACCGATAAACGAATATGTACAAACGAGTAAAATCACAACGGAGGAATGGGAAAATTACTTCCAGAACCTATACAATGACCCGGAGGAAATACCACCACCACCTCAAAATATCACAGACTCAGAAACTGTTGACGAAGCTGAAGTCAAAGCAGCCATAGCAAAGCTAAAAAACCGAAAATCAACAGGACCAGACGAAATACACAACGAAATGCTCAAGTACGCCGATAACCGACTAGCGACTGAACTCTCTAAACTGTTTAACAAAATATTAGACACGTCAACTATACCTGCAGACTGGAGATCAAGCATTACAGTACCCATCTTTAAAAAGGGACAAAAGACAAACCCAGAGAACTATCGAGGAATATCATTGTTGTGCTCTACCTTTAAATTATTTACAATGATAATTAAAGAAAAACTTGAAACCCACATCACCAACAGAGAAGAGCAGCAAGGATTCAGAAGGAACCGCTCCACCACTGATGCAATATTTACTCTCAGACAGATAAAGGAAAAAGCATTGGAATATAATAAACCAGCATACCTGTGTTACATCGACCTCACAAAAGCGTTTGACAGAATCAAGCTGAAGGACCTCCTGAATACTTTGACCACGAGGTTGGCGCCCCCATCACTTGTTAATGTGGTAAGAGAGATCAACCTAGACGGCAACACAAGGATCAGAGCAAATGGGAAATTCACTAAAGCCATAAAAACATCCCTTGGCATCAGACAAGGCGACAGCTTAAGCCCATTTCTCTTTAACTGCATCATGGACAACATCATTGCAGAGGTTGCATCTCTCAATTTAGGGTACACTCTGGGTAAAAAAGTAATTGGAATGCTTTGCTATGCAGACGACGCCACAATCGTGGCCGAAAATGAAAGCGACTTGCAAGCAATGCTCTCAAAGTTTGATGAATCCTGTTCAAAGTATAACATGATCATATCCACCCCAAAAACGAAGTGTATGACATTCGCAAGAAATCAACTGAGATGCGAAGTCTCCGTACGCCAGGAGGAGATTGAACAGGTGGACCTATTCAGATATCTCGGAAGCGAAGTAACCAGCTCTAATGACCTCCCCAGAGAAGTAAGGTCACAGGTGGATAGGGCTGCAGCGGTTGCAGGCTGCCTGAAAGATGTCATATGGAGAAACAGGGACATGAGGACTGACAGCAAGGTACGCATCTACAAGACCTGTGTGCGACCAATCCTCACATATGGCATTGAATCGAGGGCAGACACTGTCAAGACAAAGAGCATGCTCAGGACAACCGAGATGAAAACGCTCCGCGCTATAGCTGGCAAGACCCTACATGATCGAGTTAGGAATACAGCAATCCGAGAAATCTGCGAGGTCGAAGATGTGGTCAGATGGGGACGTCAAAGACGGCGATACTGGCATGAACACGTAGAAAGGATGAGCTCAAATAGAATACCACACATAGCTCTCCATGGAACGCCAAACGGACAACGCCGACCAGGAAGACCCCCGAAACGGTGGAGAGAAAGCTGGAGTTCAGCATCTCAAGAGGACCCGCCTGAAATAACAGACTCCTGAGTCTACAAAAAGGGAAGAAGAAGAAGAAGAAGAAAATTTGTACACACTGAAGAAGGGGCTTCTGTGTCCCGAAACATGTCTGAAAAAAGTGTAATAAAGTGTTGTGATACAAAGTTATCAAAAAGTAATTCAAATAACACTTAGTATTTAACCACGGTATGGTTATTATAATTGATGCCAACTAGTTTAGCTTGGACCCAAGTTTCATCAGGGCAGTATAATAACTTTAGTTATTAATAATACGAAAAAAAAACATGAACATATGGGAGTGACATGTTTCACCCTTGTCTTTCCCAAAATCAAATAATGATGATAATACCTTATCAAGGCGAAGTAGGTACATTATTCCCATAAAATATAATAGAACTTCTAGAAAACAGACGTTTTAAATCGTATCACTTATTTAATACGGAATTTTACATCATTGTTAAAGATATATATTTTATCTCTTCTTCTTTTTCAAGTGCCCTGTCGGGCCCCCCCAACGTTGACGATCACCTCGGCGAACCTGTCCCTATCATGCGCCGCTCGGAACAGCTCCCCCACACTTCGGATGCCGGTCCACTCCCTCACGTTTCGCAGCCAGGACATTTGTCTCCTACCGGGCCCTCGGCGTCCCTCAATTTTCCTCTCCAATATCAGTTGGAGAAGGTGGTACTTTTCCCCACGCAGTATATGATCCAGATGTGAGATCTTTCGATCCTTGATAGTTGATAACAGTTCCCTGTCGACTCTAGCTCGCCTAAAGACACTATTTTATACATTATTATTATTATATTTTTCTTATAATAGATCTGACGACCTGTGACAGATATTATATCTCCTGAGACAACGAGGTACAACTGTTCCTCCATCTCTGGGATGATACATGTTATGACCAAATCAACTATTATAAAATGGAAATATCTGCCCTGTTAGGATTTCGGTAAATCGACACACGTGTGTCACGTGTTGTATCAATTTAAGTCTAAAGGAAAGGTTGCTACCCATTTTCTCTTACTAAAACGGCGTGATGATATAATAATAATAATAATAATAATAATATGCTAACTTTTATAGGGCCGTTTTTGTGATGTAATCACCTCAAGGGCGCATTAAGACGTGTTTTAAATCTAAAAATCAAAATTTTCGCGATCGGTTAAAAAGTATAGTGGAACAAAGTATAAATTTTAAATTGGGTATGAAATATGAAAAATATGGGTTTTCAGTTTAGATCTGAAATCTGTCGGATCATTTATGCATCTGAGGTGTGAAGGGAGATTGTTCCATGCTGATGGACCGGCTACCGCGAACGCTCGATCCCCGAAATTCGTACTAGGGCAACGCTTCGGCTCAACTAATCTTCCTATTGCCGAGGAGTTCGCCAAGCGAAGTGTGGATTTCCTTGTATTAAGGCTGTCCGTTATACATAGTTCAGATATATAACTTGGTGCCATTCCATGTAGCGCTTTGAAGACTGTCCAGCAGAGTTTATACTGGATTCTTTCTGGACTTTTAAGCCAGCGAAGTTCTTTGAGATGTTGTGTTATGTAGCAAAATTATTATCTACTTACTAAATTTCTTAAAAATGAATATGGATAGGAATAAATTTAATAGAAAATTAAAACAAATACACTTTTTGAATAATACGATAGTAACAGCTTGTATATGACCCAGAGTGTAAACTCATTGACTAAAAATGAATATTAACCCATTTTTACTCCTATTATATTGTATGATTTTAATTTCAGGTTGGTAGCAGTACATTTTTTGAGATCTTGGGAAAATCAGTGTATCTCAAATTTCTCGGCCGACGTTTCAGAGATCTTTGGAGTCTCCATCTTCACGGTAAATGTTTATATTAAAAAAATAAAACACGATTCATATAATCAAAAAAAAGATGTAACCAGGTAATAATAACACAATAAAATAAAGTAATCTTAAGTTGTTTGAAATAATTAACTAATAAGTATTGTTATTTACTAAAAAAAAATCTGTATATGGATCGAAAATGTTAAAGACACGTAAATTATTTGAAAATGATAGTATACGTTGTTTGGGATCTTAAAGAAGTCCTTGTAACTCGTCTTTCTGGACTGACATTTCGGAGATCGTTGTAGTCTTCATCTTCAGGGTGTTTATGATAAATGGTATATATATAGGGTGGACATAACCATCCTGTATATCGTCACCTGAGAGTAAGAGGGTTCCAACTAACAAAATTTCACGTTTGGCTTTTTTTCATGAAAAGGGTTCTTACTAACCTTTCTATACGTACAATTAAAAAAAACATGTAATAGTATCGTCATTTTGATGTTACGAAAATAATCAAATTTCATCTGATCATTCAAAACACATGATTCACTGAAGAAGGATTCATTTAAACTTAGAACTTTATTATTCCAACTGTTGCCAGACAAAATTTACACGTTTCTCGGTAAAAGAATTTCTGGAAATTGGAATAAAACCCTTTTATTCCAAGATACACACCCGAAACCAACAAAACGTTGACTTCATTTTCCTCAGCTTTTTACTTTTGTCAGTTGGAACCTTCTTACTCTCAGGTGACGATATGGAGACTGTAACGACCTCCGAAAAAAAGGTTGAGGAAGGCGTTTTACACGGATTTCCAAAGACTAAACACGTGGTACTTCTACAAGAAATTTTAATATATGAAAAATTGATGTTTTTATGGTGATATTCAAATAAAGCTGTATTTCTTATTATTATTTTGTTGAATCACTTTTGACATCATTACAGCGAGAGCCAAATCGATGTAAAGGGGGTAGCTATCATATTGATTCTCGTGACATGCGATAGGTCGCTTATCTATCGCCATTTTATTGTCACGTGAATTCTTCACCAGACTGTTATCGCCGGGAATCGAACTCGGGACCTTCGGTGCGGTAGTCAAAGGTAGTTTTACCACTCGGCTACGAAGGTCGTCATTTGCAATATTTTTTTATATTTAAATTAGGGAAATCACATTGTTATTTTCCAGTCCATCTTTAAACCGTTTTAAATCTACAGTAATATTTATATTTAATTTTTATGAGAGTCACGATCTTCTGGGTTGTGAGTTGTCCTTTTTTAAAAGAGAAACGTGTGTCCGATCATCCCCCACGGACTCGCAGCCAGATTATTCCCACTACGCCAAGACCGTCATGTGTTGCGTGTGCTGTTTACTCGGTCACATCGGGTTTCATTTCATTTGCGGGACATTTTACCTAAACCATTATATCTTCACTATTACAAGAATGATTGCAAATCATACACTAACTTCTCTTTTTCTTTTTTATATACTATGTATACACAACTCTAACATTTAAAAAAAATATTACATAGACATGTTTCGAAAAACCAGTGATATATATTATAAAGATACATATTTAAAATATTATAAAATTGTTTACATGATCTGACAGATGTTAATAATTTAGATGGTGCACTTGTCGTCAACTGGACGATCCGTACATTTTTATTATACATACTATATATTTAATACTATACTATATGTACTGTATATAGTAATACTATATATTTAAAAAAATCGTCAAATATATAAAAACAATTCAATAAAACTCAAACCAACTTGAAAATGTGTGCGTGCTATATGGCAGTACTCGTATTATAAGATAAAACCCACTTTTTCCGATAAAAAACTGAACATTGTATCCACACGATCAACACCAATTTATGATGAATTGATCACATTTTTATGAAGAAGAATAAATATATCTTACTATTATGAAATCATCAACAAAAAAGATACGAAAACAATACAAACAAGTTTTATTAAAACGGAAAAAAATATATAGTACTCCTGCCTTGGTACTCAACTCGTAATATTATACCTATTGGCTCGAAGAAAGCCAGAATTACAGTTCTAGGATCTCTTTAATGGCGATGATATCGCCTATTGCCGCGTATCGGGATATAAAAATACAAATTTATTACAACTTTTTGATTTTATAATATAAAGATTTCAAATGAATCTCTCTCGGATCTAATTTGGCACCGGACCAAGGCAGTCGAGCAGATAAATTTGTCGTAAAACCCTGTTATCTTCTTCTTTTATTCTTTCTCATTGTTTTTTGGTTTCATTTTATTTCATACGATGATCTCTTGTCGTGTCTTGGTACATTAATAAAATTCTCAATAAAATGTACGTAAAAGAAATAAGACGCATTTTCTTGTAAATATGTTATATTATTCTTTTATTTCTGTTGTTATTATTATATCGCTTAATAAAACAAAGATTTCAACAGCCTAGTCAAAACATACAGTCTTTTGAATAAAATCAGTTTGCTTTTGATAACCTTACGACTCTAGCAGGTTTCTAACATCTTTGATGTTTCATATCACAATCCAACGCTTTCTGCTCCGAGTATTTCTGTGTGCCCGGCATTTCTAGATAATCTAATATATTTTCCATGTAGCGCTGTCTCGGCTTTCCTAGCACCCTGACTCTGGACTGCTTCGATGTATCCAGGATTTTAATGGCTTTAGCTACAATCATTAGGGATTATTGAGTAAAGGAAGGAAGCCTGCGTGATGTCTCCATTGTTGTTCTATCTGTATATGGACAAGTGTATGAAAGAACTTAAAGGTATAAATGCTGGTGCTAAGATGAGTGATCTGTCTTTAAATTGTCTGCTTTACGCGGACGATGCCGATCTCTTTGCGGATAGTGCTGACGAATTACAAGTCTTGGTGTCGAAAATGTATGAGGTATGCAAGTCGAACGATTTAAAGATGAATGTCGGAAAGTCAAAGGTGTTAGTTTTTGAAAGGGAAGAGCAAATGACAGTTTGCAATAAAAGAACTTGGAACAGGTGAGAGAATTTGTGTATTTAAGTAGCATGTTCACAGCGGATGGCCGAGCGGACAGTGATGTTGAAAGAAAGGTTGGTGCGGGTAACAAATTGAATGGAGCTTTAAACATAGATATTGGAAACAATAATTTATCAATGAAAGCGAAAATGGCCGTTCAAGTCGATATGCTACAGATGTTGTGACATTGACCTGCAGACGCTTTATAGATAAAGATATAAAAATCATCTCCTGTCCACCATATGGATTCGATAAGACTATAAGGAATTTACAGAGTTTTACTGCATTGTTCAAGAAACAATTAATAAATGTCTTAAGGATTGAATCGCAAAAATCAAGATGTATGGTAATTTAAGTAAATTATTACTGAGTGTCAAATGTTTATAAGAAGTGAATGTGGTGCGAATGAAAGAGTTGTGTACAAAATAATTAAGGGGGCGTTAAGATGGTTTGGACAAATGGAAATAATTAATGAAGACAGAATGGTGGAGAAAGTATATGTAAACCACGTAAACGAAGCTAGAAATAGAGAAATACCGAGAAAAAAACGTGGTACGATCAAATCAATCAAATGTTAAACGACGACAAAACAGTGTGGCGGTCCATTCTTTCTGCCTACCCCTCCGGAGAGACGGCGTAATAGTTAGTTAGTTAATAAAAATATGGATAATACAAAAACCTATATTAATACTACTGTACCTATAGGTGTACAGAGAAGACATACTCTATCTATGTGTGTAGGTTGATTGTTTTGTTAAAAGGCATGTAATTAATTGTAGTGATATTTTTATCGTAGGAATCTAAATCTACCAACAACCAGTTGACATTCCGAGCAGTTCGCGTTACATTCTCGTGTATACGATATTGTACAATCAACATGAAGCTATTATAACACGCTCCGTTCGCACTTTTGTTTTCGTGACAATAAAACCTTGGGATTACGAAGGCAATAAAATTGTCTCACCGGCAAAACAACAACAGACGGGCCTAGAACTTGTCCGAATGAACTTTTGGTCACTCGCATACATAATCAGAGCAATGCCGGAATCGTAAAGCAAAAATATTAATATTATGATAACTAGTAATTATAAGAATATTTCAAGTAAAATTTCGTACCATTATGTAAGCGTGTTGGTTTACTATACACGACACAATGTGAACGTGTGCTTCAGCTTAATAAAATGTATCCACAATATACATCTTATTTCTGTATCTGATTAAGAAGACCTTCGTGGCAGAGTGGTTACGAGCTCTGACTTCCATGCCAAAGGTCCTGGGTTCGATTCCCGGCGATGGCAGGGTGATTGTCACGCTGTCTTTGGTCTGGTCTAGAATTCACGTGACAATAAAATGGCGATAGATTGGCTACCTATCACATGTCACGAGAATCAAGATAATAGCTAAAAAAATTAAAAAGTGTAGACAGTAATTGGGTCCAAACGACCTGTTGTGTACAAAAAAAATTTTCCTGATGTAGAACTACAACTTGGAGGAAAGCCTCTCTATCCTAAGCTGTAAAAAATAGTTCCTCCATAGTGTCAAGCCGGTCCAGTCAATTATTAAGACATCCTTGTTCCGTCTTAATGGCGTCTCTTGGTTGAATTCACGATTAAGGGTACTCCATCCACTGCTGGACGTAAGCCTCTCCACCCCACGCCATCCCTCTGGGTCCATTTCCAGTGTTCTCCAGGCCCTTCTCGCCGTCCATACAATATCTTCGCTCCACCTGGTATGCGGTCTTCCGACACTTCCCCGGCCCAACCTTGGCCTCCATTCTGTAACCCTCTGGTTCCATCTTCCATCATCCCGTCGGCTTATTTGTCTAGCCCGTTGCCACTTCATCCTCGCAATGCGTATCCCTATATCGGTGACCCTGGTGCGCTTTCTAATCTCCACGTTGGGTATACATATGGTCTCTAAGCATACCCAACATGTATCTTTCCATGGTCCGCTGTGCAAGTTTAATTTCGTGCATTTCTTATTTACTTAACGTCCATGTCTCATAGATCCGTAGGTCATTCCGGGCAAAAAAATACTCCGGCACTTTTCCTTTTAAATTTTGTGACATTTCCGATTTGAAGATGTTTTGATATCCTTTTCCAAAAGCCAACAGATGTCTACAACTTCTGAATTTTTATAGTGGATTTTAATGTCTCTAATTGTTGTGTTAGTCATTATTTTTGGCTTTGTCATATTCATTTTAAGGCTAATTTTTATGAAAATTTATTTGTACGATTGTATTTGCTCCTTAGCTCTACAATAACGACAATTTAACGCATAATATGTGAAATTAATATATGATTCGAATATCAGAAATTCTTCTCAAAGCTCATATTGTTAAAAATATTTCCTTAACATAAGAGTATAATAAAACATCTGTATACAAGATGATCATAGAATCAGTTTTAAGCATATTATACAAATTAAGCTCGACTCTGTCGTTTCTGTAATACGAGTATATTCTTGAAGCACACTGTATTGTGTGCTTTAAGAATTAGTGTCCCATTGTCCCAAAAGGGTGTCTTCAAACTTTAAAGCACGGTTCAATACACTGCAGCCAATGTGGATTCTTTGTCTCAACGATATAAGTCGAGTTAATGAACGATCAAAGACGTTTTCTCGGCGATCACAATTGAGGTTGGATAATGCATCTTTAAGAATCCTTTGAGAATCTGTTTGAATCAATGTTACGCGAATACGTCTTCAGTCAACTCAACTATTTCAAATATCAACTCTAATATAATATATTTTTACGTATAATGTTTTTTTTACACCATTTTATTTAGTTTTATCGAAGCAACTAGTTTCGGTTCTGCTGGAGCTTCGCCAGGTTGAAAAAACTAACTGAATAATATTATTAATATAACTAACTAACTAACCATCACGCCGTCTCCCCGAAAGGGTAGGCAGAAAGAATGGACTGTCACACTATTATTAATATTATTTGTATATACAAAGAATCACATAATTAAATTCAACGTTTGATTTTTTTGATCGTGCCACATTTTCTTCGGTCTTCCTCTATTTCTAGTTCCATTTACATAGTTAATATATACTTTTTTTACCATTCATTATTTACATGTGTCCAAACCATCTTAATAATCCTTTCATTATTTTTTTACATTCGCACTGCATTCACTTATTATATTTTCACATTCGTATAAAAATATTTTTTGTAGTGTCTAAAACTAACTAACCATCATGCCGTCTCCCAGAAGGGTTAGGCCAAAAGAATGGACTGCCACACTTTTCTTTCCTGACATATTTCTCTCGATTCCTCAACATTCATACATCGTGTCATGCATGCGCGTCGATTTCTCTGACTTCTCACGTGGCCGATATTCAATATTTGATTTATTTGATCGCGCCACGTTTTCCTCTCAGTCTTCCTCTATTTCTAATTCCATTTACATCGTTAACATATATATTTTTTACCATTCTTTCTTCATTCATTCTTTCCATGTGTCCAAACCATCTTAAACATCCTTTCATTATTTTGTTCATAACACCCATCATTCGCACCGCATTCACTTCTTATATTTTCATTTGACACTCTATCATACACAGATTATCCACACATTCGTCTAAGATATCTCATTTCTACTGCATTTATTCTGCTTTCATACTTCTTTTGCCAGTTCCATGCTTCGCTTCCATACATAAGGGTCGGTAGAAGAACACCATTGTAGTGTCTAATAAAGTTAATTATCGAATTAAATTCTTATGAAAGATGATCACATTTTCGGGCACAATTGTGAATTAGTAAGCTCAACGCAATTTGATATTTAAGGTGAATTTTCACATTTCCCAACAGACTGATGGTGTTGTGTCTAAGAGGAGACTTGGTCCGATCTCCGCCCAGCGCGCGCGCCATCTCGTCTGCCGCCCTTGCTGGCCGTTGCTAATCTGGTCTTCACCCATCGGTCCGTGGTCGCGTCAAAACGTCTCAAATATATTTACCCTCTATAAATATACCTGTTTAAATAATACGGTGATGTTCAGAATCGACCGCGGGTACTCTCGCCAGCTAAAAACTTATTCATCAATACGTTCCATTTATAACTAACAACCACACCATTTCCCCGAGGGGTAAAGATCACAATACGTAATGGAGTTCTAGTACCAAACTGGCATAAAATAATCAAATTAGGATACATATCGCAGAAACGAAATCACTAATAATAATGCGTAGAAAAAAAACAATGTAACGAACAACGAAATAAGAAAAATTTAAAGCAGATGATTGCATTTTAATATAACCAAACAAACAAATCATCACGCAGTTTCCCCGCAGGAGTAGGCAGAGAGAATAGACCGCCACACTACTCTTTCCTGGCTAACCTCTCTAGCTTCCTCCACATTCATACAACGAGTCATACACGCACGTTGATTCCTCCGACTTCTAACTTGACCAACCTTTAAAATTTGATTTATTTGGTCATGCCAAGTTTTTTCTCGGTCTACCTCGACTCTGTACTCCATTTACATCATTTACGTATACTTTCTTAACCATTCTTTCTCCATCCCTGCGTTCCATATGTCCGAACCATCCCAGCGATCCTTTCATAATTTTGTTCATAATACCTTCTTCCGCTCTACATTCCTTTCTTATATAAGCATTTTAATTAAAACTAAAAAATGATCACTTTGATGTTTTGGAGATCTAGAAAGCATGCACGAAAGAAGAATGGTTAAAAACTAGCAGTGTGAATGGAAATGGAATGGAAAGAATGTAATGGAAAACCGAGGTAAAACATGGCATGACTCAATTAACCAATTCTTGAAAAATCAGGGAGCGTTCGTGTCACGACGCATTAGAGGTAGCTAGAGATAGAATATACAAAAGTATTTCAGGATAGAACAGTGAAGCGTTGCATTCTCTGCCAAAACCAGCGGTGAAATAGCGTGATGGTCATTAGGTTATTAATAAGTGAAAAACAGTGTTATAATTCCCACAAATATCGTCATTTTGAAATTTCATACTGTTAACGCCTCATGTTTACATTAAAAAAAATTGTTAATGTTGTTATCCAAAATTTCTCGGTAGAAGTTCATTTTAAATAATAAAAATAAAAGAAAATATCAGTAGATGGCAACGAGATGCCGAAACCGGTGGAATCCGTAATGTCTTCCTAATGTCGAACCATCACTAATGCTTTCTTGGTTTTATGTTGTGTGTGTATAATATTTTACCTGTACTCAACCGCCTTAAACATTTATGCTGTTTGTAATGTATTTCGAGTAAATAAACTGATTTGATTGATTGATTTGATTTGATTTAAACTTTGGGGCTATTAAGGGTTGACAGTGTGGACTTTTATGATAAAGTTTTTTTTAATTAATTGAAAATCTCAAGTAGAATTAAATTATTATAAAAATGTATTCTAAAGTTCTTTTTTAATGAATTGTTACCAAATTATTACGAGATATTGATTGCGGGAGATATCTATTGGCGAAAAGAGTAGGATGGAGTGCCGCATCGGCTTAAGTGTGGCAGTCCATTCTTTCTTCCTACCACTTAGGCAAGACGGCGTGTTGGTTAGTTAGCTAGATGTTTAGTGTTTGATTAGAGCGATATTAGAAAACAAAACATATAATTAATTAATCTTCAAAAAAAAAAAAAATTCCATCAGCTAATTTATATATATTTTTTGCCGTATGTATGAGTTGTAAATTATTCCGATACAAAATGTATTCAAGCAGTTCGTGTCTGAACCACTCCGCGTGGCGTTTTTCCTAATATTAGTCCGTACTAAGATAGAAGTGTACCCACCAGATCAGCGTGAATCCATCGGATTTAGACAATTATTTTAGGTTTTACGCGCGCATATTTATAGAGAGTTGCAGATATTGTGGTAATTTAGGAAAATGGCGCCCGTGACGGCTTCCCGCGCTTTTCCCGTCCGCCATTCCGCGTTTAGCCGCCCGCCTCGGCCCGCCCGCCAAATAATATTCTTCCTGCATTTTTGATTGACGCTCCTCTTGCCAACAAACTGTTGAGTGTGGTGCTTCAGCCAATATTTTGGTCATCGAACTTGTATTCAAGAGGAAATCTATACATTTACGAACGACTAGAATTCATGAGCACGATTTCGTTTGTATTATATAATATGTATTTTGCGGTTAAAATTAAATGTTTTTTCTTAGTTTCTTACTAAATAACTAACCATCACGCCGTCTCTCCGAAGGGGTAGGCAGAAATAATGAACTGCCACACTTTAACCGATGCGGCACTCCATCCTTCTCTTTTCGCCCCCGCGGGAGACGCAGTATTGCGAACCTCATCGCCACCAATAGACATCTCCCGCGCACATTTCGATCGTACAACGTCCGCAAAATAAATCTTAAACAAATAATATAAAATACAATGATATAAAATAAAAAAAACAAAGTAAATATAATATAACACAGAATGTTCTTTAAGATGATACACATGTCAGCTGGACGATCTGGACTTTTATGTTTATTTAATTTATATTCCACGTATCCACCGCTCTTTTAAATAACTGTAATTAGGCACTTAAAACAATCCAATTCTAGCAAGAACTTCAAAATGTAATCAAATTTCGATTTTGAATTTAATTTTATATAATTTCTTGGTTTTTGTAATAATTAATCTTAAATTCGAATGAACGTCTGTTTTCTAAAAGTTTTATTATGTTTTATGGGAATGATATGTTTCGCCTTTTTAAGGCATTTAAATATTTGATAATGCCTTAGAATGACGGAACATGTCATTCTCATAAAATATAATAAAACTTCTAGAAAACGGACGTCTTCATTTGTATTTATTAGTTAATATGGAGTTTTACATTATTGTTCAAGAAACAATAAAAAGATTTAAGCTGAAATTCGTATTTGTGAGTTTAACCGATGTTTTACTTGTAATTGGTAATTGTCCAGGAAAGTAATGATGCTAAGCATCAACCGAACGTCGTAAAACGAAATAATTTATAAAGGAACTAACTAACTAACTAACCATCACGCCGTTTCCCCGGAGGGATAGGCAGAGAGGATGGACCGCCATGCCGTTCTGTCCTGACAAAATTCTTAAGTTTCCTTCACATTCATACATTGTTACATGCACGTTCGTCGATTTTTCCTACTCCGAATGTGGCCGCCTTTCAGTGTTTGATTAATTTGGTCATGCCATGCTTTCCTTGGTCTTCCAGGACTTCTCTTTCCACTCACACTGCTTGTATACAACATTTAAACCATTCTTCTCTCAAATATTTTTTGTGAATGTATACTTATACTTGTACACGAATCCTGGATTTTCACCCATGGTGGGTGATTGATTCATGAAATTTAATTGTATCTCAATAAAGACGAAGATGCAAACTGGAAACTGAATATGGATGATCAAGGTGTTTACAGGAGAAGATAAGTATAGATTTGGAGCATATATACAACTTCCAAAAATCTGTCATGCATGATCATAAACAAAGGTGGAATGGGGAATGTTGTAATTACATAAAGCGTGCGCTTAACCCAACCAATGACAGGTCATAAGTCCTGTAAACACCTTGATCATCCATATTCAGTTTCCAGTTTGCATCTTCGTCTCTATTGAGATACAATTAAATTTCATTCTTCTCTCGTTTATTCGTTCCATATGTCCAAACCATCTGAGGGATCCTTTTTTAATAATACTGCCTTATATTTCTTCTTTATTTCGTCATTCAGTATTCTATCATAAATCGTATTCTCGGTATGAATAATGTGACCAGACGTCCCGTTATCACTGGGACAGTCCCGTTTTCAGGCGTGTCCCGGTGTCCCTGATAACAGCTTCAGGACGCCAAAATGTCACGTTTTCGAAAAGAAAGAAACTCGCAGTAGAATTTAATAGAAAATCGCGCAAATAAGATTCCTGACGGTAGAATCTAGTAATAGAAGATGAAAACGTGGACATGCGCAGTTAAATACGAGTAATACAGTATTTTCATTGCGATTGCGCATAAAATCTCATAATGCATCTAGCCATAGATAAAAGACATCTGAAGAGAGAACTTACCTACTCTTTGCTCTTTGATCTGACGTTTACAGAGTTGAAGTGATTAAAATTTCTCATGTTTGAACCCTCAGCTTCAAAACAGCGCTGCATATTTTGTCCAAATTTATTATTTTTATAAAATACCTACATTTTTCACCCAGTGTCCCGGTTTTGAGTAAAAAATAAATGGTCACGTTAGGTATAAAGCATTGCAGCGCTTGGTATTGGAACCAATTAGAGCGGCTATTGGATCCACTTTAAAGTTTGACACGTTAAGCTTTTCCAATATTCAGTGCCGCTACCACTGCAGATCGAAGCTGTTTCTCGCGTATACTCTGTTCGCTGGTACTGTGCTCTCAAAATACGAATAAAATAAAAAATAATCCCACAAGCGAAATATTTAATAGAACTGTTATCTGATCCTAATTATTCATTTGAAAGTGTCACGTATTATATTAATCCGTCAGTTATTTTACAAAGTTATTATTTTTTTTCGAAGAATTGATTTATTTTCAAATAAATTAATTACAGATTCTTCTTCTCTTTGATTATCTTGATTCTTTTTCTGGGAAACTTCAGATCTCAACATTTAATTTTACTCAGATGTTCGTAAGAAATGTTAAAATCATTTCCGAATGAATATATACCATATCCACTAATGCAAAGTTGGCAGTGCACAATGAAGTTCTAATACCGACACTTATATATGGAAGTGAAGTCGGAGTTGGCAGATGAAGGATAAATGCCGTAGAAATGAGGTCACTAAGAAGGATGTTAGAAAAACAATGGATTATAGAATATCTAATGATGAAATAAGAAAGGAATGTATTGCGGATGAATGTATGATAAATAAAATGAAGAAAGGGTCACTAAGATGGTTTAAACTTATGGAACGAATGGATTATTATTATTATTTTATTGAATTGCTTTTAACATGATGACAGCATGAGCCAAATCGATGTAAAGGGTATTATAGCAATCATAGTGATTCTCGTGACATGTGATAGGTAGCCAATCTATCGCCATTTTATTGTCACGTGAATTCTTCACCAGACCAAAGACAGTGTGACAAACACACTGCCCTCGCCAGGAATCGAACCCGGAATCTTCGGGGTAGCAGTCAATGCACTTACCACTCGGCCACGAAGGTCGTCAATGGATGAGGGAAGAATGATTAAAAATGTATATAAAAGTATTTTGAATGTAAAAAGAAGTCGAGGAAGGCCAAAGAAGACATAGCATGAACAAATTAATAAATTACTAAAAGGCGGAGTGTTCGAAATGGGAACAATCGACGAGGATAGTTGTGTCAGGAGAGAAAAATGTGTAACAAACGGCGTGATGGTTAGTTAGCTATTTTACTTCTTTAATTTACACGTTCCATGGAGAGCTATGTGTGGTATCCTATTTGAGCTCATCCTTTCTACATGTTGATGCCAGTATCGCCGTCTTTGACGTCCCCATCTGACCACATCTTCGACCTCGCAGATTTCTTATACAGCTTTCTTATATACCACACATAGCTCTCTATGGAACCGCAAACACCGACCAGGAAGACCCCCGAAACGGTGGAGAGAAAGCAGGAGTTCAGCTTCTCAAGAGGACCCGCCTAAAATAACAGACCAATCAAATCAGTTTATTTACTCAAAAGACATTAAAAACAGCATAAATGTTTAAGGCATCTATTGAGTACAGGTAAGGTATTATACACATACAATATAATACCAGGAACGCATTAGTGATGGTTCGACATTAGGAAGACAAGATACTCTCCAAAGTCAAGTGTATTTGTCCCCTGAACGTACTTACACTAACATGAAAGACGTCGATTTCCGAGGAGACCGCGTTCAGCAGACTAACTGCTCTTCACACCGGTGTCACCAGAGGCAGTCCTGAGTCTACTAAAAGTGAAAAAGAAGAAGAAGAATTTACACGTTAGTTTGATGTTGAAAACTCGATAATCCTAATTTATTTACGTTGCTGCATTCACGGCCGTCAGTTACACGCCACGAAACATGTTATAATAAATACACGGGAAAGTATCGCGAACCGAGTATTACAGAGCGGTCAGGCCGATCTGTTTAATAATTTCACTTCCCGGCTACACTCTAGGCGGGGGCGGGCGAGGGGGTGGACTCGAGCTCCAATTGTGTCAATTTTAATTATTTTACCCCCTCGGTCGACCGGCTGAAAATAAGGGCAGATATATCACCTCCGCCACCATTATCCGGATAAAAGATGTACATTTTAGAACCGCGGGCATGCCACTTGAATCCGATACGACAGCTATCTGGTGAATCATCATTCGAGATTAAAGAAGATTAAAGCAGCTTAAGCTGTAGCAGTAATAAAGAAGGTTTTAACTTTAAATTTGTTTAAATTATGTTTTGTCAGTTTTATGAATTGAGGTAACAAGCACAGTAGAAATCCAATTATCCGAATCAATAAGAACCCCATTCGGATAATCAATAATTAGATAATAAATAAATAACTAACTAACACACTTTTACCACACTTTTCTTTCCTGACAAATTTCTCTCGCTTCCTCAACATTGTTTGTCCATTTCACTGACTCCTCAAGTGGCCGGCATTCAATAGTTGATTTTTACACGTTTTCCTCGGTCTTCCTCTATTTCTAGTTCCATTTACACCGTTAACATATATTTTTTTACCATTCTTTCTTCATTCATTCATTCCATGTGTCCAAATCATCTTAATGATCCTTTCATTATTTTGTTCATAACACCATCATTTGCACCGCATTCATTTCTTGTATTTTCATTCGACACACATTCGTCTAAGAGATTTAAATTTTACTGCATTTTTTATACTTTCATCATTTTGCCAGTTCCATGCTTCGCTTCCATACATAATTTTTTTTAAATTGTGTACATATGGTATATAAAGGTTATATTACAATATAAACGAAACATGTATGTGTTAAGTGAAAAAAAAAGTGTTGTAATAAATGTATTTATAACTAACTAACTAACTAACTAACCATCACGCCGTCTCCCCGAAGGGGTAGGCAGAAAGAATGGACTGCCACACCTTTCTTTCCTGACATATTTCTCTCGCTTCCTCAACATTCATACATTTATGTTTTTTCAAAAGAATGAATTTTATTGTTTCTTGATCAATGAAGTGAAACTGCATATTAAATTATTAGTGGAACTAGAAATAAAGGAAGACCAAGGAAAACGTGGCACAATCAAATAAATCAAATATTGAATGTCGGCTACGTGTGGAGTAAGAGAAGTGGGTCTTGGCCTCCTCCAAGAAACGTCTCCATCCCGCCCCGTCTCTGGCCGCCACCTCCCAGTCTTGCCGCTCCAGGACTCGACAATCTGCCACGGCACCATCGGTCTACCGATGCTTCTTCTCCCTGCTGGATTGTCATACAACACTCTTTTGGGGGGCTCCATATCCCCCATGCGGTGCAAGTGCCCTAGCCAGCGCAGTCTGTTAATCTTTATAAACTTGACCATGCTGACGTCCTGGTATATATTATAGAGCTCTGTGTTGTATCTCCTTCACCACGTCTGACCATCCTTAATGGACTCTCTTAACCACCATTTACTTATCCGTGCATTTCACATGTGAACATTTTGCTTGTAAATTTCGCCATAAATTAGCAATGTTTCAACGAACCGTGGCTTGGAACGTTTTTTGTACGCATTTCTTATGCACATAATAAATTCAAATCAAAACGAAACGAATTCATTCCGCTTGTTTTATTCCGCTGGAATAATAAAAGCAATCTAAAGATCACAGTCTCACTCAGGTTCACGGTACGAAGCCCCCATATAATTGTCAAAAACATTTATCTCCAGTCGGAAAACTGTGCTCCATTAAGCGTGTGTCTTAAATGGCTGTATCGTTTTTCTTGTTTTTCCAAAGATGTCAATGTCGAACAAGGTGTATGCGTGAGCCAATTAATTTAACGAGCTGAAAACGTTTGTACACTTTTTTTTGTTTTTACGTAATATAATGTTACGTTCAAATTACGTATTTTATTTTATTTTATTGTTGCTGCAAATCTGCTTAATTATGTTTTTTCTTCTGTATTCACCATTTCCTTATGCTATGTCATTTATGTTATTTATTGTTTCGGCATTCACTTTGTGGTACGACATGATTAAATTGTAAATAAAACACTTGTTTTTCACCACTTGAGTATTATATTTTACACGACTAGTTTCGGATGCTACAAATGGTTCCATCTACAGGTTTTAATATAAACTAAAGCATTAATATTACATTTAACAATTGTCTGTACTGATAGAGGTGGGGGGGATTATGAGTGATTGGTGGCGGGGGTAAGTGAGGGGGTAGGGGTTCGAGATAACGGGAACATAGAAAGCAGGGCATAGTAGCTTCCGAAACTAGTCGTGTAAAATATAATACTCAATATAACTAACTAGTCGTGTAAATAAAATATATGAGTGGTGAAAAACAAGTGTTTTATTTACAATTTAACTGTGACTTTTAAATTACTTTAACGTTATATTTTTTACATATAACGTTAAAGTAATTTAAAGTTTATAACACTTTATTTCACTCTTCACAAACATGTTTCGAATGGTGCTAATCCTTCCTTAGCAAACAAAGTTTCTAATTTTTTCGTATGCATTTTGACGCTTAAAGTTACATTTCCACTTATAGTATTGTGAAAATAAAATGTTTTTTTAAAGGATTAATTGTTTCTCAATAGAGACGAAGATGTGAATTGTTAATCTTAATAGATGGCGCTAGTGTAGATTGAGCTTAAAAATGTGAAGTGTTTTTAACATAGTAGCATATATACATCTTTCAAAAATTTGTCAGTCGTGGTGGTCGTAAGAAGGAAGGAATGGGGAATGTTGTTAACATAAAGCGATCGCTTAACCCAACCAATGACAGGTCATAAGTGCTGTAAACGCCTCGACTACCATATTCTGTTTCCAAAAAACAATTTACATCTTCGTCTCTATTGAGATACAATTAATCCTTAAAAATGATTAACCCGCAATGGGTAAAATCCAGTATTTGTCTTCAAGTATTTGTATACATTAAAAAAAATGTTTTTTTTTTAAATGTAACTGTAATCTGAATCCACAACACGAAGTGATGGCTAATATAAAATAAATTAATCCTTTTGTGTAAAGAGTGCATGCATGTTTGCGAAAAGTGTGATAAAGTGATTTTTTTTTGTTTCAATGTGAATCCACAACACGAAGCGATGGTGAATATATAAGCAATTATGTATGCAAGTGTAACTTTGTATGCCAGACAATTAACAAAATACTTCTATATATCTACACCAAAAAAGAAGTTGTACTAATCGAAACGTGTTTGGGAAGAGTTTAATGAAAATACAACGTTTTTCGAAAGTCGTTCAAAGAGTGGTTTGTTCATTAGTTGTTATTTATTTAATATTATTTGAAAAAACGCATTTTGTTATAAAATTTTTTTTTCGTTATTTAACTATCAATAGTTTTTCAGTAATTTATAAACGTCGTTTAAATGTTCGTCTGCGTAACCAATTATTATCATTAAAAAAATGTTTTTTATTTTTTTTAAATTTAATGTTTTGTCATTTATTAAAACAAAATATACTAAGTGATCACGCGAGTAACACCAGAATAAGAGAAAAATGTGAGGCTGACTATATTATTAGTTGGAGTAAACAGAGAAAGAGGAACTTTTATGGCCATGTCCAAAGTATGGACACCACCAGACTCTCCTACATTCCACAACGTAGGAAAATAGTGTAGATTAAATGTGGTCCGGCACCCCCGTTGCTGTTGTCCCGGATGGACCGGGGACAGGCCTAGGGAGTGTACGGGCGAGGCCGACGAAAGGGTGCTGCTATGCCCTATAACAGCCTCGGGTATGTGGCAGAAACTTCTATGTTCCTTGTACACCAAAAAAAAATACACTACATTATCAGTCTCACGTGACTCATCCTCGTGGAAAATCTCCTTAAATATAGAAGGATAGAAAATCTATCTCACAAAAATACTATTCAATTATATTTTTTTTAAAATCATTAACATCACAGTATATAACCAAATCTCTTATGACTATAGAATACAAAAAAACATATTTTAAACAAAAGATACAACTGTGAAATTTAAAAAATACAATATAAAGAATAGACATAAACACAAAAAAACGCAAGATAATTTAAACATTTAGAACAATTAAGTAAAAAGAAACAATAAGAAGAACGAGAGAAGCAAATATCAAGTTTACACATTATAATATAGAAACACTTATCTCTTATATTATAAGAGATACGTGTTTTCTGAGGATAGCCTCACTATCGTGGAAGATGTCCACATCCGAAGAGATGCGGTTTAGAAGCATTATCATAGGTTATGCCCTGTCCACGGGCATAACCTATGGTAAATTGGTTCTACATAGTGGCAGGTGAAATTATTTATGTTGCCTTTGTCGCAGATATTCAAAATATCAGAGTTATGTATTCGACCACGAATCAATTTTATGATTTCCGGTGTACTTCTGTTTGCTCAACATAACATAAAGCTCTCATTTGCATTTATTCAGTTTCCCTCAATCGAGCTTTTAAAAAAACAGATTTTTTCCTATGAACATCTGCTTTGTGTGTTAAATACGGGCAATGTAAATTATTTACGTTATTTTCTGTTGTAGCTTTTCCTGTTGCGACACAGTGCGGTGATGTAAGCTCGCCCAGCTCCTGGCGGTTTATTGTTTTCCCAAGTGCTTGTTAATAAATTGTATATGAATCCTCCGCTTTTCCAATGCCGGCTCGTGAATATTGATTAGGTATTAGGGTGGCACGTGCACACTTTTCCGTTGATTTGCTCTGGGCGCCGCACGAGTTTCTATTGATCTCCGCGAGCGGCCCTAGAAGCCCCTTGCTCGAGTAGGGCCAGATTAAGAAATTTGGAATAAAACGATGACATATAATAATTTATTTATTTATTTATACCAGATTTACAAATGAGACATTGCAAACGATAAAACATTTAGGCGACTCATTTGGACACAAAACGGTGTTACAAAAATAATATAAAACAACATGAGATCAAAAAATCATACATATTAGAAGGAATCCAAATATGTCGACGTCAGTGAGGCAGTACTCTTTCCAGAATTTTCAATATTTTTTTTATGAATACTGCCTCACTGACACTGAAAATGTCCAAATCTAAGATGAATAGATTCAGCGTCCGAATTGCTCTTCCTACTGGCATCACCAAAGGCAGGTTGGTTCTGCGTGACGGAGTAAAGAACAATTGATGTCGGCGCTGTCGCAGGTAGTTATCAGGAACAAAAAGACCTCTTTGCTCCAGAACATAGGAGTTCTCAATAGAGCCCCGAATCAGTTTGAAAAAATGTGTTGACAATAATGCACATTTGTGTAGCTTTTTTTTAGTTTCGAGGCATATGAATATTCAGAACTGTTCTATTCTACTGAACAAAATAATGAATGTATCATTTTGAGGGATACATGGAGAGAATGAATCATGAAACAATAATAAAGAAAGTATACGAGTATCTTAACGATGTAAATGAAATGAGAAACAATTGAAGACCGAAAAAAACGTAACATGATTAAATCAATCAAATATCAAATGTCGACCACGCGAAAAGTCGGAGAAATATTGAAGAAGAGATGTAAGTCAGGAAAGAACAGTGTGGCGGTCCATTTTCAGACACTTCAATCAATTTCTATATCACTCTTATCTCACTTTTTTGTGAACGAAGAGAACTTGGAGCAGGTGAGTGAATTTATGTATTCAGGTAACATGTTCACAGCGAATGGACGAACGAATATTGACGTCGAAAGAGGGGTTGGTGCAGGTAACAAAATGAATGGAGCTTTAAAAATAGTTAAAGTAAATAATAATTTATCAATGGAAGCAAAAACGGCCCTTATGTATGGAAGTGAAACGTGCAACTGGCAGAAGAAGGATGAGAGCAGAATAAATGCGGTAGATTTGAGGATCCTAAGACGCATGTGTGTAAGAACGATGTAGGTACGATAGAATATCAAATGCTGATATAAGAAAGGAATATAGAGCGGAAGAAGGTATTATGAACGAAATTATGAAAGGATCGCTACGATGGTTCGGACATATGCAGCGCATGGATGGAGAAAAAATAGTTAAGAAAGTATACGTTAACTATGTAAATGGAGTACGGAGTCGAAGTAGACAGAGGAAAACATGGCGTGACCAAATAATCAAATTTTAAAGGTTGGTTGGAAGAATCGACGTGCGTGTATGACTCGATGAATGTGGAGGAATCTAGAGAGGTATGTCAGGATATATTAGCGTGGTGGTCCATTCTCTCAGCCTACCTGAGGGGAAACGACGTGTTTGTTGGTTTGTTTTTATTATACTTGATCTTACTGTAAATTATTTTAAAATATAATTTTATGTTTCGTTGCTGGAAAACCTTTTGCCAGCTCTGGACCGGTGATATTCCTTTGGTCTCCCGCGCTTTTGATTTAACCCTCTAGCCTGCAGAAGCAGCGTCATTGAAGCATTCAGTCCTCCGATGTGAATCCATCTACGTTTAATTGTTCATACGAAAGGTGTGTGGGTCGTCATGTATACACCTAACCCTTTCGGCCAATTTGTTCAAATTCCAATCTAATGTCTTCTATTTGAAACGATTCAATTTTAATATTTTAATTTTTTTTATATACTTTGT
This sequence comes from Lepidostoma basale, assembly GCA_022606425.2. NCBI lineage: Eukaryota > Metazoa > Arthropoda > Insecta > Trichoptera > Lepidostomatidae > Lepidostoma > Lepidostoma basale. The sequence goes on along the minus strand of JAHDVF020000860.1, from coordinate 975,174 downwards.
ATACAACACTATCTTCTTAAACAAAACTTACTAACTAACTAACTAACCATCACGCCGGCTCCCCGAAGGGGTAGGCAGGAAGAATGGACTGCCACACTTTTCTTTCCTGACATATTTCTCTCGCTTCCTCAACATTCATACATCGTGTCATGCACGCGCGTCGATTTCTCTGACTCCTCACATGGCCGACATTCAATATTTGATTTATATGATCGTGCCACGTTCTTAAACAAATTAAAATTAAATATCAATTTATCTTCCTTGTCTTTAATATTTTTTATTAATTTACTCAAATTATTATTTGTATAAAACGCGGGTCTAAGGTCTAATTAATAATAGAAATATAACTTTTAACCATCTGAAAATTTTAGAAATTAAAAATAAAGAAAAAATTATAAATAACTAAATAAATTTAACGTCAAGTCCAATCTTTGATTTATTTCCTTTGTTGTAAGTTAATATCCGAACCCCAATAAGAACTTTAAATTATTATTTTAAATTTATTCATAATATTTGTTATAACAAAAGCAAAAACGTTCCAAAACAAAACTTTCTAACATCTGTCAAAACTAACCATATTTGTAAACAAGTTTATAATATTTTAAAATCTTCATAACATCTGTCAGATCATGTAAACAATTTTATATTATTTTAAATATGTATCTTTATAATATGTATCACTGAAGAAGGACTGGTTGTCCGAAACATGTCTATGTAATTTTAATTTTTTAAATATTAATGTTGTATATACGAAGTATATAAAAAAGAAAAAGAGAAATACAATTTATAATATTTTAAATATCTATGATTTCCGGTGTATTTTAAATATCTATGATTTCACTGAGGAAGGGCTGGGTAGTCCGAAACATGTTTGATATTTAATTTTAATTTGTTTAAAAAGTTAGTGTGGTAGGTATACAAAGTATATAAAAAAAAGAAAAATATGAAACATCTACAACACAAAGTATGGCGAACATAGAAGAAATTCAATTTTAAATTTAAAATTCGTAAATTGGTGTTTACATGCTCTTGTTGCCCTATGCATTTTTTTTGTTGTTTCATTGCATTCGAAACATTAACAATTTATTCTAATCTGTTTCGTCGTATCAAGGGAAAACCAGGTTTGTAGAGATAGCCTTATTAATGACTATGTTTCTTCTTGTAATTGTGGTGGAAGGTTTGGTCGACTTTGTGTCGTATCCAGGGGCGGGTGCTATAGTTAAATAAACACCACATGTGGTGGAACTAACCTTACCCCCCAATCTATTAAAATCTTGTTTATAAGTATTTTTTCTTTGAAATATAAATATATTGAACATATTTTATTAATAACAGATATCGATACTTCCAACAAAATGCGAACAAAAACATTCCGTTTTACTGTTCTAGTATTCTATTGTATTTACAATACTATCTGTGGTATTTTATTTGAAGAATTTTGGAAAAACTATCAAAATGTTGAAATTACGAACGTTGCTCGCTTTTCTTTCATTATTGTAATATTCTACTATACTCTTAAAATTAAAGCTTTTACTTAAGCTTAAATTTTATTTTGTTTCGTGGAACAACTTTCTAAGTTTTGTAAATATTTTATAGTACTTATAAAAACGGTATCTTGTAGATCTTGTATTTTTAAGATTATTTTCAGCTCCTTTGTTGTGGAATATTTATTCAATATGGAACATTTAACATTTGGCATACTCACAATGTTTTATTGTTATCGCGTGGTATTGTAACGAGAGATAAATCTTAGACGAGATCATTAACTTTTCTTTTAAAATCAAGTGAAAAAGAAAAAGTATTTAGGGTTGGCTGCCTATAGGCGTTTTCTAACTGACTAACTAACACACCATCACGCCGTCTGAAAGAATGAAACACCACACTGTTATACTTCTCCCTGACATACTTCTCCCGATTCCTCTACATTCATACATCTTGTCATGCACGCACGTCGATTTCTCCGACTCCTCACGTGGCCGACATTTAATATTTGATTGTGCCACGTTTTCCTCGGCCTTCCTCTATTTCTAGCTCCGTTCACGCCGTTTACATATACCTTCTTTACCATTCTGTTTTCACTCATTCTTTCCATGTGTCCAAACCATCTTAATGACCCTTTCATTATTTTGTTCATAACACTTTCATTCGCACCGAATTCACTTCTTATATTTTTATTCGACACTCTATCATAGACACACATTCTTCTGAGAGATCTCATTTCTACTGCATTTATTCTACTTTCATCCTTCTTTTGCCAGTTCCATGCTTCACTTCCATACATATGGGTCGGCACAAGAACATCATTATGCACTGTTTTTCGACGTTTTCAATGAAGGTATTTTCAACATACATGTAACGCGAAATATAATATGTCAATCGGATGGTACTCAAAATATATAATATCTTAATGTAAGCAATCATAATATAATATGTGGTGTGGTATGGAAATTAAAAAAATACATTTTTGTTTATGACAAGTTTCCTTACAGAAAAAACTTACTGTTTTAACGCTAACGAAACATGATTATTAACACGATATATACATAGATAAATACAAGCACGTTCATAAATATAAACCTTTTAAAAGGCTTATATTTATTATATTGACGATATAGGATTATATAGACGACCTTCTTGGCCGAAAGGTAAGTGCATTGACTGCCACCCCGAAGGTTCCGGGTTCGATTCCCGGCGAGGGCAGTGTGATTGTCTCACTCTCTTTGGTCTGGTGTAGAATTCACGTGACAATAAAATGGCGATGGATTAGCTACCTATCACATGTCACGAGAAAAACAAAAGAGCGATTCAACAAAATAATAATAATAATAATTTATGAACGTACCTATCCTTGGGATTGGTTTGCAGCAAAGTGTAAAATGTTTGCTGGTTCTTGGGATACTATTTAGGCCTTTAATGTGGTATTTATTTATTGTAGGGTAACGTACAGTAATTGTTAATACACATGAACAAAATACAGTTAAAAAAATACATAGAAGGTTACCCACCGCTTACCCAAAGCTGTTATAGGACGCAGCGGCGCCTTTTCGTCAACTTCGCTCGTGCAATCCCTAGGCCCGCCCTCCGTCCACGCGAGAACATGGTAGTTTCCAGTTGCTTTTCACATTTTTTTTATATACAACAGTTTATTTAAACAAATTTACTGTTTGTATGTTTTTTAGCTGTTTTATATGGTCATTTTCTTTGTCATGTGAATTCTCCTAAACCAAATACAGCATTCGATTTTTTTTCTTTTTTTTCACACTGTCAACGCCGCGAATCAAACCTGGGGCCTTCCGTGTGGCAGTCATCGTGAGGACGACTGAGTAAAACATGGCATGACCAAATTAATCAATTACTTAAAGGCGGTCACATTCGAAGTCGGAATAATCGACGTGCGTGCATGGTACGATGTATGAATGTAGAGGAAGCCCGAGAGGTATGCCAGTACAGAGCATTGTTGCGATCCATCCTCTCTGCCTACCTCTCCGGGGAAATGGCGTGATGGTTAGTTAGTTAGCTAGTTAAAATAAATACAAAAAATCTTTTCACGTTTTCAGCTGTGTTACGTACTTGTCTGTGTGATGAATTGTATTTAATCTCTAAGATGAACCGTATTGAGAGGATAAATGATTTTCACAAGTGATTTTCTTTCACGGAGATCGGTTAGCTCGCACCACCCGAAGGCTGTGAGCTTGCTCATCCACATTTGAGCTAATGCCCACCCGGGCCGTGTGTGCGAGGGCGAGGGTGGCGCACCTACCCCGCTGCCCGACCCGCGTGCACTCAGCCGGCACTGATCCTATTAACACCGTTGGCCAATAGAAGAAAGCGAGGTAATTCTGTGGAAAACGCCGAATAAAGAAAGGCGTTCACCTGCAGTTAAACAGGTGAACAGATTCAGGTTTAATCGCGTTAAACTTTTCATATTGGTTATACGCCCGTACGCACGGCGGGCGCCGCGGCGTTCGCAGTGCCCTTTAAGACTTCACGCGAGCGAAGGAATGCGTTTTTAATCAATTTGATGCTTTGATAATTTATTTAACATTCCGCAATCTGCTCGCGTATGTCTGAAATTGTTTAATTACATGGAATGTCGATGTTTTGTGGGGTTACTACACAAAAGTTTATCCCTGTATGTGAAATGTTTGTACATCTCAATCGATATGTTATAACTATGTTTATGCTACTGCTTAAATGTATTTAACTGTTTTATAGGTTATTTTTCTTGACATATTTGGAAGATAATATTTCTTGTTTATATCGTTCTCCCAATGGTATAATATTCGTATCTTTGAAAACATGTCGGGGAAATTATCGAATCATATACAAATAAAAAAAACACCGCCTGGTTCAAGTGGAGGTCTCTATCTGGTGTACTGTGTGATCAAAAAATTCCAATCAGGACTAAGGGCAGAGTCTACAAGACTGCAGTGAGGCCCGCCATGCTATATGGATCAGAGTGCTGGACCAACAAAAAAGTCCACGAACGTCGAGTCCACGCTGCCGAGATGAAAATGCTGAGGTGGGCCGGAGGCGTCACAAGGCTGGACCACGTAAGAAACGAATACGTGAGGGGTAGCTTTAAGGTTGCCCCAATAACGGAAAAAAATGAGAATCTCGAGACCGGTGGTACAGTCATGTGATGCGAAGAGACAGCGAACACATTGTCCAAAAAGCCCTCAGCATTCCCACAAAACCAAGAAGAAGGGGTCGTCTAATGGCAACATGGTGGGCCAACTTGGAAAAGGAGCTCTAACGCGAGAACCTGACAGTGGAGATGAGTCAAAATATTATAGAAAAGTTTGGCATTTTCGTACGAAAAAGGCCGATCGCAGTTGATGAGAAATGGCAAAGGGAAAGAAGAAGATATACATATAAATAAAAAACAATATGGAATATAGAAAAAACAAAAAACCAACAATGTACTCGTATATTCCATATCTCCAAGCTGACGTAGTGATTATTTCATAATTTTGTTCGTACTACTTTATTCTCTCTACATTTTTCTTTTATCTACATTTGAAATTCTGACATACTTCGTTTTATCACACATACTCGTATGTCTTAGAGATTTCATCGCTACCACATTACTCTATCTGTCTACCTCTGTTACATGCAAAATTATTTCGTCTTTTAACCGTGTTACCTCTTAGATCATCAATATAAAATACCCATATTCAAGTATTTACATTAAACATTTATTCAAATTTAGAATTTAGAATTTTGCTAATAGAAATCATTTCAATCAAAACGGTGACGTTGACGAGAAATATTAGCGTATCGTATTATATGGTTGTTATTGTCTAATTTTCAATATTCATCAATTTGAAGCATTAATAGAAATTTACATTCAAAATGGCTGCCATGATACGTGTAGAACCTCTGTTCCATGAATGCCTAATGAACCTTTGTAACTGTTTTAATTAGTCCATAAAGAAGTAGCTAATTTTGCTTCTGTAAACACGACATCATTCGCTATTTTTCTAACGCTCGTTGGGACTTTCTCGACAAATTGAAAACATCTAATGCTAATAATTACTCCGCTTATGTAATAATGAAAGGGAGCCTTCGTTTATTTATTCTAGGATGTCACCGCGACAAAGGACATGGAAGTTAGGTCTTTGGGCGTTAATTAACTCACCCTTAATGTGAACAGCTAACGGGGACAGGGGATGACACTGCGAGTGTTTGGGGGCGGAAGAATTACAAAGAAATGGAGGGAGCGATATGTGTGATACTCGTAGGGAATGCAGAGCTCTCATTATTTTTTTTTTTGTGTTTGTTAGATATTTGATAATGCCTTAGAGAGGCGAAACATGCCAATCCCATTAATTATTTCAGAATTTCAGAAAACAGTCACTTTCATTCGTGTTAATTAAAAAACTGAAATATTTATTAAGATGAAATGAATCAATGAGATCTCATAGACGAATTAGTAGATATTCTGTGTATGATAGAGTGTCGAATGAAAATATAAGAAGTGAATGCGGTGCGAATCATGATCAAATCAATCAAATATTAAATGTCGGCCACGTGAAGAGTCGTAGAAATCAACGTGGTGCATGTATGGTACGATGCATTTGATAATGCCTTAGAAATGCGAAGCATGTCTTTTCGATAAAATATAGTAAAACTTCTAATTTTAATTTGTTTTAATTATTTCGATGTGCCTCAAAAATATGTAGCTCAAACACTCGTAATACAATAAATCGTTATTAATGGTTCCCTGATAAATGACGTAAAACTTAACAGGCATTATCAAATGTTTGAAACATTTGATAATGCCTGTCAAATATGTCATTACCATAAAATAAAACAAATAAATACTTTAACTAAATACTAAAAAAATTTACTGTGTCTACACAGTCGGTTAGGCAACAGAACATCAAAATGATTCGTTGAAGTTTTTCCTCTGAATTTCATTACGTAACAAAACATTTAGGAATTTTGTCTTGTTTAGGTAATGAATTTTCTTGTATTACCCGGTTTGATGTTTTTGCTTGCCCTAATGTGTGAGAGAAAATGGATATTAGGTAAGAAGAGGTAGATGGGGTGGTCGGGGAGTGAGGGGGTTGCCACATTTTCTTTGTTCTCCACCTCGGGGCCTAATTACCCCCCAATCTATCACGTGTAATTCGTCATGGGTGAGTGTTATAATTACCCTTTATTAAAAGTTTTATTTGGAGTTTCTAAAAACCGATAATCCACAACCCAAAAAAACACTCTTAAATTAGATACCTATATTAATTTTTTTTATAAATAAAACCCTGTTTTAATACGGAATTTTTACTGTGGCCACAAGTATACACCTTATTTTTTAGACGAGAGGCGCTAAATATAGTTTCATTTTTAACACAAATAGTGTAAATAGCTTTTAATTTATTTATTGTTTCTTGAACAATGATGTAAAATTCCATATTAAATCATTTATACGAATGAAAACTTCAGTTTTCTTATAGTTTTATTATATTTTATGGGAATGACATGTTTCGCCCTTATAAGGCATTATCAAATGTGACGAAACTTCAACTCATTGCAGTTTATAAACACTAGTAAATGGAGCAGTATATGGTAATTAACGAAAATTGATGTGACTTTATACATTTTAACAAAGAATTATTTGGGTAGGTCCAGAAATATTGGAAAGTGTTTCTTGGAACTCGTTAAGAAATTTTATGACAATGATTACATAGTTAGGGGATACTAAATGATATTATAGGAATCAAAAATAAGTTATTTGAGGTAGGATGAAGTGTTTCTAAGAATAACATATTTTTACCATTTTTTCATTATTTTAATTTTATTTCTTTATTTGGTTATAAAAAATACATATTTCTTATAAACTATTATAGAAAATGACATTGTTTACAAATGATTTTACATATTTCACGTACGTCACATGTGATAATGCCTTAGAAGGGCGAGACATGTCATTTCCATAAAATATAATAAAACTTCTAGGAAACTGGCGTTTTCATTCGTATAAACTTTTAATTATTTCTTTATTAGTTCGATTCAATATAGGACCGAGAGACTCTCTGATGAGATTCTCAGACCGGATGAGAAATACTGAATAGTTTCAAAACGTACTTAATAAATTATTTTTAATAATGCCAAACCACAAATTAAGAGCTTCATACGGAAGTATACACATATATATATTTCATATTTTATTGATTGATTGTATTTAATATGGAATGTAAAATAAAGATAATGGTTTCATATACGATAAAAAATATATAAATTTTACAATAGTGCTTCATTTAAAACTTATATTTAGCTAATTCTGACAACAATCAAATATATATCCATTATCCATTGAAGTGTATAATGGCATTGATGAAAGTTATTATTTTGAATTTTTATTTTATTGAATTTTTTAATAAAGCCATTTTGTATTGAAATTGCTAACCAATATAAATCGTATCACTATTCCATTATTTTTATATGAATTATCGTCTGTAATATCGTATACGAGTACAGTCAAACCTGGATAATAGGAACCTGGTTAATTGGCAAATAATTGGCAGAAAAGTTCCGGTACCACCCCCTTGGAGCACTAAAACCTCTTTAATTGGAAAAAAGAAACTTGTTTAATTGAACTCGACATTCTAGCCTTAAAACTCTGTAACTGGAGGGGACTGCCTTCTCGATCTCCGTAAACTGGCAACTCCTAAGTATTTGTTCTGTATTCATCGAAGGCAGTTCATTTTAGATCGCAATGTTTCACAAACATAAATATAACGGCCTTGATTTGAGATCGAAACTAAAACTAATCCTAGAATTTGACACCAGTAAATCTTGCAAAGAGTTTTGCAGTATTTTTAGCGTGTGAAACAGTTTTTAGCGTTTATGTACGATTATAATTTACTTATTAAACTTTTATTAAATTTTTATTCAATTGTTTTAATTGCTTTTCTGTTTATGTGTTTACAAAACCTGGTTAAAACACCAAAGCACAATCTGAACCTGGATACATGAAAAACTGGACAATTGGAAAAACTGGTTAATCAATTGACCATCGCAGGCGTCCCTTGGAATGCCAATTATCCACGTTCCACTGTACTTGTAGACGAATGTTATGAAATTTCAATTGAACTTCACGTTATTTTCACGGAGAGGTGTTCACATGTTTGTCTGTCTCATACTATAGATAATCAGATAATTTAACATTATCACATTTAAACCAAATGCCGTCAACGCAAGTAGAAAACGATTCGAAATTATAGACCATTAAAATTCAGTCGACTAATTTTTCATAGATTTTCCTCCGTCTATGTGCTTGATGCCTTCACAAAATTAAATGATTGAATAAATGCTTTCTTTGCTAGATTCATTACAAGTAATTGACTTGCACCAAAGTGTAAAATATTTTCTGATCCTTAGGATGCCACTTTGGCCTTTTAATGTGATAGTTTCCCATTGCTTTCCACATTTGTATACAGCAGGTTATTTGAACCCAATTCATGAATTCAACTTTTTAGCTATTGATTCTCAACACATGTGATAGGTAGATAATCTATCGCCATTTTATTATCACGTTAATTCTACACCAGACCAAAGACAGTGTGATAATCACACTGCAATCGCAATCGAACCCAGGACCTTCGGTGCGGCAACTTCTTCTTATTTTGGTGCCGTGTCAAGTACCCCCAACGTTGCCAATCACTGCAGCAGAGGCATCTATATCCTGCGCCACTTGGAACAGGTTCTGAACTCTTGTTTTTCCTGTCCACTCTTTGATGTTCCGCAGTCAGGACAGCTGCCTTCTACCAATTCCCTGACGTCCCTTCACTTTGCCTATTAATATCAGTCGAAGTAGGTGGTATTTTTCTCTCCTTAGCACATGACCCAAATATGAGACCTTTCTAATTTTCATTTCGACAACAGCTCTCTATTGGCTCTGGCTCTCTGCAGTATGTCTGCAATACTGACCCTATCGGTCCACGGTATACGGAGCATTCTGCGGTATATCCACATCCTTAACGCTTCCAACCGGTTCATTACATTCACTTTCAGAGTCCAGGTTTCGCAGCGATATAGTAGAACAGACCATATATAACATTTACTCGTTCTTTTCTTTTCGGTGCGGCATAGCGCTTGTAAATTGGCCACGAAGGTTACTTTTTTGTCCAAAATTTTTTTTGTGTATCGAACTTTAAAATCCTTCGTATTACAACTGGAAAGTTGTCTAACTGATGTACAAAATGTGTATCGTGGTAAGTTAGAAGAGATTTGTGTGGTAGAATTTTGATCTTAAATTTCTTTGGACGGATGAAGAAAAAAAACAATACGAGTTAAGGAAGGAAACGATTCGACGTGGGGAGAGAAGGCAATGAACTTGGACGACATGTTGTCTCCGAAGCAAAAAAACACGGTTGGCGTGACGGAAACATAAAGGGTCGGAAGGTGTGTTTAGTGTTTAGAGGCGGTGAGACTTTATGGAGGAGGATTTTCAGCTTTACGACCAATGACACGACAAAGAATAAAATACGTAAAAATATGTATTATATAGTATATTCTGACTTTATATAAACAAACAAACAAACAAACCATCGCGCCGTTTCCTCGCAGGGGTAGGCAGAGAGAATGGACCGCCACACTATATCCTGGCACACCTCTCTAGATTCCTCCACATTCATTCAACGATTCATACAAGCACGTCGATTCTTCCGACTTCTAACATGACCAACCTTTAAAATTTGATTCATTTGGTCATACCATGTTTTCCTCGATCTGCCTCGACTCCGTACTACATTTACATCATTAACGTATACCTTCTTCACCATTCTGTCTTCACTCATTCTTTCCATGTGTCCAAACCATTTTAATGACCCCTTCATTATTTTGTTCAAAGCACTTTTATTCGCACCCCATTCACTTCTTATTCTTGCATTTGACACTCTATCTTATACAGATTTACCACATATTCGTCTTAGAGATCACATTTCTACTGCATTTATTCTACTTTCATCCTTCTTTCGCCAGTTCCATGCTTCACTTCCATACATAAGGGTCGGCACAAGAAAGCCATTATGCACTGCCACCTTAGCTTAATTCATAAAAAATCGTCATAAGAAAAATGATTACGCAAATCTTTTTATTTTTATTTTGCAAACTTTAGAATTTATATACGATGTTTTGTTCATTTTTGTTCATAGCCCCAAAATCAACAAATATTTCTTTGGGTCATAATAATAATTTACTTAACACTAAATATGATTTTTTTATTGTTTCAATTTTTTACGGGTGACTGGGTGAGATCCAGATTTGAGTAAACCTAGGTAAGTTTTTATTTTTACTTTATTTCTTTATCAAGGTATATACAGTAAAACCTCGATATAACGGACTAACTGGGGGAGGGGGTATCCGTTAAAGCCGAAAGTCCGATATATTAAAATAGGTTTAAAATAAATCAAATAATTGTTTTTAAAATATATACACTGTATTGAGATATAACTAAACAATATAAAACACAAAAAATATCTATTTACTGTCTTAGGACACTCGTCGTGAAGTGACGTTGTTGCTTGATATCGACGGGCTTGCTTTTGACAATCCTGCTTTGAAAAAGGAATCAAGTTTTGTTTGCACTTTTGAAGTTTGCTGTTTTTTTTATAATCAACTCTCTAAAATTGAGAAAATGCGTATAATATAGTTGAACTTCGTTATCTGACGAAAGTCAATAAATGTTATTAGATCGTCGAGATGTGATCTTACCACTGATAACTTCATTTTTGGCAGTGTTGTTTCTTCTTCTTCGCTACCTTCACTTCCATCCTCGGCATTATGTCTCAAATTCTAGTTCTAGATGCATGACGTGATTATTTAAGCATAAATACTATTTACGTGACGTTTTTAATTTGTATATATTTGACCAGATTTTTTGCCCGTTATATCCGAAGTTCGTTAAATAGAGGTCCGTTATATCGAGGTTTTACTGTACTATCTTTTCTAACTAACTAACTAACTAACTAACTAACCATCACGCCGTCTCCCCGAAGGGGTAGGCAGAAAGAATGGACTGCCACACCTTTCTTTCCTGACATATTTCTCTCGCTTCCTCAACATTCATACATCGTGTCATGCACGCGCGTCGATTTCTCTGACTCCTCACATGGCCGACATTCAATATTTGATTTATTTGATCGTGCCACGTTTTCCTTGGTCTTCCTATACTGTACTATCTTTTCTACTTCTTATAATTATGTCATCTCATCTGTGAGTCTCCCCGGACTGATGGTATAGTTAGGATTGCTGGACGTGGAAGAATGAGAGTGACAATGGATAGGGGATAATGACGTGCTTTGGAAAAGGCCTATGTTTATTGAACGACATACGACTGATGAGTCAGCTTTGATATAATTGACTATTGTTATCCGTTATGACTAATCAACGCGCCGTCTCCCCATAAGGGTAGATAGAAAAAATGGACTGCCACATTTTCTTCATTATTACATCGTGTCTTGTACGCACGTCGATTTCTTCGACTCTTTACGTGGCCGACATTGAATATTCGATTAATTTGATCGTGCCACGTTTTCCTCGGTTTTCCTCTATTTATAGTTCTGTTAACGTCGTTTACATATACTTTCTTCGCCATTCTCTCTTCATTAATTTTTTTCACTTGCCCAATCCATTTTAATGACTTTCGTCATTCCGTTCATAGCACTTTCATTGGCACTGCATTCACTTCTTATATTTGCATTTGACACTCTATCATTTGAGATCTACGACACATTCGTCTAATATAGTGATCCCCAAAGTGGTCTATATAGACCCCCAGTGGTCTACGACAACTTGAAAGGGGTCAATGTCAGCAAAAAAATATGGGGGTCCATGATAATGGATCTCATGTCGGATGGTGGAAATCGTTGGCGACCTTTTGTTTTAAGCTCACTGGGGATAATTTGGCGGTCGAAACGTTTGTCGACATTTTTTAGCTCATTTGGGAAAATCGAACCTCCGATCTTTGCCGAATGAGCTAAAAAAAACGTCGAAAACGAATTTCGTCTTTTTTTATTTTTTTTTGGCCCGATTTAGATCTGAGTCAGCTTCAAAAACTACTTTTATAGTAATAGATGAATTTGTAAAAAAAGAGGAGGTCTACACAAAATAGAAGAAATCGGCAAGGGATCTACGGGACAGAAAATTTTGAGAACCTCTGGTCTAATGTACCTCATTTCTACTGTATTTTATAATACTTTCATTCTTATTTTACCAGTTCTTTGCTTCACTTTAATAAATAAGGGTCGGCACAAGAACACCATTGTGCACATCATAAAAAGGTGTTGTGAAAATGTCTAATGACAACTGAACAACTTTATGAGTCCTTTAGAAAGTAGAAGAAAGTCCGAGCCTTATGTAGGGCGAACCATGGAACCGGCAAAAGAAGGATGAAAGTAGAATAAATGCAGTAGAAATGGAATCTCTTAGACGAATCTGTGCATACTCAGTGTATGATAGAGTGTCGAATGAAAATATAAGAAGTGAATGCGGCGCGAATGGAAAGAATGAATGAAGAAAGAATGGTAAAAAAATTATATGTTAATGGTGTAAATGGAACTAGAAATAGAGGAAGACCGAGGAAAACGTGGCACGATCAAATAAATCAAATATTGAATGTCGGCCACGTGAGGAGTCGGATAAATAGACGCGCGTGCATGACACGATGTGTGAATGTTGAGGAAATATGTCAGGAAAGAAAAGTGTGGCAGTCCATTCTTTCTGCCTACCCCTTCGGAGAGACGGCGTGATGGTTAGTTAGTTAGGAAGTAGAATTTTTGTGCCGTCCGACTGATTTCTAGCCTTGAATTTTTCGGTATACTCGTATAATACGAGAGTAATTAGCTTATATTTTTCATTCAATATTCTATAAATGCCACAGTCAATAATCCGCGTTTACAAAACATGGTTACCAACCTCCAAATGGACATTTTTTTCTTGGAAATAAAATTGTACTACTGTGTGGTCTTTTGTTGCCGTCTTTCGGAAACGCCATTATCGTGAGACTTTCAATACTCCGCTATGTTTGTGAGTCCTTCCACACATCGTACGACGTGTCAGTGCGGGCTTTTGATGTAGAAAGCTGCGGTGTATCTCGGTAATACAAAATAACAGCATGTTGACATTATCGACGGCAAATGTAGCCTGCTCCATGAAAATATTTTTGGCTAACCAAGCAGAAAAGTCAATATAATAATGTAAACACAATAAAACGAAATTGCCAAGTTTTGTAATATTGAAACCGCTTTTGAAATATACTATTTATATACTATATTAAATTGACCCTCAAGTATGGAAGCAAAGGATATAACTGGCAAAAGAAGGTTTAAGTAAGTATAATGGATACTCTGGAAAGAGTACTGCCTCACTGACGTCGACATATTTGGATTCCTTCTGATATGTATGATTTTTTTGGTCTCATGCTGTTTTGTTTTATTTTATCTTTATAATACCGTTTTGTGTCCAAATGAGTCGCCTAAATGTTTTATCGTTTGTAATGTCTCATTTGTGTTTAATGTATAAATAAATAAATAAATAAAATAAATGAATAATAAACGCTCTCTCTTAGAAGAATGTGTAGAAAAAAATACGTGTATGATAGAGTATCGAATGAAAATATAAAAAGTGAATGCAGTGCGAATGAAAGTGTTTTGAACAAAAAAATGAAAGGTTAAATAATGACACATGTAAAGAATGAATGAAGAAAAAATGCTTACATCTAATCTCAATGGATGGCGCTAGTGATTGAACTAAAATATGTGAAATGTTTCTCAAAATGGTAGCATATATACAACTTTCAAAAATAATTGTCAGACGTGGTGTTCGTAAGAAGGGCAGAATGGGTAATGTTGTATTACATAAAGCGATCGCTTAACCCAACCAATGACAGGTCATAAGTACTGTAAACACCTCGACCACCATATTCTGTTTCCAAATAATTTACATCTTCGTCTCTATTGAGATACAATTAATTATTGAAGAAATAATGGTAAAAATAGTACATGTTAACGATGTAAATGGAACTAGAAATAGTGGAAGACCGAAGATAACGCGGCATCATCAAATAAATCAAATATTGAATGTCGGCCAAGTAAGTAGTCGGAGATATCATCGTGCGTGTTTGACACTATGTATGAATGTTGAGGGAGCGAGCGAAGTATGTCAGGAAAGAAAAGTGTCGCAGCCCATTCATTCTGCCTATCCTTCACGATTTCATCATGTTAACTTATATTTTATAATTCAAAATGGCCTTCTACCATGAATTTCTATAATAACATGATCTTAAATGATTTTTTTCTTGTTAGTTTTCTAAAATGTTCTCGTATTAAAACAACTTTGATATTTAAAATAAAATTTCTCTCTTATTATTTCCCACAATGAATATTATAACCATATCGTTCATTTTCATATGACAAAACATTCATAAAACAGACTTTTAATCTATATTGAATACGTAATAGGAGTTTTAAATCAATTTCCAAAAATTATATAAATGAATATTTAATGTTATGTTATTAGGATAGGTTTAAGCGGAATTTAAAAAGAACTTCCTTGAAAAATATCATTTATTTAATAAAAATAATGGCGTTGAACTTTTAAATGTTTAAATAATGAGAGGAACGTTAAGATGGTGTTAACACATGAAATAAATTATTGAATAATGAATGGTAAAAATGTGATATGTTAATGGAACTAGAAATAGATAAAGACCGAGGAAAATGTTGCAAGATCAAATAAATCAGATATTGAATGTTGGCCACGCGAGTAGCCGGAGAAATCGACGTGCGTGCATGACACGATGTATGATGTTGAGAGAGCGAGAAAAGTATGTCAGGATAGAACAGTGTCGATCCATTATTTCTGCCTACTCCTTCGGAGAGACGACGTGATGGTTAGTTAGTTATTTAGTTTATTAATTGTGACTTTAATTGTAATTTATGCTGATTTATACGATTACTATGAGTATATACTTAGAGAAAGCACGATCCGAAATTCACTTGAATATTAAAACAAATGGAAGATTCTGGAATTGTCCTCTACAGGGACGGACTGGCACGTGTCTCTTATCTCGTGTCACGTGTCATGTTAGTAGAGATGCATTATTCAGGGCTGCATCGGTATCGGTGCAGGCTGCAGGGTACAGGACCAAACTAGGTGACAATGGCACTTTAAACCCTAAAATATTAACATCAGTGAACATACAAAGCTTATACGATAGATTTATCGATATATATGTAAGTGTGTATTTCTGAGATCGGCATTAATAATATAATAAATACTGAAAAAGATGTTCATCAAGAAGTTTTCCTTTACTGGTTTCCAAATATTTTCTTATGATCCTTGCTGGTGGGTACCTCAATTACCTATATTACTAGTTATTTTTTAGTTTTATTTCTATATTTTGTGTTTACTTTCAATTCTACAGTGCTGATTCAATCAAGGTCTGGGTTCCATAGAGGTACATGTTCTGACATGCGCCTCACAGCTGAGGAAACCATAGAAAACCTTAGCCGGAACATCAAGACGGTTTGGACACATGGAAATAATTAATGAAAAAAGAATTAATGGAAAAGAAAGTATCATATATATTCACGTTGTAAATGGAACTAGAAGGAAGAAGATGCATAGAGAAAGACCGAGAAAAACGTGGCACGATGAAAACAATCAATGTTGAGAAATCGAGAGATGTATGTTTGGAAAGCACAGTGCAGCGGTCCATTCTTTCTGCCTTACTCTTCGAAGAGATTACGAAACATGTGTTAAATTATTCAACTAGAGAATTAGATACCTTGGCAGCATTATCACTAAAGCGCTTGATCCGGACATTGAAATAAAATGCAGAATTGAAGTTGCACGAGGTGCATTTAATAAAATGAGGACATTCTTTTGCAACGATAATTTTAACTTGAAACTCCTACAAAAAATGATTAAATGTTATATATGGTCTGTTCTACTATATGGCTGCGAAACCTGGACTCTGAAAGTGAATGTAAAGAACCGGTTGGAAGCGTTCGAGATGTGGATATATCGCAGAATGCTCCGTATACCGTGGACCGATAGACCGATAGTAATGCAAACGTACTACAGAGAGCCAGAGCCAATAGAGAGCTGTTGTCGAGTGTGAAAATTAGAAAGATCTCACATTTGGGTCGTGTGCTAAGGGGAGAAAAATACCACCTCCTTCGACTGATATTAATGGGTAAAGTGGAGGGACGTCGGGGAGTTGGTAGAAGGCAGCTGTCCTGGCCTCACTCAAAGAGTGGACAGGAATTAGGAGAGTTCAGAACCTGTTCCAAATGGCGCAGGATAGATATGCATTTGCTGCAGTGATCGCCAACGTTGGGGGGACCTGACACGGCACCGAAAGAAGACGAGAATTAGAATCTATTATTGTAGTGTTATGTATTGTATGATGTGAACTCTATTGAGAAATCGATAAACTAAGATTGTATGGTCAGGTAATCCAGCGTAAGCTCCCTGTTAATAGAGCAGATTACGTTTAATTATTAATATGAAATACGACAACTAATAACGATTAAAGACGAATCATTTCCTTTCATCGGGGAGGCAGATTGAGAGATTAGTGGCATGTTTCCACTATAATTTGTCACTAATTAAACCCCTGAGGTTTCGCGAAGACCTTTGATATACAATAATTGTATTTATTAAGTAACTGCTTTGATCAATACTGTATCAACTCAGAAGTATTATACATAAATTTACATAGCTTTTATAAAGAATAATCTTAATTTGATCACAATAAAAATGCACGTAAAACACACAAAATGTTTAATGAAATTATTAAAAAAATTCTTTTATATTTACCATAATGGTAACAACGAAAATGAGGCGAGTAAAGATGAGTTTTGGGACAAAGTGAGAGAGACATTGGTGTGTAAGAGTGAAAACGAAAGATTGATAATAGCAGGTGATATGAACGGTTGGGTGGGAATCCGTAGGAGTGGGTACGAGGAATGTCTGGGTACGTTTGGTGATAGACGAATAAATGATAATGGAAGGAGACTGCTTGAGTTGTGTATAGAATGGGGTCTCTTTGTATCAAATACCATCTTCGATCATAAGAGAATCCATCTCTATACTTGGGAAAGAGGATTTGAAAGGTCCATTATAGATTACGTCATTGTAGACTCTAGATTACGGGCGGATACTGTTGATTCAAGGGTCTTCAGGGGAGCCGAACTGGAAACGGATCATTTTTTAGTAGTGGCAAAAGTGATCTTATTCCGGGGATGGCGAACCAGAAGAAGCAAAACAGTAGCCGCACCGACTAGAGTCAAAGTTGAAAAACTGCAAAACAATGACGTAAGAAATAATTTCGTAAGAAAAGTGAAAGATAGATTGAGTGAGCGGGATGTAAGTGAGTTGAGTATTGACGAGACCTGGAAATACTTGAAGGAGAGTTTGTGTGAATCAGCGAAAGAATCGTGTGGTGTGTGTGTACAAGGAAGAAGGAAAGGGGATGCATGGTGGAATGATGACGTAAAGATTGCTGTTAAAGAGAAGAAAGATGCTTGGTTGAATATGTTGTCGATAAATAAGAATGACAGAGTTAAGTATGAAAGAGCAAAAGATTTGTATAAGGTATGCAAGAAGAGAGTGAAGTCGGTAGTGAAAGCGCGGAAAGAAAAGCTGAAGGAGGAAGAAGGGCTCAAAATGACAAACAACTTCCAAGCAAATTTAAAAATGTTTTGGAAAGAAGTTAAAAAGCCCGAAATCCTCCTGATAGTGGATGTGTGAAAGCAATTTTAGACAACGAGGGAAGAATGTTAACGGAGAGTAAGATCATACAAGAAAGATGGATGGAATATTTTAAGGAGATGTATGGTGGTGATACAAGCGTGATCGAAAATATGACAGCTAGTGCGAGTGCGGGACCTATGAATGATAATATTGAAAAAATAAGTACGAATGAGATGAAAAGATCCGTGAGTGCAATGAAAAGTGGAAAAGCTGTTGGGTTTGATTGTATTGCCATAGACTTTATTAAAAGCGGTGGCGAAGTGGTTTCTACATGGTTATGTAAGTTATTTAACCAGTGCTTGGAGGAGGGATATACGCCGCTAGACGGAGGAGAGCAGTAATTATGCCCTGTACAAAGGAAAAGGATCGCGTATGGAATGTGGAAACCACAGAGCTATTAGTCTTTTGAGTGTCGTTGGTAAAGTCTATGGCAGAATTTTAATAGAAAGAGTAAGAAAATTGACGAGTGACAAAGTTTGGGATGTGCAAGGTGCCTTTATGAATGGCAGAGGATGTATGGATCAAATTTTTGGACTTCGTACATTGACAGAGAAGTTTCTGGCCAAAAATCGCAAACTTTTCTGTGCATTTGTCGACTTACAAAAAGCATATGATTACGTTAATAGAGAAAAGTTGTGGAAAATATTGTCTGAATATGGAATAAGTACAAAACTGATCACGGCCATTAAGTCGCTATACACGGAAAGCACTGCTAGTGTCAGAGTAAATGGAGATCTTACAGCCTGGTTTGATATCAATAAAGGTGTCAAACAAGGTTGCGTAATGTCCCCGTGGTTATTTAATCTGTATATGGACAATTGTATGAAAGAGCTGAAAGGGTTGGATGTAGGTGCCAAAATGAGCGGAGTGTCAGTAAGCTGTCTCTTGTATGCGGATGTCCTACTTGCTGAACGAGCATGCACTACAAGTCCTGGTGAATTGTATGTATGAGGTATGCATGCGAAATGATCTGATGATGAATGTTAATAAGTCCAAGGTAATGATTTTTGAAAAGGAAGAAACCATGACAGTCTGCAACATTAGCGTGAATGGTGAAAATTTGGAGCAAGTAGTTGAGTTTGTGTATTTAGGTAGTATGTTTACAAGAGATGGGAGAGTGGAGAGGGATATTGAAAGAAGGGTTGGGGCAGGCAACAAAGTGAATGGTGCACTTAAAGTTGTCATCGCAAACAAAAACCTATCCAAAAAAGCTAGAATGGCAGTGCACAATGGTGTTCTTCTACCGACCCTCATGTATGGAAGCGAAGCATGGAACTGGCAAAGGAAGGATGAAAGTAGAATAAATGCAGTAGAAATGAGATCTCTTAGACGAATGTGTGGATACTCTGTGTATGATAGAGTGTCGAATGAAAATATAAGAAGTGAATGCGGTGCGAATGATGGTGTCATGAACAAAATAATGAAAGGATCATTAAGATGGTTTGGACATATGGAAAGAATGAATGAAGAAAGAATGGTAAAAAAATTATATGTTAATGATGTAAATGGTACCAGAAATAGAGGAAGACCAAGGAAAACGTGGCACGATCAAATAAATCAAATATTGAATGTCGGCCATGTGAGGAGTCAGAGAAATCGACGCGCGTGCATGACACGATGTATGAATGTTGAGGAAGCGAGAGAAATATGTCAGGAAAGAAAGGTGTGGCAGTCCATTCTTTCTGCCTACCCCTTCGGGGAGACGGCGTGATGGTTAGTTAGTTAGTTAGTTAATTTTGTGTTGTAGATGTTTAATGTTTCTTTTTTATATACTATAAATCACTCACTATATTAAAAAAATAAAAATGTAATACCCAACATGTTTCGGACACACGAGCCCTTCATCAGTGATATTATATATAATAAATATAAATATTAAAACTTTTTTTTCACAAATGTTGTCAGATTTGACAGATATTAATTTTTGGCTGTCAAAACTGACCACATTTTTGGAAAAAAAATAGGTTTATTATTTTTAATATTTATATTACATATATCACTGATAGATTGGGCTTGTGTGTTCGAAACATATTTGGTATTTAATATTAATTTTTTTAATTTAGTGAGTGTTGTATACTAAGTATAAAGTATAAAAAAAAGAAACATTATACATCTACAACACAAAATTATTGCGAAAATAGAAGAAATTTTTAAATAATTTCATAAAACATTTATAACCTTAAAACCCTAAGATATTCAGCAATTACTAAAAATGTATGCCCAAATAAAACATGTTTGTTTGTGGATATAACGTGCCTGTATTATAAAATATTAAAGATTGTTGTGTCGTTCCAAAATCTCGAGACATGTAATTTGGCGTATTGTATGTCAAATTGTCTTTATTCCCCGCCACAACCAACAGCGTTGCAATGTGAAATGTCTAGAAACAAAGAGTACTGATACGATTTAAAAAAAAAAACATATTTCATGTTTTTTTTACTCTTTCAATTGGAATCCATGTTTTGTTTCAAATATGAGTTTGTCGGATATAAACCATTTAAAAATATATATATTAAAATAATTTAAAATATAATGTACTCTGTTTTACCACCTCTTAATTTTTTTTATTAAACCGACCGGTTTCGCTCTAGTCGGAGCTTCGTATGGGTTATAAAAATAGACTTCTTTAAGTACACATGTGTTACATTATTCTAATTAATAACACACCACAATTTATGTGCTCCATACGTATTATGAGTACAATTAAATACATTGTTAAATTTAAAGTGTATGAAAAACAGATTATTATGTAATTTTCAACACAATTAAATCACCGTTCTTCTTCTCTTCTTCTTCCTCAGCCTATTCCTGTCCATTCCTGGACAAAGGCCTCCTCCATTCGCTTCCATGTCACTCTGTCTTGTGCAGACTGCATCCAGGTTATTCCGACATGTCTGTTCAGGTCATCCTTAAAATCACCGTTCAAGTAGCACTAAATAAGATTTTTTTAATTGTTCATTTACCAAGTACATGGTTTTGAAAGTTAATGATTATTTTGAAATTTGAAAGTCAGCATATATTCATCTTGGAATACTTTATAGGTTCCAAAGGATGTCAGTAGAAACTCCAACATTGTCAACAACAACTCTACAAAGTTTCAACTCAAACAGATGTGCGAACGCATATGGAACGAACACACAGACATTAAAAAATATATATAATTTTTTTTTTAATTTTTAACTTTTCTTAAAATTGCGAAGATTTTCACGGTTGGTAGCAATATGTTTTTTGGGATCTTGGGAAAATCCGTTTTAAGGTCCATTTACACTGGACAGTCATCAGCCGATACCGACAAGTCACGATAAAAATTGCCTTGAATCTCACTGACGTTATCTCAAATGCTATAATAAAATCGCCATCGGGGGTTGCCGAAGAAAGCACCTATCTATAGAAAATTGACACTTAGTAAAAATGATTAATATTTTTCAGGATGGGTTTCCTACAGTATATAATTATTTTTTGCAGAATACCATTTTTCTACCATTTAAATTCGCCGTGGAGAAGGCGATTATCTCGGATTTAAATATGATTCGAACGGAATCGGCATTAATTAAAAGTAAAAAGACACCATCAAAACAAGCAAAACGATTATTTGCTCAACGCAAACGCGTGATGTGTCGGTATCGGCTGATGACGGTTCAGTGTAAATGGACCTTTACTCGTCATTCTCGACCGACGTTTCGGAGATCGTTGTAGTCTCCATCTTCAACGAGATTTTTCCAAAATCCCAAAAAGTCTATATCTTAACATTGTTTTTTATAAAAATCAATTTATGTAATAAATATTCCGTTTTTTATTGAAATTAACAACAACAACAACAAACCATCACGCCGTTTCCCCGCAGGGGTAGCAGGGAGAATGGACCGCTACACTACTCTATCCTGACATACCTCTCTAGATTCCTCCACATTCATACAGCGAGTCCTACATGCACGTCGATTTTTCCGGCTTCTGACATGACCAACCTTAAAAATTAGATTAATTTGGTCATGCCATGTTTTCCTTGGTCTACCTCGACTCCGTACTCCATTTAGATCGTTAACGTATACTTTTTTAACCATTATTTCTTTACCCATGTGCTCCATATGTCCGAACCAACGCAGCGTTCCTTGAATAATTTTGTTCATAATGCCTTCTTTCGCTCTACATTCTTTTCTTATATCAGCATTTGAGATTCTGTCCTACATCTTTCTATCATACATACGTCTTAGGAACCTCATCTCTACCGCATTTATTCTAATTCTTTTGAAATACATTTTTACGTATTCTAGTTTTATCAGTGAAAAGTTGCATTTCGTGTTTTACATCGTATATAATATGAATTTATTCTCCGTGTGTATAGTGTGCAAGAGAGTGTTAGAGTTTGACTCACAGCCCTCTTCCCTCCCGTCATACATCTCAGCATCACCTCGCAGCTGTGGACCAACGCAGCTGCCCGCTAATGCCTGGCGCATGTATTGTAGTATATGTTAACTTCGTGGCCTCGTGCCCGCCGTAATAAGCAGAAACTGAAAGCCGAGATGAGAACATAAACCACGATTTTAAAGTCACTCTGTCGCAACGTGCATTGAGGTTTATGTCGAGCATAAATAAAAATTGGTATTGATTGAAATCAGCGATCGGTTGGTCCACCTGCCTTTATTCATTTTTTTTTACTTTAACTAACTAACTAATCATCACACCGTCTCCTCAGGGGGGTAGACAGAAAGAAATGGCCGTCTCATTGTTCTGTCCCGGAATAAGAATAATAATAATATAATAATAATATGCTAACCTTTAAAGCGCCGTTTTTGTGATGTAATCACCTCAAGGGCGCATTAAGACGTGTTTTAAATCTAAAAATCAAAATTTTCGCGATTGGTTAAAAGGTATAGTAGAACAAACTATTAGTGTTTAAATTGGGTATGAAATATGGAAAAGTTGGGTTTTCGTTTAGATCTGAAATCTGTCGGATCATTTATGCATCTGAGGTGTGAAGAGAGATTGTTCCAAGCTGATGGACCGGCTACCGCGAACGCTCGATCCCCGAAATTTGTACTAGGGCAACGCTTCGGCTCAACTATTCTTCCTATCACCGAGGAGTTCGCCGAGCGAAGTGTGGATTTCCTTGTATTTAGGATGTCCGTTATACAGAGTTCAGATATATAACTTGGTGCCATTCCATGTAAAGCTTTCAAGACTGTCCAGCAGAGTTTATACTGGATTCTCTACATTCATTTATCATGTCATGCACGCACGTAGATTTCTCCGACTCACGTGAGCTACCGATACCGATCAAAACTGAAACTGAAAAGAACTAGTGTGAAGTGTATATTTTATATTATGTATTTTATGTGAAATCTCACAGTGTAAGAGATTTTAAAAATCTTATGTTAAATCTCAAAAAGTGCTATTTTAAATTTAACTATGATATTTAACTGCAATTTTAATTAATTTTTTTTAATTTCTTGTTTTTTTTAATATCTCGAATAACCAGGACGTTGTCTTATGTAAGTTAACAAGGACAAAATTTTTTGTGTTGAAGTTTCTTGATATAAGATCATTTTACTAGTTAAATATATTTTGTAATCTATTAAATAACTGTAGGATTTTTCTCGACCGGTTTCAGCTGCAATACTAAAATATAGTAAATTTAGGGGGTTTATCTTGAATAATAGTTTCAAAACATATTATTCGGATTTTTATTATAGGAAAAATAATAATATTATAATTATTATATTATTATAATTATTATATAAAAAAGCTAGAATGGCAGTGAACAATGGTGTTCTTCTACCGACCCTTATGTATAGAAGCGAAGCATGGAACTGGCAAAAGAAGGATGAAAGTAGAATAAATGCAGTAGAAATGAGATCTCTTAGACGAATGTGTGGATACTCTATGTATGATAGAGTGTCGAATGAAAATATAAAAAGTAAATGCGGTGCGAATGATGGTGTTATGAACAAAATATTGAAAGGATCATTAATATGGTTTGGACATATTGAAAGAATTAATGAAGAAAGAATGGTAAAAAAATTATGTATTAACGATGTAAATGGAACTAGAAATAGAGGAAAAGACCGAGGAAAACGTGGCACGATCAAATAAATCAAATATTGAATGTCAGCCATGTTAGGAATTAGAGAAATCGGCGCGCGTGCATGACACGATGTATGAAATATTTCAGGAAAGAAAAGTGTGTCAGTCCATTCTTTCTGCCTACCCCTTCGGGGAGGCGGCGTGATGGTTAGTAAGTTAGTTAGTTAGTTTTAAAAAGTGAGTATTGTATACAAAGTATGTATATAAAAAAAAATATTCAAAGTTTGATTTAAAAATAGCTGATCGGTATTTTATTTGGAAACATTGGTTTTGCTTTCCTGTAATATTGGTTTTTGATTAGTTATAACCTATTGTCAACACCCTACTGATATTTGCACATTTCCGTGTTCGGTTATCTCTTTGCGTTGCTATACGCAATTAATCTTTCTTCTTAATGATACATATTACATATGATATTAAAAAAAATACAGTTAGGAGCATACAGTTTCGAATACTTGTAAATGTACGATTGATATTTCCTTCACAGTCTATATTTTACACACATCCTAACGATACAGCAGCTCAATCAATCATCGGATGGTTCGAATATGCTGTCATTTAATGGTATTTTTTATTCCTCCACAGATTTGTGAAGCCGAATGAACCTAATATCTACACGTTTCAAATGAACCTTCCTTTATGAGCTTTCTCTAATGTCCCCCACGCGTCTGCTGTCAGAATTTTGAAAATGCATAAATCTGTCAGTAGGTTCTTCTAATTAATGGCTTCACACACTCTCTCCCCTGGATCGGAACCCCAATCCACGGGCGGCCACGCAAGACATGTGACGAACCGTTTACCACTTCAAGACGGCATAAACTTGAATGTTAGCGGTAAAATTCATAAGTCTTGCTAAAGCATCATCAAAAACATACCAAGCAAAAAATATTGGATAAAACTTCTAGGAAACAGGCGTTTTTATTTATTTTAAATATTTAATATAGAGTTTTGCGTAATTATGCAACAAGCATTAATATATACTCAAAGTAATTAAATATTTTTATACAAATATAGTTCTAGTCTATGCCTGCTCAGTTTTTGTTATTTACCATAGCTATCAAGACAAATAAATGTATTATATTATATGGTATTTGTATGTAAATACTTCCACGGTGGGCTGGTTATGTAGATAGAATGCTAGAGGGTCGAACACCACAAATTATATCCAGATGGGTGCCTCGCGAATAGAGACCAAGAGGCAGACCTTGGAAAAGATGGGCTGATTGCGTGGAACAAGATTGGGAGAAAATGGAAGGAGTTAGGGAATGGAGAGAGATGGCCAGAGACAGAAGTCAGTGGAGGACCGTTGTGGAGGAGGCCTATAGCGTAGACCGTGTAGCGCCGAGAAATGAAAGAATGAATGTAAATACTTCCAAAGTATTCCATGATCATTTACGTAAGAATCATAAAACATAAATATTTATATTTTTGATGTTTTACATAATAGTTTTTATACATATACCAATATACCTGTGCTTTTACCCATTTAAAAGCTTATAACAAAATTACGAATGTAATCTTCTGTTGGGATTTTTATTGGAAGCGATACTTCTAGTATACTTCTTTTTCTTCATGTGCCAAATCAGGTCTCCCCGACGTTAGCAATCACTTCTGTAAAAGCTCCCCTGTCGTGCCCCGCTCGGAACAACTCCAGCATGCTCCCTATTCCAGTTCAATCTTTGATGTTGCGCAGCCAAGCCTTCGGGCAAGACCACGCCGTCCCTCAATTTTGCCCATTGGCATAAGTTGGAGTATCTCGTATTTGTCTCCACGCAAGATGTGACCCAGATAGGAAATCTTACGGACCTTAATACATTTCAATAATTATCTTTTGCAATGAGCTCTCCTCAGGACTTGCTGATTAAATCTGTCCACGGTATACGAAGCATTATTGTGTGTGACCACATTTCGAATGCCTCTAACCGGTTCATATTATTCAATAAAGGCATTCCAAAAAAGTCCCATATAACACAACATCTCAAAGAACTTCACTGGCTTAAGAGTCCAGAAAAAATCCAGTATAAACTCTGCTAGACATTCTTCAAAGCGTTACATGGATGGCTCCAAATTATGAAATCTGTAAAACGGACAGCATAAATACAAGGAAATCCACACATCGCTCGGCGAACTCCTCGGCAATAGGAAGATTAGTTGAGCCAAAGCGTTGTCTTATTACAAATTTCGGGGATCGAGCCGGTTCATCAGCTTGGAACAATCTTCCTTCATACCTCAGATGCATAAATGATCCGACAGGTTTCAGATCTAAGCTGAAAACCCATCTTTTTCATATTTAATACCAAATTTAAAACTTGCATATTTAGTTCAATTATACTTTCTAATCGATCGCGAATATCAATCAGATGCAGCTTTCTCATTTAGATTTAAAACACGTCTTAATGCGCCCTTGAGGTGATTACATCACAAAAACGGTGCTTTAAAAGTTATCATATTATTATTATTATTATTTATAGTATGCACCTTCAGAGTCCAGGTTTCCGAACCATACAACAGAACAGACCAAATTTAACATTTCAACATTCTCTACTAAGTTTCAAATTTCTTTTAAATCATAATTATTTAAATTAAATCTAAAATATTTGTGTAATATAAAATATTTTACTAATAATACAACACAAATAAAGATTCACAACTTTTTTACAACTGATGGTGTAAATATTGTATTTTATCATCTGTGGTGTGGTATTCGGTATCTTGTTTGCAGTCGGAAGCTGACGAGCCGCGTGCTGTGTGTGGACCCACCTACTTGAAACACGTTTTACGAAGCTGCACTCAATGCAAGGGATATTATGATTTGTCTTTTCATTTAGTTTAATGTTCCTCTTAAAGGACTCCCGTGTGGTTTCATTAGGAGCAGCGGAGTCATTCAAAATGGGAATATCGTAAACTTCTTTAAGTTAATGTCGGACTCCATTTTTACTGCGCGAGCTTCTGTTCCATTTGCATTAATGTGAGGTTATATTTCATTGCTTATGTAAACTTAAATACGTAATTGTTAAAGTATTCTTAGAATAATTTAGCTTCTCGATAATCGATTACCTTATGAGAACAAGTAAACTATAATGACAAGGAAAAATGGATTATTTATTGTTTCTTGAGCAATGATGTAAAACTCCATATTAAATAATTAATACGAATGAAAACGTCAGTTTTCTAGAAAGTTTATTATGTTTTATGTGAATGACATGTTTCGCCCAAAACTCAATATTAAATAATTAATACGAATGAAACGTCAGTTTTTTAGAAGTTTTATTATATTTTATGGGAATGACATGTTTCGCCCTTCTTTCCTTTAATACATTAAATGCCTTAGAAGGGCGAAACATGTTATTCCCATAAAATATAATTAAACTTCTAGAAAACTGACGTTTTCATTTGTATTAATTATGAAATATACTAAGTTTTTTCGGGGATATTCTTCATTAGAACTACTAGAATCTTACACTTTTTGTGTTCGAAATCTTCAGATCCATAAAAAAAATCGTTTTTATTCGTATTGACTATGATTTGGAAGGATTTGGAATTGTTATTATTCTGTAATGTTTATAATTTTTTTGAATAAATTGAATTGAATGATGGAGTTTGGCAATTAACTCGTTTTTTGTTTGTAATTAATACGAATGAAAACTGCCTTTTGCCTGTCTGAGGCATTATCAAATGTCGACCCTTTGTTAATATTTAAGACAGGCGAAACATGTCAATTTATATAATTTATAGGTTTAAAGCAAAAAAGCATTTGAGGAAAACACGTTAAAATTTATATAACCATCTAACTAACATGCCGTCTCTGAAGGGGTAGGCAGAAAAAATTACCCACCTATACTCTTATTTCCTGACATATATTTCTCGCTTCCTCAACATTCGATTTCTTCAAATCTTCACGTGGCCAAGATTTAATATTTGATTGATTTGATCTTGGCACTTTTCCTCTCTATTCCTCTATCTCTTGTTACATTTACATAGTTTATATAAACCTTCGTTATCATTCTTTCTTCATTAATTATTTCCATGTTTCCAAACAATTTTGCACTCCTATTAGATTTTTTCATGGCTAATAAATAGTATCTATCGCCATTTTATTGTCACGTGAATTTCAGACTAAAGACATTGTGACATTCATACTGCCATCGCCAGGAATTGAACCTGGGACTTTCGGTATGGCAGTCAAAGCATTACCACTCTGCCACGAAAGTCGTCTAGTTAGTTTTAATGCTAGAAACATTTAAAATATATTTGTTACAATGTTTTCGTGACCACTCTGTTGTAAGTCCAGCAATTTGGGTCCAGGGTCGTAAATATATTGTTTACCTGTTCTATGTACTTCATGAATGTCTACCCTGCAAAGTAATGATTGGCTCTATTTTTTGTTGTTGTTAGGTATTATTGGATTTTCTATCACTTACTTAAAGATGTTTCCTAAACAATTGTTGGATCATCCTAGTAGGCGGAGCAGGCAAATGAAAGTTGTATATCTTTTCCAGATACTCGGTGTTTTTGAAAACACAAATACATACAGTTTTCGCACATTATTTTACATTGTTATATTATATAGATTAACACTATATGATAAAATATCGAACGATGTGATAGAATATGTAAAATTAAAAAAGGATCCCTGAAATGGTATGAACATATAACTTTCAGAATATCGTTGTAAAGGTAACACAAACAAAAAATTTAAATATGTAAAATATTTTTTTTATGAATTCACTAAACATATTTTTTTAAAAGGTGAAAAAACTAACTAACTAACCATAACGCCGTTTCCCCGGAGGGGTAGGCAGAGAGGATGGATCGTCTTATTGTTCTATCCTGACATAATTCTCGCGCCTCTTCTACATTCACACATCGTGACATGCACGCTTGTCGATTGTTCCTACTTCGAACATGGCCGCCTTTCAGAAATTGATAATTAATTTGGTTGACTCGACTTCTTTTCCCATTCACACTAATTGCATATATCTTTTTAACCATTCTTCCCTCATCCATTCGTTCCATATGTCCATCTTAGTGACATTTATTAATTTTATTTATCACGCATTCATCCGCCTTACATTCCTTTCTTACTTCATCATTAGATATTTTATAATACATTGTTTTTTTCCACATTCTTCTTAGTGATCTGCTTTCTACGGGATTTATTCTAGTTTCATCCTTCTTCTGCCATGATGAAAAAACAGTGTTTTAAATTATAAAATTTTGTCATTATGGAATACCAGTGTTAACGCCTCGTTTAATAAAATAAAAATATGAGAAGACTTCTGTTTTAAAAATGTGATCTTGAATCTATCGGAAAAATTCACAATTTTGTAAAAAAAAGCTTTTTTAATATTTAATTTTCTAGTGCTGGTTCTCGGTATTGGGTAGTTAGTTTGGGAGTATCTACCCCGCTGAGATAGCTTGAGAGGGCACGTGCTGTCGTTATGAGGGAAGGGAGTTCCCCCCTCACCCGTCCTTTTCCTCCCTATTCCTTATCCTCCACCTAAAGCAATAGATATCATAGTAGCTACCGCTCCCAGTAAAAGCTCTGATAAGCATGTGTTTTGTGATAGGATGGTTCCGAAGCAAAATAATTGAATTCATTTAATTTTGTTAAATATATATATTTTAAATTATTTATTGTATCTTGAACAATGATGTAAAACAAATAAACAAACCATCACGCCGTTTCACCGCAGAGCTCTTCTTCTTCTTCTTTTTAACCTATCACACCTGCATGCACCACGGGGCCTCAAGGAACCTTCTCCACCCGACTCTATCGCATGCCTGATGCCTTACCCTCGTCCTGCAGGGCTCTTCTCCAGGAGGCTCTAGGTCTGCCTCGCTTTCTCTTTCCCCCCATAGGGGACCAGTCTAGTGCGCCCTGAGCGATGCAGGCTGGGTTCCGTCTCAGAGTGTGACCGATCCACTGCCATTTGCGTCTAGCGACTTGTTCTCTAATTGCACTTTCGCCTGCCATGGTCCAGAGAACGGCATTTGACACTGTTTCCAATAGATTTTGAATATTGAGCGAAGGCACCTATTTATAAACACCTGGAGTTAACCAATAACGTCCGCGGCAGATTTCCAAATCTCACATCCGTACAGCAGTACGCTTTTAACGCTACTGCTGAATATTTGGAGCTTGAGCTTTCTCGAAATGATACTGGAATGCCATACAGGGCCATCACCGCAGAGGTAGGCAGAGATACTGAACCGCCACACTATTCTATCCTGACACACCTCTCTAGTTCTTCCACATTTATATGAGTAATCATACACCCACGTCGATTCTTCCGACTTCTTACATGTTGCCATGTTTTTTTCCGTCTACCTCGACTTCGTACGCCATTTACACCGTTAGCGTATACTTTCTTAACAATTCTTTCTCCATCCATGCGCTCTATATGTCCGA
The DNA here is from genome assembly GCA_022606425.2 of Lepidostoma basale. Taxonomy (NCBI): domain Eukaryota; kingdom Metazoa; phylum Arthropoda; class Insecta; order Trichoptera; family Lepidostomatidae; genus Lepidostoma; species Lepidostoma basale. Next base: position 944,414 of record JAHDVF020000860.1, on the reverse strand, counting down.
ACGAAATTTTAATTTTTTTTTTTAACACTAATAAAGAAATAAACGATGAATAGTTTAAAAATTAAGTTATAATCCTAGATTGGTTTGCAGCAAATTAAATATCTTTGCTAGTTCTTGGGTCTTTAATGTGGTAGTTTCCCTTAACTTTCCTTTGTATATAAAACATTTTATTTGAATCCAAATACCTGTATACAACTTTTTAGCTATTGATTCTCATGACATGTGATAGGTAGCTAGTCTATCGCAATTTTTATTATCACATGAATTATACCAGACCAAAGAGAGTGATTTTTTTTCACGAACCCAGAACCTTAAGTATGTTAATCACAGCTGTTACCACTCTACCACAAATAACCGATAACCGATGTATCATATATTATATATATATATGTATTATATCCACTAAAGCAAATGTGGCAGTACATAATGGAGCTCTAGCGTCAACCCTTGTGTATGGAAGTGAAGCTTGGAGCTGGCAAAAAATTATGAAAGTAGGATAAATGCCGTAGAAATGATACACACTGAGAATAATGTGCGGGAAAATGATATATGATAGAATTCCAAACGACGAAACAAGGAATAAATGTAAGGCAGATGATTGCATCAAAAGTAAAATTAAAAAAATAACCCATAAATTAGTTTGGATATATGGTGCGTAGAATCCCCGGGTTACGGCCGGCTACCAACAACGACGACTACATCTGGCAACTTTCAACGGACGAACGCTGAGATTGAATGAACACATTGAGGCACTCGAGGTGGAACTGAGTAAGATAAAGTGGCACGTTCTGGGACTATCAGAAGTCCGTAGAGAAGGAGAAGATACGATAACCCTCGACTCTGGCCATCTACTCTACTATCGAGAGGGAGGCGAACAACTCTCCCAAGGCGGCGTTGGCTTCCTGATCAACAAAGCCCTGATCAATAATGTAGTGGAGGTGAGCAGTGTGTCGGGCCGCGTGGCATACATGATCCTCAAATTAACGGATAAATACTCTCTAAAGATCATACAAGTATATGCACCTCAAAGTAAATATCCGGATGAGGATGTAGAGGCCTTCTATGAAGACGTTACACGGGCCCTAGATAACACCACCAAAACCCACTTCAGTGTTGTTATGGGAGATTTCAACGCCAAAATGGGAATACAGAAGTTTGATGAATCGTGGATCGGACCATACGGTATTGGTAACAGAAATTCGAGGGGACAAATGCTAGCAAATTTCTTGGAGCTACGGAAATTATTTCTGATGAACTCTTTCTTCAAGAAGAAGCCCCAAAGGAGATGGACCTGGCATAGTGCTGACAAAGTTACCAAAAATGAGATCGACTTCATCATTGCGGACAAGAGACACATAGTTGAAGACGTCACGGTTATCAACAGATTTAAAACCGGAAGTGATCACCGTCTAGTAAGAGCCTGCATAAATATCAACTATAAAATCGAGAGAACTCGACTGATGAGATCAACTATCCGCCCAAATCTGCTGGAAGCCAATGTGAGCTCCGATAATTTCCAACTAGAACTTAAAAACCAATTTGACGCGTTGGAAGATACCGAAAATGTTGATGAGGAGAACACATGTATAACAAAAATCCTATACGAAACCGGACGTAAACACTTTCCAACGAAGCGTGATGGAAAGAAGTCCAAACTTTCCAGCGAGACACTGGAACTCATGAAAAGGAGACGAGAAATAGCTGGGTCAGATATGGCTTCAATTACTTCCCGAAACTTGAGTAAACAGATCAATTCGGCGATTCGAAGGGATCTTCGAAACGCAAACACACAAATGATCAAGGACGCAATTGAACAGAATAGGGGGTCCAAAGTGTTTACACAAAAACTGGGCAGAAGCCAACTGACTAAACTGAAAAATGAAGACGGCAATATCGTTACCTCCAAACCAGAGTTACTCGCGGAAGTCGAAAAATACTATGGACGTCTCTACTCTAAACACGCTACAAGGCCCGTACTACATGCAAAGATGGTGATCCCAGAGCTAAAATAACCCGCCACCATACTGACGATCTCCCAGAGATAAACATAGATGAAATTGAGATGGCCCTGAGACAGCTGAAAAACAACAAGGCACCAGGAGAAGATGGAATCACCACAGAACTTCTAAAAGCCGGAGGACTCCCAATTCTATGCGCACTACAAAAAATGTTTAATTCCGTACTGCGTAAAGAATGCACACCGAAAGCGTGGAGCGAAAGTATCGTGGTCCTCTTTTTCAAAAAAGGAGACAAGACTTTGTTAAAAAACTACAGGCCGATCTCACTCCTAAGCCACGTTTATAAGTTGTTCTCAAGGGTCATAACAAACCGTCTTTCCCGCAGATTTGACGATTTTCAGCCTCCGGAGCAGGCTGGGTTCAGAGCAAACTTCAGCACCATAGACCACATCCATACAGTTAGGCAGATTATCCAGAAAACAGAAGAATATAATCGACCCCTATGCCTTGCCTTTGTGGACTATGAGAAGGCCTTCGACTCTGTCGAGACCTGGGCTGTTCTGGAGTCTCTGCAGCGAAACCAGATTGATTGGAATTACGTACAGGTGTTGAAATGCCTCTATAATAACGCCACAATGTCCGTTCAAATCCAAAACCAGAAGACCAAACCGATTGAGCTGCAACGGGGAGTCAGACAAGGGGATGTGATATCTCCGAAGCTGTTCACTTGTGCTTTGGAAGATATATTTAAAACTTTGGACTGGTCTGAACGTGGCCTCAACATAAATGGCGAATACATATCTCACCTTCGTTTTGCGGATGACATTGTTATTCTGGCGGAATCTGCTGGGCATCTAGAAGGCATGCTAGATGAACTGAACACTGCATCCAGACGAGTGGGTCTCGGGATGAATTTGGACAAGACGAAAGTCATGTATAATGAACATGTTATCCCGGGATCAGTAACCGTCGATGGGTCGGCTCTCGAAGTGGTACAAGAATACTTATATCTTGGCCAAATCATACAATTAGGACGAAACAATTTCGAGAAAGAAGCCAACCGAAGAATTCAGTTGGGTTGGGCGGCCTTTGGGAAATTACGTCATGTTTTCACTTCCAAAATACCACAATGCCTCAAGACTAAAGTCTTCAACCAGTGCGTTTTGCCAGTCATAACATACGGAGCCGAGACGTGGACATTGACAAAAGGTCTAGTCTACAGATTCAAGGTTGCCCAGCGCGCCATGGAAAGAGCCATGCTTGGAATAACCTTGAGGGATAGATTTAGAAACGAATTTATTCGACAACAAACCAAGGTGACTGAGGTGGCTCTACGGATAGGCGGGCTGAAGTGGCGGTGGGCTGGCCATATCTGTCGGAGAACCGACAGCCGATGGGGAAGACGGGTTCTGGAGTGGAGACCGCGTACAGGATTCCGTAGAGTTGGACGCCCCCTGCCCGCTGGACCGACGATCTGAAGAGGATTGCTGGACATGGATGGATGGGAGCGGCAATGGATAGGGGGCGGTGGAGGGCTTTGGGAGAGGCCTACATTCAGCAGTGGATGACAGACGGCTGATGATATGGAACGAATGGACGAGATAAGAACAAAAACATCAAAACATCACGCCGTTTACCCGTAGGGGTATGCAGAGAGAATGGACCGCCACACAACTTTATTCTGACACACCTCTCTAGATTCCTCCACATTCATATAGCGAGTCACACACGTACGTCGATTCTTCCGACATCTAACATGACCAACCTTTAAAATTTGATTAATTTGGTCATGCCATGTTTTCCTCGGTCTGCCTCGACTCTGTACTCCATTCACACCATTAACGTTTACTTTCTTAACCGTTCTTTCTCCATCCATGCGCTCCATATGTCCGAACCAACGCAGCGATCCTTTCATAATTTTGTTCATAATACATTCTTCCGCTCTACATTCCTTTCTTATATCAGCATTTGAAATAAGAATGGTAAAAATGTTGTATACAAGCAGTATGAGTGAAAGAGGAAGAAAAGAAAAGCCGTGAAAGACCAAAGAAAGCATGGCATGACCAAATTAATCAAATACTAAAGGCGGCCAAATTCGCTGTCGGAAAAATCTACCTACGAGGGTGCGGGTGATTAGTATGGCAGTCCATCCTCTCTGCCTACCCTTTCGGAAAAACGGCGCGATGGCTAGTTAGTTATAAGCTAAAAAATATATCTTCTGACCACCCTGTCGTTCATCGCGCGCTCTCGGCAGCACCGAATTCCAATCGAAACAGAAACCAGATCAAGTGTTTTTGGCCTGTGTTAAAACATCCAGTGACTAGGAGCGGACATGGCCAGCCACAGCCAGGTACATCCTGCCGGCGTCTGGTGCCGCGGCCGGCCCTCTGGTTGTTGCCATGGCTCCGGCCAGTGACGGGGTATGAAGTCATTTTGATGAAAGTAGAATAAATGCAGTAGAAATGAGATCTCTAAGACGAATGTGTGATAAATCTGTATATAATGGAGCGTCAAATGCAAGTATAAGAAGTGAATGCGACGCGAATAAAAGTGTTATGAACAAAATAATGAAAGGGTCATTAAGATGGTTTGGACACATCGAAAGAATGAGTGAAGACAGAATGGTGAAGAAGGTATATGTAAACGGCGTGAACGGAGTTAGAAATAGAGGAAGGCCTTATTACATTATCAAATGTTGCATTTCATAATGCCTTAGATGGGCAAAACATGTCATTCCCATAAAATATTATACAATAAAACTTCTAGAAAACTGACGTTTTTATTCGTTAAATTAAAACATGATTCCTTTTAAAAAGTAGGATTACCGAAAGCAAGCGCGTCGATATCAAATCACTTTACTTGGATTTTTTTTGTGTGTTTTGTATTGTTTATTTACATCTAAATACAGTGTACATATTTTCAAAAAAAGTTTTGTGATTTATTTTAAACCTATTTTTATATAACGAACTTTCGGCTTTAACGGACACCTCTTCCCCCCAATCAGTTCATTTAATCGAGGTTTTACTGTACTTAATAAAGTGTAGATTGAATAGTTGAATAATTATATTAATTAAAAAAACGGTCTTCATATCTGCAAAGTCAGGCATGTTTTTATAATTAGTATGTTCTGTCCCTGCAGAGGGCGCATAGTGGTTCTGGCGGCAGCCGGAGTCGCCATTAGTCAGCCGAGAGCAGGATGAGATAATCCTTAATGTTCAGAGGTTAAGTACTCCTTCATTTACTGGTGGTTTCTTTACCCCGGTACTTGTTTATGTACACTATACAAGTGTGTGTATAGAGGATCATTTCATATAATTACGAAACCTGCATTGGCTGTATAGAATTCTAACTCTTTTTGGTGCTGGGTGAAGCGGAATATGAGTACGCGTCAGAGATCTATGAACATGGAATAAAATCATCGAAGACTTACGTCGGATAATGGCGTCAAAAATTATTATGCATAAAGCATAGAACAGAATATTTGGAAGCTATTAATGAAATTTAACATAAATAGTCCATTGAAAATATAAGAAGTGAATGCGGTGCGAATGATGGTGTCATGAACAAAATAATGAAAGGATCATTAAGATGGTTTGGACATATGGAAAGAATGAATGAAGAAAGAATGGTAAAAAAATTATATGTTAATGATGTAAATGGTACCAGAAATAGAGGAAGACCAAGGAAAACGTGGCGCGATCAAATAAATCAAATATTGAATGTCGGCCATGTGAGGAGTCAGTGAAATCGACGCTCGTGCATGACACGATGTATGAATGTTGAGGAAGCGAGAGAAATATGTCAGGAAAGAAAGGTGTGGCAGTCCATTCTTTCTGCCTACCCCTTCGGGGAGACGGCGTGATGGTTAGTTAGTTAGTTAGTTAGTTAGTCCATTGTTTTGGCCGAAACACCTTAACATTTTAAAACTGTTAAATTAAATAACTTTGTTTTTGTATCACAATTGTATTTTATTTTACGCGACAACTGTTTCATCAACCTATGTTGACATCATCAGGTGTTACAATAATATATCAAATGTCAAATTTTCGTAGTTTTTCGAATCTTTATGTGTATTTGTTCCTATGTCAATTTGAATAATTTCTTTGATATAATCATCATGTTTGTTAATTGTTGTATTAAATTTTTTCCCTTTAATTATGTTACAGTGTCTTTAATGTAGGTATGTGTAACACGTCCCAACCCTTATGTATGGAAGCGAAGCATGGCACTGGCAGAAGAAATATGAGAGCAGAATAAATGCGATTGAGATGAGGTCCCTAAGACGTATGTGTGGTAGAACGATGTACGACAGAATCTCAAATGCTGATATTAGAAAGGAATGTAGAGCGAAAGAAGTTATTATGAACAAAATTATGAAAGGATCGCTGCGTTGGTTCGGACATATGGAGCGCATGAGTGAAGAAAGAATGGTTAAAAAAGTATACGTTAACGATGTAAGTGGAGTAAGGAGTCGAGGTAGACCGAGGAAAACATGGCATGACCAAATTAATCAAATTTTAAAGGTTGGTTATGTCAGAAGCCGGAAAAATCGACTTAGTTACGTGTATGACTCGCTGTATGAATGTGGAGAAAGTTAGAGAGGTATGTCAGGATAGGGTAGTGTGGCGGTCCATTCTCTCTGCCTACCCCTGCGGGGAAACGGCGTGATGCTTTGTTATTGTTGTATGTGTAACACGTTGTAATTTTAAATGTTACTAACATAAACAATTGTTCTTATATACTCGTAGGTACCTACGCAAATAATATACGAAAAATATATCTTTATTATATCAAATTCTGCACATGTTAAATGTGAGGATATGTATTTAAATTAGAGGTACTCACATCCTTCACAAACTTCAAACGTTATAATTATTATGGTATAGTTACGCTGAATTTACATGTGGTGTAAAAACATTAAATATTGAGTAGAATACGGTCAATACTCGTACATGGCAGTCGACTCATAACGGGGGCATGTGCACATGTGCGACACACGTGCATTTCTTCGCAATTTCGTTTGTGGTTAACTATTCCACGATTCTCAACATGTTTAAATTAAAACTCTGTTTTTTTTTCAAATGTGAGTTTATTTTATTTCAAAATGTTTTGAATGAAGGACGAAAGTATGATAAATGTCGTAGAAAGAATGTGCGGAAAAGCAATGTATGATATAATGCCTAATAAGTATGAAAGAAATGTAAGACGGATTAATGCGTTCTAAATAAATTTAAAAAATGGTCACTAAGATGGTTTGGACATATGGAACGAATGTATAAGGAAGAATGCTTAAAAAGTTATATACAAGTAGTAGCATACTAAAATGTTTTATTTTTAACAAAAATGTTTATCTTTAACAAGTTTGTTTTTAAAAAAATGTTTATTATAACCAAATGGTTATTTTGACAACATGGTTATTTTTAGCAAAAATGTTTATTGTCAACTGAATATTTGTTTTTAACAAAAATGTTTATTCTTAACAAAACGTTCATTTTAAAATTTTTAACAAAATTCCATTCTGAACCAAAATGTTCACTTTAACTAAAATGTCTTCATCTAGTTCATAAAATGGAGCTACAGCGCTCTTGAGATGATTAATTCATAAAAATGGCGCTCTATAAATCATCCAATTTATTATTATATTATTATTACACATGGAAAAGGTTGGCGAGGAAGGCCAAGGAAGACATGACATGACCAAATTAATCAATTACTTAGTTCGAAGTCGGAACAACCGACAAGCATGCGTGTCACGATTTGTGAATGTGCAAGAGCCGCGAGAGTTATGTCAGAATAGAACAGTGTAGAGGTCCATCCACTCTGCCTACCCCTCTAGTTAAACGGCCTGATGGTTCGTTATGTAGTAATACAATAAGTGTTCTCTATACAATTATGAACGTCTTACTTAACTATCTGACTAACCATCACGCCGTTTCTCCGGGGGAGGGGGGGGGGTAGGCAGAGAGGATGGACCGCCATACTGCTGTGTCCTGACATACCTCTCGAGATTCCTCTACATTTGTACCTTTTTACATGCATGTTCATCGATTTTTCCGACTTCTAATGTGACCGCCTTTAAGTATTTGATTAATTTGGTCATGCCATGCTCTTTTTACTTTTCTTACTCTTGCTTTGTTCTAAATCTTCTTCTATCCCTTTGCCATTTCCTATCATCTGGGGTCGACCTTCCTCGTACGAAGACGCCAAACTTTTCTATCCTGGCTCATCTCTACTCTCAGGTTCTCGTGTTGCAGCTCCTTTTCCATGTTGGCCCACCATGTTGCCAATGGACGGTCTCTTCCTTTTGATTTTGTGGAAATGTTGAGGACTTTGGAATACTTTGTTCTAAATATCTACACATTTTTATATACGCGTATTGCGAGCTTTCTGAAATATTAGAAAAAATATTTAATTACTTATTATGTACTTACAGAATGTTTCCGGTAGATTGAAAAGATTAAATCCTTTTTGTTAAAAGTTAGTATTGCCCATATAAGAATACATAAATTCGCCGACATCTGTTGTGAGTAAGTCCCACTTCACTTTCTAGTATTGTGTTTTATGTACTAAAGAAAAAGTGTAATTCGTAACAGCCAAATGAACAAAAATACAATGAAATAGTTTTACGTTTTTGATACTTTGCCCATGGTTTGCCAGATGCCGGGTGTTGGTTTCACTCTCGCCGGGCCCATGCCGATCCTAATTCAGTTTCGTCCTGAGGTGTGGTTTGCACATCTGTCCCGCCACGTGTCCTGGCAATAGCGGAGTAAATGACTAAAAGGACTTTACGGTATTTTGCAACCCGAGCATTTTATATAATATCCTGTTGTTTCTTCTAGAAGCGTGCAGAGGCGCCCATTTTTTCCGAATCCGGAATGTACGATAAAGTCGTATGTCCAAAAGCAGAACTTTTTTCTTCATTTGTTTTGTCACCATGACGCCATATTTCAGTACACATTTCGTTTGTCAAAAGTAGAGCTCGACCAAAAACAATTCATTTGCAATGTGCCACGTTGAATCATTCCAGTTTCATTTTTTGATTCACCAAACGCGTTTTTTATACATCCGCTTTAATTTCAATCATGATATTACTGCCTCATACTAGCCAAGTAAGTGTAACGAACCATATTAATATAAATAACATTATATAACAACCTATCATATAACATAAAAAATATATTTAATAATCAGAAAAGAACTAAAAGTACTAATCACGCTTTTTTTATTTGTCTATCAACATTAATATTTTAGTATTTATCTGTTTTCATTTCGAACACTTAACATCATCAACAATGACGCCACAGCCCACCATGGACCTCGGCCTCCTCCAGAATACCTTGCCACTCTCTGGTCCATCGCCCGCATTCTCTCGAGGTCCCCCTCCACACCATCCATCCACCTTAGTTTTGGTCTTCCCACATTTCGCTTTCCATCTGGTCGTGTATTGAGAATTCTAAATACTCGTAAGACTAAGACGAATGTGTGGCAAATATGTGTATCATAGAGTGACAAATGCAAGTATAAGAAGTGAATGTGGTGCGAATGAAAGTGTTATGAACAAAATAAGGAAAGGGACATTAAGATGGTTTGGACACATGGAAAGAATGAGTGAAGACAGAATGGTAAAGAAGGTATATGTTAACGGCGTGAACGGAGCTAGAAATAGAGGAAGGCCGAGGAAAACGTGGCACGATCAAATCAATCAAATATTGAATGTCGGACACGTGAGGAGTCGGAGAAATCGACGTGCGTGCATGACAAGATGTATGAATGTAGAGGAAGCGAGAGAGGTATGTCAGGACAGAACAGTGTGGCGTTCCATTCTTTCTGCCTACCCCTCCGGGGAGACGGCGTGATGGTTAGTTAGTTAGTTAGTTAAATACTCATAACTTCAAAAATGTTACGTTTTGCTCTTTAAGAATGCCGTGTTTTTAATTCTTGAGAATTTAATTAATTAAGTTACGTAACACAATCACAGCACGTTCATTCAGTGTTCAAAGTGTCTTTTTAATAAACCAAATTCCCCGAAGGGCGTACGACTCCACGAAGCGTCTCTCCTCCCTATCTCCGGTGAATGTAAATAAACACCGATGTTGTTGTAGACTGCAGACAGGGCGTCCAAGGTGCAAGCAGTTGGTCTCCTTTTCCTAAATCCCGGGTCATCGCTCTCATCTCTGCTTACGCTTTACTTCCGCTCACAGCGAGGGAGAGACAGTTGTATTTTTTTTAATCTGGCACTTTCAGACATTTGCACGGAGTCGTGACGCCTACCCCCGTTTTTTCCCTTCTGCCTGGCTGAAGATTTGGGTCATTACACCCTCGGAGATGTGAAGAGGCAAATTGTGGGATCCACTGGGTCGCCTACCTTTACCCTGTCGGTAGCCACCCTAGTTAAAGGGGTTGGAAATCTGTGGAAATACTCCCAAAATATTATTTGCTGTCTGTATTTGAACATTGTTCTTATTCAATATTTTACATGCGAGTTGAAACAAGTATTTTAACTTTTCATACTCAAGTTTGTTGAAGTTAAATACCGAATTTCATATTTATGAAATTTTTCAAATATTTGTATTTATGAAACAACTTTATATTTATTAAAATTGATAATGAAAGTGGATCTCTTAATTTAAAAACGAAATTGTATACTTGTATTTGCTATTACTTGATAAATAATTAGATAAAACATTTATTTAAAGATTTTTTAAAAATAATTAACATGCTTCGGGTTATAGATAATTTTAATAGTCCTACTAGACCTACTGATATTTTTTCATAAGTTGGTATGAATAGCTATACTAGAGATGGTAAGTCTTATAGAATACCTTCTATTTTTTCATTTTCTAAAAGCACTGTTTTTTCCACTTATGAGTTTATTTTTCTCGACATGTTTCGAAGATATTACGATTATACCTTTATCGTTAGGAGAACGATATCAGTATCAATTCATATCGTTTTCCCGGTGATGAAGGCATTATATTTCTATAGAGAAATAAACTGAAAAGTAAAGCGTGCGCTTAACCCAACCAATGACAGGTCATAAGTCCTGTAAACACCTTGATCATCCATGTTCAGTTTCCAGTTTGCGTCTTCGTCTCTATTGAGATACAATTAAAATTTGAATTAACCACCCTTTGGTGTAAATCCAGGATTTGTATACAGGTATAAGTATACATTCACAAATATTTGGTCTTCAAATATTCTGGTCAAAATTCTCTGGCATATAGAATGGAATAATACTCCTAGCGGCTTCTAACAATATGTTGGTCAACAGCCTTCACATTGTGTTAATAAGGTAGTTTGCTAAATGCCGAAAATCATTCTCCATAGATGGCGTTGGCGTTAGTGGGTCGGTTGTATAGGTTAATTCTTGAAAAAATTCACTAGTGCAACCAAATCTACATAGATGGCTGACTGAAACTGCCACGTGAAGATAAATATGGATTTTGAAGTATATATACGAGTACATCTTCCAAAAAAAAAAATTGTCGTGCATGATCACAAATAACAAAGGTGGAATGGGGAATGTTGTAATTACATAAAGCGTGCGCTTAACCCAACCAATGACAGGTCATAAGTCCTGTAAACACCTTGATCATCCATGTTCAGTTTCCAGTTTGCGTCTTCGTCTCTATTGAGATACAATTAAAACTGAAAAGTGTTTAAAACAAGGTTTTTATTAATAAAAAGGTTTTCTCAACTATAAAAAGATTATCCACTGAATACAAATGTATTCGATTGACACATTATTGTATAACACTTAATTATAATCATACATTTTGTGGTTAATTAAACTCGCGACATATAATTACCTTTTTTATAAGGGGTTAATTTCAGCACTCTAGATAAAATTGTAATATTTCACAAATAGTGATGGGAAGACTGTAACTATATTTTATGAAATATTTATCGATTTATAACGAAACAATGCTCTTTCATCACATAGATATTCTTTATGATTTGTTTCATGCACGAAAGTTTGAACTAGGAACATAAAAACGTTAACTTATAATGTTGAAATTATATATATTATTTTCTATTAATAATGTGTTTTCTAAAACGAAAATTGAAAGATTTAATCATTTCTTGCGAACATCTATTGTTTTCCTAATAGGTATCGTCCGTATCATTTACCATTTAATCCAAATAAAAAAAAAATCTTTTGTGTAACTTATTAGTATAAATGACTCAAAAAAACATTTTTTCTAATAAAAAATTAACTTTCCAGAGTTTTTCAACAATTGCGTAATTTATCCCAAGATTGTAATGGACCATCACTAACAATTAAATAATAAATGTTTCTTTAAAATAATCACGACAGCTGGTTAGCCAACGATTTGTTGGGTTAGATATTCTATCATACATTGTTTTTACGCAAATTCTTCTTAGATACCTCATTTCTACGGCATTTATCCTACTTTCATCCTTCTGCCAATTCCAAGCTTCACTTTCGTACATAAGGGTCGGCACTAGAATTGTGCACTGCCATCTTTGCTTCAGTCGATATATTTCTATTTGCGGTAATGACTTAGGGTGCACCATTTATTTCGTTTCCAGCTCCAACCCTTCTTTCGATATCTTTCTCCATTTTTCCATCTCTTGTAAACATGCTTCCCAGAAAAATAAATTTAAGCTAATCCATTGTTTTGGAAAACAATTATAATATCAAAATTTATATGAAATTTTTGCAACAGCTGTTTCACCAATCGTATTGGCATCATCAGGTCTTACAATCAACTGATACCACCAAAATATACTCACTAACTAACTAACCATCACGCCGTCTTCCCGAAGGGGTAGGCAGAAAGAATGGACTGCCACACTTTTCTTTCCTGACATATTTCTCTCGCTTCCTCAACATTCATACATCGTGTCATGCACGCGCGTCGATTTCTCTGACTCCTCACATGGCCGAAACTCAATATTTGATTTATTTGATCGTGCCACGTTTTCCTCGGTCTTCCTCTATTTCTGTTTCCATTTACATCGTTAACATATAATTTTTTTACCATACTTTCTTCATTCATTCTTTCCGTATGTCCAAACCATCTTAATGATTCTTTCATTATTTTGTTCATAACACCATCATTCGCACCGCATTCACTTCTTATATTTATTAAAATATAATCAATTGTGATATTTATAACAAAGTTTCATTTAAAAAGATAATTAAGTTTATTTATTTAAACATTTCGACGTGAACGGCATTAAGGGACCAATTAGCTTTTGGAATATCGGATCAAAGCGTCGATTGTCTGCTTCAATCAGGAAATTTTTAGTAGTCTGCGTTTTAGAAGATTAGAAAAATTATTTTCGTAAACCTAGTCAAGTCATTTCCCTTCCGATATTTGGTTCAAGGTCGCCATACAGAAGTCCGAAGACTTTCCCCGAAAATGTTCCATTTGGCGGCCGTCGGCATCGGGGCGCTGAGTCCGCCCGCGTCGGGGCGCCCATCGGCCGGCAGTGGCGTTTGTTACAATATACAAAATATAAGTCACACACCTACGAATTAAATCATCTGTGAATTTTGTATCATATTTACAAAATATTAACTGAAACTCTCCTCTGCCTCTCCTGTTCTTCCCGCTGTATTTTCCTGTGGTGTATCATTATTTTTATCTTTTATATAATGTTCCTAAAATGTTCATGTATTGTATATTATGCTTATTTATTCAATAAAGTACAGCGGAGCATAGAAAAAAGATTGGGTAGATTAAATGTTGTTTGGCACCCCCTTGTTGTTGCCGTCTTTAAATGTAAGTCCCAGATGGACCAGGGACAGGCCCAGGGAGTGTACGAGCGAGGCTGACAAAAGGGCGCCGCTACGCCCTATAACAGTTTCGGGTATGTGGCGGGAACTTTTATGTTCCTTAAAAAAAAATCGAACTAACTAACCAACACGCCGTTTCCCTAAAAGGGTAAGCAGAAAAAATAGACATACACATTTTTATTTCCTGACAAACTTATCTTACTTCCTCGACATTCATACATCGTGTCATGCACGCACGTCGATTTCTCCGACTCCTCACGTGGCCGACATTTAATATTTGATTGATTTGATAGTGCCACGTTTTCCTCGGCCTTTCTCTATTTCTAGCTCCGTTCACGGCGTTTACATATACCTCCTTCACCATTCTGTATTCACTCATTCTTTCCATGTGTCCAAAATATCTTGTCATGTCCACGACCATTTCATTATTTTGTTCATAACACTTTCATTTGCACCGCATTCACTTCTTTTATTTTATACGTACAATATATGCTTACGATTTTAATTCCTTTACGATCATCTCATTTTATTTTTCTTGCCTTTTGTCATATTTTCTCAATATCCCACGTATTAACAGGTCGAAGCATCAGGTTTCGACTCGCCAATGAATCCACGATCATTTGGATATTTCTCTGCAGCTAGGTAGGCACTGTGCACTGTTTTAAGGTTTTCCATCGATTCCGATTTTATAATTCTAGCCTTTTGTCTTATTTTCTCAATATCCCACGTATTAACAGGTCGAAGCATCAGGTTTCGACTCGCCAATGAATCCACGATCATTTGGATATTTCTCTGCAGCTTGGTAGGCACTGTGCATTACAAGATTTTCCATCGATTCCGATTTCCTATAGATCTCATTTATCTTTCTTGCCTTTTGTCATATTTTCTCAATATCCCACGTATTTACAGGTTGAAGCATCAGGTTTCGACTCGCCAATTAATCTACGATCATTTAGATATTTCTCTGCGGCTAGGTAGGCACTGTACATACAAGGTTTCCCATCGAAGCTTTCAATTAAATTAATGGTATTGGAATGTTCGCCGCTAGTGCTGCCTGCGTTGAATAATCAAGAGCCACCACTGGCGGACGTTAGCTTTCATTGGCCGCGTGCCAGGGACATGAGACTGCCACGCGAAGCGGACACTGTTGCCGCTGGTTTTCAGCCGTAGGATCATTTTCCACTGGTAGGTACCGACCAAAGCGCCTTCCTAACAAGGGTACCTACCCACAATAAGTGCCTATTCAATATTTTATTCGTTTTTCAAAACATTCAATATTCTGGCGGTAAATGTAGTGAATGCTGTTCTTTCTTCTGTATCTATACCTAAAAAGATCTTTCCTGAGTTTAATATTACATTTATCGAATTATTCTTGGGTTTCAATTAGTTTATTTATTAAATAATTTCAATATACAGTAGAGTGTCATTTATCCGGACTAATTGGGACCGGGGGTATTGCGAATAATCGATTTTCCGGATTGATGTTTTTTTATGAAGAAATAATGGTTAAAAAATATATGTTAATGATGTAAATGGAACCAGAAATAGAGGAAGACCGAGGAAAACGTGGCACGATCAAATAAATCAAATATTGAATGTCGGCCATGTGAGGAGTGAGAGGAATCGACGCGCGTGTATGACACGATGTATGAATGTTGAGGAAGCGAGAGAAATATGTCAGGAAAGAAAAGTGTGGCAGTCCATTCTTTCCGCCTACCCCTTCGGGGAGACGGCGTGATGGTTAGTTAGTTTTGTTTTTTATTCGGCTCATTTATTGATTATGAAATTACAAATTTCACTACAAAAACAAGTATGTACGAGTATGTAGTACATGTACGAGTATTTACATAAAAAGGCTTACATTCTCTACAGTACTGAAAAAAAATAATCGGAGTATTTTTTTCAACAAAATTTCCTCGTCTTCTTTGCGCTTCATGACCTCAGCTTGTCCTGATAATTGACGTTCCTGTTAACTGACGTCCGGATAAACGGCGTTCTACTCTTATATGTTTTTGTATCTCTTAATTATTATTAAAATGACATGCCAACGAGGAAGACTTCGCTTGCATCAATTGTAACCATTATAGTCGGTATAATATATCAATACGTCGTCTCAAAACATATGTCATATGCGAATGTGCGAATTTTTCATGAAAATTTAGTCACGTGGGACGTTATGTATGGAAGTGAAGCATGGAACTATCAAAATAAGGATAAAAATGCAGAATAAAAATACAGAAGACGAATGTGTCGTAAATCTGTATTTGAAAGTGTGTCAAATGCAAAATATAAGAAGTGAATGCGGTGCGAATGAAAGTGTAATGAACAATATAATGAATGGGTCGTTAAGATAGTTTGGACCCATGTAAAGAATGAGTGAAGACAGAATAGTGAAGAAGATATATGTAAACGATGTGAACAGAGCTGGAAATAGAGGAAGGCCGAAGAAAACGTGGCACGATCAAATCAATCAAATGAGTGAGGAGTCGAAGAAATCGACGCATGATAAGATGTATGAATGTAGAGAAAGGAAAAGAATTATGTCAGGACAGAACAGTGTGGCGGTCCATTCTTTCTGCCTACCCCTTCGGTAATGGTTAATTAGTTTGTTAGTTGGGACGTTATGTTTATGATTTTGAGAAGAAGAAAAAAAAACTCATGTCAAAATAATGGGCTTACATTTAAATAAAATTATTTTTAATAAAAACGTAGTAAAGTGAACAATAATCATGTCATGTATTTAGATAATAACTAGTTAATTTAAAAATTAAACATGTCATATTCGAGTATATGTGTTGAAAAGTTTATTTCACATTTAATTTTTTCTAATTGTTAAATATGTACTATTATTCTACCACTTCAAGATACAATTTTATGGCTATATGTATTAGATGTGTCAGAAACCTACGTATAATTTATTTATAAATATGTGGAAATTACAGTAGGCGCGAAAAAGCTATAAATATAAACGTTTTTAAAAACAATTGTCTCGTATTTTGGTAATACCTACTAAAGAAATTATTTTTAACTTAGACTTACTATGTATAATATTGAATTATAATTAATAATTTTTAAAAGTTTGTAATATAATTACGCATTTATATTTATAAACATTGCACAATTTTTATTATTTTTATTATAAACTTTGCACATTAACAACTGTTTATCTCCAAAATAAGGGTACGAAAATTGAAATTGTAAATTATAATTAAATTATGTAATAAAAAAATATTAAACATTTTTTTTACACACTTTAAATTATTAAACACTGATGAAAACTTTTATATCAAATGAAATCCATAAAAAAAAGTTCATCTTAAAAAAACAAGAAAAATGTGGATTCAATTTCTTAAATTCCTTATTTCAAATTCTAATATCGAAATAAAATGTCCGATTTTTATATTCAAATAGCAATTAATTTTATTATTATTTATTCATACTTTTAATTTATATTTGCATTTTTATATTAATCGAAAATATAAGTTGAACTTTAAATTAATTTCGTATAAAAAGTTATAATCGTAAAGCGGAATGATTCGTAATAAACGTGTAATTGTACCAACGCAACGCAACGTTAAACAGAAGTAGAAATGCTGACAGAATCAGATAATCGCGCCACATGAAAAGCTTTAGAGTTTAGAACGTCAAATGTTTGAAATTGCCTACACTTGCGGTTGTTTCAAAGTATTTTTTCAGCGAGGCTTCAGCGGCGAGTTTTCAGTTTTCAGGCGAGTCCCCGCGCAGGCTCCCGGAGCGCTAGCAGCTGACGCGCGCCCCCCTCCGCCCGCCGCCTACGTCACCCGCTATCGACCAATGGCGGGGCTCCGCGGCCCGATCACCAGACAGTAGCGACCGGCCGTCCCGCGCGAACGCATCCGTCAACATCACACCTCTCTCCGAGTGCGTTGCAAGTCGAATCTTAATCGAAGTTAAGTGTACCGATCCCGGAATACTGCGAACGCGTCGAAGGCAGCCTGTCTCTGCGGCAAACCTAAATTATTTTCTTATTCTTTTATTTCATTTTATTTTTTTCACCGTCGCGTCCTATTTTCAAGTTCCTTCTCGAGTTGTTGTGCTCTTCACATAAACAACTTGTGTAAATCTCGAACCTTTGATCTCGTTCGTAGATATTTTTCAAAATTCCCGCTTAAAAATTGATCGCTTTTCCCGCGGTACCGCTGTGTAGTGTTCCCATCGTGCTACAGATAGTGCAAGGATCTCAGTTGAACTGTTGGCGCGACTCCCTCCGTGACCGCTGCATGCTGCTCGCTGGTGCCGGACGGCTCGAGCTGATCTTCCTCCAGCGACCGGCGGCCTAGGATGTTAGCTGCGCTCGGTGAGTCCACGTTTGCCGTGACATGTGCGCGCTGCGGCGACCTGCTGGTGTCCTGCGGCGTCTCTTTTACAATCGAATCGCGAGATCGCCCTACTGCCGCGATTCAATCGGACGAGGAAAACGAATAGCGCTATTTGTATAATGCAGGTAAACACGGAGTCATTATCTACGTACCGAGGCCGGGTGGGCACCTAATTATGCAATCGTTGCGTAGAAACTTTATGATGTTGATAGTAAACAAGTCTCTCGGTCTCCCGCTTACGAGTTCTCGCTCTCCGGAAAATTGATCCGAGGAAACGATTATCGGCTGCCGGCTGAAGGCACTGCTTTCCTCGTATTGGCGGGAAGGCAACGGATTTCGGCGATGCTCTCCGCCTGGCCCGGCAATAAATTAGCCGCTCGTTTTTATTTCCTCTTGTCGCCAAGGCCGGGCACATTTGAATATTGAACCACCAGAACTTCTCGCTGCAGTAATACTTTGCATACCGTTAGAGATTTTACCTTTGATCTTGGCGTGATACAATTAAATAACGCGTACTTTAACATTGAAGTGTAGATTTTTAATACCCTCGGTATCCGCTCGTGCTTCGTAACTATTCGGTACTTCATCTGATTAAATATGTACGTAAATACTGATCACATAAAACTATTTGCATGATAATGTGTGTTATGTGAGATCTAATAACTGACTTATATATTTGTGTTCAATCAGACAGGTGGAATATAAAAGTACATAGTGTATTACGGCCGCTTAATATCTCTAATAATTATACATAATTTGAATAGCCATTTCAGTTTTTATCGGGAAATCACTCGTAATATTATTATACATCAACTTAACCGATATAATTTAAAAAAAGATAATAGTTCTTACTTTGAAATAATACATTTAATATCAATATGATATTTTATTTGTAAAAAAAAATACACGATACCTATGTGTAACACAAAGTAATCGAACACTCCGAGAAATCAAATGAAATCACTTTATTTTCTTAAAATGTATTACAAAACAAAATTAAGGTTTAAAAGACATCTATTGAGAGCGGTTAAAATATAATATATATTGTCAGGAACGCATGAGAGATGATTTGACTTTAGGAAGACAAGATACCCTCTAAAGTCAAGAGTATTTGTCTTCTGAACATACCAATCAATGAAAAACGGTTAACGTGTTATTATTTGATATCATTCTAAATTACATGCACAAATTAGAGTCCCTTTGATCTCGAACTGAATTTCAGAACAATCCGGAACCGTTTTGGGGTGTTCGAAATTCGAAATGAAATGTTTGAGTCTGAAGCACTTGAGCGGGATGGCCGCGGGCGGCATGGCAGCGAGCCCCGCTCCGGGAACCTTGCCAACAAACTCTCCATGACTGTACCGTACCTACTCTCGCGGAGATAAATAGGCACCAGCCTCCGAACACAAATAAGAGCAATTTCAAGAATGCTCCGCCGAAAGATCACTTTCGTCGTGCGTTTGTTTGAATACGAATGGTTTGATCAATCTAAGGCTATCGGCAACGGATCATCTCTGATATCACCGTTTTATATATCGCAAAACGTTTAGCGACTATTTAAGTTAAGTTTACAGTTACAACATATTTAATTGTTGATAAACTTAAGGCGTTAATAGTGTGTAACTCATATTAGAATGAAGAATTTTTTATATAATATATTATATGGTTGGGGAACAAGTAATTTCGTATCTTTCGCTTTATTTCAATGCTTTATAAAAAGTGTTACAATCATCCGATTTAAGTCAAATATACACCGTTCTATTTGATAACTTGTTGCCAACGAGAATACAACAATGCCCCTGTCGTGGAAGTCCTGGTCCTTATTGGCAAAAAACCCGGAAAACCAATTTTCTATAATCAAAATATATTCTGTTTTTTCCACTTTTAATTCATATTTCTCCAAAAAGACGGAGAAATAATGATGAAAAATAAACTCAAAAGTGGAAAAAAAACAATGCAAAAAACATCGCAAAGAAATAACATATGTATTCTTGTATATTTATTTCTTAGGGTGTTCAAATTAGTTAGAGTTTTTCTAGTAGATTATATGTTTCCCGTCCAGGTTTTGAGTTATTTCATGAATAAATACTAAAAAATTCAAATTTTCATCATAACATGAAAAAACGATACTCAACTACCTCTGTTATTAAATAAATTGAATTCAATTAAATATTAGTATTGATTATTATGAAAATTTTAATAACAGTAAGTTTTAACACAATATGTTATATTTTACGAGAGCGAATTTTTTTGTCTAGTTAGGGTATTATCAAAACACATTAAGTTTCAGATCAATGTACAAACAATAGTAAATTTATCGAATATATAATAGATAATCTGATGATTTCACCGAAATCTCTTGATGGAAGTTCATTTTAAATGATAACCGTTTTTTTTTTAATACTACCACTTTTGTTTTGTATTTCGACGGCTCATTGAATATATTTTTATTATATACAAACTTTTGTAAGTCTATAAAATTATGTAGATCATTATTTACTCAAAAGTGAACATATGTTCTTATACTGCTCTCTCGACGTTCCGCATCGGAAATCAGGGTGAAAACTGGGAGAAAAGTTTCAGGGGAGCGCCCCCCGCGCCTTCGCGCTCACCCCTGCCGGAGTTCAAGGGTAGTGAAATACTGCAGCGCAGATTTTCGCCACGCAGCTCGCTACGTTATAACTTGGCGCCATATAATTATTATTCAGTCGTTGTGTTGACTTCGCGAGTACACAGACGCACTCAGATTATTTCATTCAATCCTAGATATAAATCTTTTGTACATTTTTATCATAATTATTACGATGCATATTTAAACAATAGAATACCTATGATTATAAAGTAGTCAATCCCTACAGATGTTCATTTTTTTTCGCAATATCCCATATCGTCTATCTATTTTGTTTTTATTCAATAAATTATTTCATACATTATATAACGGCAGAATAATGTACTATTAACAATTTGTTTTTTTCGTTTTTATATACTTTGTATATACAACACTAACTTTTAAAAAAATGTGGAGAAACCTAGAGAGGTATGTCAGGATAGAGTAGTGTGGCGGTCCATTCTCTCTGACTACCCCTGCGGAGAAACGCCGTGATAGATTGTTGTTGTTCTTTCTTCACTAATTCTTTCCAAGTGTCTAAACCTTCTTAATGTGACTTTTATTATTTTGTTCATAAAACTTTCATACGCACCGCATTCACTTATTATATTGTCATAATGTTATACTTTGTTTTATAAATTTCTTAGAGTCTTATAATTTAACGTACATAAATAATAATTAATTGATGACATTATCTCGAAGTAATAAGTCTATATAATAGATATCTATACATATCATCCAAATGGTATATTTTTTATTTAAAAAATAACAATAATAAGATAATAACAATGGCCTGACTGTAGCCGTTAACTCTTTACTTTGTGTTAAATATACTAAACAATATGCATTGAATTAACTAATCAAAACTTGTCAATACGATTAGTCAAGCATTTTGTTTGTCGATGAAATAATTACCAATGTAAAGAAAATCCCAAAAGCAGGTTTTAATTACTTGTTTTGTTGTGGCCATCTAAAAAACACAGCAATTCCAGTGAAAGAAGTATGAATAATTTAATGATTTATTTAATGACGTATTTTTGTGAATTAAAACACCGTTAAATCCACGTTTAGAAAACAGTGTTTTAATTCATAAAAATGTCCTTATGAAATTCCATAATGTTAACACTTCAAGTTTGTTTGTTGTAAATATCACAATTGATTATATTTTGTCGCGACAGTTATTTCGCTAACCGATGTTAGCATCGTCAGGTCTTACAATCAACTGTTAAAAAACGTAATCTAATGTAATCTCGGTTTATATCGTTCTTCCGATGATGAAGGTAAGCCTTCGAAACGTGTCGAGAAAAATAAACTCAAAAGTGGAAAAAACAGTGTTTTAATTTATAAAAATTCGTTAGAAATAAGACATATTTCATTTCACTTACAATTCAAATATCCATTTACAAAGGTTTCACTATTTATAATTTATAAAGAAATTAAGTAATATTTTACTAAGATCGTCCATGTGTGAGAACGCACACATCAATGTAAACTGTACCTACACACGCCGAGATTAGATAAGTAAGGTGCAAGTGTAGGTACCTACCTGTAACTACTCTGCATCGGTTTGATTATTCAAATTACCATAAATACTCACGGAGAATACTTTCATTCATTTGTTTGGACAATAAACTAACGTTCTCGATATGTATTTTGTATGAAATGCATTTGTGACTCCGAGCCTGGAAATTTGCATACTCACATGTGTTGTCTGTTGGTAGGTACTTAATTTCAATTTCGTTATTCGACCGGGTGTTCGTGATCTAACGATGTAATTTAAATTTAAAAATAAAATCACTCTATACGTGCTTAAATCTGTAATTTTTACACATAAATTTTCCGAAGAGATTAATTCATAAAAAAATAGTTATTAGTGATATTTTTAATATATTTTATTTAGTCACAAGTTGTTTGCTACTTACTTACATCCATCCAAATAATCAAAACATATTGGTAAAACACCACGTGTAGATAATGTTCCATTAAAACAAACGCCAAAACTATAATTAATACGAATGAAAACGTCAGTTTTCTAGAAGTTTTATTATATTTTATGTAAATGACATGTTTCGCCCTTCTAAGGCATTATCAAATGTCTTTGCTCCATTTGATAATGCCTTAGAAGGGCGAAACATGCCATATCACATAAAATATAATAAAACTTCTATAAAACTGACGTTTTCATTCGTGTTAATTATTTAATATGGAGTTTTACAACATTGTCCAAGAAACAATAAATAAGTCAAAACATTCATTCTTTTTATTAAAGATTTAAAAAAAAAATTATAATACCGGTTCCTTTTATATAATTTTTGAAAATGAAAGTATAAATCTGTTATCATATTATCGAAACGCCATTATGCTGGGGTATTTTTATGTCTAGTCACATTTGATAGAAAAAGCAAGTTAATAATACCTTCATCTTCAGGGTTCATCAAAAGAGAAAAAAAAAATTCATAACATGTGTATAAAAATAAAAAATGACGCAATAACCGAACTCGACTACGTAAAGTACCTAGGACTAACAATGGACAGACAACTAAAATGGACAAAACACATAGACAACCTAACAGACAAGTTAGCATCGCTATACTCCCTCTTCTACAAAATACAGAATTACATACCAAGAAGGGAAAAAGTTATGATGTACGAAGCGTATGTAAAAAGCCGACTGACATATATGATTCCCTTCTGGGGGACAGGAAACCAAAAGGACATCTCCAGACTCCAAAGACAACAAAATAAAATAATAAAACTAGCATATAACATCGACTACCATACCCCAACCATACAAGTTTACAGACAAACTAAACAAATGGACATATCAGACCTGACCAAATATGAGACCTTAAAAATTGTACACAGAGTGACCATGGAAAAGCCAACAGACAGCACCTACAAATTAACTAAAAATTCAGACATACACAGACACTGGACCAGGAATTGTGACAGATATCACTTACCGATTGCACGAACTAAGACAGGACAATCAAGGATATTGAACAATGGACTGAAACTTTACAATGAACTACCTAAAGACACAAGGAATCTCACTACAACTCAATATAAGAAGTGTCTGAAGCAGTACATAATTAGTGGTAGGATCTAGAAATGTAACCATATAACCCAATTGGGTTTTTAAAAAAATAAATTAAATAAAAAAAAAAAAAAAAAAAATAAAGAAAATCGTGATTATGGAACTCTACATTGTGTTTCCTTTTTTGGTTTATCGAAAAAAATATTTTCGTTTAAATCACTTGATTTGTGGTGTGACATAATAATTTTGAATTTAAACCACTTTATTCTTTACAACAACCAACCGGTGTCTTTTGTAACTCTGATGAAGCTCCGGCGGGAGCGAAACCGGTTTAAATACAATTTTTTAACGACGAATTTTTATGAATTAAACCACTGTTTTTTCCACTTTGAAGTTTATTTTTCTCGACATGTTTCGAAGGCTTACACCTTCATCATCGGGAGTACAGTTTAATTTCGTTCTCCCGATGATGAAGCCTTCGAAACATGTCGAGAAAAATAAACTCAAAATTGAAAGAAGAAAAAACAGTGTTTTAATTCATAAAAATTCGGCATTATGGAATTACACAGTGTTAACGCCTTTAATTTATCGTTGAATGTAACAATTCTGTTGCTTTTATCACTTCTATATTCGCATTCACTTTGTGTTATTGATTCACATTTAAAGAAATAGTATAACATGACATTTTGTGTTTTCACAACACATTATTTTTCGATTTGCATCGAAAAATAAAGTGTTTTGAAAATACAAGGTGTTATTCTATTTATTCAAATGTTGTTATTAGTTTATGAGAACTTTATTTAAATTAATTTAAACATATATCTATATACATTACAGAAAGACATTTTTCTGTTTTGTATTTTTCAATCACCGTGTGTCTTGGGCGTGTGTTTGTGTGTGACTTCTTTGCGGGCAGTGAATAGTAGTGAGCAGTGTGCGGTGACCTTGCCGCCAGCTCCCCCTTCCTCTTCTTCTTCTTGTCCGCCTCCCCCCCCCCTAGCCCACTCCTCCCGCGCACCCCGCCCGCAATAACTCCACGGTAAATATTGGCCGAGTCAACAGGCATTCGCAACGCCAGAGGACGACCGTCACTTCTTTTATCTCAGCATTGTTCATCTCGGTGTTGACCGAGTTTGCAGCTAGATAAGATATGATCCTACATGTGCGCGCGGGTAGGCCGGAGGGTAGACAGCCATACTCAATTGTAAAACACCAAAAATTATTTTGATTAGTTCATTCTACGTATGACTGGTTAGAAAATGTCTAGGAAGAGAGAAACATTAGTTAGAACTAGTTTAGCTTATCAAAAGACAAACTGCATTAATATAAAAGAAAATCCTAAAAAAAATCATAATTATTTTTCTAATATTATAAAGCGATCTTTATTAAATTAGGTTTAAATTATAATTATAAAAATTCCTCATTAATGTGTATTTAGTTAGGAAATTTAAAATAACTTTGTTTAATCCACAAAATATAAAAAAAAAACACGACATGTTTCGGAGGATACCATCTTCAGGTGTAAAAATATAAATTATTATATTTTTACACCTGAAGATGGAGGTATCCTCCGAAGCATGTCGTGTTTTTTAAATATTTTTTAAATATCTTGTGGAATAAACAAAATTATTTTCAATTTACTATGGAATTCCGCCTTAGCGCTTAGTTTTATTCCACTTGATTTTAGCTTTCATCGGTTTCGGTAGCTGCCATTACGACATTGTTAAGACATTATCGAGCTGCCGAAACCGGTCGTAGCTCAAGCATCAAGTGAAAAAACTAATGACGCTCAAATATTGTGGATTTCATGTCTGCCGCGTCTGAATTGTTATTAAATTATAGATTCATGTTATGAATAAAAAGCGTTTTATTTCTTATTTATTGAATAGTGATGTAAGACTCCATAATAATAATTTAATATTCAGTGATGTGTTTCTCTAGCTTTGGTTTTTTAAATTAATCAATAACTAACATTTGATAATATCCTAGCAATATAATGAAACTTCTAAAAAACTGACGCTTTCACCAATATCTAATATTTAATCCATTTTCTTATTAGAATTAACGTATTTCAAAAATACTCGTATGTATAACAACGTCACACTATACTCATTTTTCGAGAGCGCAACTTTTGGATAGTTGTTATCCTTCATCGGCGAAAAAATCCCATTAATTATCTTAATAGTTTGGTTAAGATTTCTGCACTTAAAGTTGTCATCGCAAACAAAAACCTATCCAAAAAAGCTAGAATGGCAGTGCACAATGGTGTTCTTCTACCGACCCTTATGTATGGAAGCGAAGCATGGAACTGGCAAAGGAAGGATGAAAGTAGAATAAATGCAGTAGAAATGAGATCTTTTAGACGAATGTGTGGATACTCTGTGTATGATAGAGTGTCGAATGAAAATATAAGAAGTGAATGCGGTGCGAATGATGGTGTCATGAACAAAATAATGAAAGGATCATTAAGATGGTTTGGACATATGGAAAGAATGAATGAAGAAAGAATGGTAAAAAAATTATATGTTAATGATGTAAATGATACCAGAAATAGAGGAAGACCAAGGAAAACGTGGCACGATCAAATAAATCAAATATTGAATGTCGGCCATGTGAGGAGTCAGAGAAATCGACGCGCGTGCATGACACGATGTATGAATGTTGAGGAAGCGAGAGAAATATGTCAGGAAAGAAAGGTGTGGCAGTCCATTCTTTCTGCCTACCCCTTCGGGGAGACGGCGTGATGGTTAGTTAGTTAGTTAGTTAAGATTTCTGTACTGATTTGGATGACAATCGTTTGTTATGTATGTTTTTAAAGTGGAATAAACTACTATAGTTTGACGTATTTAAAAATATATTTATTCGAACATGAAATTTCACATATCTTGTATTTTATTTCATACATAAGATAAGTTACAGGTTGAAAAGAATGTCTTCTTGGAATCGAGAGTGTAGAAACAATTCTCTACATATACTACTTATTCTTATATGTAGGCAACAATCAAATTTTATTGGTCGGATTCTTTTTTAATATGGCATTTCCGGACCCTTCCAGCCACCTTGTTCGTACCAAGAGCTCGGATTTCGTTTACGCCACTGCTCTCAATACGAAATGTGATGTGAATATTGATTTATCAAACAATTCGCTGGGAATTGCAGATGTTTTGCTCAGTTTTTTGCTTTATAAGAGCGGCGATCAAATTTATATTGAAAAGTTCGTATTCCTAGAGTTTTTTTTACCGATTTTGAGGTAACATCGATGGTGTGCTATTATGTATAATATAATATTGATAAAACTCGTATTAAAGTTCAATTTACAGAATTATAGGTTTTAAAATGTGTACTTCGATATCACAATTAATTAATACGAATGGATACGTCTGTTTTCTAAAAGTTTTATTATATTTTATGTGAATGACGTGTTTAGCCTGTCTAAGGCATTATCAAATAAAGGCGTTATCAAATATTTGATAATGCTTTAGGTAGGTGATACATGTCATTCACAAAAAATATAATTAAACTTCTATAAAACAGACGTTTTCATTTGTATTAATTATAAATGTGATTTATTTAATTCCTCTGTAAACAATTCACGCAATAAACAGCTGAATTTCTCTGTTTAACTTAATATTTATTGAACAATATTGTAAAACTCCAAATAAAATAATAATAAACGTCTGTATTATTGAGGTTTTATTATATTTAATGGGAAAGACATGTTTTACGTGCTTAAGGAGTTATCAATTGTTTGATAATGCCTTAACAAGGTAAAACATGTCATTCCCATTATATAACATAATACTTCTAGAAAGCGGAAACGGATATTAATTATTTTGAAAATCAGTTTGTATTTGTTTTAACATGTATATTTAATATATAATTTAAGTTCTAATATTTCTTTTACTATCCTCACGTTTTATAATCATTCAATTTTATGAAAAAAAAATTTTATTTCGAACGCCAGTATTTCCTTCTCACGTGTCAATAAACCCGTGTACACTTCAAAATCGCTTATTTTCATTGCAAATTTTAGATTACGCAATTCGTTCCGCTATCTAATCTGAAGATGATAACTTCACTGTCAAACGCAATCTGTTCTTCACCCGATAAGAGCTAAAGCGAGATTATTCTCCTTTACATGCTAAATGGCTCAAAACCAGTTTTACGATTATTAATTTACTACTTTACAACACGTTGTAAAAACTGGAAGTTGCATTGCAACGCGCACCGCCTTGTACCGCCATTGTTCACAAGTCCACCGTGAATCCAACGACTGGGATATAAGAACTGATAAGGCCTAATATTTTTTTGAAAGATAACTTATGAAATTCTTATGTAAATATTTTACTAACACTTGCTAATAGGTTGTAGCTACTGGAATATTTACATGACCAAAAAATTATAACAATTATCATCATGTTAGTCGTTGTCTTTTTCTAAATCTTTTTCTCTTTTCCTTAGCCATCTTTCCACTGCTGGGTGTAGGCTTCTTTAAACAATCTCCATTTTCTTCTATCATGCGCGACTCTCATCTGTCTTCTTCCCCTGACTGGAATTCTCTCGTCAGCCCATCATTTTCTGGTTGACCGATGCCTCTTTCTCATTCCTATGGTTTCCACGTCAAGACTCTGGGTGCCCATCTACTATTATAAAATCCTTAGCTCTGGGTCAATTTTAATCCTGGATAATCTCAAAATAATGTAATTTTTGTAAGCATGTTTATTTATTCTACAAGTCTTAAAGTGGAGGCCATGGGAAAACATAAGGGGTGTCGGTCGGCCACAGAAGAGATGGGCCGACGATATTGTTGTGGTCGCCGCCCGGGAAAAAATGCATTGAAGCGGCACAGTATAGAGAAAAATGGAGGCAGATGGAAGAGGCCTTCATCCAGCAGTGGAGGGAATGCTAGGAAGAAGAAGAAGAATGTTTATTTTTGCATTAAATACAAGAAACGCGTCTAATTTAAGAATAAGCACGAAATATGTAATAATATCTGATAATATTTTTTTGGAATTCGCCAACCAACTCAATGAAATGGATCATTCATTTGTTAACGGAACGTGTACAGTCCGAAACATGTTTGCGAAAAGTACAAAAAAGAGATTTGAAAATACGTTTTAAAAATTTAATTTTAATGCGAATCTACAATATACGAGTAAAGTGTAGCATATATAGAATAAAATGTTATTTCTTTAATAAAGCATTTATATTATGTCCAAATACAAGTTTATTCTTAAATACCTAGTCCATTGTTTTGGCCGAAACACTATGATACTTTAACATTTTATAACTGTTAATGAAAAAAACTTTGTTTTTATATCACAATTGTATTTTATTTTACGACAGCTGTTTCATCAACCAATGTTGACATCATCAGGTGTTACAATAATATATCAAATTGATATCAACATTGGTTGATGAAGCTGTCGTAAAATAATATACAATTGTGATATAAAAACAACGTTTTTTTCATTAACAATTATAAGTTTATTCTTGTTTTTCTGCATATTTAATCACGGTTACACTTTCTTCAAGCAAATCAATCGTTAATTGTGAGTTAACAAATATGATAAACAACTGTAGACTTATGTCGTATCCCTATAAAGCGATATCGTCGTAATTTAAGACGGTAGTGAAATACATCCCCGGATAATTTTTATCGTCGCAAACTGTTTTACCTTGAAAAATCAAATACGATGAAAGATCAAATATTGTTCGCATGTCCCGTGACCATTTGAGACGTGGAACCTGGGTATCGAAGTTAAAGTAGCGACTGTTTTGCGGGTATTTGATGGGAATAGTCGTTTGTTGTAATCAATAATATTATTTTATTAAAGTGATCAATCAGTGGATCACTCGAATCAACGTAAGCGGTGACCGGTTACGTCCATTTATGTGATTCATTGTCACGCGCATTTTAAGAGACGCGATAATTTACGAATCGTAAACTTCATCTGATCTTTTCAGATTGCTGAAACAAACAATATTTGAAACTTATATTGAAGTACCTGTGTTTGTTCTTTGATTACGAAGATGTATTTTTTACAATCACGCGCGCTATGGAACATAAGCACTCGCATATAAGGGCATTCAATGAGAAATTACGGGAACCATGTATTTTTAAAACAATTAAATAAAAGCATGGAACTGGCAAATGAAGGATGAAAGTAGAATAAATGCAGTAGAAATGAGATCTCTAAGACGGATGTGTATCAATTTTTGTTCTTGTCAAATGCAAGTATTAGAAGTGAATGTGGTGCGAATGAAAGTGTTATGACCAAAATAATACAAGTCAAATTAAGTAGGTTTAGACACATAGAAATAATGAATGTAGAAAGAATACATTCATAATTGTTCTTTTTTAAAGATTTAAATATATTTTTTTCCACTTTTAACATTTTTCGCTCTTCATTTAAAACCTAACGTTTGTATTTATGCGATGCAAAGTCCAAAATTATTATATTATTTGAATAAATTCACATTGTTTTAATTATAATATAAAGCTACAATTTGCACACCTAAAATATGTATTTTTTAATTTTAAAAGTCTATGGAATAGAACGCTGGCTCCTGATTCAAAATACTTTAGTTCAAACCTAGACACGATCAGAGATTTCTTCTTTATAATAATGAGATATTTTCCGGTCATATAACCAAAATAATAATAATAATAATAATAATAAATATTAAAGATTGTAATATTCATTCTAAAACCATTCTTAACCGTTTAATTTAAACACTGTTATACATAATATCACAATTGATTTAATTTCTATGAGCGACAACTGTTCCCTAACGATTGTTGTAACACCTGATGATGCTAGCATTGGTTAGCGAAACAGCTGTCGCGACAATTAAATAGAACTTAAATCAATTGTGATATTGTAACATTTAATAATGTTGAAATATCAAATTGTTTCCGTCAAAACTATGAATTATCTATAACCATTTATTCAAATTCAAATCATTGGTGTGTCTTTGATATTAAAGAAAAAAAAAAAAAACATCAAAAGTATCAGCATATCTATAGGAATAAATATATTTTTATTTGTAAGACTGAATTTATATGGCTATCGCTTTTTTTACTTTCATATTATTCGTCATTTTTTGTGTGATATATTACGTACGTATACCACCGTAGAAGTGTTAAGATTGTATTATTTGGTTTTATGTATTATTTATTATACGCAGAAATGTGTCAGCATGCGGCATTTATTTACGAGATGACGTAACGACCACTTCGTCTGTAGGCCGCGTGTATGTGCATGGAGGCTACAACAAAAACGCGGTACGACGCCACGCCATAATAAACTTGACTGAAACTCAAGCTTCACTTGTAAAGATGAATGTTTCACTAATATAAATACTATTAAATGTAAATTGGAATTTGAAACACAACACTGTATATTTTCCACTTTAGTTTATTCAATATCTCTATAAAATAATAATAAAAATATTAAAACACGACAATATTTTGGAGGAGACCTCCATCTTCAGGTGTAAGTATATCTTCTTCTTCTTCTTCGTCAGCCTTTATCGGTCCACTGCTGGACATAGGCCTCTTCCCTTCCCTTCCACTCGTCTCTATCTCCTGCCAGCCGTAGCCACATCCCCCCCCCCTCAATGTCGTCGGCCCATTTATTTTTATTTTTTTTTTATTTTTTATTAAGTATATGTATAACAGTTTATATAATATTGTCGTGTTTTAATATTTTTATTAACGTATCAATTTTTTTATGAGATTGTTGCGATAGCTGTTTCGCCTAAACTAATTTGTTGGCCTAAATAATGAATAATAATGAAATAAAACAACGTTTTAAAAAAACTAATTTCACTAACCATTTCAGTCTGTCGATGCCAGCCTGCCTGACGAAATCGGTTGCTTTCGGAATAAAGACCAAATTTAAAGTTATTATTAAAAAAACATTTTGATTAAATTATTATTTAAAATGAACTTCCATCGAAATGATTAGATAATCTTATGGTAAGTCTTAATGTTGAATCTTTATTTGTTTTTAACACCTGATGATGACAAAATAGACCGACGAAATAGCTGTCATAAACATATAAAAATAAATTGTGATACATATAATAACAATGATTTCAAAATTAAAACATATAATAATATTGAAGCATTGTAGTGTTTCGGCCAAAACAATGGATTATCCAATATAAATACGGCTAGATGCTTTTGCGATTCATTTAGAATGACTATCCTGTGTTCCGGACCACATAAAGGCGCTTGTAATATGCTTGTCTGGGTTTCTATACCGAAGTAGGTAGACTGAACTCCCTTTTTACACGTTTTAGTCGAAATAACACGGTACTAAAATATCGAATATTCGTTTCACAATACGTAACAACAATTTAAAATTTCCTACATAAGAAAGAGAGAGAAATATTACACAACAAAGACAACAAAAAAACAATCACGCCGTTCCCCAGAAGGGGTAGACAGAGAAAATGGACGACCACACTACTCGACCCTGACATGCTAGCTTTCTCCACATTCATACAGTGAGCCATACACGCACGTCGATTCTTCCGACTTCTAATATGAGCAAACTTTAAAATTTGATTAATATGGTTATGCCATCTTTTCCTCGGTTTGCCTCGACTCCGTACTCCATTTACATCATTAAAGCATACTTTCTTAACCATTCTTTCTCCATCCATGCGCTTCATATGTCCGAATCAACGCAGCGATCCTTTCATAATTTTGTTCATAATACCTTCTTTCGCTTTACATTCCTTTCTAATATCAGCATTTGAGATTCTGTCGTATATCGTTCTACCACACATACGTCTTAAGGACCTCATCTATAGCGCATTTATTATGCTCTCATTCTTCTACCAGTTCCATGCTTCACTTCCATAGATAGGGGTTGTGACTAAAACTCCATTGTGAACGGCCGTTTTCGCTTTTATTCAATAATTCTTATTTCCAATAACTATTTTGATGTATGAAGAATAGAAGAATATTGAATAATTGTATGAAGACAGCAGTCCTAAATAAAGTAGAAGAATATCGTACTTTTTTTACACGGTATCACGTGGAACGTATCTACCGCGTAAATGGAGGGTTCAGTGTATGTCTATACCATGGTACTTGGTAGAAGTAACAAGCAATAAAATTCTCCCCGCTTTTCTAACACGGCGATATAACAGAACAAACAATGTGAATATTACGAAGGAGCAAAGTTGGTGACAGAGCGAGTTACACGACGAAAAGCTTTGTCACGGAGTTTGAAAGAATAGTTTATGTATTATTGAGACCCTGTTACAAGTTTTTGATTTATGTATTTTGTACGTACTTAGTCACGTGATATATGTAATAAGAAAACCATAAGCGTGAAAATGTGAAAAGTTGATCACGTAAGCGTAACTAACGGATTTCCAAGTATTTCACTAATGAAAATTGACGAAATGAGAGAGAAAAGTTAGTTTTTTTTTATATATAAACTATCAGCTTACTTAGCACGCTTTTGTATAAGCCATATAAAATGATTAGAAGTATTTATTGTTTCTTGAACAATGATGTAAAACTACTTATTAAATAATGAGTATGAATGAAAACTTTCTTCTATATACGCCATACTTTGTGTTGTTATGATGGTTTATTTCTATTATTCTTTTTTATACACTTTGTATGTACAACACTTTTATTAAAAATAAAATTATATAGACATGTTTCGGACAAACAGTCCTCCTTCAGTAAAGATACATATTTATAAAAATATTATAAAATTGTTGTTGTTTACGTGATCTGACATATCACGTAAACAACATTTTTTTTTAAACATTTTTATAAATATTTATCTTTACTGAAGAAGGAATGTTTGTCCGAAACATGTCTATAGAATTTTATTTTTTAATAAAAGTGTTGTATATACTCGTACAAAGTGTATAAAAAAGAAAAATACAAATGAATGAAAACGCCTATTTTCTAGAAGTTGTATGACTCACATCCATTAAATCATTTCCATAAACTGTAATATAATTTCTAGAAAACAGACGTTTTCATTACTATTAATTATGATTAAGGTAAATGATATATATACTAATTTCAAAGGTTAGCTTAATTTATTCATAAATAAGCGATACATACATATGTACACTTCTTATAATATTTTTTATAGTTTTTCTTTATAGATCCAAGATTATTTTTTTAATACGATGTTAGAAGAATGGTTAAAAGTTGTGTACAAGCATTGTGAAGGGAAAAAAAGAGAGTAAGACCAAATTAATAAATTATTAAAAAACATTGCTCGTTCATCGATTTTTCCTATTTCGAATATGGCCACCTTTAAATATTTGATTAATTTGATCATATCGGGCTTTCCTTGGTCTTTCGCGGCTTCTTTTTCCACTAACACTGCTTGTATACAACATTTATCTATCTCATCCATTCGTTTCATATATCCTAACTATCTCAGGGATTCGTTTTTTAATTTTACTAATGATGCAATCATCAAGAAATATTATATATCGACTGAAGCAAAGATGGCAGTGCACAATGGAGTTCTAGTCCCGAACCTTATGTATAGAAGTGAAGCTTGGAGTAGGCAGAAGAAGAATAAAGGTAGGATAAATGCCGTAGAAATGAGGTCACTAAGAAGAATGTGCGGAAAAACAACGTATGATAGAATATCTAATGATAAAGTAAGAAAGAAATATTAGACGGATGAATGCGTGATAAATAAAATTAAGAAAGGGTCACCAAGATGGTTTGGACATATGGAACGAATGGATGAGAGAAGAATGGTTAAAAATATACATAAAAGTTATGTGAATGGGAAAAGAAGTCGAGTAAGGGCAAGGAAGACATGGCATGACCAAATTAACCAATTACTGAAATGCGGCCATCTTCGAAGTAGGAACAATAGACGAGCGTGCAAGTCACGATTTCTAAATTTAGAAGAGGCGCGGGAATTATTTCAGGATGTGGCGATCCATCCTCTCTGCTTACCCCTCTGGGAAAACGGTGTGATGGTTAGTTAATCAGTTAGTTAGTTGCAATAATCTAACTGCCTTACATTTATTCCATATTTCGTCCTTCGATATTCCATCATACGATCCTTTTATATCCTTTTCTATGTATTTGTCCTACTTTTATCCTTGTTTCGCTAGCTACAAGCTTCACATAGGTAAAATAATAATTATTTTTTATCAGTAATTATTTTAAGTTTAAACAATCTTATCTGATATTGATATGAAACACAAAAAATAAAAGCACGTTGTATTGAAATTAATATGTTATTAGCTGGTCGTTTAGTATGTATTGATAATATTGTGTTGAGTATAATACAAGAGGTCTGTTCCTCCTGAAAGCTTCTCTCTGTGGTTGGTTCACTGAACAGCGCCGGGAGCCTTGACCTACGCTCTGATAACCACTATAACATCCGAGTAGGTACTTGATTCTGTCATTCGCCTATTTGTTCTGATAACACATAAACAAGTGACAGTCATTTGTGCAATTGAGCCACTGTGCGCACTGTAATTAACAATGCAACTGGCTCATATTCACGCTTCTAAAATATAATACATCAAGTGGAGAGACAGAATGTCTATTCTATACGCATCTATTATTTACATTGCTCAGTCTAGTTTTTGATTAATATCTTCTATTATATATTCACCATCTGTTTTAATATACATAACACTTTATTGCATTTTTCACTAACATGTTTCGGGCCGCAGACACCCTTCCTCGGTGTAGATTTTTTTGTCACTTAACATCAATATATACATTTGAATTTTCTTCTTTATAAATATAAATTGTTTAAAAAATTAGTAAAAAATGTCTCCAATTATTAATACAATAATAGTAACGATAAAAAATATTTGTCATTTTGAGTTTATTTATTTCCGTACCTGACTCACATTAAATAATAATTTGTTTTAAAAATACCGTATTTAAATAAAATGATCGCATGTGTCCTGAAATATGTTTGTGAAAAATGAAATAAAGTGTTAAAATACAATATTTTCAAAAAGTTATTCAAATTGTTGTTTCTTTTATTCGAATTCACCACCCTTAATACTTCAATATATTTTTATCTATATACTTACACAGATACTGTGTAAGTATGAATGTTTCAAATTTATAAACATTAATTTATTTTATGTCTATGATGAATTGCAATAAAACCATGTGTTTATTTTAATTATCATAAATTGTTTTAACAATAACGTTACCGAAATTGCATTTATAATTATTTACGTATTCTTATATGTTGTACTAGGTACTTTCTATCTATGTTTGGTAAAAATATTTTATATTGATGAAAACGTCCTATTTTAGAAGTTATATGAAATATTTTATGGGATATTGCACACTTGATTTTTGATAGCTTTTATATCCGTATAGTATAACCATAAAAATATAATTTCGTTTTTTGTAATTTCATGTTAGAAGTTCATTGTCAATAATGAAAATAAAATCTGGTATCCATCAGAAGATAGCAGCGAGCTGCCGAAACCGGTCGAAGACACAAACATTAGTGGATTTTAATTGAATATACATTTTTTTTCTCATTATAATTAATTTAGCCCTTAGAACGGTATATGTACAATAATTATAAAATATTTATATTAGTAGTAAGAAAAAAGGTTTAAAGTTATTTTATAAAAAAAATGGATCGTTAAATCTTTTGCTCCGTTTACTTTAAAATATTTGAGTACTTATTTATGAATTTTACCCCATACTGGGTTTGCTTTTTTGTATAAATATTTGTAGTAACTGAAACATTCCCACACCCCCGCCTGGTGCGGCCATATGACTTGCATCATCCCTCCAACATCCCCCGCTTGGCATCCCCCACGCTCCCAGCCGTCTCCGGAGACAGCACATATGCCACACATCTGTCTTGGGGATGCAGCGAGGTCAAGATCCGAGATCTTCTCAGAAGATCCACGATTTACACATTTGGTTCATGAATTTTTACGCCTTGAAATTATGTCAGTTTCGGAGATCGTTTTAATTTTATGACAAATAAGAGTTTGTTTAAATTATCAGATATTTAGGATATATTTTCTAGGTAGATAGGTTTCTAAAAGTTTTTATTTATTAATGTAAATACTATTTACATTGATAAAAGTTGTTCGTAAAACCTTTATTGATTAACGACCTTCGTGGCCGAGTGGTACGTGCATTGACTGCCACCCCGAAGGTTCCGGGTTCGATTCTCGGCGAAAGCAGAGTGATTGTCACATTGTCTTTGGTCTGGTGTAGAATTCACGTGACAATAAAATGGTGATAGATTAGCTACCTATCACATGTCACGAGAATCACTAAGATAACTATAATAATACCCTTTACATCGATTTGGCTCATGCTGTCATGATGTAAAGAGTGATGGTAATGTAATTTTAATTCAAATCAAAATGAAATTCCGTATCAAAATTGTGGTAGTAAGATTTTTTCTGTTGAATATAAAACAGCAACTGCCTGATGTTAAGGTGGTAAAATACTCGATAGATAGCACACTGTGATATTTGCCTTTTGATCGGTTATTTACACGCGTAGCTTGAAATCGAAATACAATTATTGCATTTTGTTTTATGTTAGCTTTAAACGTGTTAAATTGTTTAAAAATACACTTCCAATACGAGTCCTGGAAATACCTATTTATACCCTTTCCGTCGGCAGCCACCAGTCCAGTTAACGGGTATTAATACCCTTCCCGCAGACAACGAGTGTGTGAACTGACTATTTCAAAAGTGTATTATTCAATTATGTGATTAATATCCATACAGCAGTGTGATTATATAATGCTCGTAAAATCGGTTCTTGCATCTCAAATTAAGATGCTATGTTTCGAAAATGGCGGATTGCATTGCTGTCTAAAGTGTCCCTTACCCGATCAATAATACAATACAGAAAAATATGGATCATGTAAGGTGAAAAAAAATAGTAATGAAGCGATTTTGATGAAATCTAGGTTTTCTGATCTTTGGGCGTCAATATTTAAAAGAGGAGGAGATATTGTCAACAACAACAACACACCATCACGCCGTTTCACCGCAGGGGTAGGCAGAGAGAATGGACCGCCACACTATTTTATCCTGACATACCAATGCTTCCTCCACATTCATACGGCGAGTCATACACGCTCGTCGTTTCTTCCGGCTTCTGACATACATGACACCAACCTTATAAATTTGATTAATTTTTTCACGCCATGTTTTCCTCGGTCTACCTTGACTCCGCACTCCATTCACATCGTTAACGTATACTTTTTTAACCATTCTTTCTTCACCCATGTGCTCCATATGTCCAAACCAACGCGTGATCCTTTCATAATTTTGTTCATAATACCTTCTTTCACTCTACATTCCTTTCTAATATCAACATTTGAGATTCTGTCGTACATCGTTCTACTACACATACGTCTTAGGGACCTCATCTCTACCGCATTTATTCTGCTCTCATCTTTCTTCTGCCAGTTCCATGCTTCGTTTCCATACATAAGGGTTGGGACCAGAACTCCATTGTGAACGGCCATTTGCGCTTTCATTGATAAATTCTATAATAAGTCAATATTATCGAGGATATTGTCAATATCCTCAAGGAGTATACGACTGTATCAATATTATTGACAATAATTTTGATCGTGTAAGGACCGCTTAAAGAAATGTAATTATTACTTTTCGACCGAGCCGCGGTCATCAGACACGAGATGGCAGCAGGCAGCAGGCAGCGGTGG
This sequence comes from Lepidostoma basale, assembly GCA_022606425.2. Taxonomy (NCBI): domain Eukaryota; kingdom Metazoa; phylum Arthropoda; class Insecta; order Trichoptera; family Lepidostomatidae; genus Lepidostoma; species Lepidostoma basale. Next base: position 905,978 of record JAHDVF020000860.1, on the reverse strand, counting down.
CCGCGATGCACAGTGAAGTGTTTATGACGCTACAGTGGACATAACACGCGCAACAAATTAAACTAATTCGCATTCATTTAGCATCGCATATCGCATCGGGAGTACCTACCCGGCGGCGCTTGTCGGGATGATAACTCTGTGCTGTGTCAATACAATCGCGCCTGAATAATATACTCGACTTACTCCCACCTACAGTCTATCGGAAGTTGCTTGAAAGCGAAACTATTAAACAACAGATGTTGAGATTATGTTACAAACTTGTCGTTCAACAAATTATTATATTTTATGATGAACAATTAGGAACAATGATAAAACACTGTTTTTCCTTCTATATTGGGCTTTCACCACACTTTTTTTATAAATACAATCCCAACCCTAACTGGCCTTCCATTCCTTGACAATAATGTAAGACTTTATCATAAACCCTAAATCCCCCCTGGCCCTATTTCGGGGGGACACTCTGGGCCATACATTTAGCCCCATCATAAAACAACTACCAAATCGCATTCCAACAATGTTTCCTACAGACGTAAGAGGAATAGCCATTAGAGCTGAACCTCTGTAAGCCATAAGATCCAAGTCCAAGTCTTTTGTTATATCGTTTTCCTAATGATGAAGGTATAACATATTCAAACATGTTGAGAATAATACTCTCGAAACTGGAAAAAAGAGTGTTCTAATTTACAAAGATCTTCTTCTTTTTATTCCTTGTTGTATACCTATGTGGTCTGTTCTCCAGAGTGTTGCTCCTCCTGTGAGGTAGATTCCCAGCTGTTCTTCCATCTTTTAGGAGGTCTTCCACAAGGACGAGTCTCATGAGGCTGATTATGCAATGCAATATAGGGGAGTCTGGTAGTGTCCATTCTTTGAACATGACCGTACTAGTCCTTTTTTCGCTATCTGCAAGCAGAAGTCCAAGTCATATTGATTCCCATGACATGTGATAGGTAGCTAATCTATCGCCATTTTATTGTCACTTGAATTCTACACCAGACCAAAGACAGTAAAAAACACACTGCCATCGCCGGGAATCGAACCCGGGACCTTCGGGGTGGTAGTCAAAGCAACGACGGTCGTGTTAAACTAAAGTAAATTGAACTATTTACTATTAACTCGTATCATGGCGTGGCAGTCATATGTGACTTCTATAAATTGTACAAAATACGCCGTGGCAGTCATATGTGACTGCCAACGGTTGAATTAAAGGAAAGGTCCTCAAGACAACGCTTTTGGACATTTAATTTAATTCAACCGTTTTATTTCATAGCTTAACAGTTTAAGTATTGCTTATAATATAGTTTACTTTAAGTGTCATATATTACCTTTGTGGTGAAAGTGAATTACCAAAATAAAGAAGAAGAACGACTATTTGTCCGAAACATGTCTATGTAATTTTATTTTTATAAAAAAAGATAAATAAACCATCATAACACAAAGTATGGCGTATATAGAAGAAAAATAATTAAATTTTGCTTTGAAATAAATTCTAAATAGTTTTTATAAGATTCAAAAAAATATGCTTTTGACAGCTGCTAAAATTGAATTTTATTGCCCTGATAAAGCTTGGGTACAGGCGAAACTAGTTTGCATGGGTATAATTCCGTGGTTAATAAACGAAGTGTTATTTTGTATATGTAATAATTTAAAATGTCTAACCACAACGCGAGTGCTTCATATGAAAACATTAAAATTATTCCTTCGTCTATAGTACGCCTGCCATTTGATGTCATTTTACGCGAATTTGGTTCTATTCCATGTGACTTTAAAACATACTTGTTGTCTCTAACCGGTACCTGTTTGTAATTAGTCTATTAGAATTCTTTTAAAATTCGAACTGTAGCAAGTCCTGTAAATAAAATAAAATCGCATGAAACCTTTTTGTTTTTTACCATCCTTTTAGCTGGCAAACTTTCCTCGTTATCACCGCCTTTGATAACCGCGTCGCGTGACTGCTTCAAGAATCTGATGGGTCACTGTGCGACCGTGAGCGCTGGTTGTGATTCAATACCGCCCAAATCAATATTTTACATCACGCAAAAGTCACCTTAATAATCATAATCATAAAGCTTAAAACCCTACCATCAAATCACAACTAATACGCAAGTTTTCCAAGCGGTACAATGTTGCATTTTAGAATGTGACAGTCGTATTTATCATGGAAGCAAGTAAATGCGTTTATGTAAAAATGGTGATTTGTATCCGTCACATGTGTTTTATTTTGATCAATTTATATTGTTACTTTTTTACTCTTTGTCTCTTGTTGAATATTAATTTTACGTCTGTTAGGATGACGTATCTAATTTATTGTCTACGAGTAGGCGTATAATATACATAAGTTTGTATGAAAAATTAGCGTTGTATTAAATCAAACATGTGTAGGAATATTGTTCAATATTTTCATTCATCTCGTATTTATATTTAAATAACTAAAAAAATATGCATTATTTTACTATCTTCTTTTCTTCTAGCCATTTCGTATTTCTTTGCGGTCTGCTCTTCCAATTGCATCGCTTCTTAGTCTTGGGTCATCCCACCTTCCATATCCAGTAATTTAATGTCATTCTTGATGATTGACAGTCAAGTTACCAGAGTCCATCCCGGTTCTTTCTTCCTCAGTTTAAGGGGTTTTTGAACCAATATATACCGCTCACTAAGATTCTTAACAGTAAGAATAACAAAACCTTTCCGGTAATATATTATACACACACACTCGTCGACTGCTTTTATCGGATTGATCATCAGCATTCGAACTTGTCTTTACAGAAGCACAATCTGTTTAGAAACCGGTTGGAGACAGATAGAATTAAACATTTTACAAATACGTCTTAATCGGATTGCTATTTCATATATAATATGTTATATACTTAGGAAATTGAAAAACTTTGTTTAATCCACTATTTATTAAAAAATATTAAAAAACACGACATGTTTCGGAGGATACCTCCATCTTCAGGTGTAAAAATATAATAAAAACTAAATAAAGAAAGACTATAAAAAACGCATTTAAAATTCGATACAATAATTCAAATTCAAAAATTAACCTGGGCTATTTGTAATAAATAATATTAAATTATAATAATACATGATGATAATATAAAAAAAATATTAAAAATTGTAATTTAGAAAAAACATATAATACATTTGAATGATAATTTATATAGAAATTAATAAATGATTAATTTGCATTTGATTGGGAATCGAAACTTGGGAGATTAAATGAATACAAAGTATTTAAGGAGAAAGGAGTAAAAGGAGGAATCTGATTATTAATTATGTTTTCAATATATAATATGTTAAGTAGTTTGATCTGAAAAATCAAATGTAGGCACAACCGTTTCATCTGAAGCCATTATTCCTGGTGATAAGATAATTGAACGTGTTTCCATTACTTATTTTTAACCAATATTCTTCACCTATGACCTCATAAGAGGTCATTTAAGGTATAATTGATTGTTAAGTTAGCATAAATATATTGTTTCAGATAAACTTAAGGCGTTAACACTGTGGAATTCCATAATTATGATTTTATATATGAATTTGATAATTTTTTTAAATGAATTAAAACACTGTTTTTTACTCTTTTACGATATAAACTCAGTTTATATCGCTCTCCCGGTGATGAATCTGTAAAGCCTTCGAAAAATGTCGCCAAGAATAAACTTAAAAGTGGAAAAAAACATTGTTTTTAAATCATAAATTTGTCATAAATATTTTGATGTAATAAAACTTTACCAAAACTCAACACGATACACCAACGTAGCTTGTGATTATTTATTTAAATTACACCGGACGCAGAATTCTAGACAATTCAGCTTTGCCGCAACTTGGTGGCCAATCGCTCTTCGGAAAATGCTGTCATCCACAGCAGGTCGTTGATTGGACGAAAGCGACGTCATATAAAATGGCGATCCAATGAGCGTGTCGTCATTCTGATATTTATTAAATTTTGTATTGGTGTTATATTTACTGTTTTGTAATATTAAAGTATTTTATAATGCATCGCTCTAAGAAGAGTATCTCTCTAGCTCAATGTAAAATCGTAATGCATGAGGTGTGGGTAGGAAAAATGATGAATTAAAATTTGAATAAAAAATCAGTTTTCAATTGTTTTGTGTTGCCCGTTACATCACTACAAGCGGTGTTTAATCGGTGTCATTTTTATAAAAATAGTTTGTTCTTTTTTTAAATATAATCATATATTTTTTTTAATGTGTAACCGAACGTTTCGGGTTCGCCGCCCACTTCTTAATAATAATAAAAATATTTATAACATGTTTTTTTTTAAGCGGGTTTTTGTGATGTCATCATCTGTTTCAATGGCGCATTAAAACGTGTTTGAATCCCCAATGCACGCTGCATCTGATATTCGTGTTCGAATAAAAAATGATAATAGTAAGCCAATAAAATACTTTGGTTTTTGAAATGTTGAAAAAAATGGTTTCAGCTTTGTCCTGAAAATCTCTCGGATCATAAATCCACCCAAGGTTTGAAAGGAGGTTGTTCCATGCTTACCGCAAAGGCTTGATCTTTTAAAATTGTGCTAGGGCAACGTTTGGGCTTAATATTCCTAATAACTCATGTGATATCGAGTCATCTACATATACGAGTAGTGAATAATGTTTAAATGAATTTGTAAGTACGAACAGAAATTGCAATATAATTGGTTCAAAATGATGTGCAAAGTGAGCAGAAACAACTAAATAAAATCATCTCAATTATAACAGCAGAAAAACAAAAGAAATGTATTTTTCTGAAGTTGATATACATGAGAATCTTTAATAAAATTAGCAAACGACATTTGAAAATTGAAACTTTATTACAATATAAAACTATCAATGTTATATTGGTAAACAACATATTCGTTCATAGTATACGAGGTCTCTCCAATAAATTCGCTCAGAGATCAATCTTATTCCGTTCAAAATGCTCCCCATTTGTATCAATGCACTTGTCCCACCTTCGTTTCCATTGTTCAAAACATTCCTGGAAGTCTTCAAGAGTCACGCTGTTCAGCTGCGTTGTTGTTTCACGTTTAATCGTCTACACGCTGTCCCAGTGTCGCCCACTCATGACTTTTTTACATTTCGGGAACAAAAATAAGTCGCCAGGGGTTAAATCTGGTGAATAGGGAGGGTGATCAATATCAGAGATCGCATTACGGGTCAGATACCGGCGGAAAATCAGTGATGAATGTGAAGGCGCATTGTCATGATTTTCTCAACTTCAAATGTTCTGTTTAAATCATGTGCACAGACGATTTTACTAAATTTAGTTCATCAGCAATCATACTAACAGTTCATCGATGATTTGATGATTGGAAAGCATAACAGACCGAACACGTTCAATGTTTTCATCAACACTGGAAGTCGACGGTCGTCCTGAACTTGCATCGTCCTTGCAGTCATCACGGCCCTAACTTAAACCCTTGATCAACTTAAAAAGGGCAGTTTTCTTTAGTTTCCCACTCCACAAACAGCCTTTAATAATTCATGAATTTCCCGATCATTTTTCCCAAGTTTCACCAGAAATTTGATCTTGACTTGTTGTTCCATATCTGTTTGTCAATCTCCTTTGTCGATAAGAACATAAAACATACTCCACAAAAAAATTCTCCTTTCAAGCGGTACATTTACCCCGACGGTTTGGTGATTACGGATTCACTTAGTGGCTCACCCGGCACCAAAGTAGCCAGTGCTCTTGCGCGAATTTCAACTGAAGAACACCGAGCAACGCAGTTCGCGTATTTAATGGACAGACCTCGTACGTTTACGCGTAGATGGCAGAATTCTTCTTAATTTTGGAGCATAGAGCTTTCAAAAAAATATATGCTCGCGCAAAAAATGCGATTTTAAAAATGATTACATTAAAAAAGTAATAAATTAAGGGATGTACATTTAAAAAGTATTATATTTTAGATTCGCCCCGCTGCATTTCTGCTCATTGTAACCTACCCGAATGTGAGGCCGTGTGTTCCGTGCCACGGGGGGTTGGCAGCGGCGATCGATGGCGGTGTATCGCGGGAACCAGGTCACGTGGTATCCCCTCCCCCCTCGCGCCCCGCAGGAAAACAAACCCCCCGCCCCCCTTTGCCCGAGTTTTTCTTCTACTCCGTCAGGGGCACCCTTAATCCTTCGGGTTGACACAATACGGCCGTATTACGCTTTATTATTTTTTATATATTATTTTTGTATTAACTTTCTCTGAACAAAACAAGCAATATATTATTTTAAAGCTTCATCTATATTCACGTCATATTAACTTTTAGAAAACACTGTATTTTTACAATACTCTTTATACACACGTTTCGGACGATTCTAATCCTTCTATGGTGTACGAATTAAAAAATTGAAAATGAAGGATGAGAACCATCCGAAACATGTCTGTAAAGAGTTAAAAAAAGTATTGTAAAAAAAAAGATTTTTGGTGAAGTTGTTTAATCACAATATTGTTATTAATTGTTTCTTGAACAATTATGATAAACTCCATATTAAATATTTCAGCATTCTTTTTCTAGATGTTTTATTGAGTGATACGTTTCCCAATACTAGAGTATTATCATTATCTGATAATGCCTTAGCAAGCCAAAATGTGTTTCTTCCATATGATATAATAAAACATAAATAAAACTACAGTTTTCTTATATATTAGAACAGTTAAATGTTATTTTATTATGTTTTTAGGACAAAATGACTAATAGTCTAACATATCCTTTAAATTTTTTATGTTTTTAATTAATTTATTATAGTTTAATACTAGAATTATTATGATATTTCTAACGCTTGATATTTGCTCTTATAACTAACTAACTAACTAACTAACTAACCATCACGCCGTCTCCCCGAAAGGGTAGGCAGAAAGAATGGACTGTCACACTTTTACTGATGCGGCACTCCATCCTTCTCTTTTCGCCCCGCGGGAGACGCGGTGTGATGGGTTGCGAACCTCATCGCCACCAATAGGCATCTCCCGCGCACACTTCGATCGTCCAACATCCACAAAATAAATCTAAAACAAATAATATAAAATACAATGATATAAAATAAAATAACAAAATAAAAATAATTTAATCCAAAATGTTATTTTTAGATGGTGCACATTTGTCTATTTAATTTATGTTCCACGAATCCACCGTTTTTTAAATTTAGCACATAATGTAATAACACATAATGTTTTTCCGATGTTGCACATGTTGACATGGACGATCTGGACTTTTGTGTTTATTTAATTTATGTTACACGTATCCACCGTTTTTTAAATTAGCTGTTATATGATTTAATTAATGTTCCACGTATCCACTTTTTTTATTTGGCAGCAATTAGGCACTTAAAACCAACCAACACCAGCAAGAACTTTAAAAGAATATTGAAGAAATTATTCAAATTGTCATTGGAACAAATGAAAAATTTATTTTTACACCTAACTGTATTAACTGTATTATAACTAACTGTATTAAAATATAATATTTGACTTGATATTGCATTGTACAGTTCCTACCCGATGTAAGCATATTAATTAGGCTCGTCCAAGCCTACGTGCAGAGGCGGCCGCGGTCACCCCCTCCCCGACCTTGCCCGCCCTAGCCTCCTAGAGCGAGAATCGCGGGAAACGTAAGCGAAGTATGCGCTCGCCGCCTGACATTGAAATTTTAATGTAAATACATAAAAAATGCGAATCGATTGCTCAACTTTAGCCTGCCGAGTAGCAGGACGAGTTGTATAACTGTGACTTCATTTTAAACTCATTTTTATTATATCTTTACGCCATAAAAACAAAGTTTTTTCAAATATTTGTGAAATGTATACTTACATCTGTATACGAATCCTGGATTTTCACCTGTGGGTGGTTAATTTAAATTTTTAATTGTATCTCAATAGAGACGAAGAAACAAACTGGAAACTGAATATGGATGATCAAGGTGTTTACAGGATGCTAAACAATCATTCTTCATAGATGGCGTTAGTGGATGGATTGTATAGATTAATCTTAAAAAATTAATTAGTACAATCAAATCTACATAGATGGCTAACTGGAACTGCCACGTGAAGATAAGTATGAATTTGGAGTATATATACAACTTCCAAAAAATGTATCATACATGATCATAATAACAATGGTGGAATGGGGAATGTTGTAATTACATAAAGCGTGCGCTTAACCCAACCAATGACAGGTCATAAGTCCTGTAAACACCTTGATCATCCATATTCAGTTTCCAGTTTGTTTCTTCGTCTCTATTGAGATACAATTAAAAATTTAAAGTTTTTTCATTTAAAATTTTCTTAGTGACAACACTGGTAAACTTTTCAAATTACGAATACTGTTATTTCAATTTTGTTTTTAAGTACGTTACATATTTAGCCGGGTTTAAAATGAATTTTTTTTTAACACTAATGTTATTTTTGAATAATAATTTGATTGATTTTACATATAAGGTTGATTCCAGGGATCGATTTTATCTACATAGAACTAACTGTTTAGCACTTATGTCATCAATTGGATTGATACAAATGAAGTGCTATTATATTTTATGAGAGTGACATGTGTTGTTTTGCTAGGGTGTTATTATCAAACGCGAATAAAAAATTTTGAAATGCAAAAGTATGGTTGTTTTAGAGCTTTCATTAAAATGTTTTTTTTGGAACAGGCAAAAGAAGGATGAAAGTAGAATAAATGCAGTAGAAATGATATCTCTTATACGAACGTGTAGAAACTGTGTATGAGAGAGTGTCGATTGAAAATATAAGAACTGAATGCGGATATAAGAACAGAATGATGGTGTTTTGAAGAAAATAATGAAAGGATCATTAAGATGGTTTGAACACATGGAAAGAATGAATGAATAAAAAATGGTAAAAAAAAGTAAATGTTAACGATGTAAATGGAACAAGAAACAGAGGAAGACCGAGGAAAACGTGGCACGATCAAATAAATCAAATATTCAAATTAACCAAATATCGTGAGGAGTCAGAGAAATCGAGGCGCGTACTTGACACGATGTATGAATGTTGAGGAATCGAGAGAAATACGTCAGGAAAGAAAAGTGTGGCAGTACATTCTTTCTGCCCACCCCTTCGGAGACACGGCGTGTTGGTTAGCCAGTTAGTTTTTTTAATGTTGTTATTTTTTTATATATTTATAATCTATTATTATTTATTTATTTATTTATTATTGTTTATATATTATATATAAACCTGATTTTTATTTTCTTAATACGCATTAAAAAGGGAGGATTATACATTTGTTTTACAACAAGAACAAGTATATTTTAATGGATGTAACTTTAATGTTATGGAGGTGATTATGTGCGATTTTCGCGGGAAAGGTGAGTTTTCGCCGAAAGTGTCCGGAATTTCCCGAAGCCACCCGAAAGGCGGTTCATTCAAGCCGGTCCGAGGGGGTAGGCACCGCAGACAGGCGGGTGCCTGCCATGGCGGCTAAAAATGGATTCGGCCATGTGGAACTTTCACCTTGACTCGAAGTTTGCGATACAAATTCTCTGCACCAGCGGATCGATATGGCGCCAACGATCGGAAGCGGGATTGTTCCATTTTTGAAAATCAGCTGTTCCTCGTTCGCCGCTCTCCGATCGATTCGGGATGGCTTTCCATTATTTCAATTCGAACTCACCGATTCAATTGTTACGCCCTGTTCGAATTTCAAATTCTTTCTAAAACTCGGTATTCTAAATGTTTAGATTTTGTGGCCTTAGTTAAGTTCCTACCTTAAATATTTTTTTGAAATTCGTGTTCTTAATATTTTTTATTCTGTTGGTAACTTGGAGTTAACAATTATTTTAGAAGAAGCTTATCTATACTAAGATTCTTCTTCTCTGGTTTCAATCCTGGGATTGGTTTGAAGCAATTTCCTCCATTATTCTCTTCCATTTTTCCCTGTCTTGTGCGGCTCTTTTGAGATCTGCATATGATGAGCAGCGTACGTCCACCAACAGGTCCTCCAGGTACTCTCGGCGTGGGCGTCCCCTAGAGTTTGTCCCCTCGATCATACCCTCCATTATGGCATGCAAGAGACCTTCTTGACGTATTACATGGCCGATCCATCTTGCACGCCTTTCGGACAAGGTCCTGAGCAGGTGCCTTCCTCCTTCGATTCCTTGAAGAACCTCCTCATTCGTGATGTGGTCTCTCCAGGAAATTCCAAAGAGTCTTCTATAGGACCACATCTCAAAAGCCTCTAGTCTCCGCTTATCCCTTTCGGATAGGCACCATGTCTCGCAGCCGTACTAAGATTATGTATAAGTTAACTCTATAATTATTTACTAGAATAGAAAAGAACAAGTGTAATTTGTTTAATGAAATAAACATTAATATGGTATAATATTTAAACAATTTAAGAGTAATTAATACGAATGAAAACGTCAGTTTTCTAAAAGTTTTATTATATTTTATGGGATTTCCCATAAACCGACGTTTTCATTCGAATTAATTATTTAAAATGGAGTTTTACATCATTGTTAAAGAAACAATAAATAATTTAACAGTACTTTCTATCCTCGTATAATATTTTTATTTCATGAAATTTGCTTACATAAGTAAATATTATGAATTTTGAGACACTGAAGTTACACGTTCAGGGTGGGGATAGCACATGTCCCCTGCCAGACCGTAATTGGCCACCCTATACCTCCCCGCTACAGTGCGTTACGAAAGACTCGGACACTTGTGTATGTAGGGCTATACCACCATTGCTGATACAGCTCGGTGTATAAAGCGTAATGTATTTGTATGAAGCCAGCACGCAACCTGAGACAGGATACATGTACGAGTATATAGGAGCCCTAATTGGAAATTATAATTTCATATGTGTGTCTCTATAGGTTTGTAGAATTATGTGTTATTTCGTTTCTACGTAGAACTCAACAAATGATAGATATTTAATATTTTTTTAGGATTCATTTGAAGTTGTTAAGCCTGTTGTTTAATGGTAGTAAATATTTTATCTACGGCAGTTTAATTAATAAACTCAATATGTAATGAATTTTAAATATTGTGGCATTTCATATATCTTCAATAAAAATAAGAGAAATAATATCTGTATTCGTATAACACAATGTATAATGAACCTCATTTAATGAATACATTTACAGAATTAACTGTAATGTTTTTTGATATTCAAGTATAATATCATACACTCTATCGTGTACAGAGTATACACACATTCGTCTAAGAGATCTCATTTCTACTGCATTTATTCTACTTTCATCCGTCTTTCGCCAGCTCCATGCTTCGCTTCCATACATAAGGTTCGGTAGAAGAACACCATTGTGCACTGCCATTCTAGCTTTTTTGGATAGGTTTTTGTTTCCATCGTCAACATTAATATTTTAAATCCTGATCCTGAGTTATCTCCAATTATGTTAACGATTTATTTATTTCTTTAATATCTTTAATGACTCCCTTCTTGTTTTTTTGGGTCTATAATTCACTTCGGCTTGTGTACGAATAACTAGTATCGCAACTCTTGGTGTGCCCTGTTTCTTTAAGCATGTTTCCCCGTGGTTAATATGACACTTTATATGAGGTAATCAATAGTAAAAGTAATCTGTGGTTAAAACCAATCATAAATTGGAGTGGTATGACAATGTTTTACGTAGTGATATATGGAACAGTTGAATACGTTATATTTGAATATTGAATAATCGGTCCGAAAAAATTGTGTCAGTGTCCTTTTAAATGACCTTATAAACGAAATATTATATTGTATATACAGATATAGTAAACTAACTATCACACCGTGTCTCTGAAAGCGCAGATAAAAAAAATGAGCCGCTACACTATTCTTTCCTGCTTCTCGCTTCGTTAACGTTTATAGATTAAATTGTGATATAACAGTGTATAAAAATTAAATAGATTTTAGTGTTGAAACATTATTATGTTTCAACAATGTATTATATTCTTTCTTGAACAATGATGTAACACTCCGTATTAAATAATTAATACGAATGAAAACATAGGTTTTCTAGAAGTTTTATTATATTTTATGGGAATGACATGTTTCGCTCTTTTAAGGCATTATCAAATGTCATTTGATAATACCTTAGAAGGACGAAACATGTCATTCCAATAAAAGATAATAAAACTTCTAGAAAACTGACGTTTTCATTCGTATTAATGTATAATATTATCTTATAAAAAGAACATATTGTGTTCAATTATTTTTATTTTGTTATTTTATTTTATATCATTGTATTTTATATTATTGTATTTTATATTATTTGTTTTAGATTTATTTTGTGGGTGTTGGACAATCGAAGTGTTCGCGGGAGATGCCTATTGGTGGCGATGAGGTTCGCAACCCATCACACCGCGTCTCCCGCGAGGCGAAAAGAGAAGGATGGAGTGCCGCATCAGTAAAAGTGTGACAGTCCATTCTTTCTGCCTACCCTTTCGGGGAGACGGCGTGATGGTTAGTTAGTTATAAATAATAATAATATTTGTCTTCTTCTCGGCGCTACATACCGGTGTGGGACTTGGCCTCCTCACTGGCTATTCTCCCTGGCCATCGCTCTCCATTTTCCAGATCATTCCAACTTCTCCCAGTCTTCTTCCACGCAGTCCACCCATCTTTTTTTGGTGCTCTGCCTAACGCCTAAAAATGATAATACTCAATTTAAATTCTGCAAAAACGTACGGTTTCCAATGGCGCTTTGAATAATTGAAGGTTGTTTTTTTAAAGGTGCTAAGTGGTTTAAGCATAAAACAAAGAGAAATAGCAAAAACTGTTTATTAGGGTGACGTTTGAACTACACTATATTATTCAATCAATTTGCACCTTTGCGCGGTTATTGGCCTTAATATTTTACACAAATCGGGATCTTAACTTATTTTGTTTTTATACTTGGCATGTTTGTAATGTCCGATCCACGACTGTTTATGCAATAACAGTTAAGGATATTAAGTTTTAGATAAACTTAAGGAGTTAACACTGTGGATTAGACATTTAAAAAATAAAAAATAAATAAAAAAAACTTTAGCACTTGATTAAACACTTTTGTACATGGTATACAACCACTCTATTTGTGAGGATGATCGCCTACCGGTTTCGCTCTATGCGAGCTACTTCAGGGCTTAACACATACTGACTACTAAAAAAAAAAGATATTTAACCACGGTATGGTTGTTATACGGCCCTGATGAAGCTTGAGTCCAAGCGAAACTAGTTGGCATCAATTATGGTTAAATACAAAGATTTTTTAAATTTATTTTATATTTTTAATTAAAACACTGTTTTCTTCCACTTTTGAGTTTATTTTTCTCGAAATGTTTCGAAGGTTTTACACCTTCATCGCAGGGAGAAACATATAAACTTTATATTAATATTGTTCTCCCGATGATGAAGGTGATGATGAAGGCCTTCGATACATGTCGAGAAAATTAACTCGAAAGTGAAACAAATTTGAATTATTTTAATAACCTTTAAGCTATAATTCATTAATGGATCACACAGGTAATATATTACATTAAAAGTTAACTATATTATAAGCACTGCTTAAACTGTTAAGCTATGAAATAAAATGGTTGAATTAAAGTAAAAGTCCTAAAACGCTGTATTGAGGACCTTTACTTTAATTCAACCGTTGGCAGTCACACATGACTGCCACGGCATTGCCAATTCATAAAAAAATGTAAGGATATTCACATGTTAAAATGTGAGTATTTTAAAGATTCTTTTTTCATTATCGCTTGATAACATGGTCATTTAGTTCCAAATAAAACCGGTATACGAAAGTGTATTAGATTGCGTTCACTAGGTAAAAACTTCGCGAAACGGTATCTGTAGTACGCGTACAAACGAAAGATGCATGTGAGATAAATATATCCCAACTCACCGTGATTCGTACAAAAATAATTCTGTACAATAATAGCACCTCGTGTCCAACCGCGTGTATACACAAAAAAACTCACTTTTTAAATATGAAATCGTCTAAAACCGTACGAATCTCAAGGTTTGTGTACAAATTATAACCATATACTCGTATTTATAGGCGAAACACGTTTATCCAAAAATAGACGCCATTAGTGAAATGACAGCTCTATAAAAGTGTGATGACTTGTAGGGAATATTTTGTTCTGTTGTTAGGCTCAAGTGGATATGCTACGCCTATTGAAGGGGTAAAAATATCCCTGGCTTCTTCCTGTTTCCTGGACTCCATTAGATATGATTTCTTTGTGACGCTTTTGCCTTAAAAAGTTGACACTTCGTCGGATATTGTACTTTTTTGCAAATGTATTTTTGGATATATCTATTTGTTTCTTCATGTTTTGCTTTGTATTGTGTAGACATAAGTAGTTGACTTAGCGCTTATTACTTCCATTGGTTGAAGAGAAGATACATTTTTGTAAAAAAATATTTTTTATTGATAGATCGATAAACGATATTCCTTCTATAATCGGCTTATTTATTATTTGTGTTTAATTACACCATTAAGATTAGTTGTATTAATTAATGCGAATGAATACTTCTGTTTTCTAGAAGTTTTATTATATTTTAATCAAATGACATGTTTCGCCTGTCTAAGGCACTATCAGATGTTTTAATACAGGCTAAACATGTCTATAACATAAAATATAATAAAACTTCTAGAAAAAAAAATTTTGTACTAGTAATAATTATTGTATACTCGTATAGAGTTTTACATTATTGTTCAAGAAACGAAAAATATTATTTTAATATGTGTATTAAAGATTACGCCATTCTTTAGAGGTGAAGATGTTCTATTACACATTGCAAGGAAAACGCGGCACGACCAAATCAATTAAATAAAAAAAATTGGCCATGTAAGGAGTTAAAAAAGTTGACATGCATGATTGACACACGTTGTGATTATTATGTAGTCTAGAGAGAAGTATGTTAGGATAGAAAAGTATTTTAGAAGTTAGACAAGTATGGCGTTTGATCTTTTCGCGAATAACGTAATAAGTTGGTTGAATTTAATAATAATTAAATAAAACGATGTTTTTTTAACTACTTCTACTTTTGATGATATTGTGATCGATAGACAAAATTGTCGATGCCATGAAACCTGGCGAAACCGGTCACTGACAAAATAAAAACATAAGTGGAAATAGATTGAAACATCTTCTTCTTTCGCCTAGCCATTTTCCGTTATTTGGGGTTGGCTCTCCTAATACGGCTCCGCCAAGTCTCACGATCCAGGGTCATCTGGCTGTCTAGTCCCAGCGCCTTCAGGTCGTTCCCAACTGTGGACATCCACGTTTCAGGAGGCCGACCTGGTCCCCTCCTTTCGTCTTTCAGTTGCAGGGCCTTGTGAAATATGTCTTAAGTGGATAAAAACATCGTTTTATTTTATAACTGCTAATGAAAAAACTTTGTTTTTATATCACAACTGTTATTTTATTTGACGACAGCTGTTTCATCAACCAATGTTGACATCATCAGGTGTTACAATAATATGATGTCAACATTGGTTGATGAAACAGCTGCCGTAAAATTAAATACAAATGTGATATGAAAACAAAGTTTTTTCATAGTGTTTCGGCCAAAACAATGGACTATTTAATCGTTTTATTTGATTATTATTCCATCAAGAGATCTCAGTAAAATCATTCGATTAGTTGAATTAATTTGTTATTTTTGTCTGTCCGGTCATGTCTTTTAAGGTGATATAAATTGGAAAGCTCGTTTGATGTTAAATATTTAATTCAGCCATTTGTAAATTTCCCTTATTATTTAATTGTGTATCGCGCCCGCTAACGCACAAGAACCACTTAAAATTAATGCGTTTTATTGCTTTTCTTATGAGTTCGGTAGTATTAAAGCACAACTCGTTAACTGATCGCGCAGTTTTGATTGAGCTGACCTTATGTTAGCCCCCTCCCCCAGGCCGCGGGCTGTGACGTCAGAGCCCCGCCCCCGTCCGGCCCACCCCACCCACCCCGGCCCACCCACGTCTTCTAGGAAAGCGGTGATAAAACACACAGTAGGAAAATTCACAAGACAAGGTTAATCGAAAGGGAAGAGAGGCGATAAATTGGCGAGCTTTCGGGCGATGGGGCTTGATTCAGACGCTCTGTCTATTCGGTTAACCGTGAATTTGCTTAACACTTGAATAAGATTTTTGGATCTTGGGATTTTATTAATATATCAAAGGATTGTATTTTTCCATTAATCTTTCCTTTTTATTTTTTTAAATGTTTTTCTAATACAGATCTATAGCGCATGACCTGTTATTAAAATTAAATCTGTAAGATGTTAATTAAATAATGATAATAATTATATACTTCCTTTTAAAGCGCCATTTTTGTGATGTAATTACCTCAAGGGCGCATTAAGGCGTGTTTTCAATCTATAAATCTAAATATGAATGCCGCATATGATATTCGCGATCGGTTGGAAAGTATAATAAAACAAAATATACAAGTTAGCTATTAGTATGAATATATATATATTTATTTATTTTATTCTTATCAATTTTTAAAGGTCGGCCATGTTAAAAGTCGAAAGAATCAACGTGACTCACTGTATGAATGTGGTGAAGCCAGAGAGGTATTTCAGTATAGAGTAGTATTGCGGTCCATTCTCTCTGCCTACCCGTTCGGGGAAACGGCGTATGGTTTGTTTGTCTCGTCAAACGTATTTTAAATTAAAAATATTATAAAAGATTTTACCTTGCATTTTCTAATTTCACGTTTTTTTATAAACTTAAGGCGTTAACACTATGTAATTCAATTACACTTTTTATATTTCTTCTAATGATAAAGGTTTCGAGAACCCTTTCGAGAAAAATAAACCAAAATAATAGTAATTTAACGCATAAAAATAGTCCATCGTTTGGGCCGAAACACTATGATATTTTAACATTATTAATTGTTAAATTTACAACACTGTGTTATCTTCAGGTTCTACAAACAACATTTTGTTAAATATAAATTGTTTGTAACACCTGAAGTTGCCAACATTGGTTGTCGAAACAGCTGTCTCGACATTCTCAAAAACTGTATAATAAAATTTTTGATATTATAACATTGTTGTATATTTAACAGCACAAAAATGTTTTATGATTAACAAGTTTCGCTTTCAACTAAGTGAAACATTAGACATTGTTAAAAATTATACGAAGGTAGCTTTGCTTTAAATTTTGACTTCATTGCTGTTATAATATCGTATAATCGAATTGTATGTTTTCATTTCATTGCGGTTTATGTATTTATTATAGTATTTACGAGCACACAGTACATGCCTGTATGTTTGCAATAAAAACAAATTGGCCAGTGAATTTTTCTGGGTTGTTTTTCGGCAGTGTTTTTATTCTGCGATGTTTTAGGCCAATGTCAGTTTGATTTGCCGTGGCTTGGGCACACCGTTGAAGGCTAGACACGGTCTCTGGCAAACACAGGCCACGAACATAATAAGTATCCATTTCCTAGCGTTTGTTTGTCGTTGCCGTTGTGCTGGAGCCCTCGCGCAAGATAAGCCGCCTTATCGGGGTCATCTCAGCGCGGGTTTTGTCTCCTCCAGGGGATTGTGATGCTAATACGACTCTTCAGTGTTCCTTTGCATTATCTCGTTCTAGGCTAACACCCATCTCTCTTATTTCACACAATGTATAGGTACGTAAAATACTAGCAATAATGCATAACAAATCATCTACAACATAACTTTTTTCATTCTAATATTGATGTGTCGCGTACGCAATTAAGAATTATTAAAAAAAAAAATACTGAGTTACAGATTATTTCGATCTTATTATAATTATTATTTTTTTGAAAGGCTCTTTACATCATTACAGCGCGAGCCAAATCGATGTAAAGGGTGAAAAAAGAGCATCAAAGACAATATAGGTACATAGCTTTTTTTGTTCTTATCGTAAGGATATTCACGAATTCGCTATACTAACAAAATAATTTGTTCTCTACGAGCTCTCTTTATCAGGGCGAGTGACCATACGTACGTGACCATATCTTCTAAAATGTTGATGATTCAGTTACGAATTACATGAAACCTTTAATTATAATATATCGCTCAACATTGTTCCAAAAAATAATCTTTGACTGATATGCCTCTTTTAAATTTAATGGCAAATGGCGCATCGACAGTCACAGAGTAAATCTTAATATCCAAAGCAATAATATTTGAGCTAACGTCGTATCAAAAATCGAGACATCCAGTTTTTAAAACTGAAATATTTTTATATGTTTTGATTTGAAAATTTCACAAAATACCTAAAAAATACTTTTAAAACATCAACAAACAAAACTGTAAAATGAAAATGGTTAAAGGTAATTCATCTCTTCTTCTTTTTGTCTTGTCACACCTCCGTGATGCATAGGGCCTCAAGAAACCTTCTTCACCCGACTCTATTGCATGCCTGATGCCTTACATCATTCCAAGTTAGGCTTGCTGCTTTAACCTCGTCCTGCAGGGCTCTTCTCCAAGTTGCTCTAGGTCTGCCTCACTTTCTTTTTCCTCCCATAGGGGACCAGTTTAGTGCGCCCTGAGCGATGCAGGCTGGGTTCCGTCTCAGAGTGTGACCGATCCACTGTCATTTGCGCCTAGTGAATTGGCTCGCCTGCCATGGTCCAGAGAACGGCATTTGACACTGTTTGGGGCCAATAGATCTTGAATATTGATTATGGGTTAAAGTCAATTAGTGTTTATTTATTATTTTATTTTTATTCCGTAGTTATTATAATAAAGAAAAATACCGTATAACATTGATACCGTTATTAAAGAACACATAAATACTATTAATAATATTGTATTGTACGAGTATGTCCTAGTAAGATTTTTCATCGATTTCCATAGTACTATTCTGAAATATTCGTCCCTTGGTGGTATTAAAGTTATCATAGAATCGTGTCCACTCATTGTAAATTTATTGCCTGAAAAATCTTCTCTGTCCTCGGGGTTTAAACTAGATTTATTGCAACCATTTTCCCTCGGCACACCATTCGGTCTTTAAGTTAAAGTGATATATTATATATCCAGATTTCAATACGAGTATCTACCCAAGAATATGTCCTGAAAAGGCAAGTTTTCTAAGCTTTATCCCCGAATTCGTACGTGTTATCTCTCCTAACATTTTAAAGGTAAGAACTTTTTTATTGTATTGAAATATGAGTTCATTGTTTAATTATTATACACACTTACCCATTTCTTCAGACTTATAAGGGGATTCTTTGAGAATTCTGTCATCTTGGAGGGTATCTTTTTGTTCCGGATAGTTATTGTTTTGTTTTATGTCCTAACATGCAGTACCAACCTGCCTCTGGTGATGCCGGTGGGGAGCGCAATCAAACAACTAATTTCATATTAGTGAAAGCACGTTTAGAATCGAAATCTTGTATTCCTAAAGACGAACCATCTCTTATGCGTTCCAAATATTACATATTTTAAATATTATATGTTCTCAATAGATGCCTTAAATTATAATTTTGAGAAAATAAACTGAATTGATTTGATTTGAAAGAAAAATGTAACTTATAATATTATAATACAAGTACCTACCGTTTTTTTTTAGTTTCAATCCTCAGGAATGGTTTGCCACTTGGGTCTTTAATGTGGTTGTTTCCCATTGCTTTTCACATGTTTTGTATACAGCAGGTTATTTGAACCCAATTACTGCACACAACATGTAACTATTGATTTTAATGATATGTAATAGCTTTCTTGTCACGTGAATTGTACCACCCGCATACAATGTGTTAATTAATTTCATGAGTCGGTATCAGTTTTCCTTTATATTTTCTTTAATGTAATTAATTCAATGTACGCATAAACGTTGCGTTACACATTGCGTTATAAAGATCTTCTGCTTAATGCTTAAATCTAATATTCATAGATGGCGCATTGAAACTGACATATGAATTGTGGTGTTGGATATTAACATTTGTCAGACATGGTGGTCATAAGAAAGGTGGAATGGGGAATGTTGTAATTACATAAAGCGTGCGCTTAACCCAACCAATGACAGGTCATAAGTCCTGTAAATACCTAGACCACCATATTCAGTTTCCAGTTTGCATCTTCGTCTCTATTGAGATAAAATTAATCCTTAAATGTATTATTTAAAAATAAAGTTATTGTATTGAATCAAAGTCTTTGTCGAGAGTTTTCCGTCTTGAGCCACTCTCCACGCTTTTGACCATCACTTCCGCGTCTATCCCGCCCCTCGTGTCCCGTCTCCGCCGCCTATCGCTGCGGTCTGCAGCTTCTCGGCTGATGCTTCTTGGCAGCGCGCCCAGCGGCACCACACAGACTCCGGCAGACTATCGCCTGCCTTTGTGGGCTGTTGCATTGCGGCCCTCAAACTGTGTTTGTATTGGACTGGGTGTTGAACCGCTCATCTGTTGAATGTCTATACAAAAATTAAAACCGTCAATAATAATTAGTGTTTAATATTTATCTGTTGGATTAATCAAAATCGATAACAAATTTTTTGTGATGTATCTCTTTGTATAATAACTTCACTTACATGTATTATATTTAAATAGTAACACAATATTTTTCTTGTAAAATAAAGTTTAATTATTTTTATCTTGAAGAGCGGTGATGTCCTCCCGTAATTTGAATATTTTTGTAATAAAATAAATTAATTCAAGTGAATGTTATCAATTTAAAAAAAGGTTGTATTTATTCATAATTTTTTTTAAGGCAATTATATTCTGTGTAATTTGGTGAAAACTTCAACAGAATATATTTTAAATTAATTTTATATTACTATAAAATGCAATTGTACGAGAGAAATAAATAGAATTTTTAAAACTTACTTGGCATTCATCATACAAACCAAATCAAAACAGTTTATTTACTCAAAAGACATTACAAACATCAGAAATGTTTAAGGCATCTATTGAGTACAGGTAAAATATTACACACATACAACAAAATACCAGGAACGCATTACAGATGGTTCGATATTAGGAAGACAAGATACTTTCTAAAGACGAGAGTATTTGTTTCCTGAACGTACCTTCACTAATATGAAAGACGTCGTATATATCGTATAATATCCTTAAATATATTTATTGTTTCTTGAACAATGATGTAAAACTTCATATTAAATAGTTAATATAAATGAAAACTTCTGTATTTTAGGAGTATTTTAGATGGAATGACATGTCCTTTCTAAAGCATTATTAAATATCATTCCATCTAAAATTGAATAATAAAACTGACGTTTTACATTCATATTTATTATTTAAATATATTTATAAAATCTAAAATAAAACGTTTTCTGTAAATATCTAAGAAATTTTCCATGCTGTACTCGTGTATGTGTATTCAGACTTTCTGGTAATAATTTAAATATGTGTTTGTAATGTTCTTAATTTAAAAATATTATACTTATTATTTTATTATTGATCATTTACCACGTACATTGTTTTCATATCTCCCAACTAGGGCAACCCGTTCTAGGAAGGGATTTCTGCATGCTGCTTGAAAACTTTTTTTAAATATAGAGTATATTTTAAAATTAGAACTTTATACTTACTTTTAGAATAAGATTTTTAAATGTCTAAATAAGGCGAGAAGTTTTTATAACTCTTCCTTTGTGTAATAAAGAAAAATTGGTGCGCAGGCTCAGTCATTAGAAGTGCCCAATTTCACTTTTGCGTTCCTGCGCGGAACCGCACGCTCAAGTGAATGAAAGTCTCAAATTAAATTTCGTCCGTTGGGTGTTTTGTACTAAAGTTTACAAATGATTGTTTGAGACCAGTCTGCGGAATTCGTGCGGAGAATGTTGTTGCTGTAGCTTTTGGCACGAGGCCCGACGCCCCGTGCCTGCTAACGCCGGGCGTCGCGACGCCGCGAAAAAAGTTTAACCTCCTTAGTGCCTGCAAGCTTTTATTGTATTATTCTTAATATTCTTGAAAATGTGCATTTAAAATGCATATTTTCCTTTCCAATTTTTGTGTTTATTAAATATGTATCATCTGGATCATTTTATAATTCTCACGAAGATGTAGGTATAATATTTTTGTCCCATATTGTCGCACAGATACACTTAGAAGTTCTCCTGTGTTGAAGGCGATTCGTCTCCTAAACGAGGTGGCAACGGAGATAAATCTCTTTGGAAACAATAAATCCGAATGTATACCCTCACGATAAGAGCAACAAAGAGATAACTGGCATAATTCTATTAAGATGGTTCTATGCATTTTGAAAAATTAAGACGCCACCCTGAAGGTCCCGGGTTCGATTCCGGCGATGGCAAGTGTGATTGTCACACTGTCTTTGGTCTGGTGCAGAATTCACGTGACAATAAAATGGCGATAGAGCTACGAGTACCTATCATATATCACGAGAATCAATTTGAAAGCTATACCCTTTACATCGATTTGGCTCTGAATGTAAATAGCTATTCTGCGATATAAATAGCGATATTTGTTATTTATTACAAACATCGCAAATACGATACATCGTCTTTACGGTACCAATAGGGTTAAGACGGAAATCACTCCGGGAAATCGACCGAACGCCCTTCTGCAAACTGTATATATTTTTTACTTAGAATTTATTTGGGGGCCAATGTGATTTATATATTTAAATCTACGCATCTCACATGATGTGTCATGAGAAATTTCATGGTACTTTTATAAATCCGAGCTTATGTTGTACAGTAAAATTAAACAGTTTTTTAAAATGGTGACAATTTTGACGACCTTTGTGACAGAGTGGCAAAAGCTATGACTACAACACTAAAGGTCCCGGGTTCGATTCCCAGCGATGGCATTGTGATTCTTATTATTATTAGCTACTATGACATCTCATGAGAATCAATAGCTTAAAAGTTGTCTACAGTTATTTAGTTCAAATAACCTGCTGTTTACGAATGTGGAAATCAACGGGAAACTACCACATTAAAGGCCCAAGAAGCAGCTTGTAAAATGTTACACTTGCAAACCAATCCCTTCGATTGAAAATCTATGATTTAAATTCAATAAAAAATTTAATATCGTTAACTCTGAATCAGATAATGACAAGTTGAATACTTAATTTAATCTTTGATCGAAAATTGATTTAAATTTTTTTTTATCTTAAGCCTACATGTGTTAGTGTTGAGTGCTTGTTTGTTATATCATATTTGTACGTTCGATGAAATATCTATGATTTAGATACGTGGTCGATCTCAGCAGCTGAGTATGGCTTGAAGTTATTGTTAGATATTTTATATTTATAATATTTTCTTTCTTTTCCTCCACTGCTGAGTATCGTGATCCATGGACCTCCCCGTGGTTAAGACAAAACACCTTCAATCCTTTGTTATCTGCAGTCTTCCCCATTCATCTTTTTACTTTGGTCACACCATCGCGCAGCAGATCTGCCTCTACTTCTTTTGCCCGGAACACTTCCTGTGACAATACTTTTTTCCAGCTCTCTCCTGGCAATGTGACCAAAGAAACTCAATACATTAAATACAGCACAGATTGTTTTACCTACCGGCCGCCAGAACTAACCTATCTCTAGTAAAACCGGTGGGAAGAGCAATTAGTCTGCTGAACGCGGTCTCCCCGGAGATTGACATCTTTCATATCAGTGAAAGTATGTTCAGAAGACAAATACTCTTGACTTTAGAGAGTATCTTGTCTTCCTAATGTCTTACCATCTCTCATGCGTTCCTGGTGTTACATTTTACAGGTATACTATATTTTAACTTACTAAATATTTATATTGTTTGTAACGTCTGTTGAGATAATAAACTGATTTGATTTGTAAAATCTGATGATGCCAACATAGGTTGATGAAACTGCTGTCGCGACTTATGAAAAATAAAAAAATGATTTTTGTGTTACGTTTAATAACAGTGTTTTAAAATTAAAATCTATAATAATTTTGAAGTATCGTAGTGTTTCGACCAAAATAATGAATTCTCTAATAATATTATTTCAATATTTGATACATTTATGTTACAGGTATTATATACGTATTACAGGAAATTTGCTAAATTAGTTAAAATCTATTTTCCGACAGTTTTCAAGTGGCCCGGTAAATCTTACACTCAACAAATCACCCCTTCGATCAATTAGTGGTTTCGCCGTAGCTGGCAGCGATTACACCTCAGGGGGTGGCCGCCCACCGCAATCTGCCTCCCTCAACCCCCCAACACGTGCGGCCTTGTCCCCTACCCTCCGCCGCCCACCTGCCCCGATCTGCCCCTACAGGCGCACACGTTAATTCGCATTTCTGCAAACGTGATTACAACTAAGTGGATGCAAAATGCATTTCAATAGCGAGAATTCCCACTACGTCGCAAATACAATTGCGCCTGTTTCAATTGAAATTAAAAATGGGATTGTATTAAAGTAATTTGTACTCCCACAACCAAATAAAACTAATTAACTAACGGTTCCTTTCTGCTATACAAATTATGCAATGTTGTTTTTAATTCTCTATTATATTATTGAAATATTTATAATTCTCTTGTTATATCATTTATTTCACCTAACATACAAAATGTTTTCGTATGAATCATATAATTTGTGGGGTGACATTATATACAATAATTTAAAAAAAAATCTACTTATTTTGTAACCATTTTATTTGTTTATTTTTTCTTGAACAATGATGTAAAACTCCATATTAAATTATTAATATGTATGAAAAAACGATAGTTTTCAAGGAGTTTTATTATAATGTTTATGTATGACATGTTTTGCCCTTCTAAGGCATTATCAAATGTTATTAACAGAGACAGAAAGACATTTGATAATGCCTTAGAAGGGCAAAACATGTCATACATAAACATTAAAATAAAACTACTTGAAAACTGTCGTTTTTTTCATACATGTTAACATTTTATTTGTGTTTTATCAAAATAACAAATAATTTTTTTTAGATTTCCTGATATGGCAGAAGCTTAATTGACTTGTTCTCGTACTTCTATATATAGTCTATAATTAATTCTAAAACCGTTTACTTAAATCCTTGGTGTAACTAAGACTTGGTGTTATTCACTAAGAAGAATGTGCGAAAACAATGTATGATAGATTATCCAATGATGAAGTAGGAAAGGAATGTAAGGCGGATGAATGCGTGATAAATAAAATTAAGAAAGGGTCACTAAGATGGTTTGGACATATGGAACGAATGGATGAGGGAATAATGGTTAAAAAGATATACACAAGTAGTGTGAAAAAGAAGTCGAGGAAGGCCAAGGAAGACATGGCATGACCAAATTAATCAATTACTGAAAGGCGGCCATTTTTGAAGTAGGAACAATCGACGATCGTGCATGTCACGATGTGTGAATTTAGAAGAGGCGCGAGAATTATGTCAGGATAGAGCAGTGTGGCGATCCATCCTCTCTGCCTACCGCTCCGGGGAAATGGCTTGATGGTTAGTTAGTTAGTTAGTGTTAGTATTTTTAAAAATAATGAAAAAAAGAAAAAAACAGGAGTACAGAATTTCACAGTATTATATATATCTTAAGTTTATCAAAAAAATTATAACATATATTTTTATGGTCAGGAGCCAAGATTTAAATCTAAAATAACAACAATGGTGTTGTTATTGCCGACAATGAATTATTATACATATAAAAAAGTTGACCAATAAAAACATACATTAATTTATAAACGTCGAATAAATTTGTTTAACCAACCGTTTTTTTTTTCATATTTAAAAAAAAGGATTTGCATGCATACTGATTTGAATTGATGATATAATATTTCTTCTAAATGCCAAACAGGGTCTTTTATGTTTCCTTGTTAAACATTTTTTGACCGACTTGCTTCAATTGCACACTGCATCTATCGCTGGATGGATCAAATACTGGAAATGCACGAGGAAGTCCTCCAAACATCACGAATCCTTTTTTGTGATTAAAAATATCATTAATCACTAAAACGCTTGAAGAAGTTTCTATGATAGATTTGCATATCATGTCAAAGTATAAAGAAGTTCACGGCCGAAAAATCGCTTTGAACAATGCCTTCTATAACGGTTTATTTCGCCAAACAGTTTTTACAAAGATAAACAGTAAATTTTAATTTATTAAAAAAATACATCATATTTACAATTTTTTATAGTTTTTTTTGAGATTCTGAATTCAATTCCTACTCCGAATTAGCGAATCAACACATAATAAAGAATCGACATTGTATGAGATCATACATATAAAACGTGAGTTATATAAAGTATGCATGTATAGTATTGTATATAAACGTATGGGTCCAAAAATATTCCTCTCAATAATTGCTAGCTTGCTTTCTTCTAAATATTGTTATGTTATTTTTTTTTCTTCTACTTATATTTAAGATATATTTTTATAACTAAAACTAACTTACCATCACGCCGTCTCTCCGAAGGGGTAGGCAGAAAGAAAGGACTGCCACACTTTTCTTTCCTGACATATTTCTCTTGCTTTCTCAACATTTATACATCGTGTCATGCACGCGCGTCGATTTCTCTGACTCCTCGCGCGGCCGACACAATATTTGATTTATTTGATCGTGCCACGTTTTCCTCAGTCTTCCTCTATTTCCATTTACATCGTTAACATATATTTTTTTATCATTATTTCTTCATTCATTCTTTCCATGTGTCCAAACCATATTAATGATCCTTTCATTATTTTGTTCATAACACCATCATTCGCACCGCATTCACTTCTTGTATTTTCATTCGAAGTACTATCATACACAGAGTATGAACACATTCGTCTAAGAGATTTCAATTCTACTGCATTCATTCTACTTTCATCCTTTTTTGCCAGTTCCACGGTAATAGACATAATTACATTATTATCCATGCTTATATATAGCAATGTTTTTATATACTTTTTTATAAAGTTTAGGAGTGTCAAATTGGAGGGTTGAAGGGGAGGACAGGAGGGGTTGGATGCGAAGAATACAGTAGGCTCGAAATGGGCTGTAGGACCATCAAAGAAGAAAAAATAATAAGTTTCTATACTTTATTTTATATTTTAAATCTCTGATATGATTATAAACATATCAAATAGATTTCGGATATTACCGTGTACATATTTAAATTAATTTAGTAAATACAAGAAGATCTAGGCTTTCACATTTCTAATATGCGAAACAAACAGGTTTTTACAAGAATACCGTGAGCATGCAGATATCAGCAATCTCTTTCGAGAAAGTTTTTTTTTAATATATACTTTTAAGATATGATTGGTTGTTAAAAAACACGCTAACGTTAACTTATTATATTCTATGAAATTGTCGCTCACTCAAAATACTCGAATATTTGTGTTAAACTTTAATGATAACCTGATACATCTACTTTTGATAATGGGCGATATTAAAGGACGACATGAACCCGTCAGAAGGTCTTGACTGCGCAATATAAGAATCTTCTGGAATAATGAGCATAATAGAGTTATTCCTGGCTGCGCAAGACAGAGATTCCTTAGTAGAAGTAATGATATAGCACAGAGAAGAGAAGGAAAAGAAATACTTTTTAATTAAAGTAATCTTAATTGCTTTGTAACGGGAGGACCCATCTACAAGATTATTAAGCATTGAAATTACTAGCTAAATTGTATCGTTTATGTTGAGTTTCTAATTAATATTATTACAAGTAAAAACGTATTTTTTAAAAGTTGTATTATATTTTTTGGGAATGACATTCTTCGCCTTGCTCAGGCATTGTCAAATAATTTAGCAAGACATTTGATAATACAATAATGTGGATCATCAACTCGTTGATGATCCCAACATCGGTTGGCGAAATAGCTGTCACCACAATCACATAGAATTTTAATAAATAAATTTTGATATTTTAACAGCGTTTGAAATTAAAATGTTAATAATTTTTTTTAAATATTTTATGGGAATAATATGTTTCGCCATTCTTTGGCAAAGGTTATCAGATTTATGTTCGTCTTAGATGAATACGTGTTAATATATTTGATAATACCATTGCAAGGCGAAACATGTGATTAATATAAAATATAAAAAACTACTAGAAAACAGCAGTATAATTGGTATTACTTATTTAACAAACCATCACGCCGTTTCCCCACAAGGGTAGGCAGAGATAATGGACCGCCACCCTACTCTATCCTGATATACCTCTCTAGCTTCCTCCACATTCATACATCGAGTCATACACGCACATCGATTCTTCCGGCTTCTGACATGACCAACCTTTGATATTTGATTAATTTGGTCATGCCATGGTTTCCTCGGTCTACCTCGACTCCTTACTCCACTTGCATCGTTAACGTACATTTTTTTAACCATTATTTTTTCACCCATGCGCTCCATATGTCCGAACCAACGTAGCGATCCTTTCATAATATGTTATAATAAAAATTATTTAATATATTAGACTTATTAGACTTATTTAATATTATACATTATAATAAAAAGTTTAACATCATTGTTCAAGTAACAATAAATTAATCGTAATTTTTTTTTATTTAAAATATTTTTGAAAATTGCTAAACGTTCTTAAGCCATTTTAATATTATGCTAATAACAAAGTTATCAAACGATGTATCTTTCTAGCATAGAGATACAATCAGATTACGTCAATTCGTAATCAAATAATGGAAAATTTTCAACAAGCGAAAAAAATTTACTCGTTAACTTGACTCGCGATTTTTATTCATAATTATTTTTTTATGTTATTGTAGAAATTGGTTGCAGTGTTGTAAAGATTACACTCGGCTCCAAGATAAAACAATCGATATGTACGCACGAGCACAATTGGTTGCGTAACATATTAACCTATTTGGTTAATTTTCTTATCCGTGAGGTTTTGCGGTTCGAAGATTGGTAATTTATTCTTAATATTGCCGGCTGCATTGTTCTCAAGGATGGGCTTAGGTGTTCGCAACCTTAATATTGGCTAATAAAATAAATGTTTTATTATGTTTTTTATAAACATGTGTTTACACTGTCGAAATCCGTAATTAGGTTTTTTAATAAGTGAATTCTTCTTCTTCTTCCTTGTTGTAGACCTATGAGATCTGTTCTCCTGAGTGTTGCTCCTCCTGTGATGTAGATTCCCAGCTGTCCTTCCATCTTTTAGTGGGTCTTCCACGAGGACGGGTCCAATAAGGCTGATTATGCAATGCAATACAGGGGAGTCTGATGGTGTCAATTCTTTGAACATGACCGTACCAGTCCCCTTTTCGCTGTCTGCCCCATCTTATAATATCCACAATCTCACATATCTCTCTTATTCTGGTGTTCCTCGAGCGATCTCTCAGTGTCTTGCCTGCTATCGTCTTCAGTGTATTCATTTCAGATGTCCTCAAAACTTGCTTGGTCCTTACTGTGTCTGTCCTTGCTTAGACGCTATATGTTATTATTGGTCTTACGCATGCTTTATAGATTCTCATCTTACTCTTAATGGCTATGTCTTTGTTTTTCCATATTATGGATTTTAGATCGCCAGAGATGGCAGCTGCCTTGTTTACTTGGTAAGTGTAAGTGAATTAAGTCAGTGAAATAATGGAACTAGAAATAGAGGAAGACCGAGGAAATCGTGGCACGATTAAATAAATCAAATATTGAATGACGAGCATGTGAGGAGTCGTCGAAATTCATACATCGTGCGCGCATAACATGATGTTTGAATTTTGAGGAAGCGAGAGAAGTGTGCCAGGAAAGAAAAATGTGGCATTGTGTTAGTTAGTTAGAATTTAGTCACTTTTTTCCACTCTAAGCATCGGAAGCACAAGTAGTTAACATCAGTTATAACCATACCGTGGTTAAATACAAAGTGTTTTGTTATTTTATGTCTATAAGTTTAAAATATCTAACCACAAAGAAAGTGTTATAATTTACATATAAATATTTTTGGTTGTTTTATTTTCACTTACATCCAATTTACAATGAAAACCCACGCTACTTATTAAATTTCAAATATGCCGTTCCTCCGAGAGATTCTTCAGCTTTTTACTCAATATTGACTCTATATTTCCCGCCAATATCTAGCAAATTTCATTCTTGGTGTAATGATTAAATCACCAATGAAAGACGCATATACTGGTTTCAATGCCAGGCCCGGTTGGAGTACTAAATTAGAATCTTTTTTCAAATATTACCTTATCCTTAACTGGTCTTCTATTCCCTGACGAGAATAATGCAGGATTATAGCATCCTAAACCCTCCCTCACCTTTTTTGGAGGAGCACTCCGGGCCACACTTCTAGCCCCCGCATAAAACAAATACCAAATTACATTTCCTACAATGTTTTCATTAGACGTAATAGTAATAAGCTGAACCTATTTAAGTAAAGTCCAAGTGAAGAACTTTGTGATTAATTAAACGTCTGTTTTCTAGAAGTTTTATTATAGTTTGTGAGAATGGCGTGTTTCAACTGTCTACTAGAAAACAGACGTTTTTATTCGTATTTTTTCAAATGGCTGAGCCATAGAGGGCTCCCTCCGCTTACCCGAAGCTGTTATAGGCGCAGCGGCGCCTTTCGTCAGCTTCACTCGTGCACTCCCTAGGCCCGTTCCCCGTCCATGCTGAACTTACACTTATATATGTATATTTGCAACCAAGGGAGACCCATACCACATTCCACTGGCTGAAATGTCCAGAAAGGATACAATACAAGCTCTGCTGGACGGTCTATAAGGCGTTGCATGGAATGGCACCATGGAATGGATTTCGTCGGGTGCAGCCCTCATACTAAATATGTTTATATATATTTTTTATCATTATTATTATTATTATTATTATTATTATCTAGTTGATAAAACGGAGCATCTTCCACAGCGCCCTTGAGATGAGCAATTCATAAAAATGGCGCTTTATAAATTATCCAATTTATTATATTATTATTATTAAGCTACGCTACTCTCCCTCGATGTCCCGCCGCACATTTTTATTCGTATTTATTATTTAATACGAGTATGGAGTTTAACATTATTATTCAAGAAACAATAAATACATTTGTTATTGTTAATCCTTAGACCGCTGTGCAAACGTTGCTCTATATGTTATCACTACGCCTTAAATTTTTCGTCGACGCATTTTGAATAAAATGTATTTTATTAAACGATGTTTTGTTAAAAATTAAATCATTATAGTAATAATTGATTATATCAGTATCATCCTCTAATATCAACGAATTAATTAACACACACTTGATGTCCTGATTTATTATTTTGCCTAATGTCAGCCGTAACAGGCAAAGTGTTAGAGCAAAATTTTGAATAAATCGTCTTACTCTTGAAATATTAATATAGTGTGTAGGTACCTATTTAATATAATATTTTTATATCTGAGTATATAAGGTATATCAAATGAAAGATTTCAGATAAATTTGGTAATTTAATAACAAAATGAAATATTCTGTATTATTTACATCTCAGTAAATATTCTATTAGCTTCCCTTCCGACTCTGTTGTTCGCAGAACAAATCAGCGATGCTATCTGCCCATAATGTTTATTGGGATTCAATTTTGTTCGTCGCGTTGTTTTCATATCGCCGATCAATACTTTTTGACTATGTTTTTAATATCGTTTGTCATTCAGTGCTTTTTGTATAGCTTCCTGGAAAAAAATCTCATTACGGTATTCACAATAACAGTATTCCTCACAAGGGAAATAAAATTCTAATGAATATATTTGTTCAAAGAGATGTAAACATTTTTATAGACTTTTTGATCGAATGAATATTTAAGATTTTTACGGTCATAAATAAGTTCACATCTTCCGTTCCCTCTAGGCCTTGTTTCGTTTATTAAGAGCTAGTTTATTCAATATTACTTAAGAAACAAATTTGTATCGAATTACTGTTCTAAGTCGGAAAAATTGACGAGCATGCATGTCTTGACTTATGTAATGTATCTAAATCAAGAGGTGTGTCAGGATAGAACGATGTGGCAGTCTGTCCTCTCTGTCTACTTCTCTGGAGAAACAACATGATTTAACTTATTCACCATTCTGCTCTATACTGATCTCACCTACAATACTTGGGCACTTATTCGAGTCCCTTGAGAGATTTAATATAGAATTAATAACATTGTTTAATCCACTTTTATTTATAAAATATTTTTACAGAATAAAAACATTAATCGCAACATGTTTTGGAGGTCACCTTCTCCATTCTCAGGTGTAAATATAAAACTTTTCAGGTGTATATCTATACCAGTTATATATCTATTATTTACACCTGTTCACCTCCCAAACATGTTGCGGTTGATATTTTTATTCTCTAAAAATATTTAATAAATAAAAGTGGAATAAACAGAATTCATCGGCTATCCCTCGTGTCCGAGGAAGACTGTCCTTCACGGTTGTGGGTCCGCATGTGGCTGAAGAGCCGATCCTGGACCCATATATTTTGGGGCATCTGAGGCAGGGGAAGACGCTTGTAATGGAGCCGTCACCGTCTCCCAGTGGTCTCTCTTTTCTCCTCCTCCTGTAATGTATTCTGATCCATTTCGGGCGACTCGTTTTGGTTGACCCATATCGAGAACAAAGCTGTAGTGTATTATCGCGAACAATGCTTTTCTTCGATACTTTAAACTACGCATTTTTCTAATATACGAATTCCTTCGAGTTTAGGCCATAGGCATTTTGTTTACCGCACTCTTATTCAAGAATAGCGTCCCTACTTACCCGTAGCCTTTATTTAGCCCTTCCTGATCTGAGAACCGCCAGATCATCCCAGAAAGCTAAACAGTAAACTTTAAATATACGAGACGAGGAGAAAATCACAAAGTATAATTCTACCTCTAATTATCCCGAGAGAGGCTAAACCGTCACCGACCCGCACCACATCAGTACAACGAGGAGGTCCATGACACTCCTCCTCTCTGCGACGTCGTCTCTGCGCTGTGCTTCAAAGTCATGCGTACCTTTATGTCCTGTTGTTCTCCACCTAGGTCTGTCTTCTGCAGTCTTTTCCTAGCAATCACGGTCGATGTTAGTCTTTTGTAGGTTTCCTTTCAGGGAGTCCTTCAAGTGTTTCCTTTGACCACCGTGTGAACGTTTCCCTTGGGTAAGTTGAGAGATCGTAATCTTCTTTGGGAGTCTTGTTTCAGACCAGAATCATAAACAGAATTATATTCCAAATAACAACGGAATTCCACAGTGTTTACACCTTAACCTCCAATAAAGCTTGACAGATTATATTCGTAAAAATAAATTGTAATAATCAATCTGTCGGGTGGTCCAAATGAAAAAAACGCTTTCCAACAACCTGATTTGTATATAAGGATTAATTGTATCTCAAAAGAGACGAAGATGTTAATTTGTTCGTTGTGTTTTTGGGTAACACCGTGTGATTTGGTAAACTCCTTCTCGACCGACGTTTCGGAGATCGTTGCAGTCTCCATCTT
Source organism: Lepidostoma basale (assembly GCA_022606425.2). Classification (NCBI taxonomy): domain Eukaryota; kingdom Metazoa; phylum Arthropoda; class Insecta; order Trichoptera; family Lepidostomatidae; genus Lepidostoma; species Lepidostoma basale. Next base: position 872,722 of record JAHDVF020000860.1, on the reverse strand, counting down.
CAGGGACCCAAAAACACAACGAACATTCCCTGAAGATGGAGACTGCAACGATCTCCGAAACGTCGGTCGAGAAGGAGTTTACCAAATCACACGGTGTTACCCAAAAACACAACGAACATATTGCTGCCAACCGTGAAAATCTACGCAATTACTTGAAGATGTTAATTGTTTTCTGGGAACAGAATATGGTGGCCGAGGCGCTTACAATACTTATGACCTGTCATTGGTTGGGTTGAGCGATCGCTTTATGTTTAACAACATTCCCCATTACGTTCTTCTTACGACCACCACGTCTGACAATTTTTTTGGAAGTTGTATATATGCTAGAATACTGCGCCTACTGAATCTTCACATGTTTTAGTTCACTCTACACTAGCATCATCTATTAAGATTGGGAAGCATTAAGCAGACAATCTTTATTAATGCACTGTGAACTTGTGTGAAAGGCTCTGCAAATCATACAGTACTAGATTACGCCTGGAGATGTCTCTCCAATTTTTATGCCTTTAACTTGGACCAGTTTTAATAGTAATTTATCCGCAATAAATCTAGTATTTGTCTACAAGAATTTGTATACATTCAAAATGTTCTGATTTTTATAGGTAGCTTTCGGGTTCAATATCATGATAATAATTTTTCATTTCAGTTACTATTAGTATAATTGCTTTTTGGTATGTAACATAATATGTCACCAGATAATGCATTTATTATACAATACTTAAATGAAAACAGCAAAGTAAAAATTGAGTAGGTCTTGAGAAAAATAATCGTTTATTAATCCTGTCTATGGATTTAAGTATACAACAATGATATATTTTGCTTTATGTAGTAGTGTACTTGACTACTGATAAAGCAATTCATTACATTAAGATAGTCATATCCTGTCGAAAGAATCTCATAATGTTTGCGGTAAAATTTTCCAATTTCTTATCAAAGTACGTAAATTGGTATGATATACGTATTAAGTATTACGTGTACGAATTTGCTCAGCAAATATTTGGTTACTAAGTATAAAGTCTGTGAAATATTTACAATTATAGTGCGAATGAAAGTGTTATAAATAAAATAATGAAAGGATCGTAAATATGGTTTGGACACTGTAAGAAAGAATGGTAATGAAAGTATATGTAAACAACTTAAACGGAACAAGAAATAGAAGAAGTTAACAATCAGCCTAATGAAGAGTCGGAGAAGTCGACGTGCGTGCATGTCACAATATAAGAACGTTGCGGAAGCGATAGAAGTATGTCACGAAAGAACAGTCAATTCATTCTGTCTACCCTTTCGGAGAGACGGCGTGATGGTTAGCTAGTTGGCTGTAAATACTTACATGGGAACGTTAATTTACGAAATCATTATTGTATCTAAAAAAACATTGATAGTTAAAATAATAATGACTCAAAATGATGCTGTCTATGTTATATGCGTGCGGGACATTTGATGTAACATAAATATGGAGTAGTCTGGAAAATATGTCAAAAATGTAAATTAATTTCTTTTATTTTATATCCAAATCTCGTGACAAAGCTTTTTCAGGCTAATAAAACAACTAATATAAATGTTTTTCTTAACCAACAACTTTTTTCTTCCTACGTAACCATAATGTTATATGTAGAACATATTTAGATTTGAATATCTTTTGAAAAACCAAAATTTTCACTGTACTTTTCTCAAACATGTTTCTTACTGCATACACCCTTCCTCAGCGTAATATTTTTTACAGTAAAATTACACAAAATCATTATTTTACTAACTAACTAACCATCACGCCGTCTCCTGAAAGGGTAGGCAGAAATAATGGTCTGTCACACTTTAACCGATGCGGCACTCCATCCTTCTCTTTTCTCCATTTTTCTTTTTCATTATTTTATATTTATTGAAATCGAGGGTGGAGTTATTACTAGATGCATTTAATAAGGATTATAGGTACAACAACGGGAACGAATCATTGTTTGGAAAAAACTTTATTGGGGTATTTATTACGTTGTCTTTCATTCATAAATTATACAGGACAAGTGATTACTAATATAATGACAATTTAGTTTTCATACATATGATATTTGTAGTTGCAACCCGTGAAATAATCACGAAAGTAAATATTTTATACCGTTAAAAAAATTAGTTCTCTGTATTAAGTAATAAGAGTTAACTTTTAATAAATAATTCCCAATTAACAAAACTAAATTGTTATCCTTTTGTTTCTACACTATTGCCATACCACAATAATCAGACCGAAATTCAAAATAATCCAGAAACGGGCATGCGCATCGTGAACATTTCGAATTACTTTCGGAAAGAATCGAGGTATTCCTTTCTCGTTCTCTCTTATATTCAAAATATTATTGTATTTGATGACATCCAGTTTTTGCTTATTTATATTATAATTTATCATAAATGTAAAACATTTTATCACGTTGATTTGCCGAATATTTGTTTAAAACTTCCATAGAGAAGCGTAAGTGTTTTCCCGCGCTTTCGCTATCTCGGTAGTTACTTAAAATTATCTTTTGAATATTTTTTTTATTACTTATCCATCGCAAACTCACGTGGAGGGTGTGTGTTTATTTTTAATTTACTGTTCTTGTCTTGGAAATATTCCTACCATTGTTACGTCTGATTCGGATAAAACTTGTCATAAGTCTGATAAGATATGAACCGTGTAACGTGTTATCAGCCACCGTGCAGTGCCCAGGATGGGTATCTCGCTTAGGGCTACATGCTATTTTAGAAACTAAAAAAAATGAGCTAAGACTACAACGGACTGTACAAATAATTGATATTTTGACTCTTTTAATCTATTTATTTGGAATATTTATAGATATTTATTATGATTGTGACATGTGTATTCTCCCAGTACTGACATACGGGCTGGAAACAGTTACGTTTATAAGAAAAACAATACAGAAACTCCAAGAGACCCAGCGGGCAATAGAGAAGAGGATGTTAAACATCAGTCAGCAAGGCAGGAAGCGAAATGAATGGATCAAGGAAGGAAAGAACGTAGCGTGCAAAATAGCCTCGTTGAGGTGGAATTGGGCGGGCTATATAGCGAGGGCAACGGATAATCGGTGGACAAGACGCACCCTGGAAGGCCGACCGAAATTCGGCCTTAGAAATCTTGGCAGACCACAAGTCAGATGGTCAGATGACATCAAGAGAGTGGCAGGAGGTCAATGGCACAGAGCGGCGAGAGATAGAGGTTATGGAAGTCGAGAAGGGAGGTCTATGTTCAGCACTGGACGACTAAAGGCTGATGATTATGATTGTGGAAAGCGACGGAAAACTATCACATGAAAAGCCCAAACTGCAAACCATTCCCTTGGACTTAATTTTTTTTTGTTTAATATTGCTTTAGGTATAGGCAATATCATCGTATCCATTATTTAGAGTGCCTACGTATAAAATTACTTATTGTTATTTATTGAATGATGTAAAACTCTATATTAAATAATTAATACGAATGCAAACGTCTGGTTTCTAGAAGTTTTACTGTAATTTATGTGAAATGTTTCGTCCGTCTAATACATTATCAATTGGACATTTAATAACCCCTTAGACAGACGAAACATGTCATTCCCATAAAATATAATAAAACTTCTAGAAAACTGACGTTTTCATTCGTATTAATTATTTAATATGGAGTTCTACATCATTGTTCAAGAAACAATAAATTAATATTATGACTTTTACAAATAATGTAGAAAGTTTTGTGTTTTATTAAACTATGGTTTTGTTAAAAAATTAATGAGAGTCTCATATTGTAGGTTTTTTTGCTGTTCTTTTATATTGTCGGCATTTAATTACATAATCTAAAGTAAATGTACTTAGATATCTCATTTGAAATATAAGATAGCGAATCTCTGGGCGTATCGATGGGTCAATAACACCCAAATAGATATAATAAATGTATTTTCTTAGAATTTAATGCATAAATTAAAACAGATTTTTTTAGTCATAGACGACCTTAGTGGCAAAGTGGCAAGAGCTATGACTGCCGCACCGAAGTTCCCGGGTTTGGATTCCTAGCGATGGCAGTGTGATTGTCTGGTATAGAATTCACGTGATAATAAAATGGATTAGCTACCTATCACATGTTATGAGAATCAATTTAATAGATAAAATAAATTGTACACAATTATTGGGTATAAACGACCTGTTGTATTTAAAAAAAATCGTAATGACAAGAACTGAACTAAGAAAAATCTATGTGTTACAATGTTATTAAATAATAATTGTTTTGTAATCTCTCTGTTGCTAATCTGACACGATAGCCATCATGCAAACTACCTATCCAGTACAAGCATTAATACCTGAAAATAATTCATACTTGAGATTATATAAAAAAAAACTAGCCATCATGTCGTCTTCTTGTACGGGTAGGCAGAAAGAATGGCATATTTCTCTCGATTCCTCTACATTTATACATCGTGTCCATGCACGCATGCCAAATTTTCCGACTCCTTACTTGACCGACATTTAATATTTTATTGATTTGATCGTGCCGCGTTTTCCTCGGCCTTCCGCTATTTTTATTCTGTTTTCATTCATTCTTTCCACGTGTCCGAACCATCTTAACGACCCTTTCATGATTTTGTCTATAACACTTTCATTCGCACCGCATTCACTTCTTATATTAACATTTGACACTTTACCAAATACAGATTTACCTCTTCTTCTTCTTCTTCCTCCGCCTATTCCCGTCCACTCCTGGACAAAGGTCTCCTCCATTCGCTTCCATGTCACTCTGTTTTGTGCAGCACTCTGCTGTATGGAAGGTAGGAGGGAATCTAAAAATACCTCCCGTGGACCAACAGATAGTAGCGTCTGATCCACAGTGGGCGACTACAAACAGCGTCTGATCTCCATCTCAGGGGCGGCTGTTAATACAGTCAGTTCCGCGAATTCTGGGGGGGACAAAAACCCGACAAAAAACAGGAAGAAAAGCCGATTGCTTGTTGCTACATACAGATTTACCTCACATTCGTTTAATTACATAGACTTTTACTTGTCCATTGTGATTCCAGATTCCAACTAATAAAGCAAGTTTCTACGATCGTGCTTTTACAGTTGCGCTAGCGTTGGCGTCGAATAATTTCCCTGTTAGTATTAAAAATAAGGATAACGATAGAAATAAGAAACAGCTGAAGACTAGACTGTTGGTCGCTTGGCCAATATGCGCTTTGATACGCACATATTTGATCGTGGTTTATGGAATTCTCTCTGAATATCTCCCATTCTAAATACATAATTGATTCGAGCTATCTCTAATGATATGCTATCGAAACTCGAATGACGTCAGTGAGAATATAATTCTACTATAAATTCACATTCTTACTATCCATAAACGAACATTAAAAAAATTAACATATAGGTAATTCTACCAAATTTACATTTAACCTATCGTTAGAACAGACTTTATAATTAGTGTTTAGTTTCCGCAAAAAAAAAAAATTGTTACTGTACATTGTTATGTATATATAAACAGTATTTTTTTATTATTTCAACATTTCAGTATTATACGAGTAGAATTCCACCGCCATAGTAATCTAGGGAAGTGACATGAAGTGCCATGCTAGATCATTATCAACCTTTGTTTAATGTGAGTTGGATTGTAACACATAAAATAAATTATATTTTTTTATTATTATTTATATTTAAAATAAAATAGAAATAAAAACGCTGCACTTTGTTTTTCACCACTATGCGGTTAATTTAATTGCCGACTAGTTTCGCTTGTACACAAGCTTCCTGAGGGCTTCGTAATAACGTTATTACGAAGCCCTCGGGAAGCTTGGGTACAAGCGAAACAAGTCGGCAATTAAAATAACCGCATAGTGGTGAAAAACAAAGTGCAGTGTTTTTATTTCTATTTTACATAAAATAAACATTAAAATACTTGGGAAAACAGACGTTTTGTCAATAACAAAAACAGTAAAAACTAACTTACTAACCATCACGTCGTCTTTCCGAAGGGGTAGGCAGAAAAAATAAACTGTCACACTTTTCTTTCATGACATATTTCTTCCGCTTCATTCATACATCGTGTCATGCACGCGCGTCGATTTCTCTGACTCCTCATGTGGCCGGCATTCAATATTTGATTTATTTGATCGTGCCACGTTTTCCTCGGTCTTCCTCTATTTGTAGTTCCATTTACATCGTTAACATATATATATTTTTTTACCTTTTTTTATCAGTTCCATGCTTCGCTTCCTTCTAGTTAAATAATGTAGAAATGGATAATGTGAATGATAAAAACAGTATTCGCACATAAAACCTCTACTCTCGATGATGAAGGTATATTGCCCTCGAAACATGTCAAGGTAAACAAATCCATATACGTTGAAAAAAAACGGTGCTTTCATTCATAGAATTCTCTACTGTTTGTTATAAAAACAATTTGTTTAATATGTAGTTTATGTATAACGGTAATAAATTTGTAGTCGTGTATATATAAACACAAATTAGTAAATGAATAGCAATCATCGGTGTATTCCGTCATATTTTACGGTTAGTTGGTTAGGTATATAAAAAGTAGTTTTACGAAAACATTTATCGCACGTAAATGTCAAGGTCACTTATCAGCGGCTGATATTGTTGGAGGATTCACAGCGTGTACTTCAAGTCCGTAAGACACAAAATAAAAACAAACGTTACACTAAGTTCATTTTCCAGTGGCGTGCACATTTTATTTCATTTATTTATTTATAAAGATTACAAACATAAGAGATGCGTCCAAGCCAAAAAAGGGCGGCTTGAATGTAGTATAATTTTTAAAAATAAGTAAATAGTTTAAATAGTGTTATAATATATTATATAAGACAATTAATTTTAAGTTATACACTTTAGGATATGTGTTGCTCGCTTTGTTCATTAATTGTTCCCTAAATTTGTAAATTATATACTGAAATTATATAGAGTGCTAGGAATGCCTCCCTAGAACGGGTTACCCCAGTTGGGAGGTATTAAAACCACGTACTTGGTAAATGATCAATAAATAAATAAAATAAAAAAAAGTCGTCTGCAACCTCAAAATTACATAATAAGATATATTTTCAAAAATACTTTAAAAAAAAACAGCAAAATACATAAATACAACGGCATCAGAGATATCAATCACAACATCCATGAGAAAACTTGCACTATCACGAAATATGTCGACCTCCAAGGCGATCCGATTGCTCTACCCACAGGCATAACCATTGGCAGGTTGGTTCTGCAGAGCAGCAAATAAAACAATATTTTTTATAGTATATATTTAAAACAATATTTTTTGTAATATTTAGTTAAATTCCACTTAGGTTTATATGGCTTCGACAGCTTTCCAGTTTCAGCTTGCTGCCATCTTCTGGGAAGATGGATCACAGAAGACTGCAGCGAGCTGCTGAAATCGGTAGAAGCCATTAACCTTAGTGGAATTTAACTAAGGTATAAAGATATACAATTTTATTATTATTATTATTATTTTCATTGTATATTTTTCACTTAGACTTTTCTGCTTATTTAAAATAAGTTATGTTACTAAATTCAAAATGAAACTTATATTATTATTACTTTAAAAATCTTCTTCTTCTTCCTTATTGCAGACCTATGTGGTCTGTTCTCCAGAGTGTTGCTCCTCCTGTGAGGTAGACTCTCAGCTGTCCTTCCATCTTTTAGGAGGTCTTCCACGACGACGAGTCCCATGAGGCTGTTTATGCAATGCAATATAGGGTAGTCTGGTGGAGTCCATTCTTTGAACATGACCGTACCAGTCTCTTTTCGCTGTCTGCTCCATCTTATAATATCCTCAACCTCACATATCTCTCTCTTATTCTGGTATTCCTCACGCGATCTCTCAGTGTCTTGTCTGCTATCGTCCTCAGAAAAAAAATGTTTAAAAATAAATTGTAAATATTATAGAATTAAAATAAAATGTCGTGTCATTGATCATCAACACTTTTGAAATCGTTATTCAACCTAATTTATCTTGTGGCCCGTGACCTCATTTTAATCTCTATTGAGACCATCAAAGTGATCCACCTGAACACGTATGTTTCTTATATTATATTGTAGAATATAACTTGTATTATGGACGCTTAATTATTCCAGAAATGGTATAACTCGAAACTACGATTGCTTGAATAAATTGATAGAAGATAAAAGTTAATACCATACATTGATTCATTGTTTGTTGAACAATGATGTCTATATTAAAATAATACGAATGAAAACGTCAGTTTTCTAGAAGTTTTATTATATTTTATGGGAATGACATGTTTCGCCCTACCAAGACATTATCAAATGTGACGAAATTTCAGCTCGTTGCTGTTTATATACACTAATAAATTAAATGCATAATGGTGTTCTTGTGCCGACCATTATGTATGGAAGTGAAGCATGGAACTGGCAAAAGAAGGATGCAAGTAGAATAAATGCAGTAGAAATGAGATCTCTAAGTCGAATGTGTGGCAAATCTGTATATGATAGTGACAAATGCAAGTATAAGAAGTGAATGTGGTGCGAATGAAAGTGTTATGAACAAAATAAGGTAAGGGTCATTAAGATGGTTTGGACACATGGAAAGAATGAGTGAAGACAGAATGGTAAATAAGGTATACGAGTATGTAAACGGCGTGAATGGAGCTAGAGATAAAGGAAGGCCGAGGAAAACGTGGCACGATCAAATCAATCAAATATTGAATGTCGGTCACGTGAGGAGTCGGAGAAATCGACGTGCGTGAATGACAAGATGTATGAATGTAGAGGAAGCGAGAGAAGTATGTCAGGACAGAACAGTGTGGCAGTCCGTTCTTTCTACCTACCCCTCCGGGGAGACGGCGTGATGGTTAGTTAGTGAGTTAGTAAATGGAGCAGAATATGGTAATTAACGAAAATTGATGGACTTTATACATGTTTAACAAATAATTATTTGGGTAGGTCCAGAAATATTGGAAAGTGTTTCTTGGAACTCGTTAAGACATTTTATGACATTGATTACATAGTTAGGGGATACTAAATGATATTATATAAATCAAAAATAAGTTATTCATATTAAATGATTAATGAAAACGTCTGTTTTCTAAACGTTTTATTATATTTAGTAGGAATGAAATGTTTTTACTTGTTATGGTGTTATTGAATTATTGGTTTCGTAAAAAATCACTTTATTTGTGGCGTGACGTTATTCATAATATTTTAATGCATGGAGTAAATTACACGCTTATTTTCAAAAGAGAATGAAAAATAAACTTAGTACCTATCTAAACTAGAAAACATATGTTTTTCTTCTTTATTAAATTGTATTATTCTGAATTTCTTATAAAAAATAAGCTTTCCTTTTGCGCCCAATATTATTATACTTTAAAAATAATAGTTCATTTAATCATAATACAATATGCCTATTTTTTAGATAAATAATTGCCTTATATTTATGAGGAATCATAATACAATATGCCTATTTTTTAGATAAATAATTGCCTTATATTTATGAGGAAAATTGCATTGTATAACTACCGCTAGCCGACTCAATGTATCGGCGTGAATACTTAATGTGTACTCTACGAGATAAGGCACACTGCGTGACCGAATCGTCTGTCGATAATTCCGTATGCATGACTTTGTCAGGGTATACCCACTTGTTCCAGTCGCGGTACAGTTCACATTTCACAGTGATAGGTCTTACTACAATGCCAGTTTTACTATCTGTACAGAAAAATTTAATAACTTCACCCTTTTTACTTCCACAAAAGTTGTAAGAACAAACTCTTTACCATCCGTGTAAGAAGCATTTCAAACAAGGCCAATTTAGAATAGTTTAGAAGTCATCGAATATTCTAGTGATAAGGACAACAACAACAAACCATCACGCCGTTTCTCCGCAGGTGTGGGTAGAGAGAATAGATCACAACACTACTCTATCCTGACATACCTCTCTAGATTCCTCCTCATTCATACAGCGAGTCATACACGCACGTCGATTCTTCCGGCCTCTAACGTCATGACATGTTTTCGTCGGTCTACCTCGACTCTGTATTCCATTTACATAATTAAATTTACATCATTAACATATAATTTTTTTTACCATTCTTTCTTCATTCATTCTTTCCATATGTCCAAACCATCTTAATGATCCTTTAATTAATCCTTAATAAAATGTATTGAATCATCTATGTTATTTTACTTTTAACGGAACATACTTAAACAAAATATTTTTATTTGATTAGGTAAGATAATTTTGTAATGATACAATATTTTGAATGTGACATTTGATAATCTGCACATATGTGATTCACTTTATACGATACGAGGCAAGAGCGGTTGTGTGCGCCCTGGCCTGCCTGTTGGCTGTGTCGCGTGTAAGCCGCTGCTATTGTAATAGTGACCGATTGCACTGGGCAAACTTCGTTTGTTCGCGTGTTTGTTATGCAAACTCCGCCCCTACGTAAACTATTTGAACTTGCTATATGCTCAGGTGACCGATTTCGCTAACGGAGGCTTCTGCTTGTTTATTACATTCTTATTACCCCAAACCGAATAATTGTGTGTTTTATTTGTGTTGTTTCGTAAAATAAAACACAAAATATTTAAAAACGTTCATATTCAAATCAAACTGTTTATTTTCTCCGACATTACAAACAAAATTAAGGTTTAGGGCATCTATTGAGAACAGGTGAAATAATTAACTGTTAAAATTGATAACATAAAAATGATTTCACAATTTTTATCATTCACAGTATTGCGACAGCTGTTTCACCAACCGATGTTGGCATCATCAGGTGTTACAAACAACTCAAATAATATAACTAAAATAATATATTTCTTTTAGATGATATGTATGTCGAATGAAAATAATGTAAGATAGAGTGTCGAATGAAAATATAAGAAGTGAATGCGGTGCGAATGATGGTGTTATGAACAAAATAATGAAAGGATCATTAAGATGGTTTGGACATTTGACAAAACGATTACTGTATTCAGGGATAAGGGTGTCTTTTTATTTAAAAAAATGGGAGGTTCTTGACACTGAAAAGTTTGAGAGACACTGCAATAAACCACCATAATTATGATAGATTTAGGAATCACCGACACGTTTACCACTGTTTATGTTGATTATATTTCATAATATTTCTAAAAGTTTCTAACACACGTCAATTATTTGATTATAATCTATTCATACGATAAAATTAGGATAGTAAATTATTTGGCAATCATATTAAAAAAAAAACTGACGTCCGAATTCAGATAAAGATTGCCAAAAAGGTGTGCTGTTTTGTTTTAAATATTGATATGAGAAATGATAACGATTTATTGACGCAATTGTATTTAGAATACACGTAATTAGTGGCTTAGATGTTTTTTTTCTTGTTTCGATTGTAACCACGTGTAATTTCACACGCACGCGCATTCCGTCGCGCGAGTAACGCGTCTCCAGTATCAACGAATTTCAATACTCTAACAAGTTGTCTAAATATTTTATCTTAATAACAATCTCATGCACTTGTATCAATTTATTCAGTGGAAAATGCAAAAAACACAATCGGATACTGTTCGTTTAAATCTCTTATGGTTAGAATTGTACAATAATGTTTAATAAATACTTATATGTAGATAATATTTAAATTAACAGAAATTATTTATTTTATATTTACCATTACTTTGTGTTGATTGAACAATGTATTTTTTTAACAACTTAATTTTTAATTTATTGTAAGTTAAGGCTAATGTTTTTAATTGAAATTTCTTGGTAGAAGTTTTTTTTTTTTTAATATACAATACAACAGGTCGTTTAAACCCAATTACTGTATACAAATTTATTTTTTAGCTATTATATTGATTCTCGTGACATGTGATAGGTAGCCAATCTATCGCCATTTTATTGTCACGTGAATTCTTCACCAGACCAAAGACAGTGTGACAATCACACTGCCATCGCCGGGAATCGAACCCGGGGCCTTCTGTATGGAAGTCAGAGCTCTTACCACTCTGCCACGAAGGTCGTCAGTTCATTTTAAAATAATGAAAAGAATGTATACGAAATTTCTTTATAATTATGTATTTAGTGTGCTTCCGCTTGTGTTTATGTTCGACCGGTTTCGGCAGCTTGCTGCCATCTTCTGGTACCTACATCAAAATTTATTTGGTTTATATAAAAAAAGATAGTGTTTAACCCCCACGGGTTAAACATTTTTTTTCCTGATTCTAAATAATGTATTACTGTTATTAAGTTGAAATGATTCTATATAATGTTGTTGTTATGACTAACCCAAAACATAATATTTAGAATCAGGAAATAAAAATGTTTAACCCCCACATATTAATAAAAAAAATTCTGTCAATTTTTTTGATATCATTATTTGAATGTTAAGGGGTTAACACTGTGGAATTCTATTGTAAATTGACACAACACTGTATATTTTCCACGTTAGTTTATTCAATATCTTTATAAAATAATAACAACAATATGAAAACACGACAATGTCTCGAAGGTGACCTCCATCTTCAGGTGTATACACTGCTGGACGTAAGCCTTTCCACCCCACGCCATCCCTCTCAGTCTCGTTAGTGTTCTCCAGGCCGTCCGCACAATATCATCGCTCCACCTGGTAGGCTGTCTCCCGACACTCCTCCGGCCAACCTTGGCCTCCCATTCAGTAATATTTAAGTATATGCAAGTAAAAAAACGTATTTTTTTTAAATCCTAGACCATACATAATACACCCATAAACCATCGTATGAGCCCGGGGCGAAATATCATTTTTCGATAAATCACTCCCATTCGTCCGTTTGTCTTCTGGACATGTAAATATTCATCTGATCTTAATATTGTGTAACTGTAAACAGGGAATTACATTCCCTAGTACCTCGCCTGCGCCATGAATAAGGAAATTATATTTTCAGCTTGTATTTCCCGGCTTTTCCTCCCACGCCGCCCACGCGGCCCCCGGGCGCTCCACGCCTCAACGCCCCCCACACTATGTTAAACATTGGCGCTCTCCTTTCCCGACAGTGTTTCGCAAATACGCGTCATTATCGCCGGAACCTTTCTAGAATTTCTCGAGGAGGAAATGTCTTGTTTTCCTCCCCTAGCACCCACGTGCTCAAAGAAATTACCCCACACGGCCAACGAATATACAAACACGTCAATTTATTATTATATACAAATATCAAATACCAACCAAATAATGATATAAAACTCCATATTTAATAACCAATACATGATTTCACAGTGTTAACGCCTTAAGGGGGTATTCTGGTCTAGGATTTTGAAAATATCTGTTTTTTTTTTGCATATACTTAAACGTTAGACATTTAAAAAAATATTTAAAAGAGGAAATTTTAAAATTCCAATAATTTACGGAGTTATAGCTATTTTAGTGACCCACCAACTAAGACAGCCACGCTAGAGCAATGCCTCCAAGGAAGCTAGAACTGGTCGTAAAACTAGAACAAGTTTCGGAAAATATATGTTTTGAAATAGAAGAAGGCACACTCTATGAATCAGGAATCGCCGATTAATAAAATGTCAGTATAACGTACCATTTTATGACTTACTGCTGCGGCTGCCTGAAACTTCTCAGCTGAAATCTTTATAATTGACATGATATCTCAAGTTCTACTTAAACGGTTTATTTGAATTATGGTTTAAATCTTCTTTCTTCTTCTTCTCTATATCCGGAACTATAAATTTTGGAAGAAAATCTTTACTTGAATATTTCATGGGTTGCAACTAGTTTAATATATTTGAAAAATAAAAAATGTTTGATCAAACCCAAAGTATTCGCGCCTTAATTCCGTCATTCCTTGAACCATAAGGATATGAGTTAATTGGTCACATCTCACACGGTTATTTTCTAAGCAATCCTTCTAAGAGCCCATTCCTTGAACCATAAGGATATGAGTTAATTGGTCACATCTCACACGGTTATTTTCTAAGCAATGCTTCTAAGATCCCTTTGTTCCGTGTGATCACGTTTACAAAAAGTAATATATCATATGTGAGTAATATTTGAATCCGGAATAAAGTAGTTATTACAAAATGTATTTGCGGTTTTTATCCAGCCGTATACTAGTAATTTTGAATATCCAATCAGATAAATAAAACACTGATTTCAAGATACGTATATCACTATTAAAGGAAGTGATCTTGAAATACCAAAATAATAAATATTTCAAGCGGTTAAATACACCCAATAATTTGGAATACTAAAAATGTATAATATTCAAAGATTATTATTGAGTTATACGTTCCGTTATTACGACCAATACAAACCTGTTTGCATATTGCACGCGCGCTTTTCAACCAATCTCTTTTTCCTTTTGACTGTTTGAATAATTCGTGTTCCTTTTGAGAAGAGCGTCAAATTTCTTGTAATTCTGCAGCCTTGGAGGCGAACGAAAGCTTAACGCGCCGCATATAAATATAAGGTGAATCCAAACTCTCTTTGAATTTGTAATACGCGTTTATCGCTTAGGATGCAAAGTACGTCACCCACGGCATTACTATAAAGAATTCATCCGTTGTGATTTGGGCACTCCCGCCCTCTTATTTATTCACAGACACTTGAATTTAATGTTCACATCCATTTTGTTTGTTGTCACTTTTATTTAGTACAAATTGAAACTTTATTCCAGTTTCAAAATGACTTCGAATGTGTTGCAATATTAAAAAAATAAATCTAGAATGCGTGTCAATAATTATTAATCTACTCATAAGAAAAGTAACCTGTTATCCCATAGAATTGATTGAAAAAAATCTAAAACTCCTCATGAAATTAAATGAAAAACAACACATTATAATGTTTTTTCATGTAAGGATACATTTATGTCAAACTTATTTAACCATGTCTCTTGTTGGAAAATGATTATACCTGCTTTTGAAATTTCTTGGTTCACAGTATCTCACTAATTTTTTTAAAAATATTTTTTGTATATCGCTTTTATTAACTGTTTAATTTGAAAAGCTGTTTTAGTATCACAATACATTTATTTAATCTCTATGAAATTGTCGCGACGGTTGTTTCGGCAAACGACTCTGGCATCATCAGGTGTTACAATCAATTTAATGATTTCAACACTCGATGATATGACATTGATTGAAACACCCGATGATGTAACTGATGATGGCAACATCTCTTGGTGGTCACGACAATTTTATAGAAATTAAATAAATAAATTGTAATATTACGAGGGTTGCCTTTTAAGTTTTTACAAAAAGTGAACCAGAAACAAACAGGTTACAAACAAAGTGTTTTTTGCTTTTTGAAATATTCACCTTAAACCCAATTCTGGAAATTGGTTCAAACCAATTATGGAAACATTTTCTCCACTCTGAAGCTGATATTGTAGAAACATGGTTTTGAAAGTTTTCAACAGCATCTTGAGGTGATAAAAATCGCTGTCCACGCATCTTTTGTTTGACAGTGGGGAACAAGAAAAAGTCATTAGGCGATAAATCAGGTGAATACGGGCAATGAGACATTGATTCGATGTTTTTCTCCTTCAAATATTCAGTTGTTTGACGTGCTTTATGGGAGCTAGTATTGTCGTGATGAAGAATGATGCGACGTTTTTTGTTGTTTTTCCTTAGTTCAAATTAAATTGTTAATAATATTGAAGTATTATAGTCTTTCCCCCAGAACAATGAATTATCTATTGGTAATTCTATTCTACTTGTAACTAAGGTAAATAAATCAAAAGTCTTTAAATGACTGGTCTGAGCTCTAATTGCTGGACTTTTATCAATAAAATATATTGTCTCAGGAGGATAAAATAAACGTTTGTCTCCACTAAAAAATCTAAAAAAGAACTTTGCTTAAATAGAGTATTTTTAATCATAAAAAAATATGTTTTTTTTATTCCTATTATCGTCTTAAATATGTGTATCATCACGTCTATCAAACTTTTGCGTTACACGCGTGATTTCACTGTTCTATGGCATCTAACCGTTTCATACACATTAATGATTGTATAAATCAATTAACACAGTCCTCGAACTTGAACCGAATATCAAATTAGTCAAAGACATTTTGTTAATAAGATAACATACCAATGTCAAGATTTTCAAGTGTTCACTAGATCTTATCTAAGTACCCATATCGGTTCATTTACCTCTTGCCATATAAGTATTTTGGAGTTTTAGAAATTCGAGTGTTTGGTTCCTCGATCATTCAAATCTTAACATTTGTTCTTAAGTAACATAAAATTTATTATGACCTTCAAAGTTTATTAAATTATATTCCAATTTCACGATAAAAAATGTATATTTTTAGTCATAACAATATTAACACTCAATTAGAACAAAATAATTCTCACTGTAATGGAAAATACCCCGGATTAGACCTAAAATTGAACCTATGACTTCTCAATCAGGGAACAAGCTTTATGCCACCGTACCCTGCATAGATTATGTTATGAAGATTTATATGTAATATTTTTATAAGACTTACACCGAGGATTTAAATAAATGTTATTATAATTATTATGCAATCTCCAATATGAACAGAAAATAGCTCATTATCATGAACAAGGAATCTGGTTGTGTCCAGTCTTAAACACAAGTCCCCTGGATCAGGATCTAAGCGTTCTATCCCCTAAACTACCCCTGTTCGGTTTTAAAAGAAAATAAAAAATACCAATTGTGATTTAAACTGTTAAAATATTAATTATTAATTAAATAACTTTGTTTTATGTATCACAATTGTATTTTATTTTACGCGACAGCTGTTTCGTCAAGCTATGTTGACATCATCAGGTGTTACAATTTATTATTATTTATTGTTATTATTTAAAAAAAAATATTAAGTAATTCTGTAAATTTTCACGGTTGATAGCAATATGTTTTTTCGGATTTTGAGTGTATCCGTGTAACTTCTCCTTCTCGACTGACGTTTCAGGATCATTGCAGTTTCCATCTTCAGGGTAGTTATATATGTACATTGATAATTTGTGAACGGTTTAGTGAAAGTTTCACTTCAAGGGTTCTTGATGTCTGATCTTAAAGGAAAATTCTAATATTAATTAAAACTCTAATGTTTTAATTCTGTAAAATTCAAATATTTGTTTAAAAATTGTATATCTCACTCTTTTAATTTTTTAAATATTTTTTTATGAAATAACAATATATGTTTTTTTAAATATGTTTCAAACACGAAGAAGATTTAATATATGCTTAAATAATAGTGCATTGGTTGCTTTGTCTTCCGTAGTAAACACATGATGCACCCCGCGATGAAAGATATTCATTTTGTAGCCAGCAATGTTATCAGTTATCAGGAATGGCGATGGCGTTCCACCTCTTTCCGGTTTGGCGCCATCTTGCCGCTGCGCCTCACTTCCGGTGGGAAGTTCGCCCGCCCTGCGGCCCTGGACGAGTGCATGATCAGGGTCGGACTAGGTCATCACTTTATACAACGTATTTTTGTTGCCTGTTTTACACTTTTGGAACACCTAAAACGGGTTTAATTTTGAATCCTTTGAAACAAATGATTAGGCTATTCTTTGTATTTTGGGTTGGTTTGAGTATATATGGACATTGGTCCAACCATATGCAACAATTCTTTTAAATAATATTAACATGATTCGCTATTTTTTAATTATGTAATGATTTGATTTTTTCATTTTCATTTTCATTTATATAACAATAATAAATTAATAGTCAGTCAGTCAGTCGCCGAATGGAAAAAATATTTTATACTGTTGCTTCTTTTAAACTATCATTTCAATTATTTATTCGAATAATGAGATATTTGTTATGATCGATTATTTAAATTTAGGTATAATATAAAAAGTTTACGCCAACACATGAGACTTTTGAATAGTCATTATAGAAAAAAAATCGAATGTACTAAATGTGTATACATAATTTAACTAACTAAACTAAGTAAGTATCACACCATCTCTCCGAAGGGGTAGGCAGAAAGAATGAACTGCCACAATTTTCTTTCCTGAAATATTTCTATCGCTTCCTCAACATTCATACATCGTGTCATGCATGCGCATCGATTTCTATGACTCCTCACGTGGCCGACATTCCATATTTGATTTATTTGATTGTGCCACGTTGTCCTCGGTCTTCCTTTATTTCTGGTTCCATTTACATCGTTAATATATAATTTTTTTACCATTCTTTCTTCATTCATTCTTTCCATATGTACAAACCATCTTAATGATCCTTTCATTATTTTGTTCATAAAACCATCATTTGCACAGCATTCACTTCTTATATTTTCATTCAAATATAAATAAAAGTCAACATAAAACCGAAAAAACAATCGCGTTTTTATTATTAATGTCTTACATTATATTTGTATAATTAGAAAAATTGTTTCATAATTTATGAGGCAATCACGATCAGTTTTGGAAATCAATTTGTCCTATCAACAGGTGGATTAATTTATCATATTATATTCAATTGTTTTTTTAAACAGTTTAAGTGAATTTTAGTTGGTTGTCCTCGCGCGTTTACATTAGTGTCAAATTAAAATGTCGTCCATAGGAAAATGAATAGTAATCAATAGATAATAGTAACTGCTATTTAATATCGATCCGTATCTTGTTTCGCACCTGTCCATTGTTCCGGTGGATTGTGGCGGGAATACAAATGGCACCTAACGCTCAAACCGTGTCGCCATCTTGGCGATAATTATTTTAGAATTCGCTATGCATATTGCTTTTGTCGGGCTCCGAGATCTTCGGCTACCGTCTGCCTTTTACTAGTCAATATAATATATAAACTTATTAAACACTAACTAACTAACGAGACCTTCAGTGTGGCAGTCATAACCCTTGCCACTCTGCGACGAAGTTCGTCATCAGATGGAATAATAAAATGATTATTTATAAACTTAAGATATTTGAATGGAATTCCATGATTAATATGGAAGTATCATTAAATTTAAAGTGGAAAAAAGGGATTTAAACCATTTACAGAAAATCTAATTACGGACATGACTAGCTAACTAACTAACAAACCATCACGCTCTTTCCCCAGAGGGTAGGCGGAGAGGATGCACCGCCACACTGTTCTATCCTGACATAACTCTCGGGCCTCTTCTACATTCACACATCGTGAATTAATTTGGTATTAATTTGGTCATGCCATATCTTCCTTGGCCTTCCTCGATTTTTTTCCATTCACACTACTTGTATATATTATATTTTTAACCATTCTTCTCTCATCCATTCGTTCCATATATCCAAACCATCTTAGTGACCATTTCTTAATTTTATTTATCACGCATTCATCCGCCTTATATTCCTTTCTAACTTCATCATTAGGTATTCTATCATACATTGTTTTTCAGCACATTCTTCTCAGTGACCTCATTTCTACGTCATTTATCCTACTTTCATCCTTATTTTGCCAACTCCAAGCTTCACTTCAATACAAAAGAGTCGGCACTAGAACTCCATTGTGCACTGCCATCTTTGCTTCAATCGATATATTTCTATTTGCAGTAATAACTGAGTGCACCATCTATTTTGTTTCCAGCTTCAACTCTTAATTCTATATTTTTCTCTATTTATCCATCTTTTGTAAACATGCTTCCCAGATAAATTAATTCGGTTACTTGTTTACTTAAACACACTAAAAACATATTTATAATCTTGAATATTATTTTTAAATGTAGAACAAATTTACGATTTCATTTATTTCGAAATTGGAATATCCTAAAACGGCCCCAATTTATTAAGTTTTACAAACTCCACTTCTGAGAGTGTCGCGTGACCCGTATACGCCAGGCGAACTCAGATGTAGCCCCTAGCAATCGGAATGCCTTTGAAAAGAGAACGAAAATACTGACGTAATTATACACAGTGTTTCGAAAATTATAATAACAGAAAAAGTTACCAGCGGTGACTTGTGATAAAATTGTTGTTTCTTTTCTTTTGTTTCTTTTTGTGTGTAGCCTGTGTCGACTTTCTTGGTGAAGTTAATTTCTTCTTCTTCCTCAGCCTATTCCAGTCCACTCCTGGACAAAGGCCAACTCCATTCGCTTCAATGTCACTCTGTCTTGTGCAGACTGCATCCAGATTATTCCGACGTGTCTGTTCAGATCATCCTTCTACCGTAGTTGCGGTCGCCCTGCACTTCTCTTTGCCGTCCACGGTCTCCAAGTCAGCAGTCTTCTTGGCCATTTTTCATCTGAGATTCTGGCTACGTGACCTGCCCATTGCCATTTTAGAGTCGCTACCCCGTGGATGATGTCAGTGACCTTTGTTTTTTCTATCACCGTATCGTTTCTGACTCTGTCTCTTAGGCTTATTTCTAACATGGCTCTTTGGGTAACTCGTAGTTTCTCGGCACTTTGTTTGGACAATGTTATAGTTCCAAGACCATAAGCACCAACTGGCAGAACGCAGGCTTTATAGACTTTTCGTTTCAGGTTGATCGGTATTTTCCGGTTTTTAAGGATGTAACCCATGTTTCCGAAAGCTGCCCAGCTTAGTCCAATTCTTCTCTTGAGCTCTGCGGTTTGGTTATCTCGGCCTAATCGAATATTGTGTCCCAGGTTGGACATTCTCGATTATGTTGCCATCCACGTTGATTTCATGCCTTTCCATCACCTTGGTCTTTGCCAGGTTCATATTCAAACCTACAGATTTGGATACATTGTATGGTTCTTTAAGCATTTCAGCTAGTTCCTCCGGAGTGTTGCTCACGAGTACAATGTCATCGGTAATGTAATAACTATATAATATAATAAATAATTTATATAACAGGGCAATTTAATTATTAAGTAAAAATAACTCTAATTCTTATATTGCCCTGATGAAGCTTGAGTCCAAGCAAGACTAGCTTCTGGCTTCAATTATAATAACCATACCGTGGTTAAATATGAAGTGTTTTATTCTTTTGATCTATAAGTTTTGACGATTTATTTTATTAGAAAAATCTTCCAGATTGCCTTATATTTAAGTTTTCCGTAAGTGAAACCAATTTCGTAACATCGTGTTTCCTATACGAACGAAAGGCTTCCTCCAATCAGCGGCGGTCGCAGCTGACGTCACGTGGACAGACCACGATGCTGGGGCCACGCACCACCCTGTCCCGCCCGGGGGTGGGTTATGTAACGACCAAGGCCGGTGCGGGTTCTCCTATCAGTACTATCACGTGTCAACACCCCTCTCATTGAGTTTCTTATTCAATTTCAGCTCTTTAATGTTTAATTGCTTCAGCTAAATGACGCTATTGACGTCGTTAGGAGAATGTTTTCTCCAGTTATTTATTGGGTCTTTAAAAACAATTTTCGTGTTGTGCAAATTGCATAACAGATTGTAACACGTTTCCAGTATATACTCGTATTTCTAATTATGAACGTAAGCTACCATAACTTATTACTGTGCTTATTTATTTTTTCTCTAGGAATGATGTAAAACTTCATATTAAATTGTTAATACGAATGAAAACGTTTGTTTTCTAGAAGTTTTATTATATTTTATGGGAATGACATGTGGACATTTGATAATGCCTCAGCAAGGCGGAACAAGCAATATTGCCATCGTTTGTTCCAACTAGACGATGGGGTTATATGATTTATATAAATTATTATTATGAATAATCAATTATTAAGAAAAATATAAGTTTTATGGAATTTTAATGATATAACAGTTAGACATGTTTCTACTTACTTGAGCACTGGCATACATCTAATGCCACTAGTTACAGTAAATATGGCATTCTCTTAAAATATAACACAGGTTTTGCCTAGTGTGATAATTATAGATGATACAATTTAAAAAAATATATCCAGAAAATGTACTTTTTTTTTCATATGATATAATATATATTAAGTTATCATATTCGTTCAAACAAAATTATATTGTATTCAATGAATTGAAGTGATTTGTTAACTTTTGTTAAATGAAAATAAATAATAAATGAAATTAAGAATTCCTTTATAATATATATTAATTTAATTCCACTTGGGATGTCTTTGATCGGTTTCGGCAGTTCGCTGACATCTTTTGTGCATCCATTCTCCAATCACATTGTATTCTAACATCTTCTTCTTCTTCTTCCTCAGCCTATTCCCGTCCACTCCTGGACAGAGGCCTCCTCCATTTGCTTCCATTCTAACATATACTTTCTTAACCAATCTTAATCCGCGTTATGTATACGGTCGCCAATCAGTTGAAAGTAGTGAAACCCTCAGTGAAAATCCCTCCTTCTCCCCAATGATTGGTAGCTTAGCATACCTTGCAAAAAATATGTTGGAGAGAGCCATGGGTTACTACATTTATACAACACGACTTGATTATTGTAATGGAATTTATGCAAACATTCCAAAACAACAAATAAACAAACTTCAATCTGCGTTCAATGCAGCAGCAAGGCTCATTAAAGGCATTCCAAAAAAGTCTCATATAACACAACATCTCAAAGAACTTCAAAGCGCTACATGGAATGGCACCAAGTTATATATCTGAACTCTGTATAACGGACAGCCTAAATTCACGGAAATCCACACTTCGCTCGGCGAACTCCTCAGCAATAGGAAGATTAGTTGAGCCGAAGCGTTGCCCCAGTACAAATTTCGGGGATCGAGCGTTCGCGGTAGCCGGTCCATCAGCTTGGAACAATCTCCCTTCACACCTTAGATGCATAAATGATCCGACAGATTTCAGATCTAAATTGAAAACCCATCTTTTTCATATTTCATACCCAATTTAAACATTTATACTTTGTTCTACTATACTTTCAAACCGATCGTTTTTTTAAGCGGTCACATATAGATTTTTAAGATTTAAAACACGTCTTAATGCGCCCTTGAGGTGATTACATCACAAAAACGGCGCTTTAAAAGTTAGCATATTATTATTATTATTATTATTATTATTAACACTTAGCTCGAGCTTTGCTTAACAGTCTACAGGTATTATAAAATATAATATAATAATAACAACGAGACTCGATCCCGATACTGATTATCTGATGTAATCACACGTCCGCAGCATTTGGCAAAGGTGTTATCAATTGAATAGCATGCATTAACACTTGACACAACGACTGCCTCTTTAATCTGCCTTTTGGATTACCTGCTCTGACGTCACGTAGTCGTGATTTCGTCCTTGTTCGCCACATCTAATAGCGCGCTGGGCGTGTGATGGGTCCATTATGCTAATTAATATTCCGTTTGCTTGTAATGAGCCATATCAGTCTGGTGATTTATGAAGATGGAAGTGTTTCTGGTAGTTTGTTATATGTAATGTGCTGTAACGGTATTAAAAGATACATTTCATTGGTTCAACATGCCATTTTCATTATTCTTTAAAATTTTGTAAATATGCAACTCAAATTCGTTTGTAAAATTTTGTAAATATGTCATGTGAGGAGTCAGAGAAATCGACGCGCGTGCATGACACGATGTATGAATGTGGAGGAAGCGAGAGAAATGTGTCAGGAAAGAAAAGTGTGGCAGTCCATTCTTTCTGCCACCCCTTCGGGGAGACGGCGTGATGGTTAGTTAGTTAGTAAGTTAGCAACTCAGATGCAATATTTCTTCTTCTATCGGTGCCGCGTCAGGTCCCCCCAACGTTGGCGATCACTGCAGCAAAGGCATCTCTATCCTGCGCCACTTGTAACAGGTTCTGAACTCTTGTTATTCCTGTCCACTCTTTGATGTTCCGCAGCCAGGACAGCTGCCTTCTACCAACTCCCCGACGTCCCCCCACTTTGCCCATTAATATCAGTCGAAGGAGATGGTATTTTTCTCCCCTTAGCACATGACCCAAATATTATATATAATATTTACAATACAATAATTAATGGTGTATGAAAGCGTTAGATATCGGTTTAGATACATTACGTAATAAATTATAAAAATATACTGTAGCACGTTGACACGCTTCCACCACTGATCGACACATAAAAAACCAGAATAATTTTGGAAAATAAAGCATCAAAAGATTTCTTATTAAATTGCCTACAAAGCAGGTGTTAAAAAAAACAACAATAATACATTTATTTTTTAAATAAATTGATTCACTACAAAAATATTATAATATAATTGAAGCATTTAATATTGATGAAAATATTCGTTTTCTAGAAGTTTTATTATAAATTATGGAAGTGCCTTGTTTCGCTTTGCTAGGGCATCATTCAATATTTGATAATACACTGGCAAGGCGAAACATGTGACTACCATTAAATATAATTAAATATAATATAAGGTGTGCCGAAGAGTTGTCACATAACACAACATCTTAAGGAGCTCCACTGGCTGAAATGTCAAGGAAGGATACAATACAAGCTCTGCTGGACGGTTTTTATGGCGTTGCATGGGATGGCACCAGCTTATATATCTGAACTCTGCATCACCGAGAATCCGAATGCCAGACAGTCTACATTGTGATCAGCTATGACTTCTGCGATCGGTATTTTAACTGTGCCAAAACGTTGTCCTAGCACAAACTCTGGCGACCGAGCCTTCGCGGTAGCCGGCTCTTCAGCCTGGATCAATCTTCCAGCAGACCTCAAGTGCATTGAGAATCAGTCAGGGCTTATATCGAGACTCAAAACGCACCTTTTCAAATTATCCTTTCCTGATAAGAAGGCTTGATCGATTACGACTCATACTAAATATGTTTATTGAAATGAGTAATTCGTATAAATGGCGCTCTATAAATTATTCAATTTATTATTATTATTATTATTATTCTTGTATTATAATTAAACTTCAATAAATCGGACGTTTTCGTTTGTATTAATTATTTTACATGGAGTACATCAATGTTTAAGAAACAATAAATAAGTGGAAAACTGTGTATTTTCAAAGTTCATATTTAATATTGTATATTAATGTCGTTAATTGAAATTTCTCGATAAAAGTTCATCTTGTATTCTTTCGAAAAAACAACGTATTATGTTAGTTATCGTAGATTACGTATGGATTATCATTCGTGGCCCACGTTTGGGCGGATTATTATTTAACAGAGCGAAATATCGTTCAGGTGCATCTTGGCTTTATCTAAATTGATTGATTTATTAATTGTGTACTTCGCTGCTATCGGCTTCGATAATATTGCAAGTTTACTATCACTCATGTGTATTCAGATTAGTTATCACACAAATCAATATTTTATGTGTAGACTCTCTCTGTTTGCAGCAGATTTATATACGATAGGCTTTCTAAGATAGGAGATTAAAAATATATGATAACTTTGAGATAGAATAATCATTTATTAATTCTGTGTTATAACGCTTACAGCTACTATTTCGATGGACATTTTTTTTGTTTTGGACGTTATCACCAAATTGTTATCTAAGGAATGAATTCTGTTATGACGCCTCTTGGTGTTATGTGTTACATACTCGTATTATGAAACTAAATCAGAGCATGCTCGATTTATATATGTATTTCGCACAAAAAAATATGATTTTATGTTTTGATAAAGGCTGTGATAATATACAATACCAAATCTTTGGTGAATTAAAACACTTTCGTTCGAAGCACTTAATTTTGCGAAGTTGCATTATTATAAATAATTTTTAACACTTTTGTATTTATTTTTTTACACCACTTTATTTAGTTTTATCAAACTAACCGGTTTCGTTTTCCCCGGAGCTTCATCGGGGTTACAAAATAAACAGTTTGTTTTGATCAGTTGTTTATATAACAGGTTTGTTCGAAAATACCAAATTAAGTTAACAAGTTTTGAGGATTTCCGAGATGAAGACAATGAGGACGATAGCAGGCAAGACGCTGAGAGACCGCGTGAGGCACACCAAAATAAGAGAGACGTGTGAGGTTGACGATATTATAAGATGGAGCAGACAGCGAAAAAGGGACTGGTACGGGCATGTTCAAAGAATGGACACCACCAAACTCCCTTATATTGCGTTGCATAATCAGCCTCATGGGATTCGTCCTCGTGGAAAACCTCCTAAAATATAGAAGGACAGCTGGGAATCTACCTCACAGGAGGAGCAACACTTTGGAGAACAGACCACATAGGTCTACAACAAGGAAGAAGAAGAAGAAGATGAAAGTAATGTAAAAACATAGTACACAAGTGTTTTAAATTATTTAAAAAAAATTCACTTTTGAGTTTATTTATCCACGTGTATCGAAGGTTTTATACCTTCATCATCGGGAGAACAATATAAATTGTGTATATCGTTATATTATTATTATATTTTATGTTTTGTAAATATACGAAATTAATAGAGGGTCGTGTAATTGTAGTTATCCATAAAAATATTCAGCTTTTTTATGCACGTAAACTAAATATATAATGTATCTACATATGTTACGAATAGCTACCGGGGGATGGTAAGTCCGCAGGTCAACTAGTTGAACCCTTACACTAACAACCCTCGCTGCCTCACTGCGCGAGAATAAGGGAGGAGATGATACCTGACATAATATTATCTCCTTTTCCATGGCAGCGAGGAAAATTGGCTGTCACAGCAAACGGAAAACCGTGGAAAATTGTATTTTTTTCCCGAACACTCGTTAAAAATGTCGTTCCAACTTAACAGTTTTTCGCAGCAATTAACTCTTTGCCCGCTACGACTGAGTTTAGTCAGATTAATGAGTAGTAAACATCAGAATCTCGAGTGTGTGTTTATTGATTATTTGATATTCGCTTAAGACACAGATATAATCAATAATTGCTAGAATGATTTTGTTTGTTAGAAAATCGTCACCCGAGAGTAAGAGGGTTCCAACTAACAAAATTTCACATTTGATTTTTTTTCGTGAAAAGGGTTCTTACTAAAACAATTAAAAAAAAAACATGTAATAGTATCATCATTTTGATGTTACGAAAAGAATCAAGTTCCATCTGATCATTCGAAACACACGATTCACTGAAGAAGGATTCATTTACACTTAGAACTTTATTATTACAACTGTCGCCAGAGAAAATTTACACGCTTCTCGGTAAAAGAGTTTCATCTGCTTCAGATGGAACCCTTTCATTCCATGATACACACTCGAAACCAACAAATCTTTGACTTCATTTTTCTCAGCTTTTTACTTTTGACAGTTGGAACCTTCTTACTCTCAGGTGACGAAATATCGTTTTAAAAGTGACATTTTATTCAAAATGCATCCACAAATAATGTACTGAGTAGCGATGACAGACAGAGTAACGTTTAATTGGCGGTCTAAGGGTTAAAATAATGATTTACAATGGGTATTTATATACCTATAGGTGGGTATATAAAGTACTCGTATTTTTACAGATTTGAAGACGTATTTTCCCTAGAAAATTACATTTATTGTCCATATAAAATAGCCTACAAAACGCCGTGATAGCACAAACGTTCTTAACACTTTAATTATTACGCGGTTAACATTACCAAGGATGTGATCATATTAACGCGAATTGTATATGAACATATTCTAGTGTTTTACCGCCATTTCGTCACCATTCTGGTTATGTCATTTCATTGTTGTACGACTGCGAAAATCCATAAAGCCAATAAACTTGTTGCAATGTCGAGTGAAATAAGGCGGGATAACAAAACACGACTTTATTTCGAGTTTTAATTTATTTCAATATAAGGATTAATTGTATCTCAATAGAGACGAAGATGTATTTTTTTTTTGGAAACAGAATATGGTAGTCGAGGCGTTTACAGGACTTATGACCTGACTTGTCACGATTTAGCAAAGATATTTTTCTACCTACCGGCATAACCATTGGCAGGTTGGTTCTGCATCTTGGGAGATAAAATAATCTATGGCCCATTTGTCGAAGATAATTATCAGGGACGAACAGACCTACATCACTCAGGATTTCTGAGTTGTATATAGAACCGCCTATCGGTCGAAAGAAGTGAACACCCAACTGAATGTCTCGTCTCCTCTCGAGTGACTGGTAGCCTAGTATTCCTAGCAAGAAATCAGTCGGAAAGAGTAGAAATATATAAGATGAACTTCAATGGCGTCGCTGAGCCTACTTAATTTTTTTTCCAATCTACGTGTTTCGATGTCAATTTTGTAGTTCTTAAAAATGATATGTCATTTTGTTACCATGATATTGCTGTATAATTTTTTACCTAGTGATGAATGTGTGTCAAAAAATCTATACTCAAGTAACAACAGCCTGCGTCTTGTGTAATGTAAAATCAAGCTCCTAGTCATCGCCTCGGAAATTACTAATGAATTTATTTAAAATGTGGGTTTTGTGGTTTATGGTTATATTCGTTGTACGTGCGGCGTGCGAGAATCTTAAAATACCACTTTTTGCTATTTTGAATACGTTTGCTGTATTAATACGTATTTTAAAAGGAATTGTCTTTACTAAGAAATGCAGTACTTAGTTAAATTTAAGAGGGCGATACCCCTTGACGATTACCCGGCTATCCTCAGCAGCTAAATGGCTTTAGAATGACTTTTCAGGAGATAACCACCAGCATAATAATGTTACTAAGCTCCCTTCATAATTGAAAATGTTTTAAAATATTTAGTTTTTTTAGCTAAACGTTTTTTCAAACCGATTTTCATTATCCCATAGAATGTATCTATAATGTTCTAGTGAAGGTTTTTCATGGTTTTCTCAGCTGTAAGGCAAATGTCGAAACCTAATTAGATAGCCCATGGACCAAAGAGTCAAACCTAAGTAAGCTCAGTAACAAATACATCTATAATATATAAAAGTTGGTCTTTTAAAAATAGAACAAACATAAAGTTAATGCAAAAACTTTGTTTTGTATCATAATTGTATTTATTTTACGACATTTTGATATAATTTTGTAACACCTGATGATGTCAACATTGGTTGATGAAACAGCTGTCGTAAAATAAAAACAATTGTGATATAAAACAAAGTTTTTGCATTAACTGTTATAAAATGTTAAAGTATCGTAGTGTTTCGGCCAAAACAATGGACTATTTAATTAAGAACAAACATAATTAACAGTAACACATTAAATAAATAGTATCATCCTTAAGATAAACATCAGCAAGGATCATAAAGCAAAGAAACCTATTGTAATAAAGGAAAAATAAGAAGAAGAAAAACTTCATATAATGATTATTATATCAGTTCTAATACACGCATCTTAGATCAATAAACAAAAAAATGACAGTATTTTTGTATGTATTTTTTTTTATAAACAAAAAACTAACGTATTGTTTTTGTTTTGTTCCAGTGGCGTACTAGCTGCAGTAGGCCCCGCCAGCGCCCGCCCCCGCGCTCCCACCCTCCCGGCCCACCACCCCCACCAAGATTGCTGCCATGGGTCGGAAGAAAATACAAATCTCCCGAATTACGGACGAACGGAACCGGCAGGTCAGTGGAAATCTTACCCTACGATCCGGCCGTGCCCTGACTGGCGGTGGTAATAGGAACTAATTTATCCTTAATGTCCGCTTAACGGGACGGCATGGACGGTGGTGGCCTCGTGAAAGGTCAAGACAATTTGAGAAATGTTTCTAGTTCAAACTAATCGTATCCTGGGTTAAACGTTAAACTCATAGCTTTTGCTACATTCAAATATGCATGTTTGAGAAATTACAATGTTTACAAGAGACGGTAAAATGGAGAAAGACATCGAAAGAACGGTTGGTGTAGGGAATAAAATAAATGGCGCACTCAAAGTCATTACTGCAAATAGAAATATATCCACAGAAGCAAATATGGCAGTACACAATGAAGTTCTAGTGCCAACCCTCATGTATGGAAGTGAAGCTTGGAGCTGGCAAAAGAAGGATGAAAGCAGGATAAACGCCGTAGAAATGAGATCACTAAGAAGAATGTGCGGGAAAATGTTGTATGATAGAATACCAAACGATGAAATAAGAAAGAAATCTAAGGCAGATGACTGCATCATGGATAAAATTAAAAAAGGATGTCTGAGGTGGTTTGGGCATATGGAACGAATGGATGAGAGTAGAATGGTTAAAGGAAGGATATTTTAATTACACAAAAATTAACGTATGCTGTCATTGTAACAGTCTGCACTCGAATTAATATTATTTTTTACGGGGTGACCACATAATATATTAAATTTGTTTTAATGTAAAACAAAAATAAAATAATGTGCTTATTTATTTTATGAAAAGTACGAGTACATGCGTATATATTTTAAATGAATTAAAACACAGTTTTTTTCATAAGTCATAATTTTATAATTCTATAGTGTAAACCTTATTAAATTTATCAAAAATTATGGACATATGGCTACACAGTATTTTTTGCTGTGTATTATATTTAAGTATTGGTAAATGGGCCCCTATTTATACTTATCAGCCGTCTCGTCTACTGCAGGAGTCAAGCCTCTTCCAAAGCACGCCACTGCACCTTATTCATCGCCCCTTTCATCCATCCACGTCCAGAAATCCTTATAATATCATCAGTCCAGCGGGTAGAGGGACGTCCAAATGGACCTCACTGGCCTATAAATATGCGGCGGATGGAAGTGTCAAAACATACGAGTATACTAATATAACGCCTTGACTCTTACAGGTGACGTTCAACAAACGTAAGTTCGGCGTGATGAAGAAGGCTTATGAGCTGAGCGTGCTCTGCGACTGCGAGATCGCTCTCATCATTTTCAGCTCCAACAACAAACTGTACCAGTATGCCAGCACAGACATGGATAAGGTAAATCACACCTAAACATTTATTGCACCTAGAACACCCATTTGTTTTGTGCGCTAGTATAAAATGTACCCTCTCAGATCCGAATTCAAAATTTCACAATCTTATTGTAATATTATCTTGGGGCATTTTTAAATAAACGTTATTTAATGGTTAAATAAAAATATACAATATAATACAAGACACTTGAAATTCTATTATATTACTAATGTATTTAATGTCTGTATTGAACTTTATATCCAATGGATCTTTACATTAAAATATACGAGTATATTGATTCAGCAAGTTTGAATTGTTTCATTAATTTTAAAACAAGAAAATAATCGTTGAAACTGCTATTTTATTAATAATTTAGGTCTAAATATGTTTATACTAATGAAATTAAAGTGTTTTTGGACAAAGTTAATACATTAGAACTATGATTATCCGAATCGTTGATTATCCGAATCGTTTTCAGAATTTCAGAAGAAAAAAATTAATAAGGAAACGTATTGCGATACCCAAATTGACGATTATGTCAACGCGCGCTATTGTCCTTCCCTCCGCGGAAAGGAAAGGGAAGAGACATGAGAAGTTGAGTATGACGTGTCGGTTGTGGAATTCAGAAACATCATTTTGAAAATTCCTGGATATTCAGAAGTTAATGCTGAAGATATAGGAGAGTGGATGGTGTGTGATTTGTCAGACCCTGGGTTTATACAGTATACTCGTATATAGTAACGTAATCATGGTGTTCTTCTACCGACCCTTATGTATGGAAGCGAAGCATGGAACTGGCATAAGAAGGATGAAAGTAGAATAAATGCAGTAGAAATGAGATCTCTTAGACGAATGTGTGGATACTCTGTATGATAGAGTGTCAAATGAAAATATAAGAAGTGAATGCGGTGCGAATGATGGTGTCATGAACAAAATAATGAAAGGATCATTTAGATGGTTTGGACATATGGAAAGAATGAATCAAGAAAGAATGGTAAAAAAATTATATGTTAATGATGTAAATGGAACCAGAAATAGAGGAATACCAAAGAAAACGTGGCACGATCAAATAAATCAAATATTGAATGTCGGCCATGTGAGGAGTCAGAGAAATCGACGCGCGTGCATGACACGATGTTGTTGAGGAAGTTGAGGAAGCGAGAGAAATATGTCAGGAAAGAAAAGTGTGGCAGTCCATTCTTTCTGCCTAACACTTCGGGGAGACAGCGTGATGGTTAGTTAGTTAGTTATAGTAATGAATTATACAGTAATTAATTAAAATAGAACATTTTTTCGAAAAAAAAAAGAACAAAGGGGTCCGGGCCCGTTTGATTCAGATAATTGGAGTTCTACTGTATTTAAATAAAACATAATACAAGAACTGTAGAAAAAGTTTCATAATATATGTTTAAAAAATGCAAATAATTCGCAAAGTAAATTAATGGTAACACTGATTGTGCAATGAATACGGTGATAACGATATCTTCCATTCTGATTTATGTATAATAAATTTAAATTATATTTCATTAAAAATCTTTCTGCTGTAGTCGAACTGTTTGTCTGTTTTTTTTTGTATTCATAATATTAAAAATGTGTTTGTGTTATATGCTTTTTATTATGTTTTGTAACTATTTATTTTATTGAGTTATTTACTTGCAGACGTTTATGTTCTTCCTAATATCTGATTATAATGCCTACCATTTTAATAAAAACCTTTGTGGCGTTTATAAATAAATAAAATAACATATAATTTTGAACGAATCTCTGTTCTTGATTATTTAGGTTTTCTCGTGCACGTTTTACAATGTTAATAATGTGCTTATGACATTTCAATCACATTATTCTGTTATTTTAACGTTGGTATATAAACGGATAAGCGTTTAGCTGTTGACATTCAAAACAATAACAATACAATAAAACTTCTGTAAAATTAGTATTTTCATTGATATGATTTACAGTTCAAGGTTATGTTATGAGTTCTGTGCAATCGCAAACTTTGGCGCTGCACGGGTTAACAAAAACGTAGCAACTAAATGTACGCTGTTAACCTTTCAGGTGCTGCTGAAGTACACGGAGTACAACGAGCCGCACGAGTCCCTGACGAACAGGAACATCATTGAGGTACACAACGTACGGCGCCATTTGTGTGCGTCGTAATGCATCGCCAATGCAATCTTGCCCAAATAACACTTGCTAATACTTAACTCCTGCCGAATTTAGGATTTCTTCCGCTGTAAGAAATACGAGGAACCGGAGCATTCATACATCTATCAAATATTACGGACAAATCAGAATACTATTCATTAATTTAGTACGTGTTTTAAGCGCCCTTGAGGTGAGTTACTCACGAAAACGGCGCTATACAAATTAGCCTTATTATTATTAATATTATCGACTTTGTAACGTTATCTCTTCTAAATGTTTTATAAATGTTGACGTCGTGGCCGGGTGGTAAATGACTGCCACGCCGAAGGTCCCGGGTTCGATTCCCGGCGATGGCAGTGTGATTGTCACACTGTCATTGGTCTGATGTAAAATTCATGTGACAGTAAAATTACTATAGATTAGCTACCTGTCACATGTCATAAGAATCAATATGAAAGCTATACCCTTTACATCAATTTGGCTCACGCTGTAATGATGTAAAGAGCGATTCAACAAAATAATAATATTTACTTTGTTGATCTTCTAGAAAAATATTTTATACGAAAACTCCCTTTGAATTTGAAAATTTTGATCAATGTTTCACAATATAGATTTTGAGTTACCAAACGGTTAACAGTTAAAAAAAAGTACTTTGTATTAATACAGTTTTCTTAAAAACAAACATGCTTTTTTAAGACTGGCAGGTTACTTTAGTATTTAAAAAAATATATATTATATTTTTTTTTTTGACATTTTAGAAGGATAGTCATCTGGAAAATTTGTAAAAAAAGTTATATTAGTACAAAATATTATCATTAAAAATAAAGTGAAGAAACGTTACTGAAGTTTGTTTGAATGCCCGCGCCCTCTTGATGTTGTTTCGATTTTGCATTAAACAGAAAGAGACTAAACCTCTTACAGTCATGTGTTATTTTGCCATAGTTTTGGACTAACCATAATTAGTTTCTGTGTTTTGGTATTGTATTTTATATGGAGCATGGCTTGATTGTTGACATTCTTTCCACAATTGTTCTACACAATGGGAGATTTATGTTTTCCAAATGTCTACATTAAATGGAGTGTTATTTGTCAAAATTGCATCTTTGCCTCTTACTTAAAACCACACAACTGTGCGCTAAAAAGTTTTTGATATTTTATTAATTATAGATTTAAGTCAATTGAATTATAAATATATTTTTAATTATTGTCATGGTTACTACTGTAAAACAATTATGTTCTTCTAAGAAACACAATTATAAAACATTCCGGATATCTTGTTTCTAAATTAAATTAAATCATAACCAGTAATCGTTTAAAGGAGTTATTCAATATGAAATATTTGTTATGGAAACTGGTTGTAACAAACAAAAATATTCATAGCATCTTCAAATGAATTTAATAATTTGTTTCACAGAGCCCCGAAAGAGTACATCTGTAAGCCTTTATGCCTGAAACTTTTGAAGTGACTTTCATAATAAATTTCAAACATTTTTCATATTGTATCGGCCTCGCTCCGCCCACTCGAATCCGCTCAGTTTTACTTAAGCTTCTCAAAGTGTGTTTCGGGAGAAAAATATTAAGCTCTTCTTTTATCTTCACAAAGTAACCAAATGATAATATAAAATATACTCTATTCAAACAGCTCAACATCTGATATCTGAGAGATTATTGCCACGATTTTTCCCATAAACATTTATATAATATAATATACTTATTATTATTTATTCCTTTTTAGAAATAATACCTTTCATAATATACAAATACTTATTGAGTTTATTTTATGGTATACTCATGTATATAAGATTTTTAATATTTTATTTTTTAATCTATAAGTCTATTTACATATCGAGAAATTATTACAGAACTCTAAACTTACTTTTTCATTTTTTTATAATCCATCAATTCTTTCTGCCTACCCTTTCGGAGAGACGGCGTGGTGGTTAGTTAGTTAGTTTTTTTTTTTATCAATTCACACCTCTTTCTTCATGTCTAATGGAGAATAATCTAAACTGTTTTTATTTATAAATTTGATATTTCCTTTAAATAATGAGAGTTTTTTTAAATCTATATATTCCGCTTTTCCTATATTGAACATTTTATTATTCACATGAAAGTATTGAATATACAAATGAAACAATTTTAAATGGATACAAAAAATATATTGATACATATTAATCTTTATTAGGACTGTAGAATTTCAGTAGAATTTTCATTTTTAATATTCATTTTTTAAACATTGCTTCATTGATATGAAAGATTATAATAACCTACAAAGTGATCATATTCGACAATTTCGGTTAGTAATAATGATCTTAGGTTAGATTAGGTAAGGTTAGAAAATATCATTAACATTAAAGATTTTAACTTGTGAAGTGAAGTCATATTTTGGAAAAAAAAACACTGTAAAATTCACTTTCTTTATTAAAAATATGAATTCACAACATGTTTCAGAGGTGACAAATATAACTAAATTGAAAACAACGAAAGACCTATGAAGTAAGTAAATAATGGGTAATCCATAAAAGTACAAATTACATACAAAATCAAATTGGATTTTTTGTGTACGAGTATGTGTACGAGTATTATATGTTTAAGGATTACTTATAACATGTTTACTTTATAAGTCTTTCTTTGGATTTAATTTAGTTGTATTTTCACCTGAGGATGGAGGAGATCACATCAATAATTTGTTGTGAATAAATTTGTAATTTGATTTGTACAAATATTTAATAAAGAAAGTGGATTATAATAGTGTTATAAATTATTCAAAATTAACAACGGAATTCCACAGTGTTAACGCCTTAACCTTCAATTAATTGATGTTAGGTATGATTAGGTTAGTTGTTCTGTTAGCTGTCCACAAGTCCCCATAATCTCTCAGGCATCAGTGTGAAAGTGTGCGCGCTCGCCGCGCATGCGCCTCCGGCTGCCAAGCCCCTGAGTTCGTGTCACTAACCCGCAGGCCCTCACAAAGAAGGAGCACAAGAACGGAGTCATGTCGCCCGACAGCCCGGATCCCGAGCCCGAATACAGCCTGACCCCCCGCACTGAGGCCAAGTACTCCAAGATCGACGAGGAATTCCAGATTATGATGCAGAAGAATCAATTCAACGGCGCGAGAGGATCCGGTTACCCTCTACCTGGAAGTGTGGTCGGCGGATACAGCGATACAGGACTTCTACAACCCAGTCCCCAGATGCACCCCTCCATCAGTCCGAGACCTTCTTCATCAGAAACCGATTCAGGTAGCTATGGCTTCATTTAAATTTTTATGCTTTTTTAAATTTATTTTTTATTAATTTAATTCAAAATGGGAATATTGTGAGAGGTCTCTCATTGTGGATAACCCATCTATTTATGAAATAAATGTCTCTTTAAAACATTATTAGATCCAGTACAATGAGTTATTTTAAATAAGTGAACAATTATACATAAAATTTCTTAAAACTCACTGAACAAAACAATGAAATAAGTAAAAAATTACATCATCACATTTAAGTTAGTTTAATTACGTGAATGTTTAAAAATAAAATTACTCAAAACAACAATACGAGGTTAATTTAATTCACATAAAAAATATGTAGGTGGTTCCAAATATTTGTTTGTAGAAAAATAAAATAAAATATATCAAAATTATTAACGAGAAATGTATAGTTAATCCATAATTTTTTTTTTTTTTAAATTACTTACTTTATCATTTGTACATGAAAGATATCGTAGTTTAGCATTTCAAGGGTTAATGTTTAAAGTTTAAACACAATTATAAGTTTAAACATACTTACGTGAAAGTATTTCCTGAACTATTACATAAAACTTAAAATGGCCATCTTATTTTTATTATAATTGTAAAATTGTTTCTGAAATATACTATAATCTAACTAATTAGTCGGATAAAAATCATGTATCATTTTTTTTCTCTATGTTATCAGGTAAAAGCTGGTAGAAATGTTAGATAATATTACATATTACACAAACATTAAATGAATTAAAAAATTATAATCAGTATCTTCTGGAGAATATCAGGATTTTTGCAGAGTTTGTTTACTTTTTTCTTTATAAATATAGGTATTTGTATGTTGTTGAATGTATTAAACAAATCATATTGTTTATAGTAATAAAAAATGATATTGTTATCAGCAGACGTTTCCAATTTCCTTCAATAACAGTTTGTACAGCTTACTTAGGTGCAATTCTATGTCATTTTATTTTTTATTATTTTTTATTTTTGTATTTTTTTGTATACAACAGGTCGATTGAACTCAATTACTGTATACAATTTTTTTAGCTATTATATTGATTCTCATGATGCGTGATAGGTAGCTAATATATTGCCATATAATTGTCACTTGAATTCTACACCAGACCAAAGAGAGTGTAACAGTCACACTGCCATCGCCGGGAATCGAACCCAGGGCCTTCTGTAATGGTAGTCAGAGCTTTTACCACTCTGCCAGGAAGATCGTCATTAAAATATATATCCTTGCAAAACAATGATAAATGAAAATTAACACAATAATAAATCTGATTTCTGTTTCGTATTGGGTCTGCCTTCATCATTTGCTACAAAAATATGTCTCTTCATCTTCTTCACCGTGTCAATGGCAACTCGGTCAAATAATGTCTGCCAGCTGGACTACACTTCCAGATGCCAAAACCAGATGTGCTTCTGTGCATGTCACAAGGCAGCAAGGGCACTCCTTTATGTGCAGTATGGATTTCTCCATGCTGCAGATGTAAAGTGTCATACCTGAAGGATACTCTATTTTGTCACGTTGTCCCCGGATTTACCGATATGCGTGCACACACATTCAATTCAGGGTTTTACAGATTTTCTATGGTAACTCGTGTCCTGGCGGTAGGGTCTCCTCGGGTATCATTAAACTTAGAGTTCCATAGCTTTCCGCTCATATGTCCCAATCTCTCGACTTTATAAGTTTGTTGCAGTGGTAAAGTGAATTTAAAAAAAATCTCCTTAATTTAAATCTCGAGACCAGACATTGCTGGCTATAAAGTGGATGCCTGGAGTTGTTCTGTTGATTCACTTACAATATATTACAATGGCAATAGATAAATACATCTCTTGATACGTGCTTCTTTACATTTATCAAACCGGTTTACTTGTTTTTTTTATTTGAAACAATGATACTATCTTCTGCAAATCTACTCCTCTGTATTCTACAATTATGAATTAAATCAATCGGTAGTTTTCATACCTTAAAACTTGTCAAAATAAATCACATTTCCTCTTCAATATCATTTTGCCATCTTTGGAACCCTATAGATGCTTCAGAGACACTATTCAGAACATTCTTCCACATGTTAAGTAGTATGACAGTTGATAATATTATCTTTTGATTGAATTTTCAAACAATACAGTCAGTAATTTATATAATGTGTTATAAATGATACAAATGAAAACTTCTGTTTTCTAGAAGTTTTATTATAATTTATGGGATTGACATATTTCGCCTTTCTAAGGTATTAAGCGTATGATGTCACTTCCATAAATTATAATAAAACATCTAGAAAACATACATTTTCTTTCGTATTAATTATTTAATATGGAGATTCACATCATTGTTCAAGAAATAATAAATATTATTAGTTTTTATTAGAAAATGTCTGGATGTCGCCATTTAGAAATCACAGAGCAGAGTTTTATCAAGAAAGAGTGCTGACCTTATCCCATACATTGACTTTTAACCAAGATAACATCCTTAGTGTTTTTTCCATCTGAATCATCCATTTAAGGTATAAAACATAATGAATTGAACAAATGGATTGACCGATTACAATTGATTCATCTTCTTTTTCTTTTTAAATTATGTCAGATAAATAAACATAAATTATATTGAAAACGAAGTGTAGAACTGGCAAAAGAAGGATGAAAGTAGAATAAATACGTTAAAAAATGAAATCTCAAATGAGTGTTAAGACTATGTATGATAGTGTCAAATGATAATAGAAGAAGTGAATACGGTGTGAATGAAAGCATTATGAACAAAACAATGTTTGGTCAATTAAGATGGTTCAGACACATGGAAAGAATGAATGATATAAGAATGGTGAAGAAAGTATATGTTAACAATGTGAATGGAACAGGAAATAGAAGAAGATGGAAGAAAATGTGGCACAACAAATATTAAATATCGGACACGTGAGGAGTATATCTACATACTCGTACACACACGATGAATGAATGTTGAGGAATCGTGAGAAGTATGTTCATTATTTCTGTCTACCCTTTTGGGTAGACGGCGTGATGGTTAATTAGTTAGTTTATTATGGAATTTCACATTGTCTTCTCCTTTTTTTTTCTTCTTCAGTCTTTTTCTCTCCACTGCTGGACATAGGCCTCTTCCACTTTTCTTCACACGTCCATGTCTTGTCCTTTCCGTATCCAGGTCGATCCAACAATGTCATCAATCGATCTTTTAGGTGGCCTCCTGACACTTTTCTTTGTCCAAGGCCTCCATAGGAACATTCCGGATGTCCATCTGGTACTGCGCTGTCTGGCTATATGTCCAGCCCATTGCCACTTCAATTTAGGTGTATGATCCATGATGTCGGCAACTTTGGTTCAGCGTCTTATTTTTTTTTTCGAATTTTGTCTCAAAGACTCACGCTGAGCAATTGTCTCTCCGTGGATTGTTGTGGCTTTTTAATTTGTTGACACTTTTTGCTATGAAGATCATTCTCACTAGACTGTATGTTAGTATTGCCAATTGCACAGTGCGTATTTTATAAATTTACAAATATTAATTTTATAATATATTTTTTTCCAGTGTATCCAAGTGGCGGTATGTTAGAGATGTCTAACGGCTATCCGGGCTCAGCGTCACCCCTGGGAGGGGCAGGCACGTCCTCCCCCTCTCCTGGACCCGCTCCCTCGCCGCACCCTCTGGGGGTAGCTCCTGGCTCACGCCACCACAAGGGCCCGCACCACTCCCCGCCACCGCGCTCCTCCCACAACAACCTGCGCGTCGTCATCCCGCAGGCAATGCCACCACCCTCTTCCGATGATCTCTCCTACTCTGAGGTAACCACATTTTACTTCTTCATCATAATATACAAAATGCACCATTAGAAACCATTCCAAAATTAATTGTAGAATTAATATTTTTTTTTACTACAAATATAATTATTCAAAGACAAGGCGGTGGTGCGTTTAACCATGATCTACGGTTCGGAGTATTGGCCACTCAAAAAACACCATGAAGACAAACTGCACAGTGCCAAAATGAGGATGCTTAGATGGGCGAGCAGAGTAAGACTGCTCGACCACATCAAGAGTTTCAGAATAAGGCCAAACTCATATAAACTTGAAGTGAACCGTCTGGGATGATATGGCCACGTCATGCAGTAGGCCCAAGTAGACATGGATGGATCTCAAAAGAGATCAGACACCACCCAGGACAGACAGTCCTGGAGATGCCATTCAAGAAGAGCCTACTCCAAGTAAATGGGACAAGGCTAGAAAGAATAAAAAGAAGAAACATAATTATTCAATGACAGCCAACACTAACCAGAGATGTACTTTATTTTTTCAGAATCCAGCATTGGCATATTGTAACTTAGGCGGATTTGTACCACAGGACTTCAGCATGACATCAGATATAGCACTCGGCTTGACATGGGGCCCACACCAAATGCAGTCCTTACAGCACAACAGGTAACCAAATGCAGTTCAAGTTGATTGTTTGTTGTGACAGTATTTTAAGTGGATTCTACAACCACCCATAATGTTTATTTGATTTGCATAACTTGTAAAAGTTTATTATATTATTTTCTTATTCTTATTATTTTTTATTGGTATTCGTTTTTAAAATATAATATAAATATGTTTTAATAATGAGAATACTTTTAAAATAATATCTCATTCATTTGTGAAATATAAAACAATTTTCCACAAAAACTACATAATGTGGAAAGCAACAGGAAACCACCACATGAAAGGCTCAGGTGGCATCCCAAGATCCAACAAAACTTCAAATCAATCCCTTGGTTTGAAATTTAAAAAAATAACTCAATAATTTGTGATATACAAACCGTTCTCCATAAAAACTTAAATGCTGAACTTTCACTGAGCTGCAAATGTTAATAATAAAACTTTGATGTTGTAACAAAAATTGAAGATTGAATGTACTAAGACAAAATAGTCCTATATCTGTGCTTGAACGCAAGTTTTCTCCGCAGCCTGCCACAGCTGTCCGTATCAGGCGGGACGCCGCCACCCGGGGGCCATGGAGATGGGGGCGGGAGCCCCACGCCCTCGGTGCGGATCAAGGCCGAGCCCGTGTCCCCACCGCGTGCTGAACCGCAGCGCCACGGGGCCCAGCATCACTCTGCGCACTCCTCGCATCACGGACACCACTTAGCGCCACACCACGCGCACATGCAGCAACAACAGAATGATGGTGAGAGCTAAATGATTTAACCACTGCGTCAGTACCGCTCCAGGAATGCTACATTCTTGCATTATTTAAGTAATAACTAAGCGTAAAGCAATTTTATGCTTTTAATCTCACGAAATCAATTATTAGCCCGAACTGGTATATTCCAAAACTCCCACATAGTGTGGATTATCAGATTCAATTAGAAGCATTATCTATGAAGATCTTACTTTTGTATTTGCCTTGATAAAGATATGAGTTTCATAACGGCTGAGGTTAACACAATGTATTATACAGAATGGATTCAAATACAATTTGAGTTACTATGAATTTTTGTTTATTTTTTTATATACTTTGTATACAACACACACTTTATTACAAAAATAAAAATTAAAAAACAAATTTGTTTCGGACACACAGGCCCTTCATCAGTGGTACATGAAATAT
Source organism: Lepidostoma basale (assembly GCA_022606425.2). Classification (NCBI taxonomy): domain Eukaryota; kingdom Metazoa; phylum Arthropoda; class Insecta; order Trichoptera; family Lepidostomatidae; genus Lepidostoma; species Lepidostoma basale. The sequence continues at coordinate 831,221 of JAHDVF020000860.1, read as the reverse complement.
ATTATATAAATATAACAAATATATATTTTTAAATTTCACAAATGTGGCCAGTTTTGACAGAAATGATTTTCGGAATGTTTATGCTTTTGTTATAACAAATATTGTGAATAAATTTAAAATAATAATTTGAAGTTCTTATTGGGGTCCAGGTATTATCTTACAACAAAGGAAATAAATCAAATATTGGACTTGATGTTAAATTTATTTGATTATTTATAATTCTTTCTTTATTTTTATTTACTTTTATAATTTCTAAAATTTCGAGATTGTTCAAAGTGTTCTATTATTAACATTCAAAATTTCAACACCATTATCTTTATTAAATGAATGATCTTTTTCTATTAGATGGTTTGCGAATTCAGAAAAGTTATTATTAGAGAGATATTTTATGTGCTCTTTTATTTTTTTCCTATTTAAAAAAAAAGCAATCATTACATTTCACTTTATAAACTCCCGATTGAGTAAATTTATATTCCTTGTTTTTATTATTTTTTATTAATTTACCTAAATTAATTATTATTTGTATAAAGTGCGCGTCTAATTCCTCATTATGGAATTCCACAGTGTTAAACGCCTTACGTTTATCTAAAATTTGAATTATACTATTATAATAATCTTGAAATCTGTTACATTAAATAATATAAATTCTAGAAATGTTAACCGTTTTGTTATTTTCCATAAATATTTAGGTATTTAGGTTATGAAAATTCTCCAGTCTTACTTAACACGTATCAATTGTTACCAATACGCCATCAATTGTTACCAATACGCGGTGGCAGTCAAATGTGACTGCCAAAGATTTAATTAAAGTGAAAGTCCACAAGCGCCGTCAGTCAACGTGAATAATATAGTATAATATAATATGATTAAATTAAATTGGATTTTTACATCGGAATCCTGAACATGTTAATTTTTTTGCAAACCCGTTAAAAAATGCTAACGATTGTCTTTGCCTAAAAGATAACTCATAAACAATTTTTGTTTTTGTGCAGTAAGCAGTGCAAGTTGCAAGGAAGAGAGAAATAGATAGCCCCCATTCGGTAGACGGTCCTTGCGCTATCTCTTTAACGGGCAAACAACAAATGTATAATCTTTTTTCAAAATTGGTAGCAGGATGGTAGCATTTCTTTCCAGTATTTTGAAAAACATCATAGCTGCCAATGGATTAAATGGTTTTAACCTTCATACATATTAAAAATGTATGATTATTTTAAATAACTTTATATAGTTAAATATGGAATAATTAATTTATGTGTGATATGGTTTCAGGATCAGTGTCTTCATCCAGCTTGGCATCTCCTATAAGCGGGGGTGGGGGAGGGGGCGGCGGCGGTGGCGAGTACGAGCAGCCCCCGCACGCCAAGCGCCCCCGCATATCGGAGGGCTGGGCCGCATAGCCCCACGCGCCCCTCTACTACTGCTGAGGTTCCTCGCAGAGCTCGTGCTACTAGCCCGGCCAGCGCCATCCCGGCTGACTTCTGACTTCTGACTGATCATTTCTGTACTTTTATATCACTCAAAGTGAAGTCGGATCGTAATTCCTCGAGAGCAGATTCGACGATTTTGTAAAATAAGAAATTAAAATAGTCAGTCGACGGTATCAGTGTATATACGTAAACCTTTTCTTCGCAAGGTATTTAAGTCGATGGTTACGTGGACTGCCGAGTGATTTGAAGTCGTCAGTTTACAAATCTGAACTGAAGTTATTTGTGCGCGTCGCGGTGAGAGGTTTACAAAGATTGAAGTGAAGTGTTTTACAATTTGTTTGAACAATTATTGATGATCTAGTATTGGTCTAGTGTGTTTGAATATTATTGTTCCGCTTGATAGTACGAAAATGTGAGGATGTTCTAGCGAGTGGACAGATACGGTATGAGGTGTGTGTCCCCGCCTGCGGACTGGACTGCCGACAACCTGTTTCGCGAAAAAAGGAAAATTTTAGTTCCCCCGGGGAAGTCATTGATTTAAAATACCGCCCATCCCTAATCCGAACCCGATTTAGTCCCGAATTGTGTAAGTCAGTAGCACACACCTATACATATCTAAATTTTCGTATTTGTGTTCAGCTATTCTGTAGCGAATGGGTGTTTTACTTTATAATTTTCGTTATTCATAGTGTGTGAACATAGCTTTATCTCTAGTTAGGTAGGGGGGAGATTTGCGAGTGACTCACAGTGAGGCGCTCGCAGCTGCGGGTAGGATAGGCTCGTGTATCTTGTGGCCGCACAGTAGCTAGGCAGGCAGAGGGGAGTAGTATTAAGTAGTCTACCACTAAATGTGCCATTTAATGATAAAAGTATCCCAACATGAGATTGAACAAGTCCCCGGCCGCAGCCGGCGGGTAACACAAGCTTTAACGTTCTTATGACATTATATAACCGCACCAAGGCACTTTAGGATACCGAGATAATAACTTAAGCTTTACAGTGGGAGATGTTTCCGGTAGTCAAACTTATTCAATTATCTTTACCGATTGAAGATTCTTCCCTTGTTCTCTGGCTGTACGTGGTTCATATTAGAGTAAAGTGTCACTCGTACATAGGAACATTTCCTCTCGGTATTGTTATCATCTCACGCCGTAAATTAAATATTTATTATATCCTAATTATTATCTTTCATATAAATTTCTATAAAGTATTTTACATACACGTATTTATTGAATGTTGACGATAAAAATTATATGGTATACTGTGTTGTTATAAAGAGTATAATAAATGGAATCAAATTTCCCTTGTATATTTTTCCAAGTATAAATATGAAAGACTATAAATATTTTACAATTAATGAACTGCTGTAGTGGGAGGTACCTGCAGTACGCCTGCCCTGCAGCGCCCTCGGCCGGTACCGCGTACGGTACCGCCGGCGGCTACCATCACTCTGGAAGGACAACTGTGCCATTCTCACGTTAGTGTATTTAGAGTATTTCCACGTCGGGTTGGAACTAAATGGTTATTATAGTCTAATAGGAATAGTTGACACACAAATCTAGGATCCTATTGATAAGGAGATTGTGCATACTATAGAGGTACATAGTACGATGTGTATATTTTCTGATTATATTCACCAAAGTTAGAAGGGTATTTAGGGAGAGAGTGGAAGCCAGGCCCGTGTGGTCAGACAGGTACTCGGTGCAACCGTTCCATCCAGGGCTCCCCATCTATTCCAAACATGAAGTATGGATTAACCTAAACATTTTTGAGACTTCAATCAAACAATTAATTTTGTGGTTTTTATGCACACACTGAATATTCAGATGTAAAATTACCTTAAATTCTTTCATAATTTATAAGAATTGAATCACGCTGTTTATTTGTTACTATTGGACTTAAATTTTATTTTAAATGATTAAAAAATATGAAGTATTACATGATTGAAATGTAATTTAGATAGAATGTATCATTACCAAAAAGAACGAAAGAGCATTCTAAGTCACATAAATGAGCTGGTATTGGTACCATTAAAGGTACAGTGAGCCGGTGGGGACGGTTGTACTTGGAAACAGTTCTGGTTGTGCCGAAAAGCCATTTGTTGATTTTTTTATATTGTATAACATAAGTATTTGTTTAATGATAAATATTTCTCATACGCCGTTTCTGTCCGATGTCCGTTGAATGTTATAGAGTTTAAAACACGTGTAATATTTTTGCACAGCCTCAAATGCTCTGATCTTGGCAGGCGAAATATTTCTAACACTTGTTGCATTTTGGTTACAATATTTCAATTGTTGTAAAGTGTTACATTTTTAATGTGTCCGTCCAATTTTGTTTCACACAATAAAGTACATTGTTCTTAAATATATCTAATCACCATCCCCATATTTGTGAAACTACATTTTTAGATAATATTGATGTTTCTAAATTTTAATGTTCCATTGTAATTAATCATAATTAATTTGTTGGAGAGTACAATGTGAAATGTAATGTAGATAAGTGTATGTATATATTGAGGATGTGCCCACGACAGAATGACACGGTATTCCAACAATGATATGCGACTGAAATGCAACACGTGGGAGTGACATTTGACCAGAGATGATTGGATGAAGTGTACAGTAGTCTATGGGTAACTCAATGTGAGTGTGAAGCTTTTGATGTTAATATGTCAACCAGCATGTCTAAGTGTATCACACCCCAACACAGGCCGTCACCCCTCACTTCACTTCACTTCTAAGTTCTCACTTCATCCCTCTCCCCCCACTCTGTTACGGATCGGATACCAATGTTATCCCACCTTTACTTTGCTATTTAGACATTTGCACTTCACTTTAATGTCACGGGGATTATCATGGCGATTATTTTGCATTTTTAATTGATTAATTCTAATTTTAGAAGCAGCAATGCTTAAAATAGGTCCATTACATTTTAATACAGTATGGAGACAATTTATTTAAAAATTAAAACAACACTGTTTATTTTTATACGTAAATCAAACCATTTTCGATTATTTATTCTCTTGTTAAAATAGTAATCATTATTGATTTAAAAATATATTTAAACTATCACAGTTGGGAAATCAAAGAGTTTTATTTTATTTGTCAATATTTAATGTAATTTCTTTTGAGCATATTGTTTGAGTAACACTAAGGTTTTTTATGAGGAATCAGGGTCTGGTACTTAACTCCTGCTGTGTCTCGCTGCCTTTACCGTCGGTGATAGTATTCTATACTTGCACAACATTTCAGGGTCTCACCATCATTGTTAATGACAACAGTCTGGTTGGTATGGCAGCATTCCAAATTTTATGAGAAATGCATTGTGTTTTTACTAAATTTCTCGTTAAAAATTATGTTATGCGTATTTCAAATATAAAGTAATATTCTTCAGAGCTTCTTGCCTTGTCCTCGTGTTGTTCAGTGCTGGTAAACTGAATGTGACGGTTTGGATATTGTGTATCTGCGTACATATAATTGGGAATAGTTGTTGCATGTGCTTGGAGTCCAGATGCTGCGAGAGTTTCCCATCACTGAAGACCACCCCATCGCCCCTGTCATATCTTCACCACTGTAGTTGCCTTACTTGCAGTGCCTAACGTAAAGTGTATTGTATTGTATTGTACCATGTTTATGTACCAATTGTGTACCATGTGATCTTATCTGCCCTGTTATTGTAGACATTATTAATGTATCTTTGTATAAATATTGACAAACATTACATATTTGTACGTGTCGAAGACGATTCGTTCGCACTAAATGAATTTTATACAAATCCGTTTCCTTATATCGGTGTTATCCTAATTCAGTTTTATCATATATAAATGTGCAAAATAGTCCAACGTAAGCTAGGCTTACCCACTGTACAGTGACGTCATCCCATACTCGTAAGCTAGTGAATCTATTGTTAAATGTGTCCAAACTTTATTTGTATAGTGCAATGTGCGGTACAAAAATTGTATGTTTACAAACCCAGTCAATTTGTTGTACGCAGAGGCAAAATAAATATTTTGAAAATGTTTTATAATATAGGAGAGATAGTTTATTTACACCACACATATATTTCTACAAAGTCCCGCAATAGTCTGTTTGGTAGCTTTGTGCCTTCACGCCGCCTCTGTTCCATCTCGGTTCCGAGTCTCCTCTCGACTGTTCCTCCACCACTCCAGTTCCGTTAGTTAGTGGCCCCACCCAGACCTCGTCACTGTTCATACTGTAGTGTTGTCTTACTCTATATATTATTAGTACATGTACTTCATTTTGTTTGTAAGAGGCCATCACCAATCGACCACGTACATAGTGTTGTTGGCACCTTAGAGGAATCAATGTGAGAGTCAAGGTGTATTGGTGTTGGGTGTGCCGGAGCCACAAGGCCCTTGTAATATAACTGAGGAGGAACTCCTGATCACTTTATGGTAATGTAATCTTTAGATTAAATGTAAATTACAGAAATATTGTATATACTTGCACATAATTGTGGTAAAATTGTACCTTGGAGAAACTGAGAAAGATATTTAAGATGGAAAAGAGGAAATCGGATTGGAAATGTAAAATGATTGGTTTAGTATTATTTTTGTACGATACTTTATTGCTTTGTATTTTTGGATATTACCTACTTTAACCGTTGAGTTTAGAGTATCCGCCCGCCGCATGCGTGCGGAGTGGGGTGCGTGGCGCGCAGCAACTGCGCACATCTTTGTTAATACTCATCGATTCTGTCGTCAACCAAATCCTAACAATATAAGAGAGTGCAATATTAATAAAGCTTACATATGATTTACTTTAAGTTGATAAGTATATATTTTAGTGTATGTTTAGCGCTAAATCAACGTTGCACGAGGAAGTTCTCATTTCTATTTGAGAGAATTTGTCATTTATGTGTTGACTCATACTTATCGTCGTAAACTTAAGATTTTGATAGTTATTTACTTTTAGTTCGGTTTGTTTACGTTCGTTACTTTCTCGCGCACCTCGATCCGAGGGAAGCCCACTTACTGTCTTTTGTAATTATTATTTGGTTTATAATTATCGGCTTAGTCATTAGACTGGATTTTGCGATGGATACGATAGAATCGTTATAAATTATTTTGATGACTGTTTGAAAGAATATAATAATAAAGAGTTGAATGTCAAGCTTTCTTTTATTTCAAGCCCTCATCGCTAGAACCTTCTTCATCTTCCCCCTCGAGACCTACATCTTCCAAGATGATGCAGCCTTCACTATCCACGTCTACAGGAGAAACTTTTTCCCCAAACACAACAATCTCTATATTTTTTTCTAAATCAGTTTTATCTTGTTCCTCTTTTTCTTCCGCCTTTATTTCCTCATCAGATCCTATTTCACTTTTTGAATAACGAAACAGTTGATTAATTTCACTATCCCAGTCCACGTAACTAGATCTCCGAGAATGACCACCGTGTTCAATCTTTTCAGTTTCATTGTCTACAAGAACAATATCGGGAAAAACTTGTAAACTTTGGCTGTGTACAATTATTTCAGATGTGCAGATGTTTTCAATTTCATTTTCCTGTTCCTTATATTCATCGATAAGTATTTTAAAAGTCTGCTTGTGTTCTCTGAGATGTTCCGCATCAGAATCGCTGCTCATGTCAACGTCGCTGGTTTCGCTCACACCATCTTTTTTTAGTTCTTCGTCGCGGATATCGGAAGCGCTGCTTTTGTCGTACATGTCTCCGTACTCACTCTTGTCCTTGCTCTTGGGGGTGGGGGCGATCTGAGAGCCGATGGTTGTGGTGGAGCGCGAGGAGGCTGCGGAGGAAGGTGGGCGGTTGCGTAGGCGGCGGCACATGCGGCCGCAGCCCCCCAGCCATTCGGATAGCAGTGCCACTCCAGCGCCGAGAAAGCCTGCTCCGAGCAGCAGGAACATGCCCTGAGTGTCACTCAGGGAGAGACCACGCTCGTCTATAGTTGCCATGCGCAAGGCTCCTCCGGTGCTAACCTAAAGATTTTCAGAAGTCAACGTCTGATCAAATTCAAATCAGTTTAGTTCTCTCAAAAGACATTACAAACATGTTGACAGTTTAAGACATTTATTTGAGAACAGGTATTGGTATCTATTTGGAACATAATATCAGGAACGCATGAGAGATGGTTCGACTTTAGGAATACAAGATACTCTCTAAAGCCAAAGTATTTGTCTTCTGAACGTACTTTCACTAAAGATATAGATTATCAGAGTGTCCAACTAAGATAACCTGATATAAATAAATAGTTTTGTGTATTAGATATTTGAATTAAAATATTGGATGTCTATATTTAAATAAATATTTAATTTTAATAAATCAATACCAATCAAAACATCTGTTTGATAATGCCTTAGCAGGGCAAAACATGTCATTCCCATAAAATAAAATATAATAAAACTTCTAGAAAACAGATATTTTCATTCATATTAACCACTTAATACTTTTTGAACGAGCAGTGTTCACGCGCGGCTTATGTATCGTACCGCGTCAACCCGAGCACTGCTTGCGCGTTTCAACTTGTTTGTGTTACATAAGGTAAACTAACAAACTGTCACCTGAGAGTAAGAAGGTTCCAACTAACAAAAGTAAAAAGCTGAGAAAAATTAAGTCAAAGTTTTGTTGGTTTCGGGTGTGCATCTTGGAATAAAAGGGTTTTATTCCAATTTCCAGAGATTCTTTTACCGAGAAACGTGTAAATTTTGTCTGGCAACAGTTGGAATAATAAAGTTCTAAGTTTAAATGAATCCTTCTTCAGTGAATCGTGTGTTTTGAATAATCAGATGGAACTTGATTATTTTCGTAACATCAAAATGACGATACTATTACATGTTATTTTTAATTGTACGTATAGATAAGGTTAGTAAGAACCCTTTTCACGAAAAAAAGCCAAATGTGAAATTTTGTTAGTTGGAACCCTCTTACTCTCAGGTGACGAAACTGATTTCGCCTCTTTTTGAGTTGGACAACTTTTTGTGATTTTCTTATAAAACAATACATAGATCCATAATGCTACGTGTGATTGTGAATGTGAATTTATTATATAATAGTTCCATGTGTTGAATTATGGAGATTTTTCAGTTTGCAATTTAACAAATATTTAAATCATTTGCTTAATATTCAAATTCCTTAGACGTTTTACTGTCACTTTACAAATTCCTATATTTTTCTTTATCCATTCTTTAAGCAGTAAAATATAAATCAATTTTAATGTTTATTAAATACTGACACTAGTGTCAATCCAAGGGATTGGTTTGCAGCAAAGATTAACATTTTTACTGGTTCTTGCAATACCAATTGGACCATTAATGTGGTAGTTGCTTTCCTTACTTACGGTGTTGCATATTACTTAATGTAACTAAAAAGTTGTATAAATACTGTATACAACTTGTTAGCTATTGATTCTCATGACATGTGATCAGTAGCTAATCTGTCGCCATTTTATTGTCACGTGAATTCTACACCAGACCAAATACAGTGTGAAAATTACACTGCCATCGTCAGGAATCGAACCCGGAACCACCAATGTGGCAGTCATAGCTCTTGGCACTCTGCCACGAAGGTCATATACAAGTAATAAATACAGGTTGATTAATAATTAAATTGCAAAAGCATAAAGTTAATACATTCAGCGATGACAATGTTCACACTTATTGAATCTTGTCACATAGACAATCATGATAGACAGAGGTTACAATGTCACGTTAAACGTGACACATGACCAAACAGGGTTAATTACATACTTGTAAAAGTTTTCCAGTGGAACTCCGTTGCATGTCCCATTTGACATCATTTTCTATTTTGCTTATTATCCCACTCTGAAGCATCGTGAGTATCCCCCGATTGAGCTTGTCCAAGTACACAGATTCCTTAGGGAAGGCGATGGACACTCCAAACGGAGCAAAACATTCATCACTGATGTGAAGCACGGAGCGCTTAGCAGTTCTGGAAGTTTTCACAATTTTTACTTTTACTCTTTAACCTTACTACTCCTATGTCAAGCTAAATTCGACATTACACAACGCAATTTTTGTATATATTTTTTTAATTTTCATATTCCGAATATTGAAATTTGTAAAACAAGACTGAATTTGGAATTTTCAGACTTCATAATTAAACAAAAAACAATCAAGGAGTGCGAAGGGTTAAAGCTTCTCACCGATGTCATCGAAATGGTGCCTAAGCTCAAATGGTCATTTATAGGATATGTTGCCAAATCAGGAGACCACAGATGGACCTGAAGGGTAGTGGAATGGACTCCTCGATAGAATAAGTAGAAGGAGACCTCCCACAGGGTGGCCTGATGATATACGGAGAATTGCTGGTGACTGGATGCAGAAGGCGTAAAATAGGAGTTTGTGGAGAAAGTATGATGGAGGCTTATGTTAAGCAGTGGAAAAAATCGTTTGTTTAAGTAAGTATTGTTATTAACAATACTTACTTAAACTAATCATTATTTTTATAGTTTTTAGACACTAAGATTCTTTATCAATACTGTAATATTTTCTACAGTTAATAAATTCCAGGTTTGGAATTATACTCTGTTTTATTTGGAACCAAGTTATTTGCCCCTAGATGCCCAAGAGTATGGTATTCTCTTGAACTCAGGTGGGATGTAGCGTGTCTGTGGGGGGTGTTTCAGTAGAACAGGTGGAAAAATTTAGATATCTGGGTGTGGGGAAACGGATCTACCGTGTGAAGTGATGGGGCAAGTAAACAGGGCTGCAGTCATTTCAGGATGCTTGAAGAATTCAATTTGGAAATACCCTGATATGAAGATCAGCAGCAAAGTGAGAATTTATAAGACTTGTGTGTGACTTATCATGACATATGGGATCGAGTGCAGGGCGGACACCAGAATCACAAAAAACGCGCTCAGAGTGTCAGAAATATATCTGGCAAGACACTGCAAGAGAGGAGATAAGGAAAACACGGTTAAGGGAGATATGTGAGGTCGAGGATGTCGTTAGGTGGGGAAGGCAAAGGGGAAGATACTGGTATGCACACGTGAGGAGAATGGATCCATCCAGACTCCCCTTCATTGTGTTACATGGCCAGCCCCAAGATAGACGACCCCCGGGCAGACCACCAAAGAGATGGATAGACAGCTGGGAGTGGACTTCGCAGGAGGCCAATTCCCCTTAAGAAACAGGCCACTAGACCTACACTAAGACTAAGAAGAAAATAAATTATTTTTATTTCCCCGAAGAGTAGTGTGACGACCACACCATTCTGTTAAAGGGTTTTACCTACTCTAAACCTATCCACCATTATTTTTTTATACTAGTATATATTTTTTTACACCGTTTTGTGTGGAACATATCCACTATGTAAAAAATGGAATCCAGTGTATGTTATATAAAAAACGTGTTCTGAAACTTCCTTTTGTGTTTTTCCAAATACTGACAGAATTAAAATACCGATTGAATTGAAACTTTGTAATTGGAATATAGATTCTCTATTAGTTACTTTAAAAAAATCATATAAATTTATTGGCAAAGACTTACTCAAATGTAAAATTTGACTGCACAACATATTCAAGTTGATATTTCGATCCAAGAAATGCGTAAGACCAAAAAAATGCTTTTGTTGTGTTAAGAAGCCCAGCTTCAATGTTGGGCACCAGCTCTAGATGCTTTAGTAACTTGCTTGTGTATTTGTCTGAAGAATTCTGGAACCAGCGTTCCCATCCACCACGATCTACATGCAGAAAACTTACACTGATTTAACGAAAGAGAATGCGTTAAACAGATTTAAATTGTCTGATTTAATAGAAGGCAATAATTTTAAAAGTACAAGATTAAAATATATTCAAAGGATATTTAAATAATGTATTATCAGCAATTTTATATCTTAAGTAATAAAAGAAAATTGAATATACCTAATGTTCCTACTCTGTAGTTTCCTGAGAGCAATTCTTTCACAGTATCTACAGTTGCCGGGTAAACTGGTAGAGTGACAAAGGCAATGATGGACCCCGTGTAGCAAGCTGTTATAATGATTGTAAAGATCCAATACCAGCCTAGAGCAAGAGAGAAGGAGAAGAATAAGATAAGAGAAATAAACAGTTCAAATTGCAGTCAAATAGTATACAACAACAACAACAACAAACCATCACGTAGGCTGAGAGAATGAACCGCCACACTCGATCCTGACATACCTCTCTTGCTTCCTCCACAATCATACAGCGAGTAATACACGTACATTGATTCCTCCGATTATTAACATGGCTGACCTTTAAAATTTGATTAATATGATCATGTCATGATATCTCTTGGGTCCGGAACATTCATGATAGGACTAGGATCGAGGCAGTATCTAGAGCTGCGCAAGACAAGAACATACACTCTCAAATGATAGTCGACGTCGGGGAGACTCAACATGACATATGAAAGATACCATGTTTTCTTCCATCTTCATCAAGTCCTCATTCTCATTGTTAACTTATACTTTCTTAACCATTGCAATTTCCATTTCAAACCGTATGTCCAAACGCAGTAATTCTTTCATAATTTTGTTCATAATACTTTCATCCGCTCTACATTCCTTCCTTAAACCAGCATATTAAATTCTGTCGTACACATGTTTCACATTGTTATCAAATGTTTAAACAATGCCGTAGCACACTCCCTTAAAATAATCTATAAAATTGATAGATTGATTGATGTTTCCATTAAATGTGTTTCTAAGTAAAACAAAAACTAAAAAATCATTTCCGAAAGAAAAATAAGTTGCTCGAGGCAAGAGGCGAGTCTCCCCACTCTAGACGAACACATCCACACACTGCCCGAGCGTTTCTTTCAGGGGGTCGCCACACACTCAAACCCCTCAATACAAGAAACCTCTAACTACACCCCCAACATTCACTACCGTCACAAGCGCCCAAAACACATTCTTCTTCAGAGATACACAACGGGCCACACCTCACAGTCACTTCCCTTTTTCCCACCAGAACCCTTCCCAACCATCACCCCCCCAGATCCACCTTAGACGTGTAAAAAAAAAAGTACAAATAATGTACTATAACTATTTAATGTCCTCCTAATCCTTCTCTCATTACCCCATCCTACATAACATATCCTCATTCCCAACAAAGTAATTTCCAATAGCCTTCGGGCTGATACTCCCGAAAGACAAGATCATAGATAGATAGATTATCGTTATTTTTCTATTCAAATATATTTATTCCTTCTATATTCACCATCACTTTGTGTTTTTTTTTTATACAACAGGTCATTTGAATTAAATTACTGTGTACAATTTGTTTTGAACTATTACGATAGGTAAAAGACATGTGATAGGTAATCTAATATATTTACATTTAAAAAAAATCGAATGTTTTAATGCGTTATTGATTGATGAGTTGTTAACCAAAATTTGTAAAGTACCATGTGCTGTATAGCAAATAAACATTTCTTAATACATCCTTTGTTGCTAAGGTTCTCTAATTTCATAATGGTACGATAAGCCTTATATTTTCACTAAAAATATGAGTTATTATTACCAATTAAAAGTCTTGTAGTTATCTTTGTAGTTCTGCTCCAGGAATTCTTGCCAACAAATGTGAAGCAGTTGGTGAATGTGCCAAACACATACCAAAACATGTTTTCCACTTCCCCTGAATTGTGTATCAAGTGTCTCAGGGTGTGTTTATCCGAAAAGGCTAGAGGGAATATTCCAAACAGGTACGTGAAAGTGAGGGCCACCCAGACAGTCCAGTGGAAAGGTCCCATTATGGCTCGGTATCTATTAAACAAGTTATTTTTATTTTATTTTTATTTTTATTTTACATGTTTTATTTTACAATTTGCCAAAAAAGTTTATGGACTGTAGTTGTCACACTAGGCATGGCCTGTATCGTGACCACTACATTCTAACATTATTTTCGTTATATATCTATGTATGATGTGTGCAAAAGGTATTACCACCTTACCAAACTTAATGAGAATGAAAACAAATAAAAACTTTATTATATTGTGGTTTTATTCCACTTATTCTTCTAGTGCCAACCATTTTCGGCAGCTCTCTATCCTTTTCTGGGGGTGACAAAGAAAGCAAAAAATGACAAGAATAAACAGGACTTGTATAAAGAAACGTAAATAACTCTCTTTTTCATACTTATTAATAAAAATATTTAGTTCAGAAAATAATGAAACATGTTTTATTATGTATACCTATATAATATAAATAGGTTATTTTTTTGCCAATAATATTTACTGTTCAACCTATACTGTGTTTTGATTTTTTAGAGATACAAAAGTTAGGGTAAATTTTGATACAGATGTGTAATGTAAGGTTAGATTTTCAGTATAATTTGTTTACCAAATCGCACCTTCGGTAAGACGCATAATTGTTAAAAATTCTTAAAATCAGTTAAGTATGCCAATGTATTTTAAAAACATCCCTTTATCTAGAGGAACAAAGTCGCTCATTAAGTTTTTGCCACAGGGCGATAGTGTATGATCAATATAGCCAGAATAACACGATATTATTCTTCAAAAATCTTAAAATGTCTCTAATGAAAAATTACAAAACGTGCAATTGTGCCCTTGTCTTACCGAAGGTACAAAAAGGTAAATTGATTTAGAAATGTCAGTACGTTAAAGAGATTATAAAAAATGACACTTTTCCTGACGTACTTGATACATTAAAAAAAAAAAGAATTTCTAGATACCCAATTTAAAATCGTTTTTACTATTACATAGTTAAAGGATAGCCGTACCCAATTCTACAATAAAATTCTTACTTTGGAAGAGCTGTCGAAGTCAGAGATATAAACACTGCACAGTCTTGAGAATGACTTGAAGTCATGTCCATGGCGATAAGTCTTTCAGTCGTCAAATACATTCCAGCTATCCCAATATCACCGTGACCCGCTATCATTTCTCTCGTGACAGCGTCTCCTGAACTTCAATCCAGAGGAGAAAATTATTATTTACTTATTCGATATTAATTCCTTTAAAGTAAAACTATTATAAATTTCCCAAAATTTCCATAATCATGTAAATTAAGTAAATTAAGAATGCGGTATAATCATGATGATTGCATTGTGGATAAAATTAAAAAAGGATCCTTGAGATGGTTTGGACATATGGAACGAATGGATGAGAGAAGAATGGTTAAAAAGTTGTACACAAGCAGCGTGAGTGGAAAAAGAATCCGAGGACAGCCGAGAAAAACATGGTATGACCAAATTAATCAATTACTAAAAGGCGGCCACATTCGAAGTCGGAATAATCGACGTGTGTGCATGGTACGATGTTTGAATGTAGAGGAAGCCCGAGAGGTATGCCAGGACAGAGCATCCTCTCTGCCTACCCCTCCGGAAAATGACGTGATGGTTAGTTAATTAGTTCCATAATCATTTTTTTTCTTCCAATGAACTTGAGAATCTCTACAAGTAATCGGTTTTAAAATTATAAGCACCGTTTTTCCACTTTAATTTTTTTTTAAACTTTTTTAAAATGCGTGATTTATTTGCCTTTATTTAAAAAAACAGTCAATACTTTTTAAATATTATTTTCCCGACTTACCCATCTGATATATCGGTCGGTTCTTTTATTTCAATTGAAAAATTGTTTCTGCTTCCAAGTAAATTAAGTATGCGGTATTCTATACCTTCCCATAGAACATGTTTGTTACCTAAGCTATCTGTCACTATTCTGCAAATTTAATAAAATGGAGTTAAAGATAGTAGAAATTATTGCTTGCTTTTTCTTATACTCCTTTTATACCTTTTGAAGACAAATGGCGGTTGATTTGCAGCTATAACGGAAAACCTGTGTCCAGCATATCCTTTGGTCATTTTAGGTGGGAATAAGTTGATTTCAGGCCTAGCCAACTTTCCCCTCGACCAAGAAGTTAACACTTCTGGATTACTTGATCCCAATCCATCAATGAAAAGATTGTGTGTATATAAGATGTAGGGAGTTTCCTAAAATTGTTAATCGAGTTATATAAACCAATTGACATTTAGTATTATTACAGATAAATAAATTCTTACCAATGTGTTGTCTTCCCTGAATGATTGGGCAATAACTAAAAGATTAACTATATTCCTAGAAGCTTTGTGGAAGAGAAACTCTTGAACACGCCACTGAGAGGATCGGGCAACCACGATCACTTTACTTGTGGATTGTAATCCGAGAACATCTCCGGACTTCATCACATCTGCCATGAATAAGATATAGTTGACACATTGCTCAGCCATAGTTTGCAAAATTTTGGAATCAGTTATAGAATTATTACTGTTTATTCTTCCGTGGACGTATGCATGTGGAAATGTTTTCATGAGCTGTTGAAGCAGCAGTTCGTCGCTGTTCTCAACGTATGTATCATAAAGTATAATTGGAGCACATTCGTTGAGATGTTTCGTGGCTAGCATGTGAAGCAAGTTTATCAGAGACGGGATTTGATCAAAGGCTGTCCTCTGTCCAAAGAATGCCAAATTCCACATTTCTTCTCGAGTTTTCGGATGGCCATGGAAAGCGCCATCCGTTTGTCTTTTAGAAATTTTATGAGAAACGTTTCTGTTTTGTACATCAACACAAATAACTGATTCATTGGTATGTCTTATCCTTTGGATACGCACACTTTCTGATTGCGATTGGAAAGATTTGATTTCCCTCGATGGGTAGTATATTACTTCGTGTGCCACTGTTTCGGTGTAAATTAAAATATAAAATAAAAACAATTCTCTGATCATTTTAGTTTCCAAATACTGCAGAATGGAATGAAGCAAATAAAATACTGTGCCTCTGTTTTATACCCCTCTTAAAATTTCTGTAAGGTAGAAAATCTAAATGTCAAGTAAGCAGGTGGTATGATTGAGATATCAAAAATTAATGTTACTTACCAGAACAGATGGCAAATCGGATATGAACTATAATATTCATTGAATTTTACAGCATAAAGTTTTCTTCGTTCTCTTAAGGGGAAGGGTTGCATGAAAAATAAAAAGGCAAGGTTCATTTAGGAATTTATTATCACTCACTGGTTTCTTACATAGCAGTTGAGATGGTAAAAAGCCAATCAATACATAAATGTGGCAGGAATGGATACTACAAAATTTACTTTCCTTATGTTATACAAATATTAATTTCTCGAGATTGTATAAAAATATTAAAGTGCAACATATGCACCGAAGCACACTGAGTTGAGAATGTACTTTATTCTTAAATATAACTGCTTAAATAAAAAACCTACATACAGTAACTACACTCTAGTAATCTCTATACTAAACTATTCACAATTGCAGCTTATAAATACTGATGGTGTATCTTATTACGATGGCTTGATAATCTTTTCATCACATTCAACTCCTTGGCACAAAATGTT
This sequence comes from Lepidostoma basale, assembly GCA_022606425.2. Taxonomy (NCBI): domain Eukaryota; kingdom Metazoa; phylum Arthropoda; class Insecta; order Trichoptera; family Lepidostomatidae; genus Lepidostoma; species Lepidostoma basale. The sequence goes on along the minus strand of JAHDVF020000860.1, from coordinate 814,471 downwards.
TATTTTTATATTGTTTCACATTATATTACGTTCTATTTTTCATTGTGGTGAGAAGAAAGTTTTGCAAAAAAGTAAGATTTCGATAATCGGAATTATATACAACACGTTCAGAGAAGGTCAAGGAGCGGACTGGATGCGGTCAACAAATAAAAGTAACTAATTTTGTCCAACGAGTCGCACAACTTAAACTTTTAAATGATTCTCGAGGGTGATAAGTCATCAACACAAAAGCCGTGGATATTGCTCAGCTACCACAAATTAAATTAAACATTTAAACTCATAAAGTATTTACAAAAGAGATTTGCACATTTATCGCGTCAAAATGGAATCCGGTATTGACTCCTCAGATAATTACTCTATTCAAATGTTGTATGGGTGTGTGCCACATCAGCCCTGCGATGTGGCCAGACACCTAAACAACACCCCCTCTACATCCTCTGGGAACCCACACATAGCTCATCTTCCCAGTGTTCCCAGGGTCTTACACCACGTCACCATGAGCTATACGAAGGAAGTATAAAGATACAAATTTCACCACAAAACTTAAATAAATATATGTTAATTATATTCATTACATTCAAGCAACGATGATTTAGAAGATACATAATAAAGTGCATTGGGAAAAAACCGGTAAAATTGAATATAGAAAATTCTTTCATTACAAAGAAAATAAAATATTAACTATTACATTACATAAATCCCGCAGAAAACTGCTGTAACTCACAAAAGAAGTTTGTGGAGTTTTATAAAATATCTGTCGAAATTGTTTCTTATTGCTATATAGGGAGTAATGAATTGTAGTTTAATATTTTAGATACTTAAAACTAATTTAGTGGATGGCTATTTTATTGAATCCAATTTCATTCAATTACTATTTCACAGAGTTGTAGCTGAAAATAACATAAGATATTGATTTTTTTTATATATAAAAATTATAGATGAAATAATTTTATTCATGGTAATATCATTTAACATATTTTAGTTTTTACTATTTTTTTTTATTAAACAAAGAAAAGTGAGCAATAGCATTATTTTCTTTATGTATTTCAAATTAAATAATTATTTTCTTAGTTTAAAATAAAATATCTCACAGCTATAGCAAATTATTAAAATAATTGAATAATTTCCTATGCCTCCAATAAATAAAGTAATTCTCATTCACTCCATTCAATACAAAACACTCGCAATCATTTACTCAGGGCGCACGTGACTTATTTATCATCACGCGAGCTAACCTTATCCACATAGAACTAAAGAATCTGGTATAAATAGCGAGTGACACATTGTGAATACAAATAGTTTAGAAAGAATTCAAAAGAATACTTAGAAACAAGTTACTAATAAAATAGAAATTCTCAATTAAAATAATGTATTTTGTGAAAATAAAACAGATCGAGAAGTTAATGTCTATTAATGATGTATCAAAATGTCAAATAAATTCGTTACATTAACTGAGTTACACTATGGCATCCCCTATTCTTGTCAACATTTACTTTTGGACCAGATTATGTAGTGAAACAGATTTTTGTATGTCAAAGTATAATAAATTAGTTTAAAACTTAAGGGTTGGTACTCGAGATATTCCAGTTCAAGTAACTTACCTAAGGCACATTCGAAACGTTATTACATACAATAATGATGTTAAGAATATCAAGGAACATATCTTAAAGAAGAATTCTGAATACCAGGCTTCACAAGAGGCATCACTAACAATAGGTTGCTGTCATGTCTGACGGTGTTCTCAAAGTCTACTAGGATAATTTTGGTGCACAAACGAAACAGAATAATTTAGGAAGCGGGGGTTTAGTCCTCTATGTCGTTGTCGATCCGGGAGGACCGGATGCCCGTCTTCCCGGTCCAGGGGTAGATCTCGGGGCAGGGCTGGCAAGTACGCATGTAGCGCACGCCCGACTTGTGCCAGAGATTGCACACCTTGGGGTTGTTGCACCGCTTAGGCCGGTCCTACAAGTACAATAAAAAGAGATTTATGAGAAGAGCATTTAAAAAAATTGTAGCTAAACTGGGAAATTTATTGTACACTTGCCAAAAAAAAAAAAACTTTTTACATCTAGATTAATGTTATAAATGAATTTTAAATATTACATTTAAATTGAAAGAAAAATACTTTAACCCTTACCACTCCTATGTCAAGTGTGGCTCGACATAGTGTTTCTTACAAAAACTGCATTCCAAGCTAGACCTGACATTATACGAAGCAATTTTTAAAATTAACAAAAATAAATAGATTTTAGTAATCAAACTTTTTATTGAGACCCCTTCATCAAAGGGTTAAACCTACATTTGTATTAATTGATCAGGATAAAAGATATTATATTTAATTTAAGAAATCAAGAAAATATTTTTGATTTTAACAGTGTCTCAATTGATTATACACGGCTAAGGATATGTATGAACCATTTCTCATGTAAAATAAAAGAGCGCCAAAACTAATAATCATCATTATAATCAAACAAGTTATTTGAAATATTACGAAAATTCCCTTTTTATTCAATAAGAATATTGCTTTCTAATAAACCTCTTAAAATCTCTGAAGATTCAATTGCTACAATAATTAGAAATAAACCAACTATTATGTGCTTGGGAGTAAAAATGCTACACAAAAAATCTAAAGCATATGCTTCGGTTTAAATATATTTTTTTCCCAGTAAATGGGACAAGGCGAGGATGAAGTAGAAGTGTGTCCCGTACCTGGTAGTTGCAGTGGAAAGGTTGGAAGGAGTTGATGCGTGAGAGGGGGGTAGGGTCCCGCACCCACTGCAGGGCTTGCCAGTTTGTCACCAGGAACACATCCTTCATGGCGTTGATGGCATCCAGGAACATGATGAAGCCCTGCTTGTGATGCGGCTGTGTGAACCAGGCTGCGTGGTAGAACAGACCGAAAGGAGCCCTGAAATATTACAAATAAGAAATATTTATATTTATTAAAAACAACATAAAAATTAAGCTGTATTTTCAAAACAATAATTCTAATTCTAATTCGGATGCTGATCTAGGTGATGAAACACTTGGCTCCTGATCCGAAGGACTTGTGTTGACCTGGACATGACAAAGTCCATTATAATTAAACTATTTCTGCTCAAAATAAATCAAATATCATTAATTCACAATAAATTCAAATATCCTCCCGCATGGATGGGGTTGGGGCTAGGGATTGCATGAGCAAAGCTGACGAAAGGGTGCCGCTGCGTCCTATAACAGCTTCAGTAAGCAGTGGTCTATGTCTTTATTTAACTGTATGTTCATTACTTTAAATCCTTGATAGTCTTAAATAAAGCAAAGGTTTTAAATTAATTTAAATGAATAAACAGTGAAACCAGTCACTATTGAAAGAAAGACAAAAGTGATATTAGTTCTTAAAAAACTCATTTTATTTAAATATGATAAAAAAATTGTTATATAATGTGAATGAATAAGAGTATTCCAGGATTTTTAATATATTTTTTAACTAACTAACTAACCATCACGCCGTCTCCCCGAAAGGGTAGGCAGAAAGAATGGACTGTCACACTTTTATTGATGCGGCACTCCATCCTTCTCTTTTCGCTCCGCGGGAGACGCGGTGTGATGGGTTGCGAACCTCATCGCCACCAATAGGCATCTCCCGCGCACACTTCGATCGTCCAACACCCTCGATCGTCCAACACCCTTTTTATATTTTTTTATTTCAAAAATTCTTTTACTAGCATGCTTGACCCATGCTTATACAACAATTAAATTTTACCAAAATACTATGGTCAAAGTACAAACTTCGGGTATGTGATCAATATTAAGTTTTAAATAAGAATTTACGTAGAATTACTCACCTGTTGGTAGTATAATGCCTGTCAAAGTTCTTAAGAAGCATCTTGTAGACTCCCTCAGCTTCGGGGGGGTTACTGCAGGCGTCTCCCATGGAGCAACGCCCACCATTTAGGTCCTGCCACATCACCATGGGCACCTCCCAGACACCTGGACATGGAATAATTTGAATCAGGGGTTTTACAAAATCATTTTCATATTGTTGTTGGTTAAGTTTCAATCATAGGGAATGGTTTTTCAGCAATGACTAATAACTTTTTCTGATTTATTATATGCTACTAGGGCCTTTATTGTGGTACTTTCCTGTTTCTTTCCACATTTTTGTATACAACAGGTTATTTAAACCTAACTAACTAACTAACCATCACGCCGTCTCTCCGGAGGTGTAGGCAGAAATAATGGAACGCCGCACTGTTCTGTCCTGACAAACTTCTCTCGCTTCCTCTACATTCATACATCTTGTCATGCACGCACGGCGATTTCTCCGGCTCCTCAGTGACCGACATTTAATATTTGCTTGATTTGATCGTGCCACGTTTTCCTCAGCCTTCCTGTATTTCTAGCTCCGTTCACGCCATTTACATATACCTTCTTCACCATTCTGTCTTCACTCATTCTTTCCATGTGTCCAAACCATCTTAATGACCCTTTCATTATTTTCTTCATAACACTTTCATTCGCACCGCATTCACTTCTTATACTTGCATTTGACACTCTATCATATACAGATTTACCACACATTCGTCTTAGAGATCTCATTTCTACTGCATTTATTCTACTTTCATCCTTCTTTTACCAGTTCCATGCTTCACTTCCATACAAAATGGTCGGCACAACCGAATTATATATACAATTTTTTAGCTATTGATTCTCATGACATGTGATAGGTAACTTAGTCTATCGTCATTTTTATTATCACATGAATTCTACTAGACCAAAGACAGCGTGAGATTTTTTAATCACACAGTAATTGCCGAGAATCAAAACCGGGACCTCCGGTATGGAAGTCAAAGCTGTTGCAACTCTGCCAGGAAGGCCGTCTTCGTATTAATGCTTTTATATTATTTTTTTTTTTTAATATTATAGTTTTTAATGATAATCAAATATTAACCTGGATAAGATTTGGTTGGGCATGGTGGGATCATGCAGTCATGGAAGAGCTTGTAGTCTAGGGTGTAGGGCCAGCTGGGTGGTCTGTTCTCGTAAACCGGCATGGAGGAGTCATATGTAAAGTTGGAGTCGTACAACATCTTGAACATCTTGTTGCCTCCGACAGAGAGGAAAGGTGCTCTCATGCCTCGCACATCTTCCAACTTAACGCCGCCATATGCAGCCAGGATCTCACGCTGCCCGGCCACTTCGCGGTTCCATTTCTTTTGAGAGAATTGTTCGCCGAAGCTGTGCCTGTTCACCGAGTATATAAGTTAATTTTTAGTAATAAGAAATAATTTTTTTTATTTATTTATGAAAAATTTTGGATTAATTTCCTTCACAGTATTTTATGACTGTTTTAATTAACATTCAGCCAGTTTATTATTTACTTTGTAGTTTTAAGTGACAAATGTTAAAATATAAAACAATATATCTTTAGAGTTAATACATCGCACCTTCGGTAAGACAAGGGCATAGTTGTTAAAAATTCTCAAAATGAGTTAAGTATGCCAATGTATTTTAAAAACATCCCTTTATCTGGAGGAACAAAGTCGCTCATTAAGTTCAGTCTCATTTTGCCAGAGGGCGATAGTGTATGATCAATAGTCCCTGATAGATTTCTCCGACAGCGATAGCACAGACTGTTTTACCTACCGGCCACCAGAACCTATCTGGCTCTGGTGACACCGGTGGGAAGAGCAATTAGTCTGCTGAACGCGGTCTCCTCGGAGATCGATGTCTTTTATATTAGTGAAGGTACGTTCAGGGGACAAATACTCTTGACTTTAGAAAGTATATTGTCTTCCTAATGTCGAATCATCTCTAATGCGTTCTTGGTACTTTGTTGTATTTTTATAATATTTTACCTGTACTCAATAGATGCCTTCAACATTTCCTGTTTGTAATGTCTTTTGAGTTAATAAACTGATTTGATTTGATTTGAATATAGCCAGAATAACATGATATTATTCTTCAAAAATCTTAAAATGTCTCTAATGAAAAATTACAAAACGTGCTATTGTGCCCTTGTCTTACCAAAGGTATGATATGTTCTACTTGAACTAATTTACCTGCTGGGCTATTTCACATCTTACTGTGTTTATTCTGGTAGGATAATTGATTTTAAATATTTTTATGTTATTTTTTAATTCATACAATCAAACAAACTGCCGTAGAAATAACTGTGTTTAGATTCATAACAATTAAAAATATGAAAATCCACTATGTTAGGTTTAATAAAAATGACTAATTTACTAATTTTCCTATATTATTAACCTACCTTTTTGTTACAGTTTCTATAATATAATGATGAAAAATCTTTTCATTTCTACCACGAGTTTATTAATATTGTGTCATAACAATAAATAACTTGTGGAAGAAATCAACAAAATCTTTTAACATTGTATTATATAATTTATCGGCTGCCACCGCAAGATATCAGTTAGATTTCTTAACATTTAAAACAATTAAAAGTAATAGTGCATTTTTTTAGATGTTAGGTTTCACTGTGAACCAAATGAATATATTTTTTAAATGTTTTATTGTGGTTTTTGGTTGAAGCATTTTGTGATGAGGTGTTTAGTAAATTTGAATAATGATAATATTACAATGTTTAGTTGTATTAAATGTAGTAAATATCAATGGGTGTTAATTATGTAAATAATATGATTTCGTTAATGATTTGTGATTAATCAAAGCTTGAAATGTTAATTACATAAGCACATGTATAGTATTATGAACCTGGTATGGACAGAGCTATGCAGGTGTTTACGACTATAATAAATTAGTTGAATTAATATGTATTGTTTTAATCACAACTTTCAAATCAAAGAATTAGATATTAATTCTGTTAATATCTTAATTATTTCTCTGTAACTCCTGTGGAATGATTTGTGGGTAAGTCCATTTCATTGTTGTTTATTTCTTATTAGTTGCATTCTGATTAGAGCACTTACGACACAGTATGGGAGGCCATCTCGTGTCCACCGGAGTACAGGTTCTGCACCTGACTGTAATCTGTCCACTCGTGGGATACATAGAACGTGGCAGAAATCGGGCAGCCGTTGGGGTTCACGCGGTCCTTCTCAAACAGGTCGCTGTACAATCCCTTGTTCAGGTCATTCACCGAGTCGTCAAAGGTCAAGAGCACCATTTGGGGCACTTCTTCAACCGGGAGGTCACCTATTTTAGGAGTTGGGGCGCCGAGGGATTGTTAGATTTGGTTTTAGTTACGGGGGATAATCCAGTGGAAGGGATCAATTCGAAATTTAATATTTTTTAAACGGGACACAAAATGAACGGTGATGATGATGAAATAGAGGAAGAAGAGAGAAGGAGAGAGAAAAAAGAAAACAAAACACTGTTAGTGGATCTGTTCGATGTAACATCGAGGATTATAAATGAACTGAAACACGCCCAGGAGATTTCTAAAAATAATAAATATTTACATTTATCTTTAGAATCCTACTGGTTTATACTTTATGAAAAATATGTACATATTATTCGCGAAATTGTTTGAAAACGCCCCATTGTGCGGTTGACTTCATTTGCAGTAAAATAATTGGTCTCGAACTGCGGTTAGGTACATTTACAGCTCAGACAGATTCATCATAATATTACGTACAATTCTACTGAATTGTATTGGTATAGTAAAGAACTAAAGTAAAAAGGTTTGTAAAATATATTCAAATATGAACTGCAATTGTAGTCTATCGTAGTCATAAACCATTTTTTTTACAATCAGCTGCACTTTAAGCGTTACGTGAAGTGAAAGATTTTCAATAAAGTTTAGTGTTTCATATCCACTTAATTTCGTAGGATGGTAGAAAAATTAATGACAAAAGAAATAGTCTATGTTAAGTACAATAATTCAAACGAAGAAAAACGGCCACCGACATCTGGAGGGGACAGAGGGCGTTCCGGACCGAGGAAGAAAAAACCAAATAGTTCCAGGAAGCCAAGTTCTTTTCAGACGTCAACTTACGATACGGTGTGGGACGCCATCTCGTGGCCGTCCGCGTAAAGGTTCTGGACCTGGCTATAGTCCGTCCACTCGTGGGACACGTAGAAGGTGCCGGCTATTGGACAGCCGTTGGGATTCTTCCGCCCCTGCTCAAAGAGTTCGGAGTAGGTCCCCTTATTGAGGTCGTTGACAGCGTCGTCAAACGTTATCAGTACCATCTGAGGGACCTCTTCCACCGGCAAATTTCCTGTGCGCGGGTCCGTGACACTCATTATTTTTTAGATCACACAATTATAATGACAGATAATAGAAATAAGTATGCTCCTATGTTATTTATGTCTTTTATTTTATGTCTTTTATGTCCTACTTATTTATGTCTTTTATCATTGCACAGCAATGATAAAAGACATAAATTGTATTACTATATTATTAACATTGATTAAATTTCAAGTGTTTTAAACCCAACTGTATGCAATACACATCGGGCTTAAGAAACAGAATTGTCGGCTATTATCAGCTAACTTCGGCTTTGTAGAAAATCAATATTGCCATATCAAAGGGAAACAGTTCCATAAAATAAAATACAGCTTCTAAAAAGCAGACCTATATATCAATAATAAATATTTAATGGAGAGTTTTACATTCAAGAAACAATAAATAAAATATGTCACTTATTTTTGAGCTGCTGAAATGCTGTTTATTTAAATGATTTTTCCATATTCCTTTTTCTTGGTAGATTCCAATCTCTGGAGATCGTGGCCTTCTTTTGACATTCTAATATAATCTTCACAATAACTTTTAAATAATTAATAAAAATGAAAACGTCTGTTTTCTAAAAGTTTTATTATATTTTATGGGAATGACATGTTTCGCCTTTCTAAGGCATTATAAAATATATCTAACATCAAGTGAGTTGTTGTTTATATGCACGAATTAAAGGAGCAGAATATGGTAATTGATGTGGCTTCATACATTGTTAACAATAATTCAAGTATAAACCCAAAATACTGGAATGTATTACTTGGAACTAGTTTACAAAAATATGTTTTTTTATGTATACAATGCTTATATAAGTAAGTGCTCCTTTAACTCATGTATATAAACAATGCACTTGATTTTCGCTACATTTGATGGTGCCTTAGAAAGGCGAAACATGCCATTCCCATAAACTATAATAAAATAGACTTTTTTTTTTATGTATACAACAGGTCGTTTGTATACCCAATTACTGTATACAATTTGTTTTTAAGAGTTGATATGTTGATTCTCGTGACATGTGATAGGTAGCCAATCTATCGCCATTTTATTGTCAAGAGAATTCTACACCAGACCAAAGATAGTGTGACAATCACACTGCCATCGCCGGGAATCGAACCCGGAACCTTCGGTATGGCAGTCAGAGCTCTTGCCACTCTGTCATGAAGGTTTTCATTCATATTAATTATTTATTATGGAATTATACATCTTTGTTCAAAAAACAATAAATAACTGTTATAATCAGCAAAAGAATAAAATAAATGAATTCCAAAATTACCAGGGATATCTTTTCCTCCACACGAGCAATCAGGTAACAGGCAGACGTCCTTCCTGCACTTGGCAGCTGTCTTATCCGCCTGCGGGGTGGGGTACACGAGGTCTGGGCGGCGGGGTGGGAAGCGGTAGATATCCACAAACTCTGTCGCCTTGGAGACAATGGACGTGGACGGCTTCAGAGTTGGGCGAGCGCGACTAGACACATCATTTAAATATCAACAACGGAACAATATAATAAAAAAATAATAAAATAATATTTGTCCCTAAGAACCATAATGTCTTAAGTGATTTTTTAACCGAGATGTGTTTTGTACATTTTGCGTTATTTTCGATATAGTAAGAAGTAACCGTTTTGAATAAAAAAGTGGCCTGAACGCACTCAAAACATTATGAAAATCTGACTTAACTCATTTTGGCCAAAAATTCACTTAAGATTTTATTGCCTCCAGGTACAGATTTCATTAAAGACATTACAATCTTAATGCTGTTATTTGAAATTTCATAGAAGATTGTAAATAATGTAAAAAAAAAAAATGGAAAAAAAATCTTGTTAAAATGTATATTTAGTTTTAAAAAAAAAAACTAACATCAAGGATTAATCAATGATATTAGAAATTATTTTACAATCTTCAATGTGAGCAGAAAATAGCTCATTATTATGAAGAAGGAATCTGGTGATGTCCAGGCTTGAACCCATGTCCCCTGGATCAGGAGCCAAGCGTTTTATCCCCTAGATCACCACCCGAGTTAAAATCCACTAATGTTGGTGCCTTCGACCGGTTTCGGCAGCTCGCTGCCATCTTCTGGTGGAAGGCATCTAGAAGATGGCATCGAGCTGTGGAAACCGGTCCAAGACACAAACATTAGTGGATACTAAATATATATTTAAAAAAGTTTTTTAACATTTTAATTTAATTTCATTATTGATGTTACAATCATTGCTAGAACATCGTATACTGTTTATATCGTTCTCTCTATGATGAAGATCTCGAATTAAACAGAGACTCATTGATGAAATAAACAAACCTTCATTCCGACTGTTCATTACATCAAATAATTTATTTTTAACCCAATTAGGTTCAAAAGTCTATGATATTTTGATAATTTTAAGTGATAGTCAATTTTAAATAATGAAACTCTGCAACTACAAGTGAACAAATTCACCAATAACACTTAGACTGAAGGTTACCATAAACAAAAGAATTGCCGAAAACTATTTTCAGGAGTGGGCTATTGTGCAATGTGCCCATGTTCATTGCAGATGCTGTGAATGCATTATGATTTCTAGGATTAAAGTCACTCACATTTAAGCTATAATATATGTATAACCAAAACGATTTTATTGAAATCGGAATATTTTGCTGCTATTAAAAAAAGTATTTAAAAAAAAACAGTGATAATTTTAAAACACAAGAAAAAATCTTTTTGTTTCTTTCAAACTGGAAACTTTTGAACCTAACTAACGTACATGTTCTTAATTGAACTTTTTTTATTTAAATAAAAATGCTGAAAAAGTAAAATACAAGTTTGGAACAAAATAATATAAAATATGTAAATATCTCGTCTGTCTTAAAGGAATGAAAATGGAAAGCAATGGAATAGTTTTGGAAACGGTAGTCTTAGATAAAATGAAATAGCAGAAATATTACACAAAATACGGGTTGATACAACAGGTATGATAAGGTACTCTACGTTACTTGTAAGGTCAAAGGTGTGCTGTGCTGCTAAAGGGGTAACATATTTTTTGGGGGGTAAAGTGAAAGGAAATTACACTAACTACAAACTAGGGAACAAATGACTAGTGCGCTACACGACTACATGATTAAATTTGGCAGCATATCAATATTAAAAAAAACAGTTATCATTATGGGGTCAATAATGAATTTTGAACTGAAAAAAAATTAATTAAGACAGCACATGTTTGTAAGCTCTAGTTGTATTGCGGCTGAAATAAACGGGCGGGAACCCAATTATATTGATTCAAGCCCGCGAGCCTCCGAGGCCCGGAACAAAGCAAAGCGGAAGCGTACATAGAGTGTTGTGAACTTACGGTGGCGGAGTACCACGGTTGGAATTCACGGTATTCTGATCCCCGCCACTGCCCGTGGTGTAATGGGAACCTCCACGGCCCCTTGTGTTTGTTCTAGAAGTGTCCACAAATCATCCATTAAAAAAAACTTATCCATGCGAATGCGTTATGTCATTGCAAGCGTTTTTCATTAAATGAAACACATTTTAGCAGTCAATTACAATTGACGACATTCAACACGCGGTGTTATAATGGTTTGGGTAAGAGATGCCGCATGAACCACATGGAATTCACCTCAATCTGCCTCAGTTAAAGGGTTAGGATTTACTGATATTGTTTAATATCTACTGTGTTTTATTATTCAACAACTGAAAGTGCTCTCAACTATTCAATGGAAAATGGAAGTGCAGATTATTACTAGGTCAGAGTCCATCGTCTACATGTTCGTAAGTGTTCTAAATTAGTTTCAGTGGGACAGTCAGCGGGAGCGGGAGGAGTGGGGAACTTCTCGAGAAGTGTCTCGGTATGTCTCTCGGTCCGTCGCCTCCGTCCGTGTGGGTCGTCCCCGAGGAGTGAAGTAAAGCGCAGAAGGTGAAAGGATAGTTGTGTAGATTAAAGGTGTTAAGTACAAACATGCCAGTTATTTCCGCTTCTAACGACAGAAATATGCCTCGAGACATATCGAGAGTTGACCTTCACCTGACACTCCCGAGAGATTGGTAAGAAAAGCCAGAGGGCGGGACAAGCCTGTAGTGACAGAAGGGATTCACAAACAAAGAGAATTGTATTTTCTAAAAACTGTCTGTACCTCTGCAGCTTAATTTCGTCGCATTTGGGGTTTGACAAATTGTTCTCGGTACATTTCGAAGGGGAGTAACTGCGGCGGCCGGCGGACATCGAGGCCTTTAACTTGATGGCGGGGTTCACGCGGAGCGCGCGGCCGGGCGGGGTGGGGCGGGGCGTGGAGGGAGCGGCGCTAGCGGCGGTCGTGGATGTGGGGGTGGGGGCGGGGGCAGGGGCGGAGGTAGGGGGCTCCGTCTGAGTGGAAAGGGTGCGATCAGTCCAAACAGCAGTCACTCGGTTGAAGCTGTCTCTTTCTGTTGTCTGTCGTAAGTTGCTGTCTCTTTCGGTCGTCTGTCGTATGTTGTCGGTCTTTACGGTAGTTTTGTCCAGCACTCTGTCTGAAGGCAAAGGTGGCTCTACAACGTTACGGCTACTGGACGAGTCTTCTGTGTTTCTGAGAAAACCGCCCACTAGCTTAGGGGACTCAGAAGTTGTGGATGATTTTCTGACAGAATCTCTGCGAGGTGTCGTGACCTGGTACTGCTTGGTCTTGTTAATCTGATACGCATTATCGTACAGGGGTATAGCAGATATCGGTATGTCAAATGCCGCGTTTACAAAGTTTTGCCCGCGAACAGAACCCTTTTTCCTATAGTCGTTGTTATTTTCCGCTCGAGCAGGGGGATTTAAATCTTCATACTGTGGAAAATCGGTAAATGATTCCACAACTATAGGAGCTCTCTCCGTTGTGGTCGTGGTAGTTGTAGTAGTCGTACTTGTGGTTGAGGTGGATGTGGTCACTAAATTCTCCTTTCTCCTGTTACCTCTAATAATAGGTGCATCATTTTCAATATACTTGGTCGATGTCTCAAACATTTCTTCGTAATTTTCAGTCTTACGAAAACCTGGTGGCTCATCTAGGTCACTGAATGAATCCGAAAAGTTATCGTCTGATAAAGCTAGTCCGGGTTTCCTGAATATCGTTGGTTTTTTAATGTTTTTATGTAAATTTTCATAAGCAGGATTTTCTGTAACATATTCCAATTTATCAACTTTTGTTGGTTTTCTTACTTTCTCAGGAACTTGTTCACCCTGGAAGTTGGATATTTGCCTGATGTTATCTAGAACATTTTGAGTGATTGAATTAGAGAAATAGTTTCTCCTCAGGTTTTGTTTCCTTTTAACTGTCGGAGACTCTGTAGAGGTCGCAGGCCTGTGGCTGATCTTGGAATGAGGGGTGAAGGAATTTTCGGTGTCCGATGAGTGATCGCTCTCAAACAAATTAAACGATCCACCGTTCCCTCTAATATTCTTTGGAGGTTGCGTTGAACTAACAAAGTGAAGTTGGTTGCTATTTTGAACTCTGTTTGATGGAACGGTTTTTGTTTCTACAACATCCCTTCGGAGATTTTCTAGAGTTTTAAAAGGTGAAACATTGGGTTGATTAGATATAGAGCTCTCGGTCTTTGCGTTGAAAATATCCCGGAAAACTTTTCTTCGTGATATGCTATTTGGTAATGCTTCTATATTGTTGTTCTGTTTATTATTATCTAGGGTAACGTTTTTCTTTGTATTGGGATCAATATTAGATGAACGTGATTTATGCGACTGTCTTAAAAACGAGAGAATACTGTCGGCCTCCTCGCTGTCATCGGTGGCCTGCTGAATCAAAGGGTTCTCGGTGGTTTCAGGGTTATCTATGGGACGTTTAATCACTGTTTTCAAATAAAATTTGGGAGCATTTTGAGTCAACTCTCTCTCTTGATCAAGTTTGCTTGATTCTATAACGGGTCTTTCTCGATTTTTAGGAACCGAATTCACGAAAGTGAAAGATTTTTCATTTTGAGTTTCGATGACTCGATTAACGGGGCGGTTGTATATAGGAATTATTTCATCCGAAGTGATTCTGGGTCCGTGAGCTCGGGGCCCGGTGCGCGCCCTCAGCTGTATGACAATGGGTTTTTGCCCGGGTTCGGGAAGATTACTAATTACAAACGGAATAGGTGACGATCTTACAGTTGTTGTAGAGGAATCTACTATATTTTTGGAAATGGAAGGTTGTGGCTTGGAGTTGTAAGTAATTTTCGCATCTACAACGGGTAGGTCGTCTATTTTATAAGAAGATTTCGGGGGGAAAACTCTGTCAGAATCATCGTCGCTATCGTTTTCAGAAACCGGAGAATCTTCAGAATCTGGAATGGCTATTTTGGAAGGAGATTTGAAGACTCTCAGAGTGTAGCTTGTCTCGTCATCGTCATTTAGGTTATCCTTTTGGAAAGAAAAACCGGTGGAGAGAGACAAGAACCGAGATTTATTGGCCATTAGCGTGTCACCTGTCAGGTTAGTTATGTTTGGGGGAAACTTGTCACTATTTGAGGTGCTGTCACTATTGGGGGTGATGTCACTGTTGGGGGGCGTATTTTTGTCAAGGGGTGAGTCACTGTCGGGGAGAGAATGTGTGGTGTTAGAGAGAACGGTGCTGGCCCGCTTGCGCTGTGGGGGGGAGTCCGCGGGGGCCAGCGGGGAGGGGTCTGCTCGGAAGCGACTACTGAAGCGGGCGGGGGTGGGGGCGGGGGTAGCTAACAGTTTGGATCTTTCAGTTGGAGGATTCAGATTCCCATTTAAGCTTTCACTCGTAGTTGATCTGTTAAAACACAAAAATTACACTCCCCAATGACTGATATTTTGTGGAATATTAATATTCACTATAATGAATTCAACCTAAGACTACGGTTAGTGGTAACATGAGAGATGGTAAAACAATTTCACTCAGATTAGCAACACACCACATTATCAAATAAATTAATTTCAACTTGTGTGAAATTCATAAATTAGAAATAATGATCTCTACACAGGGTTAAGTTAAGATGGAGGGGGAAGAGTAAACTAAATTAAAATGTGGTGGAGCTACTGGAGGGGGCATTTGGAACCAACTGTATTGCCTAGAGAAGACTAGCCAGTGACGTCTGGTTATATTGCCTATGTTTAAGACAAAGCAGTAATGTAATTTTAGACATCACACATATGTTGTAAAACACAAGGCAAAAACTAAAAGCACTCAAATAATTAAAGCACAGAACAAAAAATAAAACATAAATGTTAGTGACACATCAAATACAATAATAAAAACTTATTTGTAAACAACTGCCGAAAATAACACAATTTATTTTGTATACCTACTCAATAAGAAAAAGCATTTTTAATGTAGATACGGCGTACTCTAGTATTTAGAAATAGAAAGTAATAAAAGCAGAAATAATGTAGAAAAGAAAAAATGAAAATGTCTCTGAAATAAAACATAACGATACATCATTCAATTGATAAATAAAACATATGTTTTATGTACAAATTATACAATTATATAACAATATTTGAAAGCCAAAGCAAAGCGGGAAGCCGTGTCATTACATACATAGTATAGATGCAACATTATATTTAAAAAAAAAAATTATACATATGTAATATTTACTAAGAAATAATCTACAGTTGCATAATGTTTGTATCAATACTAATATCATGTATAATGAGAGATTGTTTCAAATGATTAAGTCAGGCATATTAGATCTAACTTTTATCTTTCAATCGCATTTATGTATGAAATGGTGATACGAATTACATTTTTTCAAACTATATTTATTGTGGGTCACATCTCTAAGTTTATTTTGGAAGCCATAAGCCAATAGATTATAGCCTATGACAACAACTGTAATTTATGGAATGTAATATTTTTTACAGGTAAATAGATTCTGAAATTCATAATGAAAACTCAAATGTCACCATGCAAGTTCTTCGTGTCTTATGATTAATAATCCAGTTCTTGATGGTGATTCTCCAATACTTACTGATTTCCAATCAAGATCTATCTCCAGTCCTTGTGAGACATATATTGATTGTCATTTTCCTACTGGGCAACTGCTCGTAGAGTCAGTCCGGCTTACGGAGAATCTTCGCAATAGTGTGAGTGACGGGGCGTTTACAAAAACTAGACGTTGTATTTTTTTAACAATTAGAAAAGGCATAAAAATATTTCGATAACATTTTATGTTCAGAGTTAAGTGATTCTTAAAGTTTATTTTTTATAAACAAAGGCGATTTGTAAGTAATGATACTATATATACAATACATAAAAAGCAAAGAGTGTGGCTAATATTCATAATGATGTGAAACAATGTTAACATTCAAAGATTTTGTTGTTTAAAGGAAATGTGAGTTGTTACTGGAATTCTTAGAAAATTAGCCATTGAAAAAGAAAAAAAAGATATTGCCGTATTTTTTAAATCACCGACTGCTTAAAGAACAATACGATGTGCGCTCCATGTCATGTTTGGTGGCAAATTGACATATTCTATTGGGAACCAAACAGATAGCTTTGTATAACCAATACCACTACACAGGTTGTGTAATATAGGAGGAGTAACTAACACTATTGCAAAGATTCTCTCTAAGCCGGACAGACTCTATCTATTTGACGAACTAACGTGAAGATGTATTTGGGTGAAGGTGTACTAATGTTTTGCGACGTGCCGATGCAAATAAGCGAGCAAAGCTTCGATAGTTTTTGCGTGTCTCGCAGTACCTTTGTGGGGGTGGCCTAGTAGAGGGGGGCGGTGGTGGGGGCGGGGGCGGGGTGGGAGGGGAGGTGCTCCGCGGCGGGGTGGGGCTGGCCCTCACCAGCCCGAGGGTGGACAACTCGTAGCCCAATTCATTCCTCTCATCCAGTGCACTTGGTACATACAGGTGCGGGTTAATTACATTATGTACTCTAACCTTACAAACTAACGGTGGACACAACACCATAACGTGTTGTGTAAAAAAACAAGAAGGAAACAATAACATATAAAGAATTATAATCAAAATTGTGAAACCGTAATACATGTTGTGCCATTAACTCTATTATTTTTTAAATTGTACGAATTTTACTAACGAGATATACTACTAACTACTTTATACTACTAACTACTTTATTATTAATAATAATAAAAAAACAACCTTTATTGTTCGTACATTATAGAGAAAGTTTACCGAATGTATATTGTGTCTTTTCTTTTGCTTATTTGTGTGAATGAGATGCACTACTTGTCGCACAAAAAGTATTTAAATTCAATAATTTAATGGGTCATCTATTAACGACCGTTGCAATTCTAGATGGTTTCGCAAACAATGATTTAAATTATGATTTGATATCAACTAAACAATTTTTTCCAAATTAAACGCTTTAAATTAGCATTATATCTGGTAACAATAAATACCTATTTATTTCCATATTGCATTATTATATTTTATATATTTTTTCAAATTCAAAAGATATATGAACTTTTATTGGAAAACAATTTGTTAAATATGATAAAATGTCAAAGTAAAGACATTTCCTGAAAGGAGTATTTCTTTTAGAAAATCAATTCAACATTTATGAGGTATGTATATGTATTTATATACATATATACGAGAACATGTATCACAGTTTCCACAACCGAAAGGTGCATAAAGAGTGCCCTTCATAGAAAGAAATTTTCTAATCAGGTCAAACAAATAATAATAACAAATAATAAAACCTAATTTTAGGATTAACACTTCCTAATTTTAACATACCAATGAATTTAAATGGATTCTGTACTTGAATAAAAACATGATTGAAATATAAAAAAAAGGCTTTATAGTATAATGTTTCAATAATTATTTTAATTTAATAAGATATGAAATAAGTAAACAATATTCTTGTAAATGTACTAAAATAAAACAATATTATCCAAGTGTCAGAATAAATACCATATTTTATTAGAGAATTGAATATTGAAAAAAAAATCCATATTGCTAGTTCATTATAAAATTTAAAAAATATAAAGTACTATCCATGGATGTTACGTTGTTTTTAATATATACGAGTATTTTTAAAATAATATTAAATATCATTTATACGGTATTTTTTTATTCAATCAATGTGAAATGATTAAACTCAAATTTGATGTACAGAAGTAGAAAAAATGTCACAGGAACACAGACTATAAAATATGTATTTTTTCACAATTTTTGGTATGGCTTCAGTGCTTTAACATTAAATACAAATTCGTTTAAAGTATTGACTATTTTGGTATGCTTAGTAAGAAACCAGGATTTTTTTTATAAATATGTAATATAATAACTGCTAATTGGTTTTATGTACACACATTAAAGGTTAAGAATGTTTTGAATTTAATATGTGATATTTTATACAGTGAAGAAATGCATGGGACTCACCTGGTTGTGCTGGGCCGATGGGGTTGCTGGTATTGGTTGTGATCATCGATCTGCATCAGACAACCAGCATTGTTAATCTTCACATATCAACAACAAGCCATCATGCCGTTTCACCGGAAGGGTAGGCAGAGAGAATGAACCACCACACTACTGTATCCTGATATGCCTCTAGATTCCTCCACATTCATACACGCATGTCGATTTATCTGACTTTTAATTTGGGCGACCTTTAAAATTTTATTAATTTGGCAATGCCGTGTTTTCTTCAGTCTTCCTCTATTCCGAAAGCCATTCACATTGTTAACATATACTAGTACTTTCTTAACCATTATTTATTTATAACAAATATATATATATATAATTCTTCTTCTTCTTCTTCACTTTTGGTAGACTCAGGAGTCTGTTATTTCAGGCGGGTCTTCTTGAGACGCTGAACTCCAGCTTTCTCTCCACCGTTTCGGGGGTCTTCCTGGTCGGCGTTGTCCGTTTGGCGTTCCATGGAGAGCTATGTATGTATGTATATGTATGTATATATATATAATTGATTTCTTAAAATGAAAACTATTGTATCAATTTTTTCGATTCCTTTCGGCACCCATATGGGTGCCATTCTTGGTATATTTACTGGTATTAAGTGTTTCGGAAAGTTTGGTCCGTTTTACAACAGAGGACTCTGGCTGCTTCAAAAATATTAGTATTTGATAAATTTGGTCATGCCGTGCTTTCCTGGGTCTTCCACAGCTTCTGTTTCTACTCACACTGCTTGTATACAACATTTTAAGCATTCTTCTCTCATCCATTCCCTTCACATGTCCAAACCATCTCAGGGATCCTTTTATAATTTTACGTATGATGCAATCATCTGCCTAACATTTCTTCCTTATTTTGTCATTTAGTATTCTATCATATACCGTTTTCCTGCACATTCTTCTCAGTGATCTCATTTCTACGGCATTATCCTACTTTCATCCTAGTAAAAAAGTGTATTTAATTTAAATGAACCAATTTAAAAAATTATAGACGAGTCACCTGTGAGATGAGAGCATCATCGTAATCATCGGCGCTGGGTTGGGCACTGTACAGATTAGACTGTGTAGGGGTGTACAGCGGAGTAGGGGCGGCCGTGGGCTGGGACGCGCGCGGGGGAGGCGTGCCTCGGTACGTGCCCTGAGAAGCCCCCGGACGTTGGGCGGCAGAGTTGTACTGCTGAACGTAGTCTATAAATTGAAAAGAAATGGTAAAAAAATATACTGAATTATTCAAAGTTATAAAAGAAAAACATTCTTCTGTTTTGAGCTCCGAATTAATTAATCGGGTGGTGGTCTAGGGGATAGAACGCTTGGCTTCTGATCTAGAGGACTTGGGTTCGAGCCTGGACACGACCAGATTCCTTCTTCATAATAATGTGCTATTTTCTGCTCATATTGAAGATTGTAAAATAAATTCTAATATCATTGATTGAAATCTTTGGTATTAGTCTTTTTTTTTTTTTTTTAAAAAGAGTTTCCGATATCTCAATAAAGTACAGGGATGTGCTATATTTCCTTGTTGGTACCTTTTTTAATCGCAGTAAGAAATGGAGCAATCATTTACAACTGTGATGAAAGATTGCCTTGTCCTTACCAATCAATTCACAATCTATCTACACAGATGATTGAGCCATTTCTTACTACTATTCTAAAAAAAGGAACTACAAACTGTACTCATATTATCAAAAGGTACTCAAAACATTTAAGGAGAATTTTGTGTTAATTCATTCATTCTATTCAGTCATGTAATGAAATTGTAAAATCTTGTTTTAGGAATTTAAATGTAGTTTGTAATAAATGTGTCTCTGTGTATCATACTAATCTACAGTTTGTAAAAAATAGTGTTTAATAAATTTAAAATGAAAAATATATTTATGATAAAACTTGAAGCAAAGAGTCTACAGTCTAAAGGCCTGAAACAAGTGGAAGAAGAAGTACTCTAAGGGTACGCCCACACCAAAGTGCCAGAGTCGGAGGCTAGGTGGACACCTGGTGAACCAACATATGGCGTACTATGGGACCGGCCACACTATACGTAAACGATACAAACGAACAGTGTCTTGGCGCCTATACAGGCACTCCGGTGTGGCTGTACCCTAAATGATTGTTTATTTTTAGTTATTAAAATGTTTTTAAATCTCTGTCACAAGTTTAAAAATCTTGAATTGAGGGTATTATTTGCAAACCTGGCAAACTCCATCATTAGATGTTTTGAGTAAATCGCAAAAAACTGATACGCTAATAAAATGCGCTTTTTTACGATATTTTTTTTTCATCTCAACCAGTTAGTATTTTAAAAGTAATCAGCCATGAAATAATCATCATTATGTTGATAATTAAAGTAAAATAATGAATTTCATTTTGGAGTTTGCCAGCTTTGCAACACTCAAGTGGAGGTTGCCATGTTTACAACAAACCCTATATTTTAATAGCAAAATTCTTCAGAATGAAGCTGAATTTGAAACTGAAAATCAATATAAATTGTGTGCAAATGTATTATGAATAAGACCCAATTCATATCTCACTTTTGATTGTTGGTGGAGTCTGCCGGGTTTGCAAATAATACCCTCAATTAAGCTTTCACTTTATTAAATAATTTCGCAAACAAAATAACATTCGATTGAGAATATATCATCATTAAATTTTGATTTTGTTAACAACCCGATCTTGATGTCTCATAATATTATCAAATGAGACTATCTACATACCTGTATCTTTGTAGAGTTCTACATCATCATCATATTGTGCATAGTAGGGGTTGAAAGCTTGAGGGTCGTATTGGAGAGAACCATTGTACAGAGCGCGACCTGATGACTGCTGGCTGCGGGTGTATGTGGGCGGGGCTGTGGCAATGGGCTCCACCCTGTATCACAAGAGCACGGTTCATAATAACAATTCAAAATAATAAAAGAACAACTAAAAACACACATTTAAAATTAGAATAACAAAAAACATATTTTTGAATTGTTGTACTATAGATATAAAAGACGCCTCGAAATCAGATTTTCTAATTATTCACAAAGTTGTTTATGGCTTTAAGTTAAAATTATAGTAAAAAAATATTAAATTTTATGTATTAGATAGGGAAAAATATCTTTAAAATGATAAGGAAAAAAAAAACAAAGAAAATCTCGGATATCTATTGAAATCAGAGATATCGTAAGCAATCGTATATTTAAAATAAGTGAAGGTCTATTGTTACATAGTTTTAGATCAAATGTGTCAATATATATTAACTGATTTTTGTCCTCATAATAAAAACTTTTAGTTATCTTCTTATTTGAAAAGGCCAAAAGTAGCAAAATCGAATGAAAGGTTTTATTTCGAATCATAGATTTTCAAGTTAAAAAATAGTACTTTTGTTCTGGGGCAAAATCGTATCACTCACCCTAAAAAGGAAAAGGCAATTATCAAGATTATCCCAGAGAAAGAGGAAATTTCCTGCAAATCTTGATAATCTAGACATAACTGTTGAATGCGGTATCTAACGGCCTCTGGTATGGTAGCAACCTAAAGTACAGCGTGAGTGTTAAAAAGCAAGCGTTATATACCTGTTGGGTGCATTATCGTCGTGGTCAGTGTGCGAAAAGCGTGTCTCTTGGTTGTCACTGTCAGTCTTTGGAGGAGTCCTCGAAGACGTCGGTTGTCTGTAAGTCCTTAAGTCTTGGGAAGTGGTCGGCCTCTGGCTACCTCTGGTCGGGTGCCTCAAGTGAGACTCACCCTTTTTTGGATTACGGACTATTTCACTGTACGTGGGTTTAGTTGAGGAGGGCTTGTTCAGTCTACTCCTTACTGTGTAAGGTCTCGCAGTGGTGTGGTTGGAATATCTTGGTTTGGTAGCAGATGTAGGAATTTTGGTTGACGCGAGGTTTGCAGAACTATGTTGTACCTCGAAATTGTTATTTTTTGGCCTTCTGGGGGGATACGACGGTTTCGCGTGATCTTTCGGGCGTGTATGCACATTAAATGTTTCAAACTTAACTGGTACTAAAATTGTAGTTTTACTCGGATGAGGTCCGCTGTGGTGGTTTGAATGACCTCTCTGGGATTTAATGGGTGCATTTGAATTGTGTTCGATTTGTGGCCTTTTTAATTGTTGTTCCTCATTGTCATTGTGCTCTTTATTCTTATCATTGTGATTCTCTTCGTCTTCTTCATATTCCTCTTCTTCTTCATCATCCTCATTATCGTCGTCCTCATTAGAAGTTTCATTGGTGATAGCTTGTTTTACAGGTTTGCCCTTATTCTTTTTTGAGTCTTCTACGTCATAGTCTTCGTACTCTTCATAATTTTGTGCGATGGGTGGTCTTTGTGGCTTTACTTCAGTACTAGGCATAAACTTGGATTTTACTGGAGGCTCATAATCATAGTCGTCATCATCTTCATCGTCATAATAGTAATCATTCATTTCTGGAGAAGGTTTTGGGATTGGACGTCTTTTTCCTTGTGACTTATCCGTTGTAATGGGCCCTCTATAAGAATTGATATCGTTAATTGATTTTTGGGGTGGTCTGTAATACTCCGTAGTAGGTTCACTGCTTTTAATTGGTTGGAACTTGGTAGTCTCTCTGTAATTTTGATTAGTGTATCCATTATTTGGGGGTAATTTCTTGTGTTCATTATTGTAATAGGATTTCGTAGTCCCTTCATAAGCCTTTGTAGAGTGTGAGCTGGGTGAATCTCTATAATCTTGGGTATTATATCTGTTATCGTTCACGTTCTTATAATCATTTTGATAATCATTGCTGAGTGGTTCATTATTAGTAGGCTTTATCTTCGGGGAGTCTCTATAGTTCTGATTATTGTATCGGTTATTATCAGACTGAACATTTTTATATTCATTTCTGTGATCTTTGTACGAAGGAGAAGTTGAACCGATATTCCCATTAAAGCTAGAATGATATTTGGGCTTTTGACTCACATTATTAGAGTAATATTGAGAGTTTTGATTAGAATTGGGATTTCTATACGCATTGTTGTAGCTACCAGATTGTGGAGGAGGGCGGTTGCTACTGGATTGGTTAGAATAGGGTTTCTGGTAATTTCCATTATATGAGTATGTTTGCGGACGATAGCTGCTCGATGGTACTTTGGGTGAACCTTGATATTGGGGTTTAATAGGTTTGTGTGGATACTGCGATGGAATTGATGGCTTTACATGATTTTTCAGTGGTGCAGGTTGCTCATAGTCATCTTCATAATAATCATCACTGTCATCTTCATACACGGGCTTAGGATTAACTGGCTTAAATGCTTGATTGGTGGGATTGACTGTTTTAAGATTTTCCGTGGTAACTGGTGGCCAGGACACCGACTTGGTGGTGGCACTGAACGGCCGTGGGGTGCTCATGCCCTGATAGTTGTGGTGGTCTTTAATTAAAAGATTCTCCTGATTGTTGACGGGCACTGGGAGGCTGGTCGAAGCTCTTGGAGTATTAATGTTTTCTTGAATTTTGTTATTTAACTGGTCCACTTGTTTTTTTGGCACTACAGCTAAATGGGAACTACGTATTTTTGATATAAAGTGGTCAAAATCAAATTCAGGATCTGCAAACGGATTAACCACATTTTCGTATTTGTTTTCAACGTTTCTAAAATAATCAGGAGGTGGTGGAAAGGGTGGTTTTATTTCCGGAGATTGTTCATCTTCCTCTTCGTCATTATTTTGGGCTTCCTTTCCAGATTCATTTTTGCCATCATCTTCCGACTCTTCATCTGAGTTTTCATCCTTTTCTGTCTTTTCATCATTCTCTTCATTACTGTCTTCATCAGATTCGTTTTCATTAGTATTTTCCGGACGATCATTACTGGAATCATGACTTTGATCTGTTTTAGGCCGTCTGTGCGATATTAAACGATTTTTACGGTCATTATCCTTGTGATTACTCCCCCTGTAGCCACTGTTGGGTCTGGAGTCGCGGTGCCTGTGGCTGCTCTTGGTCCTAGTCGCGGTCGGAGTGGATGCACTGGACTGGAGACGGTTCCCAGAATGGTTGCCTCTTATGTTTTCATATCTCAATGGCCTCTGGGCTGGAGATGAAGTAGAGCGGAAGCTTTCAGACTTTTGAGGTGAATATTCAAAGTTATTGTGATTGGACCCTTGACTTGAATGGTTATCAAACAATGATTTGCTTGGTTTATTTCGTTTACTCGAGTACTGTAGATTAGTTTCAGGTTTATTGTTGTAAAATCCTCCACTCAAGGCAGCAAACGGGCCGTCGTGAATGGACGAAATCGGGGGAGCTTTCGTAATAGTCAGGGATGCTGTGGGGCCTGGTGATAGTGAAAAATATTGGAAGTTTTCCTTAAATATAGTTCCCGGAGTAGTTGACATAGGTAAAAAGGGGTTATCTGAATATGACGACTTAAATTTGCTGTTTGAAAAATTTGGAGACGCTGACGGTGAATATTTGGGACTAGATGTGGGGTACTTGTTAGAATCCGTTGTGGTCGATTTGAAAATCCCGCGATTGTAGGCATTGTTATTATTGTTATTGTAGTCTAGTATCGGAGAAAATTGCTGCGTATTCACGGCAGTGCCTGATCCCGCGTACGAAGAAAAGCCATTGTCGATCTGTGCACTAGGCTTGAAAGGAGCTGCTGCGGAACTGTGGTGGTTGATAGGAATTGAGTGTCCATTTTGCAAGTTTTGCTTCGGCTCATTCCATCTTTGATTGTGGCCATTGCTTGGGGACAGATTGGGGTCCTGTTGAACCCTCCCGTAACGTATCTGTCTCTTGTCTCTCTCCACCTCGTCTCCGTCCCCCGTGGGTGTTCTCTCCATCTGCTTGTCTACCGGAGCTTCCCTCGTGTTTCTATGGTGAACTGTTTGGTTGTTTGGTAAGTGAGTCAAGTCGTTTAAACTAGCGATGTCATTTGATGGTTCAGTCACGTATTGGTCGGTGTCAGTCAGGTCCAGGAGTGATTCACTAATAAGAAATAAAAGCTTTTAATGAACTTAATACAATAAATAAAGCGACTAGAAGCTAGTTTCAACAGTCTGTTAAACCAATGAACTTGTCTAGGGTTGGGATAATGAACAAACGTAGGTATATCAAAATACAATAATAAAAAAGGGGGTTCAGAATGATTAATGCAAAATCGTTTGTGATCTAAGGTCAGAGTTTTTTTTATAAATATGGTTTAGTAGTTTTACTTGGGTTTAATTTTTATATGAATTATATAAATTGTGACAAATTTGTTTCGCCTTGCGAGGGCATTTGCACATTACTCTAAATGGATTTAAAATTATCATTTAACTAATATTTTTTAAATCGAAATGTAATCAGTATTGATTTTTAGTTAAGCTATTTATTTTTCTACAACTAAAATATAATTATTTCAAATTTTTTGCTAGTATTTTTAATTTAAATTTGAGAAGCAGAAGAAAGATTTACCATTATGAAAGCTTAGTGGAATTTCAAATTAGGAATACAATCTTTTGCCATCACACTAAAACACTTTTGCCGGTGTATAAAGCAGTGTGTTAGGCTGTCACGGCATTAAATCTTCTGTATAGTCTCATTGTGATTGTGTTGTCTTATAAACAAGTTGGTTGGTTGGCACGCAAACGAACCTGTATCTCTGTGACTCTGTTTGGGTACCGAAGGAGAAGGAGCCGATCTTCTCGTGCGATATGGAGTTAGGTGTGCGCGCCTGGCCATCGCGGTCCTGCTGCACGCGGCCCACGGTGCTGGGCTGGCCGCGGTTCACGCGCTGCGGGTGGTTGCTCTCCGTCTCCTCCGCGGGGGGAAGCTGCTCCTCCAGTTCCACGTACAGTTGTTGCTGGAAATATCACACACACACATAAATAAATGTTTGAAGCAAAATAGGGACTCAGAACCAAATAAATAAAACTAAGTATGCAGTTTCGTTCTAAATGACATATAATCGTAGAACAAAACTGTATTTATGCTTCAAAATAATGAAAATAAATAAATGTTTTTAACCGCCCTATCTTCAGGTAATTTTCCGAGACATGTGTAAAAAAAGCCGGTTTTTATTAAATAAATTTAATTATATATTTATTTTATTTTTTTAAATTACGAAACGTCAAAGACTCGACTGCACACTTCGCATGCCCCTTGTAAAACTATCATACTTGTGAAGACTTGTACACAAGTGTTGTTGGCAACGCGCATATTACTAACAGTGTGTACATTTTAGGTACATTACTTTTCCACAAGCGCGCACGTGATACGGGATAGCGCAGAATGGTACAGTCAAAGTAAATGTATCATCTTTAGTTAAAATCCACTAATGTTTATGTCTTCGACCAGTTTCGGTTTCTGGTCAAGACCAGAAGATGGGAGTAAGCTATTGAAACCAGTCGAAGACACAAACATTAGTGGATTTTAACTAAATATACATTTAAAAAATATTTTTTATATATTTTTTTATTTTCATTATTTACAATGAACTTCTACCATGAAATTTCATACAATATTTTTTTTACGTCAAACTTAGTTTTTTTGTTGTTGTACTTAATGCTTACTTAACTTCAACCATTCAAATATAATACACATTTTCGTTTGACTTGTAACACTAAATTTGTGATGATTAAAAATCATTCATGATATCCAGGATGTCGTCAGATGGGGTGACAGAGAATAGACACCCAAAAATTACTACACTGGAAAAAATCGACGAGCCGGCATTTTACGATATGTGAATATAGAGGAAACACGAGAGGTATGTTAAGATGGAGAATTGTGGCGGTCCATCGTAACTGCCTATCCTTCCGGTGAAGTGGCGTGGTGGTTAGTTAATAAATTTAATAAATCATACATCAAACAATCATCTTTTTTTTTTAATTTAAATATTATATATTTTTTATATATTGTATTATATAAAAATATATTAACACAAATATTACCTTAGGAATATCCTGATGGCTGACATATGTGGGTTGGCCTCTGGAGGTGACGACTGGGTTGGGGGAGGGCCTTGGGGGTGGTGGCGGCGCTTGCACTCGCACGGGCACCCTCTGTGGAGGGGCGCGCTGGGCTACGGGCACCGGCACCGGGGCGGGCGCGGGGTCGGAGACTCCACCCTCAGCTCCTGCAGAGCAGCCAACGTTGCGAGGCCAGTCGCACGTTTGGAGCTCATTGCTAGAAGAGTTTAAGCAAAATAATAATAATAATAATAATAATCACAATAATAAAAGAAGGATGAGAGCAGAATAAATTGAAAAGAGATGAGGTTGCTAAGACACATGTATGGATAATTTCCTTTAAAATGCTGTTAATTTTTTTTTCATTTTTTTATTATTTATTTTATACTTAGGAAATTGAAAATAACTTTGTTAAATCCACAATTTTTTTAAAAAAATATTTAAAAAACACGACATGTTTCGGAGGATACCTCCATCATCAGGTGTAAAAATCTAATAATAAAAAAATAAAAAAAATAAAAAATAATAAAAAATAAAAATATTTTTACACCTGAAGATGGAGGTATCCTCCGAAACATGTCTTCTTTTTTAATATATTTTTAATATTTTGTGGATTAAACAAAGTTATTTTCAATTTCCTAAGTATATTACTATGGAATTCCACCGTGTTAATGCCTTAGCGATTAATAAGTTTATTATTATTGTATGTGATTCTTATTAAAAGAGAATATTGATTTAAAAATATTAGCATTCATGGAATAGTGAAGGTCTCGGAAAAAAATTATAAAGTATATTAAATTTGTGGACTACAACATTCCTCAATATATATTTGATTCCAAGTTGTTAATACCTCGTTGACGCATGCTTTCTTCAACACTAATTCATTCTATACATCCTAATTTATTTATTAATATATTTATAAAAATGGTAAAAAAAATAAAAGAAAAGTAAATTACAGACCTGTACATAAGTCCCCCTGTGCAAGACTCCAGCAGGGCGCCACCGAATACGCAGACATAGTATTGGGAGCAGTCAGATGGGTGCGCGTAGTAACCAAACTCCTCGGGGCAGTTGAAGTCGTTGTCTCTCTTCACGTCGGCCCCCACAGGCACACTGCGGATGGGCGAGCGTTGCCTCTGTGCTTGAGCTGTATCTGGAAACAAAAAAAAAACAAATTCAAAAACGCATTCCAAAACAAAAACAAATTTGGAACTTCGTGTAATTTAAACTTTATTGATACAGGCAGCCCTCGACTTTCGAACGTTCGACTTTCGCACAATTCGCTATTTCGCACATTTTTCGACCATCGTTGTTTGTACGTTTAAAATAAACTCAGTCTTGCTTTGCAGTACGGACTGACACTACGCGTTTACTCGGTTTAATTGTTTATATACGAATAGATAGGAGATGTGGACCTACCGACGAGTTGCCCATGTTTCATGGAGGGACCACATTACAAATGAAGAGGTTCTCAGCAGAGTTGAAGAGAGTAGGCACGTGTTGAGCACCATAGCGGAGAGGAGCGCAAGATGGATTGGTCATGTGTTGCGACACGAATGTTTCCTGCATAATGTGTCGGAGGGAATGGTCGAGGGATCGATTGGCAGAGGACGACCTCGCCAAGAGTACCTAGACCAGATTTGCCGAGATATGGGCTGCACCTCTTATGCGGAGTTGAAGAGAGTTGTCGAGGACCGAGCGGAGTGGAAGAGGAGATGTGTCGCCTTGCTGCAGACCAATCATTAGATTGAGACCGGAGAAGAGACGAATATAAAGGCAAAGAAGAGGTTGAAATCGTAAAGGCTTTGACAATAATAAATATGAATGAAGCCTCCATGAATCTTGATATATTTTTAGCTATCGTGGAAGAATGTGATCCCAATACAGAGCGTATATCACAAGTACTTACGAGTACATAGGGCAATCGAAATAGACACGGCATGTTATAGAACTCTTATCAGAAAAAGAAAAAAGTGGGGTATTCAACAATCTCTTGACAAATTCGTAAAGAAGATTTCTAAATCCTAATTCGTTTCATTATTCTATTATGTACGTATGTATGTGATTGATAAATAAATATATAACTGAAAATATTCACCATTTTTGGTGGGTTTTTTTTACATGACCTCTACTTTCGCACATTCGACTTTCGTACACAATTTCAGGATGAAATCAGTGCGAAAGTCGAGGGCCGCCTGTACATTAACATCATATTCAATTTTATTCGAAAACAAATTACAACTTTCTGTAGACTTCGGTCTGGTCATTGCCTTACTCTGGCCCACCTATTCAAAATCAACTATTTTCCTTATCTGTGAATATGGTGCAAATAGTAACCTCCAAGATTTAAGTTTTCAATGCCCTCTTGTGGTAGAAAGGGAAAAAATTTTCAAAGAAATCATCAGTGTGTTTTATACATTTCCTATCATTATTGAAATATTACTATCATCATAAATAAAACTTGTAATTATCACATAAAAACATTTCCCCTTAGTTAATAATATAATATTATAGCAATTGCATGACATGTTCATTTGTATAAGTTATTTTCCCTGTATTTTTTTTCGCATGAATATTATGTATTATGCATAACATCCAACAATTGTTTATGTCCGTTTATTAAACCTTACACTATTTTAAGATTTACTAATTGTTTAAAAATAAATATATCACTTGTATCACATGGAACACTCTATTGTGAATTTGTCAAAAAATATATATCTACTTTTTTCGAGTAAAAAAACAGCATTATAATGTAGGTATATAGAAATTTGTTTATTATTTATTCAAAAATCGTAACTCAATAAGTCAGTAAATATAGATTTATGGAAAGTTTTATGAAAAATAAATGCGAAAATTGAATTAAATTTCCCCTGAATATAGAAGTATTTTAAAGAATCTTAATTAACTAACTAACCATCACGCCGTCTCCCAGAAGGGGTAGGCAGAAAGAATGGACTGCCACACTTTTCTTTCCTGACATATTTCTCTCGCTCAATATTTGATTTATTTGATCGTGCCACGTTTTCCTCGGTCTTCCTCTATTTCTGGTTCCATTTACATCATTAACATATAATTTTTTTACCATTCTTTCTTCATTCATTCTTTCCATATGTCCAAACCATCTTAATGATCCTTTCATTATTTTGTTCATGAGACCATCATTCGCACTGCATTCACTTCTTATATTTTCATTCATACACAGAGTATCCACACATTCGTCTAAGAGATCTCATTTCTACTGCATTTATTCTACTTTCATCCTTCTTTTGCCAGTTCCATGCTTCGCTTCCATACATAAGGGTCGGTAGAAGAACACCATTGTGCCACCAAAGAATCTTTAACTTGATTAAAAATGTTATTAAATAGAAAGTTCGTTTAAACTACCGTCTTCTTTTTTATTTGATATAATTTTAATAGATCCCTTATATAATAAAACATCCCTACTTTAAACATAAATATTTTTAAGATACAAAAGAATTTAAAGTATAATATGATTCATCAGTTTTCAGAGTTCGATTTAAATCCACCCATTAAATTGCTTGCTATGCATAATGCAATAACAACTGAATATCATTACATTAGAATGTTTTCGAATTATTTCAAATGAGTTAAAGAAGTAATTAAATATAGAATGCAGAAGGAGGTACCTAACCTTCGCGCAGAG
Source organism: Lepidostoma basale (assembly GCA_022606425.2). Classification (NCBI taxonomy): domain Eukaryota; kingdom Metazoa; phylum Arthropoda; class Insecta; order Trichoptera; family Lepidostomatidae; genus Lepidostoma; species Lepidostoma basale. The sequence goes on along the minus strand of JAHDVF020000860.1, from coordinate 783,370 downwards.
TCGCTTCCTCGTAATAATAACAGAGCACCACTTCATGGCATTTTGACTCCGCGGGTATGAACAAGGAAGCAGATGAACGAACTTCATTTGCAACGCGTGTCTCTAGGTGCAATTTGTTTGCATCTCATCTTCTCGGCAATTACATCCCATTATTAGAGCAATATTTCCTACACGTGTGGAAGATTACATGTCTTATATCTCTGCACACGTTTTTCGAATCGCTGCGATTTCCTTCTTCCGTTATTTTTACTTTTAAAAGATTATTTGAAATACAGGAAGCAAATTTAACTCCGAAAATGCTGTTATAAGTAAGTGCTGTTATAAGGGGAGAAAAATACCACCTCCTTCGACTGATGTTAATGGGTAAAGTGGAGGGACGTCAGAGAGTTGATAGATGGCAGCTGTCCTGGCCGCGGAACATCAAAAAGTGCACAGGAATTATAAGAGTTCAGAACCTGTTAGTGGCGCAGGACAGAGATGCATTTATCAAGTTTGAATGCTTGTAAAACGATTAATGAATAGGAATATTAATAACATTCCATTTCATATAAAAACATTGTTTTAGTAACAATAACAGTTCAGATTTAAAAAAATATCATATATTTTTTTATGGTTTTATGTAACCAAGTTAAAAATTTTATATTATACATTATAAAAAAACACAACATTTTAACTACCAAACATTAAAAACCAACATTCAAAATATTATTAAAGACTTAATTTTGTTATTTGAAATTTCATGGTACAAAATAAAAATAAATGTATTTCTTTTCTTAATGTAGGTATATTTAGTTAAAATCCACTAAACTAATTTGATTTTGGCCGGTTTAGACAGGCCAGAAGATGGCAACGAGCTGCCGAAACCGGTCGAAGACACAAACATTTGTGAATTTAACTTAATATACATATATAAAAAATGTTTACTTCAATTAAAAAATATTAAAAAAAAAAAATGTGTATTTAACCACGGTATGGTTATTATAATTAATGCCAACTAGTTTAGCTTGGACCCAAGCTTCATCAGGGCAGTATAACAATTACCCTGATGAATCCCAGTCGTTATACTGCCCTGATGAAGCTTGGGTCCAAGCGAAACTAGTTGGCATCAATTACATAAAATAACCACACCATGGTTAAATGAAAAGATTTTTATTTATTTTTATTTAATATTTTTTAAATGTCTCACCACAAAGTAAGTGCTGCATGTAATAAAAAAATCTTTAATTATTTTTTATTAAAGTCGTTTTGATATTTCAATTAAAATATACGTAATTAATACAAGAGTGTTTTTATTTATGTAAGTACATGGTACAACGTGTTAGAACAGACTTGATTAAAATATTTGCGTAGGTAATCAAATATGCAATTTTCCATAATTTCCTTTCATAAGATTACGTGCAACGTGCGAGTGGAATATATTAAGCCACAAGGAAATTGCGTTTTCAGAATCGGTTAGATTCAATCATAATTTGTGCATACGTTTAATTAATAATTAATGAAATCACACCGATTAGAAAATATGGCCTGGATATTAGCTGGAACAAATACACCGTTTTCAATAAACACTGGTACGTGTTATCCGATCAATTAAAAAACACAGTATGCAAATAAGAGCTTACATTGTAAAAGAAAATGTGGTATGAAAAATCAATGATGTTTTAAGTTAGATTGAACAATTTCTTATATATAAGTCCTTCACTTTGTGTCGTGGATTCATATTTGAATAAATATAATAACACCAGACTCCCCTATAATAATCAGCCTCCAGGGACTCGCCCTCGTGGAAGACCTCCTAAAAGGTGGAAGGACAGCTGGGAGTCTACCTCACAGGAGGAGCAACACTGGAGAACAAGCCACATAGGTCTACAACAAGGAAGAATAAGAAGAAGAATAACACTTTGTATTTACAACATTTCATTTTTCGACTTGCAGACTTGTCTCGATTGTGATTCAACCTTATTCGATGTACACATTTTAATAATAAATTGACACAGAATCGTCACTTATATACAAAAAAGAGTTGTAGTTATGCCTAAGGGTTGGGTTAACTTTGTACTAATTAGAATTTAGGAGGGATATCGGGAATATATCTAACTCGGGAATTGAAGTTGGCTCGCGCTGTAATAATGAATAGAGCTATTCAACAAAATAATAATAATAACAACACCAAAGATTATGCCTAGATGGGTGCCGCGGGAAAAGAAACCAAGAAAAAAATGGGTGTACCGCGTCAAAGTGGACTGGATGTAACTAGGAAGACCTGAAGAATGGAGAAGGATGATCAGAAACATAAGCCAGTAAAGGACTGTTGTAGATGGGACCAAGTCCCACCTCGAGATGTTGCGCCGATAAGAAAAAGAAGAAGTATGTATCATGCATTTGTATACAATATTCTCGAAGATTGGGATGCAAATACGAATATTAAATTTGTCAAATTTGTCCTGTACCTGCAATTCCCCCGACACGGAATATCAATAATTAAATAATAATTGCGTAATCTCTGTGAACTAATTAGGCATCTCGATGCAACATGGCGACTAGTGGGTCTCCACGCATCAGTGCAGTGTAAAGACATTTTTAATTCTACGTACAAGTATGCAACTATATCATTGTAGATTTGCCAACAAAATGTAATACATTTATTTTTGTTTGCCACTGCAAAGACTTCCTTCTTATATTGATTAGACAGATAGGAAGGATTACTCGAGTAATATATACCTTTTTTTTTTTGTATATAATTGTATTATTTGATCGTAAAACGCAAGTGAATTGTTTAATTCAAAAACAGATTCCAGAATACATCACTCAAAACACACCAGACTGATAGGACATACTGTTATAATAACTTTTACGTTATAACTTGATTTATTAATCATGTTTATAATTTATTTTATTTAAAAAAAACATACCATTTTGGAGTTCAAATAAGGCATAAACCAATATTATTTACAATGTTAATCGAATCGTACCAATCAGAATATAATAAGTAATCAAATGATTTTACTGAAATCTCTTGATGGAAGTTCATTTTAAATAATAATTAACTAAAACGATGTTTTTTAACTACTTCCACTTTTGTCTTTATTTAGACAGCGACCGGTTTCGCCAGGCTCGCTGGCATCGACAGACTGGACAGAAGTGGAAGTAGTTAAAAACATCGTTTTATTTAATTATTATATAATAAGTATATATTATTGAGGAAAATACATGGTTTTAGACGAGTATTTTATGAAACTGGGATGTTTCGCGTTGCTATGGTTTATACCACTTACATTTGATTATTCAAATGTACAGGTATCAAACAAATGAAATTTAACAAATAATTTTTTCATCAGTAAATAAATCAGTATAACGGGGCCGGGATTTTTTAATTATATCGAGAGTATTATGTAACGCATGTATTATGTTTTAATCTACTCATGTACTCTACTAAAGATATTTCATTTAACAACATTCATGTAAATATAATATTAAACAAAGCACCGTCTAGAATGGCAATTATTCAGATAAAAATTGTACAAAATATATATGTAAGAAAAAACATACTTTTATAAGTTTGTTTTTATGTATGTTTTATGGTACGCCACTGGTTGGGATTCTGCTAAGTTGGAATTCTTCTAAATTACTCTTACCGTTCGTGATCTGCTAATGTTAGTCTATTCATTGTTTATTGCAGAGACGCGGAATGTGAATGTAGGCAGGTAGGTACCCCCGTCACCTACCCGGGCACATACTTCCAGCATTTCATTGTCTGCGAATGTAACCAGTACCTAATCGCTGTGAAAATTCCGCTATCTCAAAAAATCGTTAATGGTTATTAATTGTTTTTAATGGAAGAATGCTTGATTATTCAAAAATAAAGATTCTGCGATACGCTATTAATTATAGCTAATTCATTAAAAAAAGTATTTATAATCGAATAATTACTTTATCTATGGAAAAATCTATGTTTGTGTCTCTGATGAATAATTAACAAACAAAATAACTATTGATAAATAATAACGTACAATTGTTCTGGCATACCTCTCGAGATTCCTCTACATTCATACATCGTAACATGCACGCTCGCCGATTTTTCCGACTTCGAATGTGGCCGCCTTTTAGTATTTGATTAATTTGGTCATGCTATGTTTTCCTTGGTATTTCACGGCTTCTCTTTCCACTCACTTTGTTTGTATATAATATTTTATACATTCTTCTCTCATCCATTCGTTCCGTATGTCCAAATCATCTCAGGGATCATTTTTTAAATATGAAATATATTTTTCTTTATTCAATGTTGCAACTGCATTTATTTAATAAAAATTCATGTATATTTTTTTGTCATTTTGTATAGGTAGAAAGAATAATAATATAATATTTAAAATCTTCTTCTTTTTGTGCCGTGTTAGGTCCCCCCAACGTTGGCGATCACTGCAGCAAATGCATCTTTGCCCTGCGCCACCTGGAACAGGTTCTGAACTCTTGTTATTCCTGTCCACTCTTTGATGTCCCGCAGCCAGAACTGCACTATCCAGCAGTGAACGACAACGGCTTTTTAAGTAAGTAAGTAAGTACGTAATTGAAACATATGTTTTTTAAATTTAATAGAGAGGGCTTCGATAAAAAATAATTATTTATAAGGATTAATTGAATCTCAATAGAGAAGAAGATGTAAATTGGAAACAGAATATGGTGGTCGAGGCGTTTACAGGACTTATTACCTGTCATTGGTTGGGTTAAGCGTACGCTTTATGTAATACAACATTCCCCATTCCGCCCTTCTTGCGACAACATTTTTGGAAGATGTAGGTATATATGCTACAATGTTGGGAAACACTTCACATTTTTAGTTCAATCTACACTAGCGCCATATATTAAGATTGGTTAAAAATGATAACCCGCAATGGGTAAAATCCGGTATTCGTCTACAAGTATTTGTATACATTCAAAATTTGATAATTATTTATCTTAAATAAATATTGAATCGACACGAATTCATATTATACACTTTTATGAGAGTAAGAACCCGAGAGTTCTTTCTATTTAACCAGTTATATTGAGAAACTTTCTTATTTCGTTCTATTTTTAAATTACCGCAGACATGATAAATCTAATTATAACATCTTAGAATGGCCATCCACGGAGAAATGTTTATATTTTTTCAAGAACATAATTAATGGAGCTACTGGATCTGCGAATGCGAAAGTTCCATAAAAAGTGAGATCTGCTGAAAGTTTCCGAGATGTGATTCTTTTTAATTTACTAACCACTGTATGTTATATTAAAAAAATACAATATGCGTCAAGAAAATCTAATATTTAAACAAAAAATGTAATAGTTTTAATAGAGGGGAACATAACACCTGATTCTCAATCGAGGGGTCGCGAATTTGACCCTACTTACGACTACAGCTATATGTTTTTTATTATAAGTAACATTATTGCTTTATTTGTAAAATTACGAATTTGTCTTCTGCTTAATTGTTGGTTTTAATGAATCATAATCGTCATTATCGACTGTTCTTCGTGTCCGATGAAGTCTGTCCTTCACGGTTGTGGGTCTGCATATGGCTAAAGAGCCCAATCCTGGACCCACACACACTGGGGCATCTGGGGCAGAGGAAGGTGCTTGTAGGGGAGCCGTCACCATCTCCTGATGGTCTCTCCTTTCTCCTCCTCCTCATCTCTGCAGCGTCGTCTCTGAGCTGTGCTTCAAAGTCCTGTGTGCCTTTATGTACTGTTCTTCTCCATTTAGGTCAGGGATGGCGAACCTTTTTCGCAAGTGCGTCAAATTTCTTCAAAAAAACAAAAAAGAAGTCGGCTAGGGGTGGGCAAAATGAATTATCTCAGGAGACGTTGGCGACCTTTTTTTTAGCTCCTTCCTGAAAATCGGTCGTCGTTCAACATTTCGAAATGAGCAAAAAAAAAATAGGTCGCCTACGAAAAATATCCCTTTTTTTCGAATGAGCTAAAAAAACGTCACTAGCTCACCGCTAGTTCCCACACGAGGCGAAACTTATTCAAGATGGCGTCTCAAGATAATTTCTCCCGCAAGTCACCCAGTGACCCGCGGGTCCCTCATTCGCCAACCCCTGATCTAGGTCATTCTCGCAGTCTCTTCCCAGCATTCACTATCGATGTTAGTCATTTGAAGGTTTACTTTTGGGGAGTCCTTGAAGCGTTTCCTTTGACCTCCGTGTGAACGTTTCCCCTGGGTCAGCTGAGAGAACATAATTTTCCTTGGGGAGTCTTGTCTCAGTATTTAATAAACTACACTTGTAACAAGATCCAGGAGGATGGATCCCACCAGAATCCCACACGCTGTGGCGCATCAGATTCCTGCCGGCTGCCGCCCCCCCGGAAGACCGCCTAAGAGATGGAGAGATAGTTGGGAGTCAACCTCCCAAGAGAGGCCAGCCTGATTTCAGGAACAGACCAAAGGTCTATAAGGAGAAGAAAAAGAAGAAGAAGAAGAAGACTTGTAACAAAAAAACTACTAGTAGGGTCGAAGCACCAGTATTTGACCGCCCCCCAGTAAATGACCGTTGCTTAATAAAACAAAATATAATAAGAATTGCTCCATGTGTCCAGTCAAAAAACTTTAATCCCAAGAAACTATGCCAAAAGAGGTAGGCAGAGACAACTGTTGGTAAGAAACAAAACTATCAGTTTTGAACTGTGCCTTGTCAAACGGTAAAAGTGCGTCTTCCCGTTGTTGTTCTGATATTGTTAGTAGTTTTTTATAAGGAAAAGTGTGGTAAGTGTTTTTTTATGTTATTTCTTATGCAATTCTTTGAATATTTCCATATTTTTATATGTTAGGGTGTTTCATAATGTGACAATTTAACAAAACCTATATATTATGTATCAATATAACCTGAAGTGGTCAATTACTGGTGATTGTGCTATTTTTTAGAGAAATATAAATTTTAATAGTAAAACTCATATTTCAATAAAAAGTTAGAGAATTTAGAGATGTCAGTGTGTTTTTTATTGTTTTCTTTTATTTTGTACACTGAAATAATGAAATTAATGCCTTTAATGCGGATTTCAGTACAAGCTGAACCTTAAACGGTCATTCATTGGTGCTTTGACCCTAGTCTATGTTAAAGGGCTACGTTTGACTAATAAAATAATCGAAATTCGATCCATCGTTTTAGCACATACAAAAATTAGGTCTTTGTCAATGATGCTGGAAAACAAATGATTTACTGAAAAGTTATACTTCCCTACCTCAGGAAGAAACAATAACATATACCTACTCGCTTTTTTTAAAATTCAGTTATCCTAGTTGAACAGTATTACATTAGAATAAATTATATATTTTTGGTAAGAATATCCAAAGTTTTTTCACGCACTGAGTTTACCGCTTTCTACAATATATAATATGATAATTGCTTGACCGATTTATTTTTAAATGTTTGTTTCTGTTTTCAAACATGTACTACATGTTTATAAAAAAAATATCTTTATATTATAATTTCTCTCTTAAACCCCATACTCGTGGACAGAAATATTAATGCATTGACCTCTCATTCTACAGGTCACTACTAAGTGTTATAAGGAAAGATTTATTAATGTCAGCCTACACCAGAGCTTCCCAAACTTACTGATTCACCGCCTTCGGTCAACCTTTCCCAGGATACCACTATGGAGAAAAATCAAGCATGCTTTCTCCCAAATGGTCGTCAACGTGAAGAAGAAGATGAAATAAATATTCTGTCACAAGATCAAAGTAATCTAAAATGGAAATACAAAATATGTAAGCTACTTTATAAATGAATGAATGAATAAATAATGATAAAAAAGTGATGTAAATGAAAAAGTTCGGGATGTAAGTGATGTAAATGGAACTAGAAATAGAGGAAGACCGAGGAAAACGGAATGTCGGCCATATGAGGAGTCGGAGAAATCGACGTGCGTGCATGACACTATGTATCAATGTTGAGGAACCGAGAGAAGTATGTCAGGAAAGAAACGTGTGGCAGTCCATTATTTCTGCCTACCCCTTCGGCGAGACGACGTGATGGTTAGTTAGTTAGTTAGTTACTTTATAAAATATACAAAACACTACCGAAGAAAATTCACAATTGATGACCATTAAATTAAGATTTCTTCTTCTTGTGTTACATAAAAAATAAGTATATTTTTATTCTTGAACGTTTTATGATTATTTGAAGTTCCACAAAATTGTTCTCGCGCCCACGAGGCGCTAGTATCGCCCATTTTGAGAAACACTGGTATACGCGTTTGCTGCCTACCCACGAATGGTCGGCGCCGCAAGAGACCGAGACTCTGCAAATAAATAATATGTAATGGAAACCTTTATGCAATATCGGAATATCATGAGTGCACTTCGAGTGAGTGTGAGATATGGAGCCGTAAGAAAGGTCCTTTATGACTGCAGTATATTTGTTTTATTGCAAGCCTTTATACTGCATATCGTTGAAGTAATAAATTTACTAAAGATACCATAGAGACAAGATGGAAATATAAAGTGTCAGTTCGCTGTCCATTCCTTTATTTGTTTTCATATTGACTTTACCCACGGACTCTTCACAAATGCCCATTTTAATTTATTGTTACAACAATTCAATAAATCATTTTTTTATTACATGATTTTTTTACATTGCTCGAAATTTTAATTTAACTTTATGCCTTTATAAGTTAAGTTAATTGTAAAATTTTAACTTTATACATTTTTTTGAAGCTTCATATCATTTTGCTTTTCAATCACGTGTTTTATATAAAATATTTTGAAAAAACTATCTAACTAGCCATCACACCGCCTCCGTCATTCTTTCTGCCTACCTCGAAGGTGTAGACCAATATAATGGACCTTTCCTGATATATTTATCTCAATTTTTCAAGAATCATACATCGTGTCATACACGTACGACGATTTCTCCAGTACAGAAGAATTAATACGAATGAAAACATCTGTTTTCTAGAAGTTTTATTTTATTTTATGGGAATAAACGTTTCGCCTTGCTTTCGTGTAAATGTATTTACTAAACGAAAGAAAATAACTTACCAGTTAATGTGAACGTTTTAAGGAAAAGGTTTTACGAACACGAATGTAATACGAGACACTTGGAAAGGTGAACCAAATGAGGGGCGGAATAAGATTTCAGGTAGGTAATGCCTTGTACTTAAAGGAAATTGTTTAAACTGGGAAATAACAAAGAAAGTTGTGATGGTTTACAAACGTAAAACAGTGCTTTAACACTTCATGCTCTGTTAAAACTTAATGGCCTAAGTTTATTTCAAGGCAATTTACTAAAAAGGAAATATAATATACTTGCATTTCCTTATATTTCGTTTTCTGTTTTATTAACCGTTTTAGTTTTTAATAAATTACTGTACCAATGACAGAAATAAATGTAGCCCCACATAAAATAAATAATACGAATGAAAACGTATATTTTCTAGAAATTTTATATTGACATGTTTCGCCTTGCGAAGGCTGACATTTGATAATGACTTATGAAAGTGCATGTTAATTAAAAAATGAGACTTAAGTTAATAATTTTTAATGAAACATTTCACAGATTCTCTCAATCAGGATCGATTTTGGGAAGCATTGATCTTGGGGTGTGCCTGCGTATCATTTTAAAACACCCTCGTAAAGGACTGGCCATATATCTTGATTCTTATTACAAACATTTATAGAGCAGGATATATTTTACAACGTGGATATTACCGAGTCCACTCCCCCGCTGTTCCTACACATCCGCGTAGGATTCGAAGGAAGCATTGCTAGACAATGCTTTAATAATTCAAAAGGTCTCTTTCCAATACGTGAGTAATAATCTGATTGTAGGTTTTGTTCTGCTGACTTTAGTGGTTTACGAATTACGTGTCTGAAAGGTCAGTGTCATAAGAAATGAAAGTCAGGAGAAAAAATTGCTTCGCGGAAATAATTATGTTTCATTTTGAATATATTATTTATCTCCTATGCATTTCAATGCCAATATTAAAATAAATAAAAAACAGTTAAAATACGAGTTAAACATACGTATAATTAATTCCGCATTAGTGATCTATTAAATAGATTGTTAGAATGAATAACAATTCAACATGGCTTAACAGATACAAACTTTGGTTAATTATCCAAAACTGTGGGTTCGATCATACATACTTTAATACCCAGTTTATATGAGCGTCACCTGAGAGTTAGAGGGTTCCAACTAACAAAATTTCACATTTGGCTTTTTTCGTGAAAAGGGTTCTTACTAACCTTATATTTACGTACAATTAAAAAAAAACATGTAATAGTATCGTCATTTTTATGTTACGATAAGAATCAAGTTCCATCTGATCACTCAAAACACACGATTCACAGAAGAAGGATTCATTTACACTTACAACTTTATTATTACAACTCTCGCCAGAGAAAATTTACACGCTTCTCGGTAAAAGAGTTTCATCTGCTTCAGATGGAACCCTTTCATTCCAAGATGCACACACGAAACCAACAAAACTTTGACTTCATTTATCACGGCTTTTTACTTTTGACAGTTGGAACCTTCTTACTCTCAGGTGACGTGAGGTTTAGAGAAAAACAAATATTATACGAGTAGAAACATCGAAGATTGTGTATTAAACAATGATCTAAAACTCGATATTAAATAATTTATACGAATGAAAACACATGTTTTCTAGAAGATTTAAAAGTTTTATTATACATGTTTCACCTTGCTATGGCAATATACAATATTATAATGCACATGTGAAAATTCCTTGCCATGGTAAAACATGTCGTTCCCATAAGATAAAATAAAACTTCCTTCCAGAAAACAGAAGTTTTCATTCGTATTAATACATCAAAGATACATATTTTATTGTCATTATATATTAAAAATATTTTACATATTACTTCAATTGTAAAAATAAATTTAAAAAATACTTAAGAATCATGTGTAAATATAATAAACGTTGTGTTTTGGGTATTAAAGAATGTAATTTATTAAACAGGGACTTAAACACGATTATTCAAGCAAAAATAAATAAATCGAAACAACATTTACAAGTACATAGGTACATATGTTACATACGTACATGTATTGGAGTTTTATCAACATGGAAAAAGTAAATACTAATCTACGCAGAACGTTAAATAAACAATTTCCTTTCTCTTAAAACTCTCGTTGCTTCATTAAAAAACAGTTGACATAAAGAAATAATATGAATAATTGAGTGACAAGAAAATGAGTATTTTTTTAAGACAATTAGGATCAATGTTTTACAACGGTACCTTCGTAAGGTAAACAGCGTAAGATGAGCAGAGCGCTTAGTTTTTTACGGTTCAAATCAGCGCTTCTCAAACTGGGTGCTGCCCCCTACAATACAGTCCCTCAAGATGCAATGGAGTGAGGATAGATACTCGTAAATAGTAAATAAAACATGGATTAATGAATCCACAATTAATAAATAGACGCAGAAAAATATTCTTATCATATGGATATTCATTTTAAATAACTTAATTTTATCAATATCATTAGAACTTTTATACTATACTCGTTATAATATTATATAAAGAAATCCATGTCTCCTTTAAAAAGCAATGCAAATCTCTGGGACTAAAATCATATGTCCTTTTCATTTAATTAATAACAGAAAATATCTAAGCTATAAAAAAATATTTAATATTTTTTTCATTTTGCTACATTCGAGTATATAGGCATCTTGACGAGAACGTGTAATATTTTTTCTTTTTAAGTGGAAAACAAATTTTGTATTAAAATTTAAAAAAAAATCTTACTTATTTATACTCGTAAAATTTTATTTTTATTTAAAAAAAAAGACTAACATCAAGGGGGAACAGATCATAATAAAATTGGAAACCTTTCGTCTAAATGAACGGACCGCGACATTCGATGATGAGCGTTTGGTGAAAAAACGACTCGTCCATTCAACCAATATGAAACACCTGGGTTTTGCTTCAACGAAAGTGAAATGGTCCAATTTTTTGTTTAAATTCACGCTCTTTTAAATAAATTCAACTGATGATCGTTTTTCATCCAACTCCTCCTGGGTTTTGGCGAATTTGTCATCGGGTTCATTGCTCCGTAGAACAAACCAGTCGTGAGATAAAATATTTGTGATTTATCAGATCAATCAGATATTTATACACCAAACAGTTGCGGATCGTGATGAATTTAATTTAATTATCTACGCTAAACTAAAATTAAAAACACGTGTGTCATTTCAAATAACTAACTAACCATCACGACGTCTCTCCGAATGAGTAGGCAGAAAGAATAGACCGCCACAATGTCATTTCCTGACATAATCCTCTCGTTTTCTTAACATTCTTACATCCTGTCATGCACGGACATCAATTTCTCTAACTCCTCACGTGGCCGACATTCAATATTTGTTTTATTTGATCGTGTCATTTCAATGTAAATACAAATTTAATATTACGAACTGTTGAGGTTTTTCTGAAAATCTTTACAAAAAATATATATAAAAGTTCCCATTACACTTACATTCTAAAACCTTATCGTGATAATGGTAAAGATATCGATTTCATCATTTTCAGTAAAAAAATCTACATAATAGTACATAAATATATGCCAGACGAAACAACTCCCCCCACCCTCCAAATTCCGGACCACTCCTTGATATTCTCATATAAATCATCCACCAAATCAAATTTCTAACACACATATTAGAGCTGAACCTCTGTAAGCCAGAAGATCCAAGTTCAAGGTTTTTAAGGGTATTTATAAAAGCCAGATAATACTATCAGAAGCGTAAATCGCATTATAAAATCGAGTGACTTTCTAGTTGATGTTCACAGATGTCGCCACTGAGATGTACGTGCAAATAAATACATCAATCATGTCTGAATTCGAATATCTATTTTCTTTGTTTTTGACACGGAAATAGCACGTATTTTGCGACGATTTTTTTTTTGTAATTTATGGATGGCTCGCTACTGATACTGAGCGATCGCCATATATGTAAGTGAATAATAGATTCCCACTCACTTCTGTTAGAAAGTCACATTCGCAAATTCTAAACAAATAGGAGATACCTAATCGCTCGTTTTCAATTAGACACAGTTGCCCAAACAATTTGTAAATAATGAAATGTCTCTTAGAACTATTGAAATCTATTGGATTGACGAAATGAATGGTTAAAGTTTTACGGAAAAGATTTAAAAAGGAAATATCCATTCAAAAATGGTATGACGGTATTTTGAGATGGAAAACTAAAGGAAAATTGTGATCACACAAGACAGAATTTTATTACAATCTAATCCAAGAAACATGGCGATCGTATTTTCCTAGAAGAAAACTAGAGGAATATGGCGATCGTATAAAACAGAAATTTCTTTGGAGAAAACTAGAGAAACACGGTAGTCGAAGAAAACAAAAAAATATTAGAGGTAAAATAAAGTTATTTGGCGATCGTTCAAGACAGAATGGTACAAAGACTAATTTTCATTTACCCTCAAATATTATACGAGGTTTACATGACAAATAACTTCACCATATTTTGTTAAGTTTTTTTTTAAAATAATATCGAATAAAATACTTAATCAAATTATATAGAATTTAAAATATAAAAAAAAATGCATTTTAACTAACTAATGATCACGCCGTCTCCCCGAAGGGGTAGGCAGAAAGAATGGACTGCCACACTTAAACCGATGCGGCACTCCATAATTCTCATTTGTGATGGGTTGCGAACCTCATCGCCACCAATCGGTATCTCCCCCGCACACTTCGATCGTCCAACGTTCACAAAATAAATTTAAAACAAATATTATAAAATACAATAATATAAAATAAAATACGAGGCATCTCCAGAAAGTAAGTGTACTGAATTTTTGTAGGTTACAATTTTTTTTATTTAAACAAAAAAAATACGTGGTTACCGTAGTACATATACAGGGTTATTGGTTATTGAATACATTCCTTCTAGGAGGTTGTAGGGGAGGTTATTTCCGATGATTTATGTCATGTAAGGCATTATGCAAAAGCGAACAAAGTTTTTTTGAAATTTATCGAGGTCATGTGTTTTCAAAATTTATAAAAAAAAAAATGTTAGTTATAATCAAACTTTAATTTTTTTATGAATTACTCAACAGCACAGGCATTTATTACCAACACAAAAACTAGATCTGTCTGTCCACATTAGGAAATACCAGACGGAAATATCAAACATTTTAATTATTTTAATTTACAAATTCGAAAACAAAGGCGATTTAAAAAAAATAATCACCCATAAATTTTAGTGCAGATTATTTGATAAACATCCACATATTTTTAGCTTTCAAACGAGGTATTTAAACTAAACATCGGTTCTAAGATTACAGAGAAATCCACATTACACAAGAAAAAGGTAGAAAATCATCTAATTACATAAATCATCAAAACATTGAATTATGTTGTTACACAGTTTTAATAGAGAGCAGTGTGAAGTTAAACGTGAAATCAATTCATTGTGGGCGCATCAGGCATAGCATAATAGGAGCTGTCAGAAAATTTGTTGGTTGAATGAAGTGGTATCGAACGGACCGTTTCTATATTGTGTCGCTGACTGAAGAACTACCACGTTGACAGAGACTAATCGAGAACAACTCTTATCATGTGTATGATGTAAAGGACAAGTAAAGCATGTTTCCGAAGCCATTTTCCTCAATATCAATCAACCATTTAAACTCCTACATATGCATGCCTTTACGCTTGAAGTCGGAGGACCCGCTCCGAGTATGACTAATGCTCTATAATGATCTGGATATAGTTTTCAAGACCACGGTCCTTATAAGTTTCGAACAATCGGTTAATAAACGAAGGCATATCTCATTATTATTGGCATTTCTCATCTGGATGACATTTAGCAACGTTTCCTGCTACACTAGCCGAGGCGAGCTTCCACGCAAAATAAACGACTTTAACACAATGCGTGATTTATTAAACCGAATAAATCAATTTGGAATAATAATGGCGCCTTAAGGGCAACATTACCAATTTCTTGGTCCATTATTTTTAAAGCAATAAATAAAACTTAGTCATGAAAATTCCTACATTTTAGCTTCTGTTCTAAAAAACATAAGATTGATATTGATTATTTTATTTATCATTGTTTTAAATTAAAGTGCGAAACGTTATATTAATAATTAATATCCACAATTGTTGATATATCTTAAAATACTTTACTTTTGTATTCGATCATTTAAAAAGTGGATTCAAACAAAATGAATAATAACGAATTTTTCTGAATTAAAACACTTATTTTTCACTTATGAGTTTATTTTTCTCGACATGTTTCGAAGGCTTACACCTTCATCATCGGGAGAACGATATAAACGATAGAGAACGATATAAGTTTATATCGTTCTCCCGATGATAAAGGTGTAAGCCTTCCAAACATGTCGATATAAATAAACTCAAAAGTGGAAAAAACAGTGTGTTAATTCATAAAAATTCGTCATTATGGCATTCCACAGTGTTAACGCCTTAAGTTTATCTAATATTAAAATGAATAATTTTTGTATTGAGAGCCTAAAATAATTTTTATTTATCATGACGTAGCTTAATCTTAATTAAAATCAAAGACTGTACAAATATGTTAAATCCATTAATTAAAATATGTTTTCATGGTGAAGTAATCAATATTGATATCTTCTTCTTCTTCGAGTGCCACGTCAAGTCCCCCCGACGTCGCTATCACCCTGGCGTAGGCTTCTCTGTCATGTGCCAGACGGAACAACTCCCCCACCACCCGAACTCCGGTCCATTCCTTGATATTCTGGAGCCAGGACATCTGGGGTCTTCCCATACCGCGCCTGCCCTCGATCTTCCCTTTTATGATGAGCTGCAGCAGATCGTATCTCTCGTTGCGGAGAACGTGTCCCAAACATGCCATCCTTCCAGATATTTAAATAACATTATTAAATGTTTTAATCATCTCTAATGCGTTTCTGGCATTATGTTGTATGTATACAACATTTTACTTGTACTCAATAGATGCCTTAAACATTTATGCTGTTTGTAATGTCTTTTGAGTAAATAAACTGATTTGATTTGATTTGATAATATTTGTGAAATGTATACTTATATCTGTATACGAATCCTGGATTTTCACCTGTGGGTGGTTATTTTGAAACACCGTTATTGTTCGTATTTTATTATTATTATGAGATTGTCGTGATAGCTGTTTCGCCAACCCATATTAGCATGATCATGTGTTACCAATAACCTGATGATCCCACATAGGTTGACGAAAGAGCTGTAGCGAGAATCTCTTGAAAATAAATTGTGATATGATGAAAAAAGTGTATGTTTTCTAGAATATTCATATGTTTTACAGAAGTAACGTGTTTCGCCTTGTTTGATTTAAAAATAAAATCTTTTTAAAATATCAACCCTATTATACTACAGGAAAAAATGTTCAAGGATGTAGGAGTTTTTATATCAATATTATGCATACAAACCAGGCATATTCTTGGTTGAGTATAATTTAAAATCGATTGAATTATTTTCAAATTGATATATTTTAGTTCAGCAGCGGGTTCAATGATTGCATAACGCCGCTAGCAGATATATTGAATTAAGACCTTGAGGTTATACGGTTTGATGGTAAATAAAGAATTCGTTTTCGTCGCGAGCGTCATACAATGTTAATGAACTTGAAGCGTACTCCTACACGATGCTTTATGAGTTCAGTGAGTATGGACAACGGATTAAATCATTTATTACCGAGGCTTGTGTACGCTCATTACGTTTGGTAATTCAAGGATATATACATTAAATAACGTTTCTTTTAAACGTAATATCTCTTTGTGTTTCTCAAGCTTTTAAGTATTGCAACCCCCTTCATATTTTTTTCTAATCAAATCGGTTTATTTTCTCAAAACATATTACAAACAAATATTATAGTTTAAGGCATTGAGAACAGGTACGATATAATATAAAGGGTATTTTTTTTTATCAAATTTAACCCTTAACGGACGTAAGTCACCTCTGACTTGACAACAGAACTTTGTCGTATGGCACATGTGAGGTGACACGATGAATCATGTTGAATCGTGTTGTCTGTGGAATCTGCGCGTAATAACTTTGTCAGTTGAATATTACATACCAATGGAGCATTAACATGCACAGTGCCTTTTTAAAATTAAATATTGATAGAATAACATATACAAAAACAAGCGTCCGATAAGGGTTAAAAAAAGCATTTTTTTTCACTTTAAACTTGGGTAACTCTTTGTTTTATGTCACTCGATGTAAATTTTATTTGATTTTGTGTTTTGTTTATCCCGTTTGTAATCGATTATGCATATTGATTAAATTGAATATTGTATTTTACTCAAAGTTTTACGAAATGATCAAACTTCAAGCACATCATCAAAAAACCGAATGTATTAATAATCCACAACTACAGTACACTTCCGATTTTCCGGGATGGATGGTGAAAAAAAATCCCGTATAATCGATTTCCCGGTTAATCCGAAAACAAAAATTCTCTCTTTTTATTAATGATGTCCCGTATAGTTATCACCAACATTATATTGATTCAATAAATATTTAACGGCTGTACCATTTCACCATTGAATTATTTTGAGTTTTTGTTCAATTGAAAGTACCTATGACTAGTTTGCATTTATCCATTATACCATTGACATAGACATTATAAATATAATACAAAAAACGCATGAGAGATGGTTCGACATTATTAATACAATATACTCTCTAAAGCAGAGGTTCCCAAACATTTTTGTGCCGTAGACTCCTTGCCGATTTTTTATATTCTGTGTAGACTCCCTGCTTTTATAATTGATTTTTCGAATTGATTGCTTAAAAAATTGATCGCTGCCGAATTCTACTGGCAGAAAGGCACTGTCCAGCTACAAAAAAATGCGTTTCAATATTTGGCTTCAATTTAGTTGAACCATTTCGTGGACCCCCAATTTTTTGTGCCAAACGGAACACCTCCCCTACCCTCCGAATTCCGGTCCACTCCTTGATATTCTCTAGCCGGGACATTTGGAGTCTTCCCATGATGAATTAATGAAAAATTATTCCAAACTACTTTAGCTATTACTTTAATTTATTATGCTGATGTTATCTGGTAATATGTTATAAGTAACACTTGATTTTATTAATAAAATATATTTCGTACGTGGGTCTTTTTATTTCCCCCTTAAATTTCATCACGACACCCCAGAATGAAAAACGATGCTCTAACTATAGCAATCGATAAAAATCATTGCTTATTTTCGTACTCAAAGTAATATCGGCTTTACAAATTCAAGGACACCTTTTAGAGTACAGTCGCTTCACCCTTAAAATGCTAAACACCAATAAATCATTGTCTGTAAAACCATCGAGATGTGCTAACGATCAACGTTGCCCAAAAATACTTATAATTGCTATAATTTAAATATTTTTTGTCCCACAAGTAGTGCATCTCGTTCATACGCATGTACGAACAAGCTAGAGCGAAAAGATAGCGCACAAGCGGTAGATGAAATGCGCGCTATCTATTTCACGCACGAATAATGAAACAATTTACCTGGTGACATTTCTAACTAGTATTTTGAAAATGCCAATGGGTTAAGATCAATTCCATTTTTATTTCGTGACATAATGCGTATGATTTAAACCTTGCTCTATTACCAACCCACTCAAATTAATAAACCTTAACCTTTGGAATATTTTTTTAATTGACGCTATTTTTTACTGTGACTTAGTGTATGATAAAGTAAAGTTTGACGACGCTCGTGGTAGTGTAATAAGAGCTGTGACTGCCACACTAAAGGTCCTGGGTTCGATTCCCGGCAATGTGATAATCACACTGTCTTTGGTCACGTAACAATAAATTGGCGATAAATAAGTTACCAATCACATGTCATCAGAATCAATTCAAATAACAACAACAAACCATCACACCGTTTTCTCGCAGGGGTAGGCAGAGAGAATGGACCGCCACACAACTGTATCCTGACACATCTATCTAGCTCCCGCCACATTCATACAACGAGTTATACACGCACGTCGCTGACCAACTTTAAAAAAAATATTAATGGTCACGCCATGTTTTCGACGGGTCTATCCCGACTCAGTACTCCATTAACATCGTTAACGTATTTTTTCGTAACCATTTTTTCAATATATTATAATAAATAGCTAAAAATAAATTGTATACAGTAAATGTATTCAAATGACCTGTTGCATATAAACAAAAAAAAAATCCTAACAATTCATAATACTATATCACGCATCAGCATCCACAAATCATCTGCAATCACTTAGGTTATTTGTTTCTTGCAATTAATGTAAACCGATAGAGATAAAGACATGCTTGGAACAAATAACACAAACAAAGCATGTTTAATGAACTTTATATTGCAATCTAAGCCCGAGGTTGTGTTTTTTCAATGACGTTCATTTTTTAAGTGGATCTACACAGATGTCAAATTTATTACGTTACAAAATATTATTTTAATCTTTGTATACAAACATCCGCCTCACAGCTGAATGTTTCCTGAATAGAACGTCACGTATTCAAAAACATAATTTGTGCGCATATACAAAAATCAAACTAAATTAAACGTTACTAATCTGTTATTTCATATTTTATGTTTTACACATTTCATATACAAAGGAAATGACCTTCATTTACGCTTTAAGCTAAACTTGAATGATGATTTTATATTTGAATAAATATAATTATACTTTGTATTACAAAACATTTTATTTTCACTTAACTCAGACATGTTTCGGCTACAAGTAACCTTTATCAATGTCTACAATTTTAACAATCAAATAAAACAGAGCGGCCACTTATATACTGAGCAGAAGAGACCAGAGCAATCAAGACCCTGTACGCGTCTAGATCGACTGGAGTAAGACCTCTAGGAAGGCCTAGATGCGCCTAATGGACAATGTTGATCTGGCTAGGTTGGGCGAATCGGACTGCTGGGAGCAAAAGGCGCAGGATCGAGGAGCTTGGCGGAAAATCATCAAGGAGGCTAAAACTCTTTAAGTGTTGTATGTCCATATGAAGTAAGTAAGGTCACTTATATACTAAATGGAGATCGCGTTATGTATAAAAGTGAGGGGTATAATTAGGATTGAGGGGAGAGGAGATGTCACGGGAACATATCGAGCATGGGAATTGAATTTAAATTGAATTCGTTATTTATTATATTTTCATTATTTTTAAGGCTTTATTAATTTCTAAAATTTCTAAATTGATTAAAGTTAGGTTTTTATTATTAATATTTCAATACCGTTTTCTTTATTAAATGTATGATTATTTTTAATTAAATGGTTAGCGAACTCCGAAAAAATGATATGATTTCATAAATGATTTTTTTGTATAAATAACTTCTTCTTCTTCTTAATGTAGGTTTTGTGGTCTGTTTCTGAAAAGGAATTGGTCTGTTACGACGTGGACTTCCAGCTGCCGATCCATCTCTTTTGTGGTCTGCCCGGGTCGTTTACCTTTGGGTTGACCGTTCTAAACAATGATTAGGAGTCTGGATGGATCCATACTCATCACTTATGCATACCAGTAACTTCTCCTTTGCCTTTCTCACCTAACGACATCCTCGACCTCGCAAATCTCCCTTATCCTTGAATTTTATCTCGTAGTGTCTTGTATTTCTGACGCTTTTAGCGCGTTTTTTATGATTGTGGTGTCCGCCTTGCACTCGATCTCATATGTCATGATGGGTCGCACACAAGTCTTATAAATTCTTACTTTGCTGCTGATCCTTATGTCAGAATAACTAGGCACTATATTTTTATTTACTTTTATTTTATGCCAGTATACTAACTAACTTAACGTAGTTTAGATTTGAACGAACGGACAAACTTGCAACTTTTTTTTTTTTAATATCCATTAAATCGACTAATACAAAATTATCCGAATTTACAATTTCTAAACAGTTCATCAATTATTTTAATATTAAATATAAATACCAAAATATAATGGATCTACAAAAAAATATATATTTTACCGAAGATATATTTTTTTTCATTATTCATATCCAATTCAATAAGCATAAAAAAATTCAATAACATATATTGTATATTTTTTAGGTAACCATCCATGTGATATGATATTTAATGATAATTTAAATAATAATCGTAGGTGGGAACAGATATCCCAAGACAGAAAATCTTAGAAGAGTTTAGAAGAGGACTATATCCAGCAGTGGAGTAAAATTGTCTGAAAAGAAGAAAGAAGAACAATCCATGCAACTATTCGTATTTAAAATAGATAAACGTAATACTTTTCATTCACGAGGAATATAATGAGTTACTTTATAATAGCCCTTGAACAGAATACAATAATGATTTCTCTAGAAAATGTAGGTGGAAAACGAGTACCTAAAGGGAACGCATAGATCTATTATCTGACAAGCCATTACGTTATATAAATCATTACATAAACTGTGTCATAAATAGCAGCGAGCAATTGGTTCAGTCTCTTGTGGGACGTAAAGAGACTAAAATATGTCTGTCACTGTTGGAAATTATGTATCTATCTAACAGGCGCCGCGCTCCTTTGTTCTCGCTGTTAATAGACGGTCCACTGCAGGACTAACTCGGAAGAAAATATTCAAGATCAGATAAATGTGGGCGGACATCGATTGGAATAATTCTATTAAAAGCTTACACATAAGAAGCACAGCTGAACCCATAATTATGATCAAGTTGCAACAGTTATAATAATGTAAAGTTTTTTTTTAATCCATACATTCTACGTTTTCAGCAATACACTAGTTACACAGTTCAAAAATAAATGAATATAAAAAGAATCACCTTGAAAAAATACGGCCAAAAACGTCTGTTTTCTAGAAGTTTTCTTATATTTTATGTGAATGTGAATATAATAAAATTATCAAATTAAATATGCGTTTATACTAATTCATATCAAATTAAATATGCGACGAATTGTCCGATGGAATTTAATTTAATAAAACACTTTGAAATTTTAAATTTAAGTTTACTATAATACTGTCAGGGGAACAAGTTCCAGAGTAATTTAGGAGACATTTTACATAAAATCAGATGAACATAGTAGAACATTATCATAGTTAATTAATTAATTAATTAATTAATTCTATGTACGATCGGGCTTAGTTCTCAAAACTATGATAATTTAAGTTCACAAGTGGTTTTAAGCTCGATTAGTCTTAATTTTAGCATTTTTATTTATCTTATAATGAAACTTTTACAGTCATTTGAAATAACTGGATGTTCGTGAAGTTGTTGAAAACATTTTGATTTTTCATATGTGTTATGCTTTATAAAATTAACGTACTGCATACAACATAAGTGCTGTTAACACTTAATCAAATAGAAATGTTTATTCATCGTGACATTTTCCAGAAGAGTTTAAATTTTGAAATAATTTTTAAACATGTTAAACCAAATCATAAATATGAATCCCTTAGCATTACATTTAAAGAGATTTTATCTAATTCTCAATGATGTAGGTTTTATCCCTTGTACTATGGAGCTATACGACAACTATATCAGAACATAATGTCACGATCGCATATAATACCGATGTTTAAAGAATCTAAAAGTATGAATAGACGAGATTAAAATTGACAGACGTGTAAGGTGATTAAATAATCTTAAATATAATTTGGACCCATAGAAATCAGTTGCATCTTAAATTTCAACCTTGGTGATTCTAAACTTATTGTTAAAACCAGGAAGAGAGATTATCACGGCGATGACATCAGATATCCTGCAGTCCAAGTTTGTAACCGGCCAATCCATATAAGGCAGTAGGGCGTAAAAGGATCAACCACCGAAAGGATTCGTCGACTCGTGGGCGAGACGTCAACTTGGTTCGTTGCCTTCAGATGAACTTAATAACAAAATGTAAAGTTAATAATAAAAAATATATATTGAACAAAACCTGTTTTCCACTTCTGGTAATTGTACGATCCTGGATGGTCATGAAGTAGGAGTTGCTTGATAGCTTTTTTGTGTATGCAAACACTGGATTTTAATTAAAATAACCTTTGCAAATTACATATATACATGCTAGTTGTCTACTTAATTTAAGGGTAGCGGAGGCGGTGGTGGATATATATACAATATTAAAAGCGAGCATTTGTTCAAAGTAATGCGCTTAAATTGTGCTAACGTAGGCGATAATTTACGTAATATAAGATGTTATCAGTACACCGAGTTGGCTTTGTAATTACATAGATTAGATTTTTTTATAATGCCTTTATATATGCACTGATGCTAAAAAAAATCATGTTTAAAACTATAAACGAACGTAGGTGTGGGAAGTGCCCATCGTTTTTTAAATAATAAACGGTAATGACCTTTAGTAAGACAAAAAGATATTAAAATAAACAACGTGATTATAAACAAAAAAAAACGTATTATGCATTCATTACAAAATGGACACAAGATTTGACGATACGTAGGAGAAACAAATTAATTCTATAACCTTCTAAATGTATCTCTTATTATTCTACTACAGATTAACCTAAGAAGCATAGATAACAAATACCCGCATAACCATAGTGTGTGCCTACTTACCTCATATTATTAAAACAAGAATGAATTCGGTTCTCAAGTTTTGCAAAATCTTGAGAAAATTATTGCGCTCCATTTGTTCTAAGATAATTACCTGAGAAATATGAAGTTATGGCTGAACGGAATAATGTATAAACGTGACTGCACTAGTATTCGTTTTGTTTCGTAATACGTATATTGTAACTGGCAGAAGAAGGATGAGAGCAGAATAAATAGGTAGAAATACGACCCCTTAGACGTATGTGTGAAAAACAAGATAGATTTTCAAATGCTTATATCAGGATGGAATGTAGAGCGTAAGGAAGCACATTGAACAAAATTATGAAAGGATCACTGCGTTGGTTTGGACATACGGAACGCATTGATGAAGAAAGAATGGTTAAGAAAGTTAACTGTGAGAATGGATTACAGAGTTGAGGAAAACATGTCATGACCAAATTAATCAAATATTAAATGTAGGGCATGTTAGAAGTTGGAACCATCGACGAACTTATATGACTCGCTGTATAAATGTGGAGGAAGCTAGATTGGATCTATAATGAGTAGTGTGGTGGTCCATTTTCTCTGCCTCCCTTCCGGAAAACGGCGTGATGATTTGTTTTTTGTTATCTTGTATTTTTTCATCTTAACCCCATTGATTTATTGTTTCTTGAAAAATGATGTAAAATTCTAAACTAACTAACTAACTAACCATCACGTCGTCTCCCCGAAGGGTTAAGCAGAAAGAATGAACTGCCACACTTTAACGGATGCGGCACTCCATCATTCTCTTAACGCCCCCGCGGGAAACGCGGTGTGATGGGTTGTGAACCTCATCGCCACCAATAGGTATCTCCCGTTAAATTTCATATTAATTGTATTATGGAATTTAACTGGAGATGCCTAGTTTAGTAAACAATGCAATTGAAAACGTATGCCTTCTAGAAGTTTTATTATATTTTATGGGAATGGCACGTTTCGCCTTGCCAATGAATTATCAATATTTGATAATGCCTTAGCAAGGCGAACATGGCATTTCCATAAAATATAATAAAACTTCTAGAAAACATACGTTTTCATTCGTATTAATCACATCCCCTATTTCAATAAAATTCAATATTCATATCGGGAACGACATTCAGAAACAGAGTAAGAAATTCTGAAATAAGAAAGATCTGCAGTGTGGAAGATGTTGTGCGATGGAGAAGACTGAGAAGACGCTACCAAAGAGATCATCTTGAAAGAGCATGTTCTGAAAGAGTGATAAATATAGCCGCAAATAAAGTACAAACAGGAAATCGACCTCCATGAAGACCACCGAAAAGATGGCTAGACAGTCGGACATCCCAGGAACAGGCTCCGAGAAATAACAGGACGCAGTCCTAAATAAAGCAGTAGAAGGAGATGAAGTTTAAATATCTACACTCAGAAAGGGTGCGTGTATTCCGAAACATGTTTGAAAAGTGTAAAAATAGTGTTGTGAAAATACAATGTTTCCAAAAAATCTTAAGTACTTTGTTAGTGTTTTTATACATCTTTAGTAGTATATAGAAGGCTGAGTCACGAAGTAATAAAACGTAGCGCAATACTTTAAAACAGAGCTCGTATTAACCTTGATAAATAGAGCGATATTCTTGAAACGTGTTATTTGTCGGCAAATCACGAAAATGCGGAGGCAGTAAGGATTGCTCGCTGTCCTTACCTACACAAATCTGACTAGAATATTATATCACGAGTCAACAATGAAAACCCACAAGAACAAACAAAAACAGGATTTAAAATATCACGATAAACATTTGTCACAATAACCATAGATTAACTGGCAATAACGATATTTCCTGAGGTGGTAGGCAGAGAGAATGGATCACTGGACTCTTCTATCTTTACATACCTCTCGAGACTTCTCTACACCTGTACATCGTGATAGGCATATTAGTCATCGTTTATGATACATTTATTTGTAATGTGTGATCAATTCGTTAGAAAAAAGATGCCAATCAATTAAATTCCTAGCGTGGTAAAGAAAGCAGACCCCGAGTAACGGGAAGACTCGAAAAGAAAGAATAGCAAAAAAGTAATCTTTCACGATTGATAGAGGAAAGATCTTGTTATTTTTTATAACCTAAGACAGTATCAGCATTGTATTTATTATTTATAAATTAATCTTTATTGTATGTCTTATTGATTATTTTTTAAATGCATTGTATATTAATTAATACATGCCTCAATGCATTAGACAGATTTGTAAACAATATTTAGGTATTTATGACATAAAACTCCATATCGAATAAATATACCTATGGATAAAAAAGATTAATCGAATTTCAGGCAAAATATGAAAATGAGTATGGTCCCTAAAAATATAATTAAAAAATAATAAATGTTATTAAAAATACAAAGAGCTTGCAAACATTAATATGCTTTAATAATTTAATCTAATAAATATGAAAAAAATATTTATTCAAAAGGCCAAAATAATTTTCAAATGAAGCTTTGATTTTATATACTAATTGATTCGATGATAGTAAAAACGAAACAAAATTTCGTTTAACTTGAAGTTAAGAGTAATATATAATAAAATAATAAAAAGCTTGTTTTTAACATTACCGTAATAGTTATTTTCATATCTGCTTCAGAATGCAATTGAGATAATTGATTTTCCAAGGTGCAAAATAAAGAGAATTGTAATTAACATTAACAGCTGCACATGTATAGTATATATTACGAGGACTTAACCATAATACAGTAACATTATTATTACGAATCCAATTCTATAATCTAATTACGTTATAATCTCGTTATGAAATTGCGTACTTACGTTGTTCGCAGGTAATAGAGAATAACGTAACAGCACAAAAAACGTGCGTATTGTATTGAAGGAACCCAGTCGTGCACGGAGCAACCTTGTTAGGAGAAAAATCATACAATTGTTATGAATAGAATCTTAACGCTCGCTAATTTCTCTTCCAAGCGTTTAAGCGACGGATCTAGCTCATCCCGCGAGGCGAAATGTATCTGCGAAATCAATAATCACCAAAAGATTTCTCAATAACTGAAATGTACACGTAGTCTGATCTATTTGAAATGAAGACGTTGCAATTTGCCAATAGTTAATTTACGGTTTTACCATTTAGTTAGGAGTACACTAATGGGTTTGAACACGAAACATCAGCTCAGAAAATAAATCAACTAAATCTCTTTCTCATATTCCAATATAACGCAACTTTAAATGTTTTTCTTTGATAAGTCAAAATTGGTGTTTACATTCTAGAATAAATGAGTCGTGAATTCATCAATGAAAGCTGGAAATACTAATGCCTTCACCGGAATTGATTTATGATTTTCAATGAGCAAGAACTTCAAGCGATGTGAAAACTAATTTGAATTTATGAAATGAAATGTTGAAAGTCTCTTATGAGCGAGAACTTCTAGAGATGTGAAAACTAATTTTAAAGTCAAAACGGTTAAATTCTTATTGGTTTAACTCAATTATCATTCATGTGCTAAAATAAATGCATCGCAACTTCATTTATACCTCAATGCATTGGGCAGATTTGACATATTAAGTTATTGATTGTTTCATAAACAATGACATAAAACTCCATATCAAATAAATGTATTGATTAAAAAAATACATACTTTTGTTTCAACAAGAGTTACGTATATTATATTTTAACTCTCTAACTTTCAAGTTATAAAAATAACACTGCTTAGTATATGATAACAAACATTAAAATCAGAACGGTTATGTTCTAGTAGATTTAATTCATAAATATAATAAATATCTTGAGCTGTTTTGGTGGTGTTGATTTCGTCTTCTTTCCATTTATAATCAAACCTTGATAGAGTACTTTGCCAATTTTTTTTAGTAAGAACACATGTAAAACTAACTAACTAGCCAGCACGCTGTCTCCCCGAAGGGGTAGGCATCTCTTGCTTCCTCAACATTTATATATCGTGTCATGCACGCACGTCGATTTCTCTGACTCCTCACGTGGCCGACAATCAGTATTTGATTATATATTTGATCGTGTCACATTTTCCTCAGTTTTCCTCTATTTCTAGTTCCATTTACATGGTTAACATATACTTTTTTTAAACATTTTTTCTTCATTCATTATTTCCTTGTGTTCCTTTCATTATTTTGTTAAAAACACTTTCATTCGCACGGCATTTACTTCTTATATTTTCATTTGACACCTACCATACGGAGATTTTTTTCACATTTATCTAAGAGATCTCATTTCCACTCATTTGTTCTACTTTCATCCTTCTTTTGCCAGTTCCATGTTTCCCTTCCATACACAAAGGTCGTTACAAGAATAAACATATATTCCGAAATTTTTTAAGATTTAATTTTCTCAAACAGCATGCAGGCAAAAGATATACTATTTCAGTATCAGAATTGCGAAATCGGAAGTTAGTAATTATCCCTCGATAGATAAAGACAAAGAAATCATTATTCATTCCAACTAGACAAGCCATTGTTCCCATCTACCCTATAATAGAATTTGAAGTATGTTTCGGTTTTGTTATCAATATTTTTTTAAAAAGAAACAAGGAAAATACATTGACTTTAACAATTGTAATTGCCACTTTAAAATACCCACTACTTCAAAGAAAAAAAATGGTTTC
Organism: Lepidostoma basale; assembly: GCA_022606425.2. Lineage (NCBI taxonomy): Eukaryota > Metazoa > Arthropoda > Insecta > Trichoptera > Lepidostomatidae > Lepidostoma > Lepidostoma basale. The sequence continues at coordinate 755,235 of JAHDVF020000860.1, read as the reverse complement.
TAATATATTTAAATCTGACACTCGCTATATTTAAACATTCGATTTTTGCTTTATTTAAAAAAAAGACAATTAACATAACGGTTTTCCGTAAATCAAACTTTAAAGCTGCCCCTTTTGTGCTTATTTATAATGTGATAGCAGCGTTTGAAATTATATAATACAATGTTTTACCACACAAACCTCTAAGGCATCTCATCTCTACCTCATTTGGTCAGCTCTCAATCTTCTTTCATTCGTAACTATAGGTATGTATTTGTTATATCAGGGCTCCCTGACGTTGACTATCACCCGGGAGTAGGCGTTTCTGTCCCTGGCAGCTCGAAACAACTCCTCGACGCTCCTCAAGCCAGTCAGATGGAGCCAGAAGATTCGGCTCCTTCCAACACTTCATCGACCCTCTATTTTCCCCTCAATGATCAGGTGCAGCAATTCATATTTTCCTCCCTTAATATTCTCTTCTTCTTCCTCTTAGTTTTGGTCGTATCTCCATCTATTCGGCGGCCTTCCTGGTAATCTCTTGCCGCTTGGGTTTTCATCCTTAAATTTTATTGCAATTCTTCTATTCTCCGTGCGGTCCACGTGGTCTCTCCAAAAGTGCCTTCTGCTTCTTCTTCATCTCACTATGTCTTCAACACCACAGACAGACCTTATCGTTTCATTTCTGAGCCGATCTCTGAGGGTTTTGCCTGCGATGGAGCGTAGGGTTCGCATTTCTGCTACTCTAAGAAGGTTCTTAGTTCTATTGGTATCGGCTCTGACCTCTATTCCATACGTTATGATGGGGAGAACGCATGCCTTGTATATCTTGACTTTACTTTCGGTTAACATGTGTTTGTTCCTCCATATGGTGTCGCGCAAGCAGCCAGCCACGGCTGTCGCTTTGTTGGCTTGTGCTCGCACCTCGTCATATAGGTCACTGTAGCTACCGATCTCTATGCCTAGGTAAGTTTGACCATCCCTTAATCACAACAAAAAAATGCCACATTACGGGCTTTAATATTGCCCAACAATTCTCTATCAGCTCTAGCAATCTGGAGAACATTTATGTTGTTGACTATATAGGTTCAAGTATTTAGTATTATAGCTATAATTTCCACTTAGCACAAAAAACAACAATATAGCCGTAAATAATACACTCGTCTGAGATTCGCGATAGGGATCAAGCGACAATCTTACGAAACGGCTGTTTTGATTTTTGTTTTACTGCAGATTCCGAGATAAAGATTTGCTTTGAATAATGTTCTCGCCAGTGGCAGTGGGTCGTGGCATTGGCCATTGTTCATACATCTGATAGAGCAACCGATTCTTACCATTCATATGTTAATTCCACCGCATTCAGAGGGAATGAAAGGAAAGATTTACGGTACTCATATTTAAGTGAAAAATTTCATACATTGTTAGTATTTGAGCTTGATGCATTATCACCTGTATTGTTATCGTTAATAGCAGGCCTGCATTAGACTTATACAATGGAATAATTTATTAACGTGTGAATAATGTCTATTTATAAGTAGTACGAATATTCTTTTGAAGGGTACATAAATAACGTAAAAAAATACTTAAACATTTGAAAATTTTATAAGATTGCAGAATATGTCGTCCTAAAATGACATATATGGAATAGAAACGAGAGCTGACACCATCAGAACAAAAAGTCTCCTATGAACCACTGAAATGAAGACTCTCCGATCCGTTGCGGGAACGACACTCCGAGACAGAATAAGGAATTCTGAAATAAGAAAGATCTGCAATATACAAGATGTCGTGCGATGGGGAAAACTGAGAAGACGCTATTGGAGAGATCATGTGGAAAGAGCATGTTCTGAAAGAGTGATCAATATAGCCGCAAATAAAGTACCAACAGGAAATCGACCGGCAGGAAGACCACCTAAAAGATGGCAACATTAGAGTTACAGTTAGACATCTGTATCCCAGGAACAGGCTCCGAGAAATAACAGGACACAGTCCTAAATAAATCAGAAGAAGAAGAAGCAGAATCTTAAAAAGCAGGCGACTCCGTCCAGAAAACGGACCAGCGACCAAGAGGAAGTGGTAGACTTAAGTTGGCATGAATGGGACTTATTCAAAAGAGTCTCAAAAGACGCCACCCTGGAGAGATAGTCCTGGAGACGTCATAAGAGAAGAACTGACTTCAAGTATATGGGATATGGCTAGGGAGAATAAGAGAAGATTCTGTCCACTGCTGAACATAGGCCTCCTCATACTTCCAATATATTCCTATCTTGCGCGTTCTGCATCCAGTCACCAGCAATAAAATTCCCTTATATCATTATATCGCGTGGTTTACTCTCCTTCAAAATTCTTTCATCTTCCAGAGGTCTCCATTCCAATTCCGTATTAGTCCATCATTGGTCGTTTTATTTTAGCTACCTTCCGACGACATCTGTCATTTCAGTCATTTTACATATTTCAGTGTTTCTTACCCGGTCTGAGAGTTTTAAATGTAGCATAATCAAACATGTTTTCTCTGTGCTACACGGAGCGCGGAGCTTCCTTATAGTCGATTTGGTGGGTGTAAGGGTTTCTGTTCTATATGTCAATACTAGAAGTACGCATTGGTCGTATATTCTGCGTTCGAGACTATGGGGAATATTGCAGGTGACGGACTTCTTCAGATTGTCATATGCTGCCCACCCAAGGAAATTTCGCTTTTGAAGCTCAGCAGTCTGGTTGGTAAAATATTGTGGCCGAGATATTTATAAGATAGCTCTACCAACTGGTAATTCAATTGGCAGGTTGCTTTTATTGTGTGGTAGATAAAACAACAATCTATTTGAAATATTCTTATGTAATCGTAATTGCCATTTCCATTAAGGATCATTGCGCCTTATGCAGCGCATGAATAGTGAAATTAAAGATAAACATTTTTTGTAAAATATTTGCATTTATCATTTTATGAGTACATTTTACTACTGAGTTTGTAAATCTCGATTTGTATAAAGTTTGATGGCCCCAAATTGGAATACGCTAACTTAATTAACAAGTTTTTTTAGAATAGCAGTTTGGTTATGTGACTATTTTTGGAAAAAGGTATCAAACAGTGTCTTCAAATATAGCAGAGCTTTATTTAGAAATTAAAATGAATATTTTTTGTATCAACGAGTAAGTCTACTTGTAAAAATAAAACATATTTGATATTTAATTAGATGAGATTACAAGAAGCCTAACAACGGTAAGGGTAAAGGCACACCGAAGTGCTTTGTTAAGTGCTAATACAGGTGATTAGTTTTTCGCCATAGTCACGAAGCGTGAAGCAAAGCGTTTAGTGTGGCCATATCACGAAAGCTACCTATCACTAAGTAAGTACCGAGCAAGGATCCTTCCTGTGTGGCCGTTACCCAACTAACTAACGATTATGCTGTTTCCCCATAAGGATAGACAGAGAGCTTGCTCTGGACTCATATAGCGTTTCACGCAAGGAAAGATTTTTTTAAAACAAACATTTACCATGTCAATTTAATATTGCCAAATTTTATCTTTTGTTTTCTCCGATTTCGTGCTCCAAACCAATTCCAATTCGTTTTTTTTTCTTTTGAGATTATTTTCCCTACATATTTCGAAAATGTAATAGTTGCTTCATTGAAAGAACAATATAAACTAAAAAAAAATGTTGGCTGAAGATTAAAATATAATTAAATCGTAGAAACATGTCGAGAAAAAAAACTCTAATGTAGAAAATAAAAAACATTTTAATAATAAAAAAAAATAATCAAACTTCACAATGTTGATGCCATCTTTTTCATATTTCATACCCAATTTAAAAATTTATACTTTGTTCTACTATACTTTTTAACCGATCGCGAAAATCAGATGCAGCGTTCACATTTAGATTTTTAGATTTAAAACACGTCTTAATGCGCCCTTGAGGTGATTACATCACAAAAACGGCGCTTTAAAAGTTAGCATATTATTATTATTATTATTATTAGCTTATTCAAAATTAAGTTAAAGCATTTAAATGAAATAGAATAACATACAAAAGTGCGGGTGATTTATTTATTTGGGATAATATTTGAAAACTCGTTTATATTTTTATTTGTTTTAGATATAATTTTGAATTTTGAATTTCCCATTATCCGAAATAACTAATAGGGAAAGAGTCAAGGACATAAGGAAATTAAATCCTTGCATTACCAATGAGGATGTGTATGCATAATATATAAGTAAAATAAGTTGATCCATTATGATAGAATTTTATGAATATACAAGAAATATGGAATGAATTGCAACGAATGCAACTACTCGTATAACTAGAGATTCTAGAAATTCTTTGGAAGTTTTTATCGACAGACAAGACGCCCCAGATTCTACATATGGACCTGTTCCATGTTCTTACGGAGGTTAACTTAGTATTGATTTTGCTAGATTAATTAACTAGTTGGAGAGTGTTGTGAAAGATACTACTTAAAAAAAACAACTACTAATGTGTATGGACCTAATTAGTACAGTAAATATACTTGTATTTTCTCAAACACTTGATCATTAATTGCACTCTGAAAGTATATTCTTGAATAAGTAGAAAAACGTGTTTTCAGACATTGGAATTTGATTCTAAATTTAAATTTGAAATATCTATAACTGGCATTTTATTTAATAAGTAACTATTAAAGTTTCTAACTATTAAGTGCTTCATACTAGTAGAGAAATGTTTTGTTCATCATATGTAGTAAGATTATTGTTTTATTGATGAAAGTATTTTCAAATATTATATTTATTATTTGTCACGGCCGCCTTCCTTGTCTGCCTTAACGGCCCCATTTAGCCCTGGACATACTATCGCCCCCATGGAAAGATCCACCGCTCATGGAAGCTGGTACCCCCCCTTTGAGAATCTATGATCTAAAAGTTATGTGTATTATGTTCCGCTAGTGAGTTAATGCTCGTAGAAATACGTATACCGCGGTAATTCATTTAACACGATCGATTAAGTTATACAATTAATGTATTCAAAACTGTCAAACGTCTGGTATTATTATTTTCACGCTATTTTTGTACTAGCGAAAATTACATAACGCTTTTATATGAATAGTATTAACTTTTGAATAATTTCTACTGCCAATTGGATAGCGTGAAAAATAATATATTTCGTATAAGAGGATTTACCTTCTTCGGAACATCAGCATACACATAAATTAAACGAAAGTTCAGATGGTGAAAACAAGAAAATAAATATAAAGAAACGTTTTTATTTTAATGATTCAAATGTGACGCAATATTTAAAATGGTAAAAGTACTTTTAAACATTACTTGATGATGTCATTATAAATTATTTTACTTACTTAATTTCAGTCATCAAAACGTTGTTGAAAGGGTCATATGTCAATTGTGTAAGTCACCAATCATGTGTCTACATACCTGAAACAAAAGAAAAATTCGTAAGCATTTGTTTACTAATATACATAGGTACGAGTACTTACATAATAAAATAATATTTTTCAAACATTAGTAGATATAATTGTTTGTTTACTTAGTAAAATATCATGTTTATTTTATTTAAGAAATCCATTTTTTTGTTGATTTGCAACGTTTCTTCAAATAAATCGACAATAATTTATTTAAAACTCTCCAACATATTTTTAAGATCAAATATTTCATTGGATATTAAATGAGGAAATAACAAACTAAATGTTAATATTATAAATATTTCATATGATATAAAGATTCTTGAGTGACAATAACAACAACAAACCATCGTGCCGTTTCCCCGCAGGTGTAGGCAGAGAGAATGGACCGCCACACTACTCTATCCTGACATACCTCTCTAGCTTCCTCCACATTCATACATCGAGTCTAACACGCACGTCGATTCTTCCGGCTTCTGACTTGACCAACCTTTAATATTTGATTAATTTGGTCATGCCATGTTTTCCTCGGTCTACCTCGACTCCTTACTCCACTTACATCGATTATATTGTACACTTATACATTTCTTATACACTTACATGAGTAACCCTATTATTATTTTATTCATAACACTTTCATTTGCCCTACATTCTCTTCTTATACTTATTTTTGACAGTCTATCAGATACAGATTTACATACATTCATCTAAGAGATCTCAGAGATCTAATTTCCACTGCATTTATTTTATTTACTAGCGCACATTCCGTATTTTATTAACTCCAATTAATACTATGCACGACCTTACAATAATATTGTAATTGAAAAAAATATTCCTGGTTTAATTGATACGAATGAAAACATCTGTTTTATAGAATTTTGATTATATTTATGGGAATGCCTTGTTTCGCCTTGGGTATTATCAAATGTCAAAAGCTTTTGATAATGCATTTACAAGATAAAATATGTCATTCCCAGAAAATAAAATAAAAGCAACAAAAAAAACAGATGTTTACATTTAAAATGGAGCTTTACGTCAAAGTTAAAGAAACAATTAACTCCTGGATTAGTTTCAATTTCACTTCACCACGTTTCATGGAAATCAAACAATTACATCAAATCCATCATGTTGCATACGAAATGTTAATAAATAAATGTTGCCTTTCAATCCTAATTCGATACGCCACGTTAAATGTCTGTGATTTTGCAGCATTCAACCTCCTACGCCAAAGTTACGCAACCACTTCACTTTTCCAATATTAGAATCACGACACGTACACCAATAATTATTCAATTTAGTCGAACCGATTGGCTCCGGGTTAGAAGAGTTGAAAATACCACAAAATCGTCGATCACGAGTTCGGAGCTAATGAGAAGAGCTTGAAAACAATAGCTTAATTGTAGTGAAATCAATATCAAAGTGAAATGTGATTATATTAACTGCCGCCTATTAGTGAGTTCTACGCCAATTTGTTTAAGTACCTATGAAGAAATGACTTGATTAACGAAATTGCTTCCCACAACGTTAACAAGAGGAAATTGTTATGTGTTCAAACATAATAATTCTTAATCCAAGTTTGCGAATACATGAATAAACAACTGCTAAAGTAATTGTTCTTATTTATTCGAAGTCGGCCATTTTTAGGAAATATCAATACAGTTAAATGAATGTGAAAGAGGATAGAAAATTATCATATTATTGTATACATAAGGATAAAAAAAAATTGGTGGTTTAACCCAACATTACTTATCCTAGGAAACGGCTTGATTGTAAGTTTATTAGTAAAAAATATACTTGAGAAGAAAGATTTAAAAAAAAAAATAGTAATAATAAACTTTATATTTTTACAAGACTTTATTTCGAACAAACAAAAAACAAGAATTTATCAATGAAAGCGAAAATGGCCGTTCAAAATGGAGTTCCGGTCCCAACCCTTATGTATGGAAACAAAGCATGGAACTGGCAGAAGAAGGATGAGAGCAGAATAAATGCGGTAGAGATGAGGTCCCTAAGATGAATGCGTTTAGAACAATGTTCGACAGAATCTCAAATGCTGATATTAGAAAGGAATGTAGAGCGAAAGAAGGTATTATGAAGAAAATTATGAAAGGATCGCTGCGTTGGTTCGGACATACGGAGCGCATGGGTGAAGAAATAATGATTTGAAAAGTATACGTTAACGATGTAAATGGAAGACGGAGTCTAGGAAGGAAGACGTGCGTGTATGACTCGCTATATAAATGTGGAGGTATGTCAGGATAGAGTATTGTGGCGGTCCATTCTCTCTGCCTACCCCTGCGGGGAATCGGCGTGATGGTTTGTTGTTGTTGACTTTAGTTCACTTTTCGCAGACATTTTTCGGTCGTGACACAATATTTTTCCATGCAGAAATTTTAATTAATTTTAACCTCGATGCAAAATTTTTAAAAAAAATGTGCAATGAAGGTTGTATCACAACCAACACATGTCTTATTTATATAGATTTAAATAAATATTTTGATAAAGATATTTAAAAAAAAAACGTTGGTTTTAATGCAGACTAATGCGCTCATCAACAAAAATATTGAAAAATCTGTATAATTTATCAGCAAAGTGCTTAAATGTTTTAATTAAATTTGTGCTCGCTTCTTAATGAATTTTTAATTATGAAATGACCGAAGGACGTGTCTAATTTAAGACCAGCAATAATCGAATTCGCTTTACCCATTCTAGCGGACGCTATATTTTCGAAAATGGCTAACAGCAGCCAGCGTTCGTGAAACTCCGTACGCGACCGAGCATGACCGAACTTTGCCGGAAGAATTTTTGCGCCTATTATTCGGAAAAGCCGCGCGGTGGCGTCCATAATCGAGAACAAAAGACTTACAAAAACTGTTCCGTATTCAAATATTGTTTTATCGCGGGAATAAATATTTACTTTAGTACCAACTTGGGCATGTTGAAGAACCGAATTTGACACATGTAAATTGATTTTATTTTAACTTGATTTATTGACGTGAATTAAAAAATGTTCCATTTAACAGGCAGCTAACTGTTTACCTGTTTTTTAAGTTATTGTCAGTGAAGTATTTTTTAATATATATTTTCCGGTTTTATTAAAAAGTTTGGGTTATGTAACGATTTATACATTATTACAAAAAAAAAAACGTTTTAAAATACATTTATGTCATTTTAGTGAGAAGGACTTTCATTTTAATTATTTTCTTATTATTATTATTATTATCGAAACAAACATTAAAAAAACATAAAACTGTTAATATGATAAATTTAATAATCTTAGACGGTGCGAATGATGGTGTTGTTAACAACATAATGAAAGGATAATTAAGATGGTTTGGACACATGGAAATAATGAATGACGAAAGAATGGTAAAAAAAGTATATGTTAACGATGTAAATGGAACATGAAATAGAGGAAGATCGAGGAAAATTTGGCAAAATCAAATATTGAATGTCGGCCACGTGAGGAGTCAGGTAAATCGACGCGCGTGCATGACACGATGTGTGAATGTTGAGGAAGCTAGAGAAACATGTCAAACAAGAAAAGTGCGGCAGTCCATTTTTTCTGCCTGCCCCCTTTGGCGAGACGGCGTGATGATAAGTTTGTTAGTTTTTAGACAATTAAACTCACTTTTAAAAAGTATTTATTGAAATTATTGTATACGTAGAATGACAATATAAAATTACATTGTAACACATTTTTATCACTAAAATAATATGCATCATAAAAGACGAGAAGGAAAATTTGAGCCTATGTCAATGATTTTTTATCATGTTTTTTCAACATACTAGCAAGGCAATGTTTTTCTAGATATAATTTTTAAAATAAACTTGACATTATGACATACAATGTTTATTTTCGGATTAATAAGTGGAACACAAGTTACAGCTGGCATAATTATAGCAAGAAAAGTATACCAAATATCCCAAAGATAAACGCACAACATAGTTATCCGTGAGGCAATGTGATGATTTATTTCTACTGGCGGGTGTCAGAGAAACGAGATTTAGATAAACCAGAAGCCAAATTCAGTCCTCTCAATCGAATGGACATTTCTCAATAACTAAAATATCTGACTACCGTACACCAACACAAAATGTATCAACCCATTAATCCAATACTTTTCATTTTGTTTTGATTTTTAAATAAAAATTTAATAACCGCTTAAAATAAACTTATTATTTATTTACTGAGTAATAAGATCACACGTTTTGTCAAAGTCAAAATTTATAGAAATGACATGTTTCGCATTTCTAAGGCATTATAAAATCATTATATATTATTCAATGTGGAAGTTATCAGTTTAACAACTTTACTCAAAAAGCAATAAATAAATAAATTCAGTATCCTATATTTTTAAGGGATGAACAGTGTTAAATTACATATTATGTTTTTATGTGATAAATCACTACATTAAACACTTTGAAAGATATAATGTTTTTCTTCTATATTCGCCATAACTTTGTGTTGTAGATGTTCAATGTTTCTTTTATTATATACTCAGCATACAACACCCACTTTATTAAAAAAAATTAATTACTTGTTGTTTCGGACACACAAGCCCTTCATCATATTATTTAAATATAAATATTAAAAATATTAACTAACTAACTAACCATCACGCCGTTTCCCCGAAGGGGTAGACAGAAAGAATGGACTGCCACACTTTAACCGATGCGGCACTCCATTCTTCTATTTTCGCCCCCGCGGGAGACGCGGGGGCCCGCGGGAGACTATCGCCACCAATAGGCATCTCCCGATAAAAAAATATATTAAAAATATTTTATAAAAAATTCACAAATGTGGTCAGTTTTGACAGATATTCAAGGTAATTCCACGTATGGCTCTTTCTCTCAAAATATAAATTTGTAACGAACATCAATGCTTTTTTAATTTAAAAAAAATCTAATATAATATCTTTAATGGCGCTATTGGTCTCGCCATTATCAATGCTCATGTTTGATGATTACGTTCATGACACTCCTAAATAAAATAACGCTCAAAATCTTTTGATGTCACATTGATCACATTCCAATTAGACAAAACATTACTTGACTCTGATTATATCATAGAATAAACACATACAAAATTTCTAATGATCACAAAAAATATATATACTATTATATTTGATTTAAGAACACCCCATAAAGCGTATGCCCTATAAAAATGACGTTGGACATTAATGGGTCAAATAGATTTGTAAATACAAAGTGAACAAATTATATTGACTTGTAATATCCGTTACACTTCTTTCCGCTCTCGTAATACCTGGGTATGTAGCTACTAATAACTTACAAGAATAATGTCCAACGTGTCATGTTTCGATTTGCTTATATTAAAAAGTTCATGCTATTAGAGTGTGATATATTAATCATTAATTATTATTCGTACTTGACATGAAAGAACTTGCACTGTATTTCCATATGGCTAAAGAGAGCTTAAAACTAAATTTACTGTAAAAACGTTTCAAATTATTATATATCTACATTCAAGCAATGGTGGTCTTGTACCGACCCTTATGTATGGAAGCGAAGCATGGAACCGGTAAAAGCAGGATGAAAGTAGAATAAATGCAGTAGAAATGAGATCTCTTAGACGAATGTGTGGATACTCTGTGTATGATAAAGTGTCGAATGAAAATATAAGAAGTGAATGCGGTGCAAATGATGGTGTTATGAACAAAATAATGAAACGATCATCAAGAAGGTTTGGACACAAGGAAAGAATTAATGAAGAAAGAATGGTAAAAAAAGTATATGTTAACGATGTAAATGGAACAAGAAACAGAGGAAGACCGAGGAAAACGTGGCACGATAAAATAAATCAAATATTGAATGTCGGCCATGTGAGGAGTCAGAGAAATCGACGCGCGAGCATGACACGATGTATGAATGTTGAGGAAGCGAGAGAAATATGTCAGGAAAGAAAAGTGTGGCAGTCCATTCTTTCTGCCTACCCCTTCGGGAAGACGGCGTGATGGTTAGTTAGTTAGTTAGTATCACATAATTTTTCTAAAGTGAACATATTTCACGCTTTTCTAATATAGCATCTAAAAAAGTTCTGTTCTAATGTATTTCGAATATTCATATAATTTTCTCTCTTATAAAGATCGTTTTACTGTTTATTTTAATAACTGTTGAAAAACATTGTATTTCCACAACATTTTATTAAACTCTTTACAAACTTGATTCAGGTAGTACTTATCCTTCTTCAGTGTGATTATTTTAATATTTAAAATTCGTACACTGAAGAAGGATGAGTATGCATTTTTCAAAAGTTAATCAAATTTGAATCCACAACACAAAGTATTGGCGAATATATAAGAAACATAAAATATACATTTAGTTTATTATCCTTAAGCTGATTGGCCTATACCAACAACCAATTTCAGCACATGTTAATCATCATTAGACTGCCGTCTTCAATAATCATACAAAAATAACTTTATAAAAAAGTATTACGTACATATGTAAGCATAAATAATATCGAAGCTGACTTAATTTGATTTTTTGCACGAAATGTTCCACTTACCACCTTCAATTACCAATTAATCACGTCTAAAATAGAAACATATGAGCTAGAGATATTTCAAATTTATGCCATCGCGTGGTTATATTCTTAAAATTGCTAACAGCTAGATTTGTAAGAGCACTTATGTACTATTTTTTTTAATGAAATATTTCAGGTGAACGTAATGCCTCATGGATAGTAAAATAAAAATCAAAAAGCGATGCCTTTTCCATATACTACCCAAAACTAATAAATAAAAACTTAATCAAATTATTAACTGGGGTGAAATATTTTGGGTAAACATAGTGCCTTTTGGATAACAGTCACATTCATTCATCCTGTTCGTAGTCTCCACTTCAGAAAGCGTCTTCTCCATCGGCTGTCGGTTCTCCAACAAATATGGCCAGCCCACCACCACATCATCCCGCCTATTCTCAGAGAAACCTCAGTCACCATTGTTTGTTGTCGAATAAATTAATTTTTGATTCTGTTCCTCAAGGTAATTCCATGTATGGCTCTTTCTTTCAAAATATAGATTTGTAACGAACATCACGTGAGTAACTGTACATATAGATGAAAGCTAGTTTAAACTTTGGACATATGGAACGAATAGATGAGGGAAAAATGTTTAAAAAGATATATGCAAGAAGTGTGAATGGGAAAAGAAGTCGAGGAAGGCCAAGGAAGACATGGCATGAATAAATTAATTAATCACTGAAAGGCGGCCATGTTCGAAGTAGGAACAATCGACGAGCGTGCATGTCACGATGTGTGAATGTAGAAGAGGCGCGAGAATTATGCCAGGATAGAACAATGTGGCGATCCATCCTCTCTGCCTACCCCTCCGGGGAAACGGCGTGATGGTTAGTTAGTTATTAAAGTTAGTTAGTAAGGTTTCTGAAATGTATTCTATAGTATACGTAAGTGACCAAAAAATCGTTAGAAACAAATTAACTAAGGAAGCAATACCTTTTCTTGGGTTTATTTATTATTTATCAATTTATTTATTTATTTATACATGATACACAAATGAGACATAACAAACGAAAAACATTTAGGCGACTCATTTGGACACAAAACGGTGTTACAAAGATAAGATAAAACAACATGAAACCAAAAAATCATACATATCAGAAGGAACCCAAATATGTCGACGTCAGTGAGGCAGTACTCTTTCCAGAATTTGTAATTTTTTTTTTATGAATACTGCCTCACTGACACTGAAAATGTCCAAATCCGAGATGATTAGATTCAACGTCCAAATTGCTCTTCCTACTGGCATCACCAAAGCAGGTTGGTTCTGGAAAGAACAATTGATGTCGGCGCTGTCGCAGGTAACTATCAGGAACAAAAATACCTATTTGCTCCAGAACATAGGGGTTCTCAATAGAGCCCCGAATCAGTTTGAAAAAATGCGTTGACAATAATCCTTCCCTCCTCAGTTCGAGGGAGTTATACCCCATGTTATGTTACATCTATTAAAGATTTTGCAAGGATTTTCGAAACATCTTTCGAAGACGATACCACGAGACACGTACGTACCCAAGAGAGTAGAACATATAGATATTTTATTTCGTTTTTCCAAAGATAAAGTAGACGCATCTTAGAGACATTGTAAGTATATCTACGTAAGTGGAACACACGGAGTTTTAATTCATAAAAATAAATTTGTATTTTTCACAACTTGATACTGCTATGTGTGAAATGAGTGTTAAACTGTACGCCTCGTTTTTCAACTGAGCGTTTATCGGTCATTCGATTTCATACGAGCGTTCGTGGAACCAGTTTGGTGGTTGTTATTAAATGATGTAATTCTCAGGCTCAGACGCTTGCCGCGGGGATTCTGTGGTCATGGCTTCATTCGTTATGAGAACGTATACCCCCATATTTTGATACCCGTAGTTACCTATGGTATAAACATAATTTGCGTACTGCATGTTATCAGATTTGTAAATAATATATACTGTTCATGTTAATTTTAAATCAACTTATTGAACGCTAAGGCATTACCACTGTGGAATTCCATAGTAATATACTTAGGAAATTGAAAATAACTTTGTTTAATACACAAAATATATATTTTTTAATATTAAAAAACATAGCATGTTTCGGAGGATACCTATCTTCAGGCGTAAAAGTATAATAAAAACTAAACAAAGAAATTCTAAATAAATGAATCTACATTTAATCTCCCAAGCTCCCATTCCAAATCAATGCGAATGATGGTGTTATGAACAAAATAATAAAGGATCATTTAGATGGTTTGGACATATGGAAAGAATGAATGAAGAAAGAATGGTAAAAAAAGTATATGTTAACGATGTAAATGGAACCAGAAATAGAGGAAGAACGAGGAAATCGTGGCACGATCAAATAAATCAAATATTGAATGTCGGTCATGTGAGGAGCCATGTGAGGCCACGCGTGAATGACACGATGTATGAATGTTAAGGAAGCGAGAGAAATATGTCAGGAAAGAAAAGTGTGGCAGTCCGTTCTTTCTGCCTACCCCTTCGGGGAGACGGCTTGATGGTTAGTTAGTTAGTTAGTTTTTTTTAAGGAAAATTATTTTATTTTAATTTATTTTCGATTTACGTTTTTGAATGTGTATTAATAATACAATAATTAGCTAATTTAAAAAACGGTGGATACGTGTAACATAAATTAAATAAACACAAAAGTCCGGATCGTCCATGTCAACATGTGCAACATCGGAAAAACATTATGTGTTATTACATTATGTGCTAAATTAAAAAAAAACGGTGGATTCGTGGAACATAAATTAAATAGACAAATGTGCACCATCTAAAAATAACATTTTGTATTAAATTATTTTTATTTTGTTATTTTATTTTATATCATTGTATTTTATATTATTTGTTTTAGATTTATTTTGTGGATGTTGGAAGATCGAAGTGTGCGCGGGAGATGCCTATTGGTGGCGATGAGGTTCGCAACCCATCACACCGCGTCTCCCGCGGGGCGAAAAGAGAAGGATGGAGTGCCGCATCGGTTAAAGTGTGACAGTCCATTCTTTCTGCCCACCCTTTCGGGGAGACGGCGTGATGGTTAGTTAGTTTTAGTTTAAATAATTTTACTAACTAACATTACTTCATCGTTTCCCTGAATTAGAAGACAATAATATAGATCGCCACATTGTTCTTTCCTGTTATTATCCCGCTTTCTCAACATTCATGCTTAGTGTCATGCACGTACACTGATTTTTCTGACGTCACAATTTTTTTAAATTTTAATGAATTTTATCTATACCTTTATCTTTCCCTCTATTTCAAGCTCCATTGTCATCGTCCATTGTCTTCCTAATGTCGAACCATCACTAATGCGTCCCTGGTATTATTTTGTATGTGTATAATATCTTACCTGTACTCAATAGATACCTTAAATATTTATGCTGTTTGTAATGTCTTTTGGGTAAATAAACTGATTTGATTTGATTTGATCGTTAACATATAATTTCTTCACCATTTTTTCTTCATTCAATCATTCCGTGTTCGAGTATCTAATCCCTCGTAGTGATTTTTATTACGATTTTATTTTATTGGCTTTTATCGATAATGAAATTCTAACAGAGAAATAAATATGTACCGTTTCAATGGAATATTGTATCACAAATATTTTCTCACTGAAAGCAACCAGTCCGTGAAAGATTACATAATCGCTGTTTATTAGATTTGAATTAAGTGTAAGTTATTCAAATAATCCCGTGTCAATTGAATTAGCCACAATCCGGTCCAGCAGACTCGGAGACAGAAGCCGCCTAATGCGGGGCGGCACGGCCAGTTATCGGATGCTGGAATCAGAGTATGACTTATTCAATCATTTGTTTCCGAGCTTTTTCACTCGAGTTGCGTAATACTATTTCCTAACCCTAGAGAAATAAATAATGGTGAATATTTACATGCAGTTGGACACCATGGACAAATAGGCGAAGTGTCGGAAGGCCACCGATGAGATGGACCGATGATATTGTCAAAAGGGTTGGAAAATCTTGGATACAAAGGGGGCACGATAGAGACGAGTGGAGGAAATTGGAAGAGGCCTATATCCAGCAGTGGAAGAAAGAAGGCTAGCAAAGAAGAATAAGAATTTACATGCAAAGTAAAAATATTTCATTTATTTATTAAAACATATCAAAAACATCACAGAGCTATACTCCAATACATAAGAGTATTAATAAAAAGTTTGTGATACAATAGTAAATAACACATAATGGAATACTCGTCATGTTTCAACTAAACCAAAGATGGCAGTACATAATGGAGTTCTAGTGCCAAAAGTATGGAAGTGAAGCTTGGAGCTGGCTAAAAAATATGAAAATAGGATAAATGCCATGGAAATGAGATCACTGAGACGAATGTGCGAGAAAACGACATATGCTAGAATACCGAACGACAAAATAAGGAAGAAATGTAAGGCAGATGATTGCATCATAAGTTAAATTAAAAAAATAATCCCTGAGATGGTTTGGACATATGGAACGAATGGGCGAGAACAGAATGGTTAAAATGTTGTATACAAGCAGTATGAGTGGGAAGAGAGTCGTGGAAGACCAAGGATAGTATGGCACGACCAAATTAATCAAATACTAAAAGGCGGCCACATTCGAACTCGGAAGAATCGACGAGCGTGCATGTTACGATGTATGAATGTGGAGGAACCTAGAGAAGTATGTCAGGCGGTCCATCCTCTCAACCTACCCCTCCGGAGAAACGGCGTGATGGTTAGTTAGCTAGTTTAGTTAGAAATAATTTGATGAACTCAAATTACGAAGAAGTAGAACTTGCCATTGATACGATGAAGAAGAAAATTAAATAAAAAAAATTCTTTCTTTGTCTATAAATAAGAAAGCTATAATAATATGCGTAGAATATCCTGCAAAATGCAAAGATTTGGTCTATTAAACAACACATAGTGTATACAAGCGAGTAACAGTTAATGAGGTCGCTAGTTGATCACATTTTATCGTCGTTTATGCATTTCATAACAAGATTAATTCACGTATCGCTCGTGCATTTATCACGTTACATTATACAATCACCGCGGAAAGGATCATAAATAGATGTGTATTTAATTTAAAGGAATGACCATATGATTAATTAACTTTCAGTTTCAACGAAATGTGCGGAATAATGGCCACCGAAAACGTGTCAACACGAATAGAAATTAAAATAACGACAGCCTTGAAAAAAAAACCTGCTTCTCTTCTTTACATAATATCCAAACAAATGAATTAACACCACATATTTATTGTACACTTCGATGACTAAATTATACAAAAAAACACGCACGGATTTATGATTATTATACCGTTATGCAAAGAGACGAGAATTCCTAGCCGAGAACCGAGAATACGAATTCCAACACGAATGAAACCGAAAGTCTTTTGTGGCCGTCAGTGGCGGACCCTTCATTTATTGAGATAATAAACAGTAATATTTACTTTCGAATGAAGCTAATTTGTGGTGTAGCATTAATAAAAATAATATTAATATTTTACGGTGGATACGTGGAACATAAATTAAATAGACAACATGTCCACCATCTAAAAATAACATTTTGTGTTAAATTATTTTTATTTTGTTATTTTATTTTATATCATTGTATTTTATATTATTTGTTTTGTGGGTGTTGGACGATCGAAGTGTGCGCGGGAGATGCCTATTGGTGGCGATGAGGTTCGAAACCCATCACACCGCGTTTCCCGCGGGGCGAAAAGAGAAGGATGGATTGCCGCATCATTAAAAGTGTGACAGTCCATTCTTTCTGCCTACCCTTTCGGGGAGACGGCGTGATGGTTAGTTAGTTAGTTATATTAATATTTTATTTATTTCCAATAATTGATTTCTTTCCTTTGTTGTAAGATTGATATCTGGACCCCAATAAGAACTTAAAATTTATTCAAAATAATTGTTATAACAAAAGCATAAACTTTCCGTAAAAAACTCGCCACATTCATGAAATTTAAAAAATATATTTTTATAATATTAATATCACTGATGAAGGGCTTCTGTGTCCGAAACATGTTTGTTTTTTTAATTAAGTTGGTGTTGTGTACAAAGTAAAAAAAAGAAACATTGTAATATAGAAAAAATACATAGTAATAAGAAAAGAATACCCTTTCATTAGCTTTTCCACCAATTTATAAATTTTCGATTTTTGAATAATTGAATTAACGGTAACTAAAACAAATGTTAAATTCTTGTGAGTAGAACAATAATAGATAAAAGTTATTAAAATGCTGTTTTTAGAAATTTATCACGAAACGCCAGTGCGCACCAGTCGGTCTGTCTACGTAATTATTTCGGTCACAGTCGAATAATTAATGATTTAAGGTTGGGATAGACCCTGGAGCGATATAACTTACCTTTTACCTGCATATACCAAATATAATAATAACTTATCGTACTTATTGTGTCACGGCATTCATTTCAAAACGAGGTATCGTGATCTGAAAAGTACAAATCGCTTACAGTATGTAAAAACATAGAATTTATTGAAATTGAATAAATAATACATAACAAAATTTTGAATATTGAACAAGCAATTGTGATTATTTCTAAAGCAACTGTTTAATACATATACTTAATTAACTTTGAAACACTTTCACGTAATACGAATCAATTAATTTTATGAAATTGTCGCGACAGCTGTTTCTCCAAATATGTTAGCATCATCGAGTGTAACAAAAAACTGTTCTTTAAGTTTTATAAGGATTAATTGTATCTCAATAGAGTCGAAGATGTAAATTGTTTTCTGGGAACAGAATATGGTGGTCGAGGCGTTTACAGGACTTATGACCTGTCATTGGTTGGGTTGAGCGATCGCTTTATGTTCATTCCCCATTCCGCCCTTCTTACGACCACCACGGCTGACAATTTTTTTGGAAGTTGTATATTTGCTAAGATGCCGCGCCTATCTTTACATTTTTTAGTTCACTCTATACTAGCGTCATCTATTAAGATTGGGAAGCATTAAGCAGAAAATCTTTATTAATGCAATGTGAAAGGCTTTGCAATTATCATACAGTACTAGATTACGCCTGGAGATGTCTCTCCAATTTTTATGCCTTAACTTGGACCAGTTATTTTACACAACATTTTGACAACTTTCTTTAAGTTGTTTTTTACACCAATATACGTTAGCAAAACAGCTGTGGCGACAATTTCATATAAATTAATTACTAAATTGTGATCACCTTTCAGTAGGTATTTGATTAATTTGGTCATGGCATGCTTTCCTTGGTGTTCCACGGCTTCTCTTTCCACTCACATTGATTGTATAAATCGTTTTAACTATTTTTCTCTCGTCCATTCGTTCCATATGTCCAAACCATCTCAGGGATCCTTTTTTAATTTTACTTATGATGCAATCATCTGCCTCATATTTCTTCCTCATTTCGTCGTTCGGTATTCTATCATATATCGTTTTCCCGCCCATTATTCTCAGTGATCTCGTTTCAACGACATTTATCCTACTTTTACTATTTTTTGTCAGCTCCATTTTGAATTTGCTATAAACTGTTATAACATATACGAAATAGTAACAAAAAGAAAAACATTTGTTTAAATTTCCATAAAATTTAGTGCGTATCAAATACCGCAACGTCAAATGTTTCTGTTACACCAGTAATGTAGGTAAAAACCATAAATTGTAGCATTACGTGTGCTTGTATTAGATACGATTGCATGGGTCTACATGGACATTCACATATTGTAATCCGGGCATAACAATATGCTGTCATATTGGTAATCGCTGTCGGCTGATTCCGATCTGACATTTTACAGTCCTTTCTTGTCATATTTATTATTATACACCGCTGAACCATATTGGATATGGACAGAAATAAATTAAGCACGAGGAAGTATTAACATAACATACTATTATACTGTGTTACTCCGCTCGTGGTGAAACGATTTAAACTACAGTAAGTAGCGTAGATGGAACGAGGATAAGGCATAACCAACCTATATTTTAATATCTATAGTACTTATGTATAAAATATTGACTATCAACTAGATAAAAAATACAATAAATCATAGTACATTGATTCGCCCGGAACACTATGATTCGTCCACATTATTAACTGTTAAAATTTATAACACTTACAATATCACACTTAATATATCACATGCGTTCACCCCATCATGACGTATGGAATACAGGTCAGAGCCGATACCAATAGAACTAAGAACCTTCTTAGAGTAGCAGAAATGCGAACCCTACGCTCCATCACAGGCAAAACCCTCAGAGATCGGATCAGAAATGAAACGATAAGGTCTGTCTTTGGTGTTGAGGACAAAGTAAAATGGGGAAGAATCAGAATTCGTGAATAGCCTAACGATAATAGCAACAAAAGTTTATTGTTATATTTCAATTCGCATGGTTCTAACCATTTTTCCTCTGACGTTCTTTTTTTTCAATCTTTTCATCAATTTGAGAAACGAATAAGATGATAAAAAAATTCATTTACTGATGATAGAAGGAGTGTAAGGAGAGGCTTTTGCTAGATTTTAGGGATCAGAACATTTCATAGGAGGAAAGTATACATAAGAAAATGGTAATGCGGAGATGAAGAAATAGACTAATAATTAGCGATGAAAGTAAGATCTCGTATTTATTATAGCTACTTAACTGAATACCGGTATTTACTTTCGTGCATACATTATGTCAGAATTTTAACTCGCCCATTCGATACCTACGCAT
Source organism: Lepidostoma basale (assembly GCA_022606425.2). Classification (NCBI taxonomy): domain Eukaryota; kingdom Metazoa; phylum Arthropoda; class Insecta; order Trichoptera; family Lepidostomatidae; genus Lepidostoma; species Lepidostoma basale. The sequence continues at coordinate 734,637 of JAHDVF020000860.1, read as the reverse complement.
AATTTTTGTATCGAAACGAATAAAGTACAATGTAATGCTTGACCGTACCGGTTTACTATTGCAATATCAAAGAATTAAGAAAGTAACATAAATATACGTTTACCTATATTTTCCGAAGATAATACATACTTATATGGATACCTAGGTTTAAAATTCAATACTTGTATCACAAGAAACCTTAACTTTCCAAACGGTTACGTTTAAAAATGCCGAAAACCCGTATAAATAATATGTAGTTTCACAGATCTTGCGTTGTGCAAACGGCCAATTTAAAACAATTAGATTTATTTAACGCTTCAAGTGAAGTAATCCCCATTATTGTGGAGAAATGTGGTAAAGCATCCATTTAAACAAACAACGGCCCATCGGTGTATTCCATCTCTCCGCGATATAGGAAGTTGCGATAAAAATTGTAACGTAGGTTGGCACTTCGTTACCAATAATTAGTATCGCCGGCTTAATGTATTCCTCGAGGCCCACGTAACGGTGGATTGGACGTAAACATAATGTAGACTATTCCAGGCACGCGTCACTAATACATCACGTACGTATTGGACGATTTTCAAGAGAAATTTTCGTACGTACGCATCCGATATTCAAACGGCCCTTGCTACGCCTCGAACACGAAGAAAAATACACAATGGAAAGAAAGTTTTAATTTCTCAATGAGTAAGACTCACATTCTTAAATCTGAAGATATGACAATTAAAACGCTTAAAAATTCTTCATCAATTACTGGAAAAACCCTCCGAGATCGTGTCCGCAACGTAGACACAAGAAAAACCTGCGAAATAGAGGATATCGTTCAGTGGAGTAGATCCAGAAGAAGATACTGGAGGGACCATGTAGCCCGAATGGATGGTGACAGACTCGCATATACAGCCGCTTATGAAATCCCTTCCGGACACCGCCACCTGGAAGACCGCCTAAGAGATGGAGGGACAGCTGGATCTCATCATCCGACGAGATATGATTTCTGTGTCACAGATCGTCAGATCTTTTAAAAGATGAAGAAGAAGAAGAAAATTTCTTCTTCTTCTTTCTCTTAGTTTAGGTCGTGTGACCTGTTTGTGACCGTGAGTTGTCTTGGGATGATGATGTCCAGCCATCTCTTGTTGCTTGAGTTTTCATCTTTACCATTTTTTGCACTTCTTGTATTCTCCATGCGATCCACGTGGTCTCTCCAAAAGCGCCTTCTGCTTCTTTCTCATCTTACTATGTCCTCAACACCACAGACAGACCTTATCGTTTTAATTCTGATCCGATATCTAAGGGTTTTGCCTGCGATGGAGCGTAGGGTTCGCATTTCTGCTACTCTAAGAAGGTTCCTAGTTCTATTGGTAATTTGAAAATTCTGTATATTATTTACTTCGATAAATAAACTTATATATTTTTTAAATAATAGCTATAGTAATATAATAATAACTTTAGGAGAGGAACAACAAAAAGAAGAAGATGATAGTTAAAATGTACGCTAGCTTTTAATGTGAAGTAAAAAAAACAAACAGCTGTGATACGCATAAATAAATGACGTAATGTTTAGTACTTGCGTCCAAAGCTAAAATAAGGATCCCAAGGAAATGTTCCGTGTTATTGTTGCAGCATGCTCGTGTAATGTTAATCTCGAATCGAGCACAATATAAGAACAAGGAAACCACACGGATATGTTCGGCCAGTTTATGTTCATTGTCCATTGCGCAAGAAATGGGGGGTAATGGAGAGCAAGTACTTGAAATAAATCGCTGAAATTTATCGTTCTGCTTACGCAATGCATTGCATGTTATATTTTGCAGTTAATTATTTTTGCAAAATATTATTCTAAGATGCATAATAACGAGATAGCTCAATGTTTATTTCTATTTGTAAAATCAAAGATTATTTAATTGTATCGTTTATTCATATTCAATAAGACAATAATAACATTAACTTTCTTGTTAACAATTTTCAGCGCTAATATTTCAATAAAATGTTTCATTTATTTTTTAAAGAAAGGAATATAATTTAAATACTAAAAAATAAAAGCATATTTTCATAATATGTTATAAGAGTAACATATTTTGCTTGCTAGGGCATAATCAAATGTAAAATCGTAATGAAAATCATTTACAAAAAAAAAAATTTAAAATCATTGTCATAGTTGTATCGTTGAATATAAACAAACAATACAATTCTAGAAAGAAAACGAAAAACACATATTTCTTATTAAATCAAATAAATCTTCTTGAATTTCACATTTTCAACAATATACGCGGAATCGTACATCATTCAAGAACCTGACCCTAACCCAAGTTGACGTCAAATTAATCAATTAATGATATTATTGTTTAAGTGTTATTTTTAAAAAAATATATCGCACGTTTGATGAAGACAGAATACATATAAAAAGTGACTCCAAACGGAAAAAAGGAATAAATACGAGCTGGAGAATGGGTAGTTTACAGAATTAAAAGAAACTTTGAAGTTGAATTACTAATTAACTAGGAAACAGTAGTGAGATTCTGTAAGTCTCAACGCCTACGGTGGGCTGGCCATGTGGAAAGAATGCCAGAGGGTAGAACACCACAAATTATATCCAGATGGGTGCCTCGCGAAAAGAGACCAAGAGGCAGACCGAGGAAAAGATGGGCGGATTGCGTGGAACAAGATTGACGACCTTCGTGGCAGAGTGGTTACAAGCTCTGACTTCCATGCTGAAGGTCCTGGGTTCGATTCCCGGCGATGGCAGTGTGATTGTCACACTGTCTTTGGTCTGGTGTAGAATTCACGTGACAATAAAATGGCGATAGATTGGCTACCTATCACATGTCACAAGAATCAATATAATAGCTAAAAAATAAAAATTGTATACAGTAATTGGGTCCAAACGACCTGTTGTGTACATAAAAAAAAAAAAAAAAGATTGGGAGAAAATGGAAGGAGCTGGGGAATGGAGAGAGATGGCTAGAGACAAAAGTCAGTGGAGGACCGTTGTCGAGGAGGCCAAGTCCCACACCGAGATGTAGCGCCGAGAAATGAATGAATGATATAACTTTTTTATAATTTTACACATAAATTATTTTTTGATTGAATATTCAAGGGTAACACAACATTGACGGCGAGACATGACAGTTTGTATGACGTGTCCGTCGACTATAACGGGGTGTTATATCAACGCGATGCCGCCACGCGATGCGCCGATTACGAAGTTTCGCGAGCGATCGATAACGGCGCGGCGCGCACCTCCGCCCGCCGCCATTTCGGTTGCGCGGCGTGGCTCGGCTTTCTCCGCACTCACGACATCCCCGGAATATAGATCAGTGGACGGCACTTTCCTCCGCGCCCGGGAGTGAGGCAACAATCTGCCGGTTACACTCAACTGCATTCGCATGGAACCATTATTAATCTTGGATAATTGTACATTCGGCAACAACGCAATTATGGTCCAAATAACCACTACACAAAAAAAATTCGAGATGCGCGAAATGATCACACGACTAAATGAAATGGAAAAATCTTGAATTTACCAGAGCTAATTAACAAGCTTGTAAATAATTTGTTTTTAATAAATGCAAATGAAAACTTATTGACGGTTAAGGTATTTAGTTTTGTAAAACTCCATTATTAATTTATAATAGAAAACACGATAGCAGGCAAGACACAGAGAGATCGCGTGAGGAACACCAGATTAAGAGAGATATGTGAAGTTGAGAATATTATAAGATGGAGCAGACAACAAAAAAGGGACTGGTACGGTCATGTTCAAAGAATGGACACCACCAGACTCCCCACTTCTAGAAAACAGACGTTTTCATTCATATTAATTATTAAATATTGAAATTTACATCATCGTTCAAGAAACAATACATACGTTTGTTTTTACTTTCGTATGAAGCACTTAATTTGTGGTGTAGCTTTATTAAAACCACTTTTATATTTAACTGCCAAAATGTTCAATTATGCACATTTTTTGACTATCAATTAGAATATTTTTGTAACCCTGACGAAGCCCCGGCGGGAGCGAAACCGGTTGGTTTAATAAAACAAAATAAAGAGGTGTAGTAACTAACATAAGTACACAAGTATTTTTAATAATGGTACACCATAAATTATGTGCTTTATAAAACGTTAAATTAAATAGTATTTAGGTATTGTTTTTTTTTTACAGAAATCGTTAAAATGTATCAACATAACCTAACAATCGTTTCAATGTAATGTTAATGCATTTAAGTAGACAACTGTAGTCTCTAGATTGCAACCGTGAAGCCAAAGGATTGACAGGCGGCCTCACGATTACTTCCTCGGCTATCCTAGTGTGATGGGAGAAATCAGAAAGGTCGTGTGAGGTAATTGAATTCACGGAGATTAGTTATACGCATCACTAATTGTTGAGAAGCTTTATAAGAAGACAGATCTGACAGCAGAAGATGAACACCAGATCACCGAGACCTTCGTTTGAATTAATTTTTAATAGAAAGTTATGCTGGAAAAAATATATCAAATTTGTAACGTACAATGACGAATCATAATTATATTTATCCATCGAAGGCTTAACTATGATGATACTTTTTTAACCTGATATTTTTTTTTCTTTTCCACATTTTTTAAAATATATTAAGCCTGAGTGTCTATTGTGTCCATTTCAAATACTGACAACTCTTTTTTATCTAATTAATATTGATCTGAATCGTATATTCTTCGGCATTTCACAAGTTCGTACTCCAATTACATTGTTCACACAGAGTTTTTTCACCATTCATCCAATTTACTTGATACTGAAAAAAGCCAACTTATTGTTTAATGTTCTATCGTATATACGAGTATTATCATATATTTTAACATTAGAATTCAAATTCTAACGTGGAATGTTTAACCATAGACTCGTCTGAAAACCTCGTCTCATCTTATATGAAATCTATGCTTCTAATCTTTGTCTAAGATTAGTATGAGGAATTTATTATACACTGCTATTTAAAATTACTCTGGTAATTGCAGTTAAAAATACACACAAAACTCTTAAAAATGTATCATTGTAGCCTGAACAATTAGTAATTAAAAAGTACTGTGTTTTCCTTTTCGAAGGAATTATCAAATTTGATGAAGTACTCACATTTTTTTATTTATTTATATCATATTCTCCGATATTGACCATCAATTGAGATTTAAAAAAATTGCTTCTCAGGAAACTCTAGAGTTCTCAAGTTAATCCATTCAAGATTGTTTCAGTTCCAATTCCTCGAACTATCTCTATTGTTCTTGCCTAAACACATTGTCTGGGAGCAAGGAAGGTGCCACTACGTGTACTAAAACTATAATCCCGTGCACCCCTGGAAACGACACTAAGTCGGCTAAACCATCCACCACACGATAATAAGAGAGATAGGACCCTGCTAACCCTAAATAGCTTACAATCTTAGATCGTTATTAATTCCGCAGTTTAAAATTAATTAACCTCCATTGTGCGACTGACTTCATTTGCAGTAAAAAAAATAGGTCTCGAGTTACGATTGGATATATTTACAGCTCAAACAGATAGTCCCAGCTCATCGTAATATCACGTACAATTTAGTAGTAAGGCACTAAAGCAAAAACATTCAAATTTGAATTGCAAATGCCAGAGTAAAAAATATTTTTTTTTAGACTGCAAATGTAGTCAACCGCACTATATGAGTTCAGACCTTTCTGTTTTTAATAAAAAGGAGCTCTTCTCTAATAGTGCTTGCCTGAATGCACTTTACTTTAATCAATACGAATGAAAACGTCTGTTTTCTAGAAGTTTTATTATATGGTATTTTATGTGAATGACATGTTTCGCCTGTCTAAGGCATTATCAAATGTAGCACTTTATTTTTCCTATTCTAAGTAAAATATCATTCTTCACAGTGTATAAAGAATGTATTAAATTACAATTTCACATTTAATATGCACAGAATGGCTATTCACTTAATGAATAGTCTTCTCTGTTGCATGTATTAAAGAATATAAGAAAATGGTTGTGGTTCTAAGAACCGTACCCAAGGTCACGTGTCGGAATAAACCCATAAATCTGAAGCTCCCCGCTTTCTTTAGCCGGACTAAGTAATCAGTGCGTGTGGAATTCATTACAATTTGTGAGTGCAATGTGAATCTATTTTGTTTGTGTGCATTAGACCAAGGGATCGTAATAATTTACTAGAAATAAAACATTATACATGCGAATGAAAGAAGTAAAACATAATATTATACATGGCGAAGCTTAGGAGAAACAATGACATAGGTACTTTAACATTTCTACGCTGAGGAAGCTCGTCTGTGTCCCAAAACATGTTTGTGAAAAGTGCAAAAGTGTCGTGAAAATAAAATGTTTTCAAAAAGTTATTCAAATTAAAAAATATTGTTTCTTGACCAATAATGTGAAACTCCATTTTAAATAATGAATACGAATGAAAACTTCTGCTTTCTAGAAATTTCATTTTAATTTATGAAATGACATGTTTCGCCTTTCTAAGACATTATCAAATGTCCACATCCCTTACATTGCAAAAATGTGATAATTGAACAATTATTGTTTGTTTTTTTTAAATAAATAATTAAAATAGTCTGTGTGTCATAAAAATGTCTTTCAAAACACAAATTGATGGCGAATACAAGAAAATATATTAATTACATTATATTGCCTTTTTTACTATTATATTTAAGTACTAAACTAATTTCTATGAGAAATGATATAGATTACACATTGCATTTTTAATGAGAATACCTATTTTTTATTTTTTAAACTATGTATAGAAATATAATTATGTATATAAGAAAAATATTTGGACCCACGCTGGAGGATGGGAAACAGAATTAAAAGAAACCTTGAACTTGAAGAACTGATTAACCAGAAAACAGTAGTGAGATTCTGTAAGTCTTAACGCCTACGGTGGGCTGGCCATGTGGAAAGAATGCCAGAGGGTAGAACACCGCAAATTATATCCAGATGGGTGCCCCGCGAAAAGAGACCACGAGGCAGACCGAGGAAAAGATGGGCGAATTGCGTGAAAGAAGATTGGGAGAAAATGGAAGCAGCTAGGGAATGGAGAGAGATGGCCAGAGACAGAAGTCAGTGGAGGACCTTTGTGGAGGAGGCCAAGTACAACACTGGGATGTAGCGCCAAGAAATGATGAATGACGAATGATGAATGAATGATGATGTATATAAATATATGTGATTTGAATGTGAATAAAAATACAAGCCTAATCATTTTAACCGTCATATTCATCACTCATGATTATTAATATTCTTATTTTTATGCTGAAGCTGGTTGATTGTGACGAGTGTAAAACAAATTCTGAAAGATCCCGACTGGTTATAGATTGACCAATGAGATCTAACGCACCGCTGGACAATTCGCCGAATTGTAATCTCTAGACAGATGCTGTAACGAGCGCATCAAATGATCCTTCGAGATGAAAACGAAACTCTATGACCTCGGAATTATATATGCTGAATAAATTCAGAAACACGTTTTCATATGAGATAATACTCGTAAATATAAATTTTGACCCCTGAACTTCGAAAGAAAGTGATTTGTTGAAATGAGAATATTTTCCTACATCAAAGTATTTAATCGTAACCATAGATTCACATGTGATAAATAATATTATCTTTCGTATGAAGCCCTTAATTTGCGGCGTGACTTTAAGAAATAAATTAAACACATAAATATTTTGCTGCATAAACTACCGACCGATTTCGTTCCAAACAAGTATAACAAAACAAACTGTTTATTGTTTGTTTTGTTACCCAGATGTAGGACGGTAGTTTAAAAAACAAAATAGAGTGGTGTTTAAACAAAGTACTCAAGAAATTAATACAAATGAAAACGCCAGTTTTCTAGAAGTTTAAACATCTAGAAAACTGATGTTTTCATTAGTGTTAATTGTTTAATATGGAGTTTTACATCATTGTTCAATAAACAATAAATAATAAATAAATTATTTAGTATTAAAGACAACGTTTAGTATTATGTGTTTACCACTCATAACCAGTCTTAGTCTGAATAATAGCAACTTTAAAATAGTTCTGGAATTGAATTAAATAATTATATCAAAGTACTACTAAATTATTGTTAAAATAATAATGCTATTTTTTTATATACAATATACAATATTTGTGCTCGAAATGCAGGTATGTTCAATATGAATCTGAATTAATTTGAAATGTATTATTTATAAATTTTGTGAAACTCTAAATAGGCACATGTTGAACACCATAGCGGAGAGGCGCGCGAGATGGATTGGTCTTGTGTTGCGACACGAATGTTTCCTGCGTGATGTATTGGAGGGAATGGTCGAGGGATCGATTGGCAGAGGACGACCACGCCAGGAGAACCTAGACCAGATTTGCCGAGATATGGGCTGCACCTCTTATGCGGAGTTGAAGAGAGTTGCCGAGGACCGAGCGGAGTGGAAGAGGAGATGCGTCGCCTGCTGCAGACCAATCATTAGATTGAGACCGGAGAAGAAGTTCAACTCTAAATTAATGCATTTCAGTTATTTAATTAAAAATACATTTAAATTAAATAATTGATTTCATGACCTTTGTAAGTGGTTAAATGCAGCGTTGTAAATATTTTTTCAAATCAAATCAAATCAGTTTATTAACTCAATAGACATTACAAACAGGAAAATGTTTAAGGCATCTATTAAGTACAGGTAAAATATCATAAAAATACAACACATTACCAGGAACGCATTAGAGATGGTTCGACATTAGGAAGACAAGATACTTTCTAAAGTCAATAGTATTTGCCCCCTGAACGTACTTTCACTAACATGAAAGACGTCGATCTCCGAGGAGACCGCGTTCAGCAGACTAATTGCTCTTCCCACCGGTGTCACCAAAGGCAGATTGGTTCTGGCGGCCGGTAGGTAAAACAATCTGTGCTGTCGCTGTCGTAGATATCTATCGGGGACAAAAAGACCAACATCCTCCATCCATACGGCCGAGTTCTCGAAGTATCCCCTAATTAATCTGAAGAAATGGGTCATTAGATGTCCATCTCTTCGAAGCTGTAAAGAATTGGTTAATTATTAAAATGACAATCACGAAAAATAGATAATTACAAAAATAGGTTAGGCATTGATTGCATAATCATTATAATATTTCCCTTTTTTATCACTCAAATAGATCCACTTAATATTTAAAAAAATAAATAAAAAAAACGTTGTTTCTTAGTTCATACGTAGATAAAGGTGTAGGTACTCGTTTATTTCGGTAATAATGAAGATCATTTTGATAGCATTGCTCCATGAAATCTTATTATATTATACATACAGCATCCGTTCGAGAATCGTGCCTGATCTCTGTTACTTATTTCATTCAGCTTTTTTGCCAACATGTTTGTTGGATTGTAATTCAATAGAAGAGCAGTGATGTAACGGAGTTATTACATAAAATGAACTGGAACGCGCTGTTTCTGTGTTTCCCACGGCTAATTCTCGTAAATGCAGGCCGTTTTGGAGGTATGAGCATTCTCGCTTGTACCTATATAAATTGGGACATCTTAACAGCAGTTCGCGCGGCCTATGTAGGCTGTCTTGAATTAGCATAGGGGCCTAGACGACATTTGACACACTTGCTGCCTCCGCTCATTACAAAGCAGATGATTTCGTGTGCGAAATGACTCACGATATACATAAAAATGTCAACATCTCAAGATGTTTTTAAAAAAAAAAAAAAAAACATATTATTCGGCACTCATCTAACACGAAACTCCAAAGGTTAAGAAATAAATATGATAAAGCGTGATTACACTTTGAAAGGACAATCAAGCTAATTATAATAACATTGATTGCATGTTTGTAAACAGACAAAGTGCAGAATTGTAAACACCTTCATATTTATACAAGGTGTAATTTATAATCGATTGATTAAAATTATGATAATTGCTTTGCAGATATTGGAATTTTTTTAATTTTTAATAAGTTTTTAATCTAACAGTCATGTGTATTTAACTAATTTCATACAGTATTCATTTAACTTTTATTTCTTTAGATTATTTATTTGGAAATTTTCTTATTTTAGTTAGACAAATCTCAAAATGTTTAGTTTTAAGAAAGTTTATGAAACTTGCTCTTTATTATAAAATCAATGTGTTAAGGTTTAAATATTTATTGGGAAATCAATAAAAATAAACATTTCACAATATTTCCATACTAAATCAAATATATAAAAACAAAACGAAAAACTCTCATGATTGCCTGTTCACTTCGTAAATTCATTGTTTTTCCCACATCTTATTATTTTATTTATGAATATTTTATCATTTATTGTATTTGCATCATTGTGTCAATGTTTTTTTTATATAGCCCAAAGTATTATAATATTAAATTATTAACATTACAATAATTAATTAATTAGAATTCAGAAAAAGAGAATTTATTCATATGTTTTACCGGCATTATTTTGTGTATTGTTTACTTTTATTTTTTTTAAATTACAAAAAAATATTTATTGGAGCCTGTTTTTACTAGTTTGAATATTGAATGTGAGAAATCGAACCCGGAAACTTTTGTGTTGCCTACAGAGCTCTTGTCATTCTACCACTAAGGTCGTAGTTAGAATATTGAACGTGAGAGATTGTGTGACATCGTTGCATAGGATAAAACACGTCGATTGAATCTCGTACGCGCGGTTCGCGGGCAGTAGCCGATGGCATTCGGCCCAGATTGACCTATTTGTCACGGGGCTAGATTAGCCGCGGCTGAATCGGGAGTGAGCGAGTTGTGGCATCTCCTCCTCTGGTCTCGGTGACGCAAGATTCGGACGGGCCGACCCCAGAAATGGAAAGTTTCCTCATTGTCTGCAGTGGACAGATAAAGGTTACAATAATTGCTCTCTGCAACGCCTGCAACCAAGGCATTGCCCACTGGACCATTTAGCGTGATGAAAGAGACGAGACTTTGAATTGTAAATTATTCAAATTTTGTATTTTGCTTCGGTTGGTCACGCCGTGTTTTTGCCGAGCCCCATGCTACGAACAATATCTTTATAGATTTAAATGTGTGTTTATTTTTATCTTCAAAGTGATTACTATCGAGTGAACCGAATCGAGGAAGATCCAAATATTGCTAAAAACAACAAAAAACCATCACGCCGTTTCCCTGCAGGGGTAGGCAGAGAGAATGGGCCGCCATACTACTCGATCCTGACATACCTTTCTACATTTCTCCACATTCATGCAGCGAGTCATACACGCACGTCGAGTCATACTCCACTTGCTATATGCTCCCAATAAGTATTAATCCGATAAATGGAATTGGAGCTTGGAGTTGGCAGCAGAAGAAAATATGAAAATATGAAAAATGACGTAGAAATGAGATCACTAAGAAAAACGTGCAGGAAAAGAATGTATAATAGAATACCCAATGAAGAAGTTCGAAAAATAAATTGCCGGATGAATGCATCTTCAATAAAATTATGAAAGGGTTACAATTATGGTTTAGACATATGAAACGAATGGATGAGGAAAGAATGGTAACAAATATGCATACAAGTAGTGTGCATGGAAAAAGATGTCGAGGAAGGCTATGGAAGACATGGCACGACCAAATTAATAAATTCCTGAAAGGCGGCCATGTTCGAAGTAGGAACAATCGACGAGCATGCGTGTCACTGTGTGTTAATGAGGAGGAGGCGCGAGAGTTATGTCAGGATAGAACAGTATATCCAACCTCTCTGCCTACGTATTTAGTATTTCTTGTTATTTTTATAACTTTAGGGTTAGAGATGACATAATATAATAATGCCTTAGCAAGGTAAAAATGTCTAACTTACTAACTAACCATCACGCCGTTTCGCCGGAGGGGTAGGCAGAGAGGATGGATCGCCACATTGTTCTATCATGACATAACTCTCGCGCTTCTTCTACATCGTGACATATCGTCATAGATAAAACATATGAATGTAGAGGAATCGAGAGAAGTATGTCAAGACAGAACAGTGTGGCGTTCCATTCTTTCTGCCTACCCCTCCGGGGAGACGGCGTGATGGTTATTTAGTTAGTTAGTTTTTATTCTACCATGTGATTCCCTTAAAATATAATAAAACTTTTAGTAAACAGATGTTTTTAGTTGCATTAGTTAGATTATTTAGTTCCATTCGTGAATAATTTCGTGATAGATTTATTTGTAGTGTTTTATGATTTATTGTATCGAGACATTTCATTCCGATTGAATTACACCACAGAGAACAGTGCGCTGCTAATTATACGTTTTCGAAACGAGATTAGGTCGCCCTGCGCACCACCGACTAACATAACGACTGTGCCAGACCTGCGTTGGCGATGAAATAATTTGTCGTAGTTTTGTCATAACAGGTAACAATTAAAATGAAATTCGACTTTGCCGACTGAATGGAGCTATGAATCAAATACGAAATGTTTCATTGGTAGGTTTATCGGTTGAACGAAAATAAGACGAAACCCACCAATGATTGCACTTGAATTCACAACAGTCCAGATGGAACCTTATTGCGATAAACTCATGCAATAATTTAATAAGATTAAGAAACGGTCATGTTAGATTAGCGGAAAACCGAAATGAATTACAGATAATCAAAATATATATACATCAGTGTTAAAACTAAGAAATCAATGGAATAAATTTGATTTAGAACTCTTATTAATTTGTGAGGAAAATCTTTACAACGTTACAGCATAAGCCAATTCGATGAAAATATTGAAGAAAAATTTGATACAAATGAAAACTTTAATTTAATACAAGTTTTATTATATTTTATGGCAATAACATTATTCGCCTCTCTATGGCATCAATACGTTTAAATGATTTAAAATTATTGTTAAATAAACAATAAATGAATTTGTTACCCTACATTTTGTTACCCTGGCAAAGTTTCTATGGAAGCGAAACCGACAGGTTTAAAAAAATATATAATGGTGTTGTCATAATTATTAATCACTAAACGTGATGAAATAAGGATGAACTCCTTCAGAAGAAAGATCCTTTGGAGAATCTTCGGACCCATTAAGGGTGGTTAGACGTGGAGAATGAATACAACACAGAGCTCTACAATCTATACCAGGACGTCAGCGTGGTCAAGTTTATAAAGATTAACAGATTACTCTGGCTAGGGTACTTGCACCGCATGGGGGATCTGGAGCTCCCCAAAAGAGTGTTGTATGACAATCTAGTAGGGCGACAATGCTTCGGCAGGCCGAGACTGCAATGGTTGGATGGTGCCGTAGCAGACTGTCGGGTCCTGGAGCAGCAAGATTGGGAGGTGAACGCCAAAGACAGGACGGGATGGAGATGTTTCTTGGAGGAGGCTAAGACCCACCAAGAGTTGTAGCGCCGGAGAAGAAGAAAAAGATAGTGGTTATTTAAAAATTGTCCTTTAATTTTTTGACAATAATGTATTCGTATATGGTAACTAAAATTTGAAAGAATCAACGCATCCGGGTTTTGATTCAGTCGGCGTCTGTCTTCTGAAAATAATATAGTTATCTAAATTACGTCATTATAGACAATTACTACTTCTATTAACAAAAACAAAACCGCACATAATTACGTTTTGATTAATGGGGCAACGTGCGCATTGAATGAAACGATAAGACACAAGGCAATATACGTATGAGGAGATGACAGAACAATTAGTGATTCAATAGGTGCATATTTACAGTCCACCAAGTTTGAAATAAATGGACAATTAATTGCGATTCACGATCAATTACGAGTATATACGTACTTGGTATTATTGCACTTTGAGTGATCTATATAGTAGTAGATATATGCAATTTAAATTTCAACTTCACATCAAATCAAATCAAATCAGTTTATTAACTCAAAAGACATTACAAACAGGAAAATGTTTAAGGCATCTATTGAGTACAGATTGAGTACACATTCATACGTATACACATAATAAAGTACACATATGTACATAATTTACAATCACATAACAATACAAATATTAGACTTTTTAGATATTCAAAATTAATAATATTAATAATGTAAAATATTGACGATCTTTTTTACGAGTAAAAACACTTTTCATAATATGTATATTATACACCACTCAAACATTTAACACCACTCACTGAAAATCTTCCAGGTTTGAGTACATTTTTCTAGATATGTTAAGAAGATTTTATACCTTCAAAATAGGCAATAAATATTATATATATAATTAAGAGTTTATATCGTTCTCCCGATGATAGGGTAAAGGTAAAAAACATTCTATATATAATATGTCGAGAAAAATCAACCCAAAATTGGAAAAAACTATTTTAATTTATGAGAACAAATAAAAAATACATCCATATTATACAAGTATTATTTTAATTTACAGGAATTACACATTTCACCTTGCATCATTTGAATTACACATTTCACCTTCATCATAAAATAATTATCTTTTAAAAATATATTACGACCTAGCAAAGGCGAAACATGTTATTTCCATAAAACGAAATGAAACATTCAGAAAACGGTCATTATTATTATTTATTATGGAGTGTTTTTATTGTTCAAGAAACAATAAATATTGTTTTAATTAATCGTATAATATTACGCTGATCTGAGTATATTTTATTTAAGTATTTAAAAAAATGTATCGTGATTCTGTAAAATGTTAAATAAGTAATAAAAGCTTCTTGCATTTATATGATTTTCAACATTGTTCATTAAATAAAAGTTTTTTTGTTTAAATAAATGTTTTCTACAAATAAAACACGTGCTGTTACACACACTGTTGATATTAATTAAAATTAAAATAATAAAAGTTTTTAATGGTGAAAATAGAAAATATCACACAGTAGGTAGCTGCTTATAAAAAAAATTTATGATCGACGTAATATCGTAAATAATAACGTGAACGAATAATAATAAATATTCGGTCATGTTTAAACACCATAAAATTGATTTCACTAGAAAAGCATGCAACGGTTATTTTTTGTTTGTTTTTGTGGAGTCTATACAAATAGCCGGGGAATTGATTTAGTTATATAACCGAGTTATGCAAATGAATGCAATGTCTTCAATGACTTGATCGAATTCCATAATAAATTATTTCGGATAGAGACCGGAACATGGGAAATGCAGACGGTCGTGAGATGTCCAAATAAATAATTACAATTAACCTATCTCATACAAAATTTCGTGATCAGTAAAAGCGACACAAGATTGCTCGCTTTTCAAAATCAACTTCGTGCAGAAAATAATCATGTTTTATATTCGATTCTAGATCGATTATAATAAAATAAATCATATAAAATTAAAGTTAAGTTATCTTAATAGATGGCGCTAGTGTAGATGGACCTACCAACAGTGAAGTTATTAAAAAATATTAACATACGTACAAGTTCCAAAAAATTTTCAGACGTGGTGTCGTAAGAAGGGCGGAATGGTGAATGTTGTTAAACATAAAGTGATCGCTTAACCCAACCAATAACAGGTCATAAGTCCTGTAAACGCCTCGACTATCATATTCTGTTTCCAAAAAAATTACATCTTCGTCTCTATTGAAATACAATTAATCATATGAAGTCTTTACATTGGGGTTAGTTATTAAAAAAAAATTTATAACCAACAAAATTAAAATTTAATATTAACCACGAAATCGTCATTATATTAGATTTTTTAATGTAGAAACCAGTAATATTGTCTTGCTGAAGCTTGCAAGCAAGCGAAACTAGCTGGCATCAAATAGGATATTTCTTGTTTCTTGAACAATGATATAAAATAAAATAACAATACGTAATGTTCTTTTGATGGTGCACATGTTGTCAGCTGGACGATCCGGACATTTGTGTTTATTTAATTTATATTCCACGCATCCACTGTTCTTTTAATTAACTGTAATAAGTCACTTCAAACAATCCAACTCTTCTTCCATCCAACTTCAAAATTTTATCAAAGAAATTATTCAAATTGACATTGGAACAAATGCACATAAAGGTTCGAAAAAATCACGAAAATCTAAATACGTAATGGTGTTCGATTGAATTCAAAAACAGTATTGTAGAAATGTATCCAAAATTACCCAACAGAAGTTAATTTCAATAGTCTAATGATTAGCCATTTAACCTTAACGACAAAGGAATCCATTCACCCAAAAAAACAATTATTAATTGTGCAATAACTAAAAAAAAACGCCAAAATTGATTTTGCGACCTTTTATGCGCGTAGAAAGCGAGTGGTGGAATATTTTGCGTAACGGTATTAAGAAAAAAAAAACAAATTTTAATTTAAAGTTGCAACTTTTTTCGTATTGCAAATTGAATTAAGAAATTCAGCCGAATAATTTCCACAACAGAAACGTTGCACAGTAAAGCTAGTACGTGAATATATCTGACGTAAACAGAGCTGAGAAAATTTGGATTTTGTCTCAATTGAGAGCATAGGTCCAGCATTATCGTGTGTGATTAGGCAATTTAGATTACAAATGTGACGGGGAGGGAGGGTTGAACAAATATCTAAATTACCTACACCTAATTTTTATCATACTATTATTATTATAATATTAGTATTGTTTTGGTGAAAAGCTCTTTGTATCATTACAGCGCAATGTAAAGGGTGAAAAAAAAGAACATCAATAATAATATGGAATCATATGAATAGAAATATGCCAGTTATCTTATTGTTACCCTTACCGCAAGGGCATTCACGAATTCGCTATAATTGCACCCAAAAAGGTATATCTCTTTTGCAACCACATTTAAAAGACGAACCGCTCTCAAAACAGAAGAACTTCGAAGGGTCTCTGTGTGGCAATTTGGGGCATAAAATAAGCTATGCCCCCTTGCTCTGCTATAGCTATTAGGAACGTATAGATTTAGTTCTCTCAGTATTTCTGGATTGTAAATACCTCCGGATAATAGTTTGAAAAAATGCAATCTACTGCTGCCCAATACCTATCGTTGTAAATAAAACAAAATACAGCATCAAACGTTAAGATTTATTAGCATTTGTTTCAGAACCTGAACTATATTTTCTACTTAAGGCAAGTTTGAAAAGTTTAAAAACTTAAATATTTATAATAATTGAAAGTGATAATTTTTATTGTTTCTTAAACAATTATGTAATACTCCATATTAAATCATTAATACGAATGAAATAGTATATTTTCTAGAAGTTATATTATAATGTATGGGAATGACATGTTTTATCTTTCTAAAGCATCATCAAATGTGTTTTTTTCCTCGAATTGAATTAAAACTCCATATTAAAAATTGAATACGATAAAACGTCTTTTTTCTAGAAGTTTTACAATAGTTTATGAAAATAACATTTACAAGGCAACATAGACAAAAAAACAGACGTTTTCATTTGTATTTATTATATAAAAAACGACGAACTTCGTGACAAAGTGGCAAGATGCCTGCCTTCTATGACTGTTACACCAACGGTCCCAGGTTCGATTCCCGGTGATGACAGTGTGATTGTCACACTGTCTTTGGTCTGGTGTAGAATTCACGTGACAATAAAACGGCTATTGATTAGCTAGTTATTGTGTTCACAAAACCTGCTGTATACACATGTGGAAAACAACGAGAAACTGCCGCATTAAAGGCTCAAGTGGCATCCCAATAACCACCAAAAATGTTACACTTTGTTGTACACCAATCCCTTGGATTTAAACTAGCGAAGAAGATATAAAAAACACTTGTGTAAATACATTTAACTGCAGAAACACTAGTGACTTAAATGCCTCTATTGGTTTGTTTCATTGGACATATTAGAATAAAATTACACACACACTGCTTGTACTTTGTAACTACTTTCTAAATATGTAATTAAATTTAGTAATTATCTAGATAAGAATCATTTAATGTAGTCTTGTACCTAGTTACAAGAGCACTTAAATCATATACTGATAATATTATGTAAGTACTAGCACAGTACTTACGAAGAAAACAAATAATGTCACCAAGTATAGAAACAAAAGAAATTACTACACTGGATTCAAATTCAAAATTATATTTGATGTTTTCGAATGATCATTCAGTTTACATATCTGTTTCACTAGTACGCACGCACTCATAATCTACAGGAAAAACACATTTTTTTTAATTAAAAATATGAACCTGTTAGCATTCCATATCTCCTAATAAGTCTGGCTCCTGGCACTTATATAACAATAATAATAATTTATTAACTTAAAAAGCGCCGTTTTCGTGATGAATCATCTAAAGGGCCCATTAAGACGTGTTTTAAATTTAAAAATCTAAATATTAATACTCTAATCTAACATTAAATAATTTAGAAATTAAAAAATTTATCAAAAATAATGAAAATATAATAATCAACCGATTAAATATAATACCGATTAAATATAAATATATAAGTGAAGTAAAAAAAATGTACATCGTAAAAGGTTGGGTCACAATCGAAACATGTCTGTTAATATGAAGTTATATTTATTTAAAAACATTTTATACATGTGGACATAAAATATGAAAAATATGAGGCTTAAATCTGAATATAAACATTTTAAAATAACGACAACATTTTGAATGTATACAAATTCTTGTAGACAAATACTGGATTTCACCCATTGCGGATAAATTATTTTTATTTTACAAGGATTAATTTATCTCAATAGAGACGAAGATGCGAATTGTTTTCTGGGAACAGAAGGTGGTGGCCGAGGCGCTTACAGGACTTATGACCTGTCATTGGTTGGGTTGAGCGATCGCTTCACGTTTTAACAACATTCCCCATTCCGCCGTTATGACCACCACGTCTGACAAACTTTTTGGAACTTGTATATATGGTAGGTTTCTACACCTATTTTCACATTTTTATGTTCACTCTACACTAGCGTCATCTATATTAAGATTAGAAAGCATTAAGCAGAAAACCTTTATAAATGTACTGTGAAAGTCTATGCAAATCATACAGTACTAGATTTCGCCTGGAGATGTCTCTCCAATTTTTTGCCTCAGAAAACAATTCGCATCTTCGTCTCTATTGAGATAAATTAATCCTTGTAAAATTAAAATTACGAGTTAATTTATGAGGATTTTTTTCAAATCAGATTATAATCAAATAAATTCTACTTCCATATTCCATTCGTTCAACTTCGATGGAATACAATGATAATGTAGAGTGTCTATTATCAATTCAATTTAAATTGATTTCATACTATGTTCTTTGAGGAAATGCGTTACAGTGCGTGCTTCGCAATGACGTCACAGTTTTAAATTATTTAGCTGTCAATCATGAACACTTTCACCTGCATCCGTGGAGAATTCAATTAAACCAACAACGAACGGAATACGAAATATATCAGCTGTTACCGTTCCCGCTCATCACGCTCATTAATAACACAATTATACACCGCATTCCGGACAAGCAGACTATACCTGTAGAGAACGCCCCGAACGTAATACAATCAGGAGTTTCACGTGTGTGTACTATAGAAACCAAATGTTTATAGTATACCAAAAAACATGTTTCTAAATACATTGGAACACATTTGAAAGTGAGTATCCAAATATTGTTGATCAGATAAAAATGATACTATGTTTTCCGAATATTTTTTCTTTAACCACTGTGTTTTAATTTACTTATTAGAATGCTCTAAAGTTTTATTCTACGAAAACGGGTTTACTTGAGTGATCGCCCTGGGAAAGATACGTGTAGCATAGAAACTGGGCAGTTTTGAAAGTGAAAAAAAAATGTAAACAAAAGAAAACGTACAAAACAAAGTGTATCAAATGAGTCAATCATATAGGGTGTTTTTTTTAGAGGTATACGAGTACAATACATATTCAAAATAAATAAAAATACATTAAAATAATATTAAAGTCTATGATATTGGCTTTATTTAATAAAACATACTTTTTTCGTTAATTTTTTGTAATCTAAATATTAATGATAATTTACGAACGTCTTTTAAATAACCATGTTGTTAAGTTTTAAGAGTAATTCATGAAAATATTCTACGAAGTGCTAGTTTTAACGTTGATTATTTTTAAATCAAAGTTTGTTAAATTAATATTTAATAGAGTCATCGCTGCAGATCAACTGAACTTTTTTCTCCAAGTGTTTTCATCAACTAAACTTTTTTGATGCTTTGTCTTTTATCTTCATGTTTTATTAATATGCCTCATGTGTGTGTCTTGCGTGTATTTATTGTATATACCCAAATGAGTCCTGAGTGTTAAAATTATTGCATAAATGTTAAAAAAAGAAGTAAGACCAAAATGTAATAAATATGAATTTATCGTTATGATGTCATTATGTTATTAAATATTTTGCATTATTATAACTAACGAAATACGGCAATAAAAGTGTTACACCTCTTATTATGTGAGTAAATACATAGATACATATTATGTATATCAACACACAGGTAGCCAGCACATTATGTATTTGGAGTATTCGTCATTTCGAAAGTGAAAACACTCATCCTTACCAAGCAAACACAAAATGTTAATTATATCACAAGTGATTCATTACTATTGACGTCACGACGATTGAGATCCACCATTGCGTTGGAATACAATAATTGTTCCATAAATTACACGCGTATCTGGATTCTCTCATCCGGCATCTTCCACATGGGATGATGTTTCATTGGATAAGGTACTACAACGATCAGTTCATTGTTATAACAATATAAAAAAGTTATCCATGTGGTGTCTAAGTAACAAATGACCATTTAAGACATGTTGCCAGATTGCATTTAAGACATGTTGCCAGATTGATAACAAATGACCATTTTAGACATGTTGCGATATCGATAGATGGACCAGAAGGGTGGTAGAGTGGAGACCCCGCGAAGACAAATGAAACAGAGGGAGACCCCCCACACGATGGTCCGATGACATTAAAAGAATTGCTGGCGGTTGGATGCAAAAGGTACAAGACAGGGATACGTGGAGAAGTATGGGGGAGGCATATGCCCAGCAAGTGACAATACGAAAGTGTGAACTGCAGAGAAAAGACCTTGATGGAGAATTGCAATATATACAGCGCAGAGATGTCGCCGTAAAAATGAGGAGGAGAAGAAAGGAGAGACCACCAGGAGACGATGGCTGTTCCACTATCAATGTTTTTCCTGTTCAAGTTGCCCCAGAGTTTGTGGTTCCAAGAAAATAATCTATAGCCATATTAGTACCGCGAAGGACAATCTTTCTTAAGATGGCCGATGAGTTGACAATGCACATATTCTGATTCTTGATGGTGGGTTCATTTACGTGTCAACCAAAATCTATCTTCACAACAATGCGACATATATTTTTGAACACAAAATCTATAATATTTTAAATTACTTAGTAATTTAAATATATATAAATATCAAACATTTTAATTAGTAGCACAGGGCAGAGAAGCTTACGCCTGGGTGATAACCGATGTTGAGATAACCGATGTTTACAAAGATTTAATTCATTCAGTTGCCTAAGCAATGATCTTAAGCACAAAATATTATCATATCACCGATTGAGATGTTTCGCTGATTAGGGTAATATTAAAATATAAATGAAATAATTCCATCCGTATTAATAAATTTACTTACAAATTAACTTAATTTAAATACATGTTTAATTATTATTCTTCCCAATCAACGAGGTATGTGTTATAATTAATTCATTAGTAGTGTATATCCATACACGAATACAAAATGTTTCAAAATTTACCTACTTCATGAAGATATTTGTTGTTCTTATATTTTTTCAAACAGTACGAGTGATATGCCTTTTCTTACCTGAAACAAAATAAAAACAAGCATAATTAGTATTGGTTTGTATTAACATATCGCCCATAAACATCACACAAAATAATTAATATTAATGAAAACGTCCGTTTTCTAAGAGTTTTATTATATTTTATGGGAATAATTAATTTCCCCTTGTTAAAGAATGCCTAAGCAAAGGAAAACATGTCGCTCCCATAACATATAAGAAAAATTCTAGAAAACAGACGTTTTCATTCGTATTATTCGTTCAAGAAACAATAAGTGATGTCATACAAAATAAATAAGTAATAAGAGGTATATACTCGTAATAGATAGCTGAAAATCTTAAATTTTTAAATTTGTAACATTTTTACATTCGATTTTTATGTTTAACCTAAAGAAAAGAAAATTAATTTAGCGAAATTTGTTTTTAAATCAAAATGTATTTTTTTTTCAATCATACCACAGTAAATTGTAAACAGACTTTACAGTTTTATTTGCGCTTTCCGGTTCTGTTTAGTTATTTATTGATATCAAATAATATTTTAATCATCTAAAAAAGTACAGCAATACCGAACCGTCGTGTATAATATTTGTAATAAGCCATTATTTTAACGTTGATTAGTGATCACGTTATGCCATTGCTGGTAAAAAGTACTTAAAATAAGTTTGTAGGCAAGGTAAATTAAAAAAAAAAAAGCTTATTATTTTCCACTTCACTGAAAACATTGGGGAATTATTCAAATGATTACTTGTACGAATGTTTATAATTTCTTCAATGTGACTTGGTCACCGCTTCCTCGTATTGATTTCACACGGTCAAGCAGACATTTTCCGGCCATCAATGTTTAATAGCTATATTTAGAGGCCAATTTGGATGACTTGTCGGCTATTTATGTTATTTGCAAAAATTTGAATACCAGGTAATCGGAACATATTCGGTCATATAAAAAAAAATTGTCGCAATTCACCAAAAGGAACTTTAACGCAAAAAAATATATAAAACGATGTTCTGGAAGTATGGTGCTTACAAAATAATCTCTCTCTCTCTCTCTGGTTTCAATCCTGGGATTGGTTTGCATCAATTTCCTCTATTCTTCTATTCCATTCTTCCTTGTCTTGTGCGGTTCTTTTGAAATCTGCATATGATGAGCAGCGCACGTCCAGCACCAGGTCCTCCAGGTACTCTTGGCGTGGGCGTCTCCTAGGGTTTGTCCCCTCGATCATACCCTCCATTATGGTATGCAAGAGTCCTTCTTGTCGTATGACATGGCCGATTCATCTTGCACGCCTTTCGGATAAGGTCCTGAGCAGGTGCCTTCCTCCTTTGATTATTTGGAGAACCTCCTCATTTGTGATGTGGTCTCTCCTTTCTAATAGTCTTCTATAGGACCACATCTCAAAAGCCTCTAGTCTCCGTTTATCTCTTTCAGATAGGCACCATGTCTCGCAGCCGTACATCAAGATACTCCATACATTGGTCTTGATGAGGAGTATTCTCAGTTTTAGGTCTATATTATTCGATTCTATTATTTTCGACATTTTATTAAATGCAAGCCTAGCCTGATGTACACGGCTGTCGACCTCGCTCTTAGACCGACCGTCCCATGTTATTTTGCTTCCGAGGTAGACACACTCCTTGGTGTTCTTTAGTGGAACTCCTGACATCACTACTCTCATCTGATATTGCATTCGGCATACAGTCAGCAGCTTTGTTTACCGAGATATTTGAAAATTTACGTTTTTTAGTTTTATTATATTAAATGTAAATAACATGTTTCGTCTGTCTAAGGCATTATCAAATATGATAATGTAAAATACAAACAAATATGGCATGACCAAATTAATCCAATTTTTACGATTGGTCATGTTAGAAGTCGGTAGAATCGACGTGCGTGTATGACTCGCTGTATGAATTTGGAGGAATCTAGAGAGGTGTGCCAGGATAGAGTAGTGTGGCGGTCCATTCTCTGCCTACCCCTGCGGATAAACGGCGTGATGGTATGTTGTTGTTGTTGTTGTTGATAATGCCTTTTACAGACGAATCATGACATTCAAATAACATATAATAAAACTTCTAGAAAACAGACGTTTTCATTCGTATTAATTATGTTTCATTGATATTATGTCAATATGAAATGTTTTTAGAAAACCGAAATACCTTAAATTTACTAATGTAATGTAAAGATCTATCTTTAAACTAACATTTTATAGTGGCTAAGCAAGGTGAAAATGTCATTCCCATAAAATAAAATAAAACATCCAGGTAATAGGCGTTTTCATTCATAATCAAATGATTTTATTGAAATCTCTTGATTTAAGTTCATTTTAAATAATAATTAAATAAAACGATCTAGGACCAGTCTGTCGATGCCAGCGAGCCTGGCGAAACCGGTCGCTGTCGAAATAAATCCAAAAGTGGAAGTAGTTAAAAAACATCGTTTTATATAATTATTGTTTTCATTCATTATTAGTTAAGATGAAATAAAATTTATAATAGAACATAAAATAAAATAAAAGAATACACGAAATCGTTGGATCCAAAACGTTTGAACTTACTATTCACAACGCACCATTTAGCATTACAAAAAGGATTTTTTTGAAATAAAATGATAATGACAAACGGGTTGCACACAAACTACACGAAACATGAATAGTTTTACACATCCACACAAAGAAGGACCGCCCAAATTTCTATTGAGCATTGCAGAAATCTGTTTTTCTATTATTTGGCAACATTAACATTGAATTATTCAGTAGAGTGCTACGGAGAAGTCATCCAACTATATGTGTACACAATACTCTAGCCATTATATTATACTTAATGCATGGGTAGCGAACATTTTTAATTTTGAATAAATAGAATAACACTTTGTATTTTGATGCACAAATTTTAATTTAATTTTAAAATTTGTGCATCAAAGATTATTGGGTCACAACCGAAACAAGTCTTCAAATCGAAAAATAAAGTGAATGATAAATAGAAGAACAACAACAAACCATCACGACGTTTCTCGCAGGGGTAGGCAGAGAGAATGGACCGCCACACCACTCTATCCTGACGCACCTTTCTAGATTCCTCCACATTCATACACGCAAATCGATTCTTCCGACTTCTAACAAGGCCTTTAAAATTAGATTAATTTTATCATGCCATGTTTTCTTAGGTCTACCTCGACTCCGTATTCCATTTACATCGTTAACGTATAATTTCTTAAATATTCTTTCTCCATACATGCGCTCCATACGTCAAAACCATCGCAGTGATCCTTTCATAATTTGTTGGTAATACTTTATCCGCTCTACATTCCTTTCTTATATCAGCAATTGAAAATCTGTCATAAATCGTTCTACCACACATACGTCTTAAGGACCTCATCTCTACCGCAATTATTCTGCTCTCAGGATATACCCAGCATTCGTCGCCAGCATCACATCTCGAAAGCATCAATTTTGGACCTCTCCGGTGTTCGCATAGACTCTAAATACACATTATTAAATAATAATAATTAGTAAATATTTGTGAAATGTATACTTAGATATAAGTATACATTTCACAAATATTTGTAAATATTCTGGTCAATTCTTTGGCGTATAAAATAGGAGTGATACTCCAGGCGACTTCTAAAACAGTGCGCTAGGAGGCGGTAGCCTCTTCGCATTGTGTTAATAAAGTAGTTTGCTAAATGCTAAACAATCATTCTTCATAGATGGCGTTAGTGGGTGGATTGTATAGATTAATCTTAAAAAATAATTAGTACAATCAAATCTACATAGATGGCTAACTGGAACTGACACGTGAAGATAGGTATGGATTTGGAGTATATATACAACTTCCAAAAATGTATCATGCATGATCATAATAACAATGGTGGAATGGGGAATGTTGTAATTACATAAAGCGTGCGCTTAACCCAACCAATGACAGGTCATAAGTCCTGTAAACACCTTGATCATCCATATTCAGTTTCCAGTTTGTTTCTTCGTCTCTATTGAGATACAATTAAAAATTTAAATAATAATTAGTTTTTATACTACTTTATTTTTCAACAACCAGCCGGGTTCGTTTTGTCAATGTCTTTTGTAACCCTGACGAAGCTTCGGCGGGAGCGAAACCAGTTGGTTGCTAAAAAATAAAATGGTGTAAAAACAAACTAAAAGTGTATTAATATTCTATTTACAATTTTCTTCATTTCTCTGTTATAAAATTTTACTTCTTCTTCTTCTTCAGCCTGTATTGACCATCTCGCATTTTCCATTCTCTTCTATCCTGAGCGATCCGCATCCAGGCACTTTCCGCACTTATCCGGACATCGTCGCGCCAACGCAACTGTGGGCGCCCAACTACACGCTTTGCCGTCCTTGGCCACCAGCACAGCAGTCGCCTTGTCCAATTTTGTCATCTTGATAACATCGGAAACCTTTGTCCTGACTCTTATGTCCTCATTTATGAGTCCGTCCCGTAAATTGATACCCAACATGGCTCTCTTCATTGCTTGTTATAAAATAAATAAAAATATTTGTGAAACATCTCAAGTCACGTACAATATATTGGGCTCGTCTGTCGCTGGCGCAGCATGCCTGACGCTGACACGTCTGTGACACCGTCTATGGAGCCGTGTTCATGAAATCGTGACCGAAATTACATTCTTCTTGTACAGATACATCGAGATTCCGTCAAAGCCGCAAAAAACTAAAACCCAATTGCACCATTTCAAACTAAACAAACAGATGTATTATTTACAGTTCATTTAACAAAATGCACACCAAAATGCCAATTGTTGGCACCTTTGTTGGATTTGCAGCATTTCTGCTTCACTTCAGAAACATAAAGAGCTCGTGCTGGCTTAGTTAATTTAAAACTTTTTGTATAACTATTTATAATCCTAGGAGACCACTTAGCTCTCACTGAATATACGTATAGTGTAAATACGTGTCTTTAATAAAGCATTTTCACTATTAAGTAAAAAAAACATGTTTTTCGTGAAAAGAAAGAGCCGCTGATAAAATTGGAAGTAAGATATTAACGATAGTTGTTTGGAAGAAATAAGTTCATTGTTTTCAAGTTTCAATCTAAGAGATTGGTTTGCAATAAAGTCTTATACGTTTGCTGGTTCTTGGATGCCACTTGGCCCTTTAATATGAAAGTTTTCCGTTGTTTTACACAATTGTATACAACAACAAAAAAAACAGACTGATAAAGTTGCAGTTATATCGGGATGACTAAGGGACACTGTCTGGGACAATAAGCATATGGTAGTAGAAAGCAAAGTTAGAATTTATAAAACATGCATCAGGCCCATAATGACATACGGAATCGAAGCAAGAGTAGACACCGTCAGAACCAAACATCTCTTAAGAGTAGCGAAATGAGAACATTGCGCAAAGAAATACGCAAATCCTGCAAAATTGAAGACATAGAGGCAGAGAAGACGATTCTGAAGGGGCCACATCGAGAGAATGGATCCAGCAAGAATTCCAAATATCGTGATGCACGAGACTCCAGAGGGCCGTCGACCACCAGGACGACCACCAAAGAGATGGAGAGAAGGCTGGTCGTATTCATCACCGGAAGAAAGTTGATATCCTGCATAAACAGATCACAAGATCTACAACCAGAAGTCATTTAAACCCAATTACTGTATACAATTGTTTAACTATTAATTATCATGAAACGTGATAGGTAGCTAGTCTATCACCATTTCGATTATGAATTTTACCAGATCAAAGACAGCGTAAGTAACGCAAAGCAATCGTATATTAAGTATGTGTTACTGTTATTATTTTTCGTTTGGTTAATTTCATATTTAATATTTTTACAATTTTACTGGACATATTTACTAGTTGAAAATATCTTAAGTTGAAACTACTTGCACTTTTCATTTTCATTTGTTTTTTAATACGCGTAATATTTTGAATGAACAGCGATTATTTTTTTCATTAATATCAAGCTTAATACAATGATGCACTGAAATGTATTTCGTTCTTCTTCTTTTTCTTGTTAATGTATGTCTTTTGACTTACACTAGTAAGAGGGATTGACCTCATGCAAGGTCAATTCCCAGCTGTCGATCCATCTTTTTGGTGGTCTGCATGTGGATCGTCTGTCTTGGGAATGGCCATGCAGCAAAATGTGAGAGGGTCTAAATGGTTCCAATCTCCTCACGTGTACAAGTCTATCTATATCTTCTCATTTGCATCCCCACCTAACGACATCTTCGATTTCGCATTTTTCAATTATTCGTTCTTTCCTTATTTGGTCACGCAGTGTTTTGGCTTCCTATATATTGCACGCTAAATAGAACACTGGCTTAACTCAAAAAAGCAAGTTTTGCTCAATCTGACATGAATCGGTGTTTTAACAAAAATAGTCGAAAAACACGTACGAATGGATAGCGTTAACATTGTGAAAAATAGATGGATAGCGTTAGCACAAGCCTCTGTCTAATGTTAACTCAATTATGACCTAAACCATAATCGGTCAGTTTACTATTAAGCGTGCGATATGTTCCTGAGTGTCTTCATTTTGGGCACTCTGAGCGCGTTTTTTTATAATTGTGGCGGCTGCCCTGCAATCTATACCATGTCATGATGGGTCACACACAATTTTGTTCGTTAATTACATCAATTACATACTTTGTGTTGTGTACTAAATAGCTTAAGAAATAATGCAATTTTAAAGGTCTACAAGTGATGAAAACCTCATTACCTCGTAAAGATATCGTTAAACGGACATTTAAAAACAATTTAACGGATTCGTGTGCTAAAACTCTAGTAGAATCATAATGGAGATGTCACCTACATACAGACACACGTATTTAATACAATAAACATGTACGTTAAAAGAAGTATCTACTCACAAGTTTATTATGTAAATTTTGTGTATATTGGGACAAGAATGCTCGATGCAAATGACCATTTTCTGTATGCAACGGTGGTTGGATTGCGAAACATTTTGGCAAGCCGACATAACGGTTTTTTATGGTTGAGGTCCTTTAACGGTTCCAAGGATTGTTTATTCCATAATCTCGGCAATAAATAAGTAACGCAACTGGAAATTTATTGATCTTTGCCAAGTTCTCATTTGCGTTGATTGCGTCACCTTCGCTATCGTTCATTTGTTGGTTGTTAATGAAGCAAAACAACCAAAGTTTACCAGCTTCATGAGGTAATTTCCATAGACAATGCAATTTTGTATTAAAATTTTAAATTATAATATTTTGTCTAAGCGTATATTTGTTTTGAGACACCAAGAGGCAGACCGTGGAAAATATTGGTGGATTGCGTGGAAGAAAATTGAGAGAAAATGGAAGGAAAGAAGGGGGTTCCCACCACATAACCGAGGCTGTTATAGGGCGCACCGTCGCCCTTTCGTCAGCCTCGCTCATGCACTTCCTAGGCCTGTTCCACATCCATCCGGGATTTTCATTTAACATACTCGTATATCAATCGCAAGGGGATGCCAGACCGCATTTAATCTAATATTTTCCCCCCTTTTATGTCCCGCTCACTTACACATGTAATCTTACACTATATGTCTTATAGCTAACATTTAGTGAACTTTATCTATATGAGGAAGGCGGAACATTCTGGAGGGGGGAGAGAGAGAAAAAAATTGCGGAGGGGTGGATTGAAGCGAGGTAAAGGTAGTCATTGGGTGAGGATAAAGGGAAGGCAAAGCGAGCACATGAGAAATAATAACATAACATAAAATATAAGAGGAAAGAAACAATAACAAAAAAAAATACTATTCCACACCCCACCAGGGAGCAGTTTGGACTTCGGGTCAGAGCAGTCGACGAGAGACAGTGTAACACCGTCCAGAAAATAGAAGGAGCTGGGTAATGGAGAGAGATGGCCAGGGACAGAAGTCAGTGGAGGACCGTTGTGAAGAAAACCAAGTCCCACACCGGGATGTAGCGCTGAGAAGAAGTAGTAATAGTATAATTGTTTAATAAATGCATTATCAATTCATAAAGTAAAGGCGAATATTTAGAAAATAAAATCGGTTCATAATACAGATTGTGTAAATCAAAATTTTATATCGAAATATAAATATCACATGATAAAATCGTTAGTCGTTTATAAAAATACTGTAAAAAATGGTTGAAAAGATTTGATCAGTGATTTATCAATTTTTTTTGTGCAATTGAGAGTTTGATTATATCTGAGGCACTTAAGACTCAAACCTCCTCTTAGAGTTGACTAGTCAACGAAACGTTTACTATTAAATACGTATGAAAACGTTTGTTTTATAGAAGTTTTATTAAATTGTATGGGAATGTAATGTTTTGATTGACCAAGGCAATATCAAAAGACAAAATACCATTGATAATACCTAAGGAAGGTGATGTGTGATGTCATTCCTGTAAAATGTAATGAAACTTATAGAAACTGGACGTTTGATTCGAAATATTTATTTAATATTGATCATTGTTAATAACAAAATGAGTGTATGATTTTCACTAATACATTAAATGACTCTAAAAAGGTGCACGAGAGATCATTTAAAATACATAAATTATGTATTTATAAAAAAATGTGTCTATCTATATATCTGGAGGCAAAGGCTCGATATGGGCTGTAGGGCCATCGAAGAAGAAGAGGAAGATATAAAATTCTATCCATGTACATTTATTTAAGTTAAAGTATCTATTTCGCTATGATACGAAACATGTTTTCTTAGAAATGCAAAATTACATCTGATCAATAGAAATGACGAGTGGTGTCGATTTCTGAACTTGGCAACAAAAAAACGAATCTGTTTATCATGCAAATTCATGTCAACAACATAATGGACATCTCACTCGAGTGCAAAATCTGAATGACATTAAGCTCGTATACAAAGTCTCGAGAGAGTCATCGGAATACTTATATTCACGGTTTACCTTGACCCCGAATATGGCACGAGATGAAATCTAATAATGTATATTTGATCATCCACTTTGGTATTTACAAGCTATATTTATTGATGGACATGAACCTATATGTTTTGTAACTTTTAAAACATTATGCACTAAAATGTTTCGGATTGTACATATCCTTCTTCAATGTAAAATTTTTAAATTTATGCATTAAAGGAGTATGTAAATAATCCAAATCATGTATGGGAAGAGATCCTTTTATATTACAATGTGCATAAGGGTGTTTTTTTAGAGGTACCTATACAAATTCAAAATGAAAAAAAAAACACATTAAAATAATGTTAATGTCTATGATATTGTCTTTATTTAATAGATAATTTTATGCCATTATTGTTTAAATATAATTTTGGGCATATGAGCGCCACGGCTAGCTCGAATGAAGCGCAATCGTGAAGTCCAATTTTCGACAACTTTATCAAGCAACTGGGTGAAATAGCAAAACGTACTGACTACAAATCAACTGTCAACTGTTAAATTGACAGTCTGTGGATGATATAATGTTGCCGGTTTAAAAACCTAACCTCTATAAAAAAAACACCCTATATGTCTTAACTACGACAAATATGTATTGATGATACCAACTTAATAGTTGTTTTGCCTCCAAAATGAATTCAGCTCAGCATTTCCTGCAAGAAATCAATTTGAAAAAGCCACTGGTAATTTACATTTTTATACAATAAAGTTAAAACATTTTCTTTGCCGATACCCGACAGGAAATATCCAACAGCTTACGGCAACTAAATACTATATTAAAATTAAATTCGAACTTACTAATCAGTAAATTAAGAGAATCTAGATGCTTGAAATGATTTTTTTTTCCTTGTATACCGTTTGAATATGATCGTTTGAACCCAATTACTGTATACAATTTATTTTTTCTATTATATTGATACTCATGAAATGTGATAGGTAGTCAATCTATCGCCATTTTATTGTCACGTGAATTCTACACCGGATCTAAGAGAATGTGACAATCACACTGCCATCGCCGAGATTCAAACCCGGGACATTCGGTATGGAAGCCAGAGCTCTTACCACTTTGCCACGAAGGTCGATAATTCGTTTTTAATGAAAAAAATCCAAACTTTTCTAAGATATGATAATAAAATAAATAGGCATAATGCAATTATTAGGGCTAGTTACTTATGGTGTGGCATTAAATGGCAGATCCAAGATAAATACATACAAATGGTAGAAGAACAAAACATTAATACCACAGTTTTACTAATCAACAAGAGTAATAAGTGCTTAGGAATGATGATTTAAAATCCGAATGATTAAATTGAGTATCAAATACACATGGTTAATAGGTTATTTGTGTCGGCATTACTGTTAAAAGTTGTATCAAGTCACAATGCGATTATGTCAAATATTCTTATATGAACATGTAAAAGTAACAAAAAGTATCCATTTAATCACTAGGAGGATTCGCCTCAAAAACTGTCCGCCTATGATAAATGGCAAATACGATAATTGCAAAATATTCACGTATGTTATGTGTAGTCATACAAAAGCATAATGTATTTGGTCGATAAAGATACGTTATTAAGAAATACACGTATTGATGTTACAATCAACATTAGCTAGGTGTGTCATCTACAATATATTCATATGCAAAGTGGTTACACCTATTAAAAAGGTATTTTATAGAATGAGGAAGATATTGATTAGAAGGTAAAATATAATAAGATGCATAGTCAAATCAGAGTCGAGCCCAAGAGACCAGAGCAATCAAGACCCTGTACGCGTCTAGACCGACTGGAGTAAGACCTCTAGGAAGGCCTAGACAGTGCCTAATGGACAATGTTCTGGCTGACCTGGCTAGGTTGGGCGAATCAGACTGCTGGGAGCAAAAGGCGCAGAATCGAGGAGGCTAAAACTCTTCAAGAGTTGTATGGCCATAGGAAGTAAGTAAGTAAGTAGTGAAATCGTGGGTTATAAATTTCATTTATGAATTCCTCTATTAGGCTGCAAATCAAAGCATTTTTTTTTTAATGTCACACAATCATCTTCTTCGCAGTTTTAATCATATGGGCTGGTTTGCAGCAAAGTCTTGCACTTCACCCTCCACTGCGCTGGGTCTTCTGCAGCCCTCTTCAACTCAACATATGAGACGCAGTTCATGTTCTCGCACACCAGTTTCAGATGCTCTCGTGTGGGACGCTCTCTATAATTTGTCCCCTCGGCCATTCCCTCTTTTATGTCTTGCAGGAGACGATTATGGCGCATAATGTGGTCGATGCATTGGGTTTGGCTCTCTGATATTGTTTAGATATATTATTATTATACGATTTTATTTTGGGAGTATCGTGAGAGGACTCTCATTACTGATACCCCACTATTTATGACATGACTTTTTAATACATTATTATAAACAGGAAATATACTTATTGTAAAAAATTATACATAGAATTACTTAAAACTAACTAA
Organism: Lepidostoma basale; assembly: GCA_022606425.2. Taxonomy (NCBI): domain Eukaryota; kingdom Metazoa; phylum Arthropoda; class Insecta; order Trichoptera; family Lepidostomatidae; genus Lepidostoma; species Lepidostoma basale. The sequence continues at coordinate 701,637 of JAHDVF020000860.1, read as the reverse complement.
ACTAAATAATCGAGCAAATACAAATTACGGCAAGTCAAAATTACAATTAAATTTAAGTTTTTTAAAAGTTAAATATAAATTACTATGATAATACATCTATAATATTTACTACACAGATAATAAATGGAGAGTGAAATGAAGAAATATATAAATTCTCGGCTTGAAACAGAAAATCAGGGAGAGTTTTGAAAATATCACGAAATAATTTATACAAAGAAAAGATAGAATATGAGTTAGAAAATTAATATAATTTTAAATAAATTGCGGTAACATAAGAGTATTCCAAAGTAAACAGTTTAATCACTATATTAAGTTAAAAATCATTATTTTCTAAAATCTGGTTAAGGAAATATAATTTAAGTGGATTATTTTTTGTTTCATCTTTAAGGTGTTCCGGAAGTCTATTAAGTGCAGAAAAAGCTATGAATTTAAGTGATTTTATTCCGTATTTAGTAGTGGATACTTTGGGGATATACAGGTTGTTTGCTTGTCTAGTGTTATGGTCATGTATGCCATTGTTGAGATTAAAGGTTGTATTAAAATGTAATGATTTTTGAATCAATTGCTTGATTGTACAAGTTATTTCGTATAGCGGCAGTATTTTTATTTGTTAGATAAGTTGCCTCCCTCAGTCGATTCTACCGAAAACCACGTGATGTGATCTCTTCAGTAAATTTCAAATTTTCATAAAAATTCACAAACAAATATGGCATAATAATCAAGCAATGTATGGTTAAAAAAAATTAATATAATTTATCTGATTATTCACCGTTGCCTAAGGAATTTTGCTCAATTCTTTATCAAATATGACATTTGAAAATGCTTCATCTCCTTTCTTTTCAGGTAATTTTACGTTGGATATAGGATTCTTCTAAACTCTTCCAATATTTTCTATCTTAGGCTATGTGTTGCCACCTACGGTCCGCAAGATGGATAACATCATCCGTCCACAATTTATTGTTTCTTGAACAATGACGTAAAACTCAATATTAAATAGTTAATACGAACGAAAACGTCTGTTTTCTAGAAGTTTCATTATATCTTATGGGAATGACAAATTTCGCCTTGCTGAGGCATTAACACATGTGATATTAAATAATGCCTTAGAAAGGTCAACATATCATTTCTATAAAATATAAAAAACATCTAGAATGCAAACGATTTCATCCGTATTAAAAACGTGTTTTTACTCAGTTTGTCATTCTTTACAAGAAAGAGACAAAGAGATATATCGCTTAACAGATAAACCGCAAATCTCTTTATTGTTTTATTTTACAAATTCAATAATGTGTGGAATACATACTTAGTATATTGAAATATATAGTAGCAAAGCAACCAAAGGGTGAAAATATCTAGAAACTAATATGTATATTAACTATTCATGCCTTGTTTCTTTGAAATCAATTACTTTTGTATTATATACCTATTATCTTACTAACTTATAATCAATGTGATTAACGTAGGTACTCTGAGAAAAAAATTGTCCAATATCCATTCTAAAGCATTTTTATGACGTACAATAAAATGTAATTGAATAAGTAATGCGGGTGTTTGTTTTGCCATACGGAACGGCCTTCCGATTTCATAATTATCCTTGGAATAATGCGAAGGAAACGTCCAGCGAGAGCAGAGTTGCTCAACTCTGATGATTTGTGAATTATTTTTCTGCCTTCAAGCTGTGATCAGAATTCAGACCCTTTGTGGGAAATACAAGAGCAATATTTAAATAATGTAAAATGATTACTTCGACCTTGAACGTAACAAGCGATTATGTAAACATAGTTTCACTAATAATAATAATAGTATTTTGAAATCAGGAAATATTCAACTTTAATACTAACCCACTCTTTTTATCCAAAATATTTATTACACTACAAAAGCAGATAATTTTTATTATTATGTAAAACGTGCGTTTAAAGCAAGTTTTATAAAATATTTAACAGTAAACAGTAACAAACCATCACTCCGTTTCCCCGGAAGGGTAGCAGAGATAATGGAGCCCCACACTATTCGATCTAGACAAACTTCTCTAGCTTCCTCCATATTCAAACAGCGAATCTTCGGTGTGGCAGTCAATGCACTTACCACTCAGCCACGAAGGTCGTCAATCGAGAGATGTATGGCAGGACAGAACAGTGTGGCGGTCCATTCTTTCTGCCTACCCTTTCCGGGAGACGGCGTGATGGTTAGTTAATTAGTTAGTTTATTATCAAAAATACCCATAATTTAAAAATGGCTTGTTTATGAATAAACGAGTACATTATCCATTCAAAAAGACATCGCACGCTTAATAGTAAACTGACCGATTATGGTTTAGGTCATAATTGAGTTAACATTAGACAGAGGCTTGTGTTAACGCTATCCATCGTTTCGCGTTAAAATTAATCAAAATTCCGCCAATTGACCCCCATTACACTATATCGGTATTCTTAATTCGTACGTGTTTTTCGACTGTTTTTGTTAAAGCACTGACTCATGTCAGATTGAGCAAAACTTGCTTTTTTGAGTTAAGGCAGTGTTCTATTAAGCGTGCGACATATTATTCTATGATCTATTGTTTGATTATTGTGTTTACAACCAGATACGTGTGGTGTAAAATATTGATTAGTTTCTACACACTTTCTACTGTCTATGCTTTTTTTTTTAAGTATTATAAAACACAAGACATTACGCGATTCAGGTTAATAAGTTCGCAACTGCAAATTAAGATCAACCGCCACTGCACAGCATCTAGTTGACGCAACGAGCATTGTGTGATTTATTATTTATTGCCACGAAATGATATACCACCACAATAAAACGCGACCCGGAACCATTTCTAGGCACTCTTGTCTCGAGGACACTATAAAAAGTGACAACTGAAGCATACTAAATTAACAAACTCAAAAGCGGTTAAACTTTTTGCGCACTGGCAACATTAGAATAATCATTATTAGACGTAATTATTAAGAACAAGCGGCCACGCCCCGGTAAACAATACCGGTCGCGTTTAGCACAATGTAATGTTATGTATTAACATTCATATATTATGATATTATGACTAATGATTATAGTAAAAAGATCGTTATGCTTTGCGTTCTAAACTGGATTATGAACTTTTAATGTTTTCGAGGTTTGATTCGTATAATGTCAAAGTAATACTATCATATATAAATAATATTTTATGAATATGTGTTTGACAAGTGTAATAAATAAATTTCAGTACATTAATTGATGTTTAGATCACGTTGTAATTCTACAATATATAATTTAAAAAATATGACAAACAAATGTGTGCATTTATTAACCCTTACCACTCCTTTGTCGAATGCCAGCCGACATCGCTATATGTACGCTATAACTCATTTGTCGGCTGGCGGCCGACAAGATAAGGCCTGCACGCGCAAAACTTGACACGTGTCGTTGTTTCTTGTGATTATTCTTTAAAAAAACATTTAATTACACGTTTTAATACGATTTTGTCTGTTTTCCGTTTTTATTTTACAATAAAATAATCCTTGCAAATTCACATAACCTAAAATGGCGAGAACTTCGCGTGATACTTCATGCAGAGGAGCGATTAAAGTACAAGCCCCACTTCATTGCGAAACTGGACAAAGGTTCTAAAGACTGTACTGTGTGCAGCAACAGAAAGATTCCAAGGGGAAGACGGTAAACAGTGTGGTTTTGTGAGACCTGTTCCAGAAAAACAGTTTTTTGTAAACTGTTTTTTATTTGAAGAATAAATCATTACAAATGATTTTTTAACGATTTTTTTTGTAACTACCTATCACTAAAAATATTTTGACATTATTTAAATTAGACTTGGCTGACAAACAATATCAAAAAATAATGGAGTGGTAAGGGTAATAAATATGTTTTTTAAGCATTCTTCAGTACAAATTCCTTTCTTCCCCTATATTAATACTTCCGAAGCCTTTGTGACAGCGGGATCTTCCTGTCGACCACAATAATAATAGTAAATTGAGAGCTCGTCAGAGATTAGACGGAAACAAAAACGCATATTTTAAAATTATTATAATTTGATCGGTAGTAAAATATGCAACCCTGGTATACGTACAATGTGTTACTAGTGTCTATACCTATTTGGTAGTTATTTTCATTATTTTATTACACTTTTTAAAAAATTAATGTTAATTCAAATAACGATTGCTCGAATAACTGCAAAAAAAATACGAAATATAATCAATATAAAAAATAATAAAACACATGATATTTAATCACGGTATGGATATCATATTGAATGTAAACTAGCTTTGCTCGCCCAAACTTCGCCAGGGCAATATAAGAACTGTTCTGTTATATCTGTTTTATTTTTTTTATCTTTATTAATATACAATGTGTAACTATAGAGTGACTATTACATGTATCTACGTGTTGGGCAAAATGTAATGAAATATTCTTACAGCCTTTGTTTTTTCATAGACTATTTTGTCTACATACTTTTTATTGGTGCGAATGATGGTGTTATGAACAAAATAATGAAAGGATCATTAAGATGGTTTGGACATATGGAAATAATGAATGAAGAAAGAATGGTAAAAAAAATATATGTTAACGATGTAAATAATAGTTTAAAACATGTTTTAAATCTAAATTTCGAAGCCATATTCAGGTTAAATAGAGACACTGTAAGATCAAGTTGATTGAAATGTAGAAGTTATGCCGGGAAGATATTTATTTCGTTTAGAGTGGGGGAGACCAACTACCCTGAACTCTTTGAATGCTTAAAATTAAAAAATTAATTACTTATTCAAGTGCCGTAATTGACATGCATATGTAACGGAATTCAGCATTTAGTATGTAAATATAGCAAACAGCTAATATAATTATTCACGCATTTAAATAGCTAACACAGTTTCGATATTAAATCAATGTGGACACTTCACGGACATCAGCTGGCATGCTCTCCTGCCGTGATATAAGTGCGAACGGAATACTAATAAAACAATTATGAGACCACCTTAGAGAATAAACAGTGTAATAACACAAATCTATGTCATTCACGACTGCCTTCCATCTTGGTCCTAGATTCTAGGATCTAAGAAAGACACTTGAGGAAGTTTTATTGCAAGTAGACGCTTGCTTTAGAACAACAACTATCGCATCCTTTCCCAGAAACGTAAGGCAGAGAGAAAAGACCGCCACACTACTCTATCCAGACACACCTTTCTGGCTACCTCCATATTCGTTCAACTAGTTTCGCTGGTGCCCAAGCTCCATCATAACAATATAATAACTAAAATATTAGCGCCCCGATTAATCTTGGATACAAGCGAGACTTCTTCTTCTTTGCTAGCCTTCTTCCCTCCACTTCTGGATATAGGGCTCTTCCAATTTCTTCCACTCGTCTCTATCCTACCCCCTTTGAATCCAAGATTTTCCAACCCTTTTGATACTATCATCGGTCCATCTCATCGGTGGCCTTCCGACACTTCACCTATTTTCCCATGGTCTCCAACTGAGTATCCTGGGTACCCATCTGTTGCCACCCTGTCTAGCCAAGTGTCCAGCCCATTACCATTTCAATTTTGCCATTCGAAGCGAGACTAGTCAGCTTCAAATACAATAACCATACCGTGTTAATATATTTTTTATTGTTAAAGAGTTTGTTTATGATTTTTAGAGTTATTATTCCACCAAAGGTGGCAGCGAGCTGCCGAAAGCGGTCGAAGACAAAAAACATCAGTGGATTTTAACTAAATATACATTTAAAAAAGATTTTTCTTTTTTTTTTCATTATTTACAATGAACTTTTACCATGAAATTTCAAATAACAACATTAATTTGTTATATAGTAAAATTGTCTAACTACAAAGTGAGTGTTTTGAGATATGAACTGCAACCGCAATTGACCCTGTAGGATGTCCTGAACCGAAAGATCGACATAACCTGGATGCAGTCTGCAAGAGAAAGAGTGGCGTGGAAGCTAATGGAGAACGCCTGGAATGGACGGAAATAGACTGAAGAAAAAGAAGTAACTTTACGTACTTCGTGACAGAGTGAAAAGTGCTCTGACTGCCACACCGAAAGTCCTGGGTTCGATTCTCGGCGGTGGCAGTGTGGTTATCACACTATCTTTAGTGTGGTATAGAGTTCATGTGACGATAAAATGGCGATAGATGAGAATCAATATAATAGCTAAGAACAAATAGTACAGTAATTGGATTCAAACGACATAAATAAATGTAATACAAAAAATGTAATAATCAATAACAAAATTTTAAACAAACTTAATATGTAGAGTACTTTTTTTCGCAAGGATATGGCAAAGGACCTCCCTCTACGCGCGTTCCTTTCATTGCAGAATCTTTCAGCAGTAAACAAGGAAACCGGACATCGCTGAGAGAATAATACCTGTTTAATTATAGGTAAGTTATTATTAAAAAGCCAGTGGACACGGGTCGGGTGCGGCCTGGTAACAGCCAGGCCGGTGGTCACGGCATGGCACCAGGCGGCCTTGCTTTCATTTATCCGGGTACTAATATAAATAAAATAAGTTGACTCTCGCCATACCTTTGATCTCCATTCTGTCCTTGAAGTTAACAGGAGATAAATACAAGAGTTTATCACAGAGATACTAAATGATAGAGGTTGTCGCTGATAATAATGGCCTCAAGCAAACACGTTTTTTTTATATTATACAACTATACATTCATATATTTATTTTTAATTTATATTGCTAATAAACAATGTACCAAGTTAACATGGAAATAAGAAGTGTTTAGATTTATTTATTTATCTATAGATATAAAGACAAAATCTCAATTAACCGTATTCGTCAGATTAAATAAATATTAACGAATGTGTGGATACTCTGTGTATGATAGAGTGTCGAATGAAAATATTATATAAGAAGTGAATGCGGTGCGAATGATGGTGTTATGAACAAAATAATGAAAGGATCATTAAGATGGTTCGGACATATGGAAATAATGAATGAAGAAAGAATGGTAAAAATATATAGGTATATGATAACGATGTAAATGGAACTAGAAATAGAAGAAGACCGAGGAAAATCATTTTTTTAGATGTAGTATTATTTGTTAAGGGAGCGACAAGATTTTCCTTGCTAAAGCGAATGACATTTTATAAAGCCAGAAAAAAGTAAGAAATCTTTTTAAAATGTATATTTAGTTAAAGTCTACTGATGTTTGTGTCTTCGACCGTTTTCGGCAGCTCGCTGCCTCTTCTGGTGCGAACCGCTGGGGTATATTGCTGAGCAACCATTTAAAAAGTTCACGTATTCGGGGTAGTCAAGGAGTTACTGATGTAAATAGTTAGCTTGAATAAAGGCAGATGACATGTTACGGGCATATAAAATGACCAGACCACACAGTAAATAAAGCATTGTCAACCATCCAGAGGAAGACCTAGGAACACGTGGATGATTCAGTGCAATAGCGACTTGCAAAGAAATGGCTTGGGTGAAAGCGATACTCAGAACCGTGAGAGGTACAGCCTGAGATTGAGAAGAGCCGACCCCAACAATCAACACAGACAATAAGTTGGGATAGCACCAGGATGAAAAAGAAAAGACAAAATAATGACATTATTTTGATTAAGATTTAATACTAATTTCACGTATTCATGTTATACATGGCAACATATTCGCAAGCGAGCGAAGTATCAATTTGAATCTTGACTCTTCATTATGAAATGGCTATGAGATAATAAAGTTGCTAAAACACAAGTACCTACGCAGGTACTCTGTTATAATGTATGCGAATGATGTGTCGTTTGTCTCAGCAATTTGGCATTGAGCGGTGAATATATTACCCAGCCTTAACGCAGTCAGAGATGGCATCCCATGGGTTTATCACCATCTGCGTGAACCAGTCATTGAACTTACCCGAAGGTAAACCAACAGCGTACACAAACACGAAATGATGATTTAAACGAATAATAAACACGGTTGACCTTATTCAAGTCGTGAGAAATAATTTGTCTAATGTCAAATGGAATAGATGAACAAATTAATATATATCTAAAAAATAATGGCATATTCGACAAACTAACACCTTTCATACAATAATAATTAACAATCAACAGATCTACTGGACCTACATAAAAGAAACATTGTGATGACAGTGAAATCTCCCTTACATAAGCGCAGTTGCATTCTTCTTCTTCGTGTTGTTTCTTGGGCAGCATCATGGCTATTTCTGCTCTTGAAACAGCAGCTCTGAACAGGGATATTTAGCTGTAACTGGACCATTGTCGAAAGTTTTCTAGCCAGGACAGTCTTACCTTGGACAATCAGCTGCAGTAATTTGTATTTATCGTTTCCCATAAGTTGCCCGAAGTATACCTGTTTCCTGCGCTTTACGGTCTTTACAATTTACATTAAAGTTCCATTAAACACATCTTATTATTGAATTGATCAAGCATTTACTTTTGAAATAGTCCGTTATTATAATATAATTGATTTAACGTATAAAATATATATACTATACAGTCTAGAAGTCACTCACATTAAAGAGTGTCCACAAATGAAATTGACACCCAACGATCCATAGATAGGCAAATGCTTGGCGTGAGTCTTCGAAATAAAATACGAAATGAAGAAACTAGACGCCGAACCAAAGCTGCTGACATTATGGATCGTATAGTTAAATTAAGTGGCAATAAACTGGATATATAGCAAGACAGGGCAGTATCCGCTGGACACCCAGAATACTCCAATGGAGGCAATGAACAAAGAAACGTAGTGTCGGGAGGCCACCTTAAAGACGACCTGATGGCATTGCCCAAATAGCTGGGACGACTTGGCTGCGGAAGGTACAAGACAGAGCCGAGTGGATAAAAGTGGAAGAGGCTTATTTCCATCAGCGGAGGGAAGAAGGCTGAAGAATATGAAAAATGTAACGTAATAATAACGTTACTTTATAAGCAAGGCGAAACATGTTACAATTAAACTCCTATAATAAAGACATCAACATATAAATAAATCTGTTGTTTCAAAATGTTTTTTTCAATATTTAAATACAATTTTTAATCGTCGTTATTTTCTTTCTTTTTCCTTTTTACAAATTATCAAATGAAATCAATTGACTCATTGAAGTATAATTCAAACAACAGAACAAATCAAAAACGAAAGTATTCGTATTTTAAAAATACTTCTTGGCAATTCCAATCATACAAGTCATGGAAAATCCACAAAATAACAGTGACGATTGAGTCATAATCGAAGTCAGAAAACTGGGATTATCCATTATGTATAATATAATATTAAAGATTACGTCAATATGTAAAATATATTAAACATGAACTATATTTAGCTTTTCTGTGGTGAGTTTGGGTCATTTTTTATATTCCATTGGGTGATTGCACTGAAAATGATGATTAATACAAAACTGGATGAATCATATCCGAGTAATGTATAGTTAACAAAATGGGATGGTATGAAAATTTAACTTAAATACAGGTTTAAAAAAGAATGTAATTTAATATGCAATACTAAATTGTGATGTGAAACTTCAAAACAGATCAAGCATATTAAAGCTTGCATTTTCAAAGAATTCAGTTTTACGATTGAAATAAATCGCCTACTTTAATTATCAAATATTTTAATGTCATTCTAATTTTAGTATTGTGTTTAAATTATTATTATTATTACCCCTGAACATATTAATGTTCAGGGGTGTGTACGTAAATTTTATACGAAATAAAAGAAAATACATTTTATTAAATAATCCATTGTTTTGGCCGACACACGATGATATTTCAACATTATTAAATGATTTTATTTTAAAACACTGATATAATACGTATTGTAACACCTGATGATGCCAACATAGGTTGGCGAAATAGCTGTCTTGACAATCTCATGAAATATAATTTAAAAAATTGTGTACAATAACAGTGTTTCATTTAATAATGTACTTTTATTAATTTATTACAAACCTTTTTCAGGGTGTGTTTATGTACCTTAAAAATAAATAATAATAAAAAAAACAGTCACCATCAATATCTAATATTTAATGTGGAGTTTTTTTTATCATAGCTTAAGATACGAAAAATATATTTTAAATGCAAAAATTGCATTGTTCACGGATAATATAAAAGTATGTTCACGGATAATATATAATCGAGTGGCGGTCTAGGGGATAGATCGCTTGGCTCCTGATCCAGGGACAACTTGGGTTTAAGCCTGGAAATGACATTTTTATATTTTTTATTACGACATGATTCCTTCTTCATAATAATGTACTATTTTTTCACATATTGAAGATTATAAGATAAGTTCTAATATCATTGATTGAAATCATTGGTGCTAGTCTTTTTTTGTTTAATAATTTGAGGAAAACTTTTGAAAAAATCATTTTGAAGTGTATGGGGTTTCAGAATGTGACATAAAGTCAAATCATGTAGTGTAATGATTCATAAATATTCAGTATGCATATAACGTGCGCATATTTAAGAATGTTCGTATCATTGTGATTTAAATTCATATTAGTACTGATTACCGCCGATAGCATTTTATCATTTCTACGTTAACTGTTAAATCTAATCTTGTCCATAGAAAATACAATGGTCGTAATTCAACAGAGGTCTTGTGCAACGAGTTGAAATGCTGTTTGGAATGTTAAATTTGATTTATGAGATCTTCTCCGTCTGTTAGATGAATCTGCCTAAGCGGCAATCTTTCCATATAAATATTTGAAGACTTACTCATTTGGGAGTTACAAAACTTGAGTAACTAATAACATGGTCATATTTCATGGAAATCAAAGCTGTACGTTCATAATGATAATAATGATTCCATCGATGTAATATCGATTTGTTAAAAATGAATAGAAATGTTATGACTTTAGGTTTTGGGTAAGATCAAAGTTAAATATTGTGCAATGTAAAAATGATATTTGATTGAACCTCTATCGATTCATTTTATATAATAACAACACATATTCAATTGAAGATGCATATTATCTACAAAATTACAAACAATTAGGGTTCTCTTTTATCGAATTCATTTTAAATTAAATGTTTTACATTTAAAGCAATCTAAGATATTTTTCAGTCAGAAGCTTTTGCAATCTTTACGTTTATTTCCAGATAATGAATAACATAGGATTATGAATATCACTGAATACATAAGATGTGAATGCGGTGCGAATGATGGTGTTATGAACAAAATAATGAAAGGATCTTTAGATGGTTTGGACACATGAGAAAGAAAGAATGGTAAAAATAGTATATGTTAACGATATAAATGGAACTAGAAATAGAGAAAGACCGAGAAAAACGTGGCACGATCAAATAAATCAAATATTGAATGTTGGCCACGTGAGGAGTCAGTGAAATCGACGCGCGTGCATGACACAAGATTAGATGGAAAGAAAGATACGGATCCCTGGATTGGACGATGACCAAGAAGACCCTATCACCGGGACACGAGCTATCGTAGAAGACCTGGAGGACCCTCAACCGACCGCCTACACGCGCCGGTAGATCCAGAAACAACGTTGCGAGATGGGGTTTCATTTAGGGCGATACGACGCTCTGTATCTGCAGCATGGAGAAATGCATGCTGCGTATATCGAAGTACCCTTGCTGCCCTGAGACATGCACGAAGGAGGATCTGGTTCGGGCGTCCGGCATTGCAGTGCAGCTGGCAGACTATTGGGCTGACATCGGACTGAGGTGCCTTGACACGACGAAGTAGAAGATTTAACCACTCGTAAGTTTTTCACCATTTAAATTATGTGAAAAACTTTATTATGAAAAATACCTATTTTTATGCGCAATTGTATTAAGTAATACAAGTGTCTTAACGACTCATAGAAAAAAAAATGGCGACCACTATTGTTGAAATTTAAATTCATGTAGGTATCTCACCAGACCTGTTGTAACTCCGTAATTGAGTTCCTAATGTGTAGTAATCCGTAATCGCTTTCCACAAATCACTATGCCGAACATGCTATTCCAGTTGGTCGAAAAGTACACACTTATTCATACTTTCATAGGGCATTTATTCTGTTATATAGTACGTATCTTATTCCAGAAATAGGAGAAATAAAGAGGTAATATCTGAAAAAGGTGTGCGAAGACATTAAATGTGTCTCATATGTTGAGTTGACGAGGGCTGCAGAAAACTGAGAGTAGTGGACGAGACCTGAAGATTTTGTTGCAAACCAATCCCCAGGGTTGAAACTGCGAGAAAAAGAAAGAGATAGATCAAGAGAAAAGTCGCATCACTTGTAAAGTGTAATAACTGTACCTTCGAAACTAGAAAGATTCAAGAAATAATAAATATTACTTTTAAACCTTTGGGGTTTTTTCCGAGAAACGTGGAAAAAACAAGCAAGTTCTTTATTAATGAAATTTAATTATACACTAATTTTATTTTTTTAAATTACGAAACGCCAAATACTCGGCCGCACACTTCGCCTGCCCCTTGTAAAACTATCACATCTATGAAGACTTGTGCTCAAGTTTTGATGGCACACGCGCGTATCCCTAAAACTTTGCACATTTTAGGTACATTACTTTTTCTCAAGCCCGTACGTGATACGGGATATCGTAGAATGGTACAGTCAAAGTGAACGTATCACGTACGTTCAAATTGGTAGAGTGGTTAATTACTTTAATTAAATTTCTATAAAAGTATACTAAATTACGTAAATTATTTGCCTTTGTCGTTTTAAAATATGTTTGCTTAGTCCTTCTAGTGCACAGACACACATAGATTTTGTTTATTCCAAGTTCTATACTAGTTGTAGTCATATCTTTAAATCTTTATTCTTTATACTCATATCTTGTGCTATCCTGCTTTTTAATACTATGGAATTCAACGGCATTCGAACATACCTTTTATTTGTATCTTTACAGTTATATTCAAGGAAAAAAATATTAAAATAACATTCTACAAAATTTATTAATCTTTCTGTATAGACAAGGCCAAAAACTAGAACTGACGGGATCAAACCGTACACTTTCATCTTTAAAAAACAATTGTATGCGAACGACTGACAATCGATTCAAGGAAATAGACTTAAAATTGTGAAAATCTCGTATTTTTGCGAGATCGTTCTCTGCAATAATTTATCACGAAGTATTTGTATTTTTTATAACAGTAAAGCTAAGCTTCACCTCTCCAGAACCACCCAATCACGACTATGACATTCATTCAACCCACGAAAAATCAAGTTAGAGAGCTGAGTACACAATAAAATGTCGTTTCGCGATTGCAATGAACAGGAAATAAAAGAGGCAACGTGATGTTTTTTACATGAAATCAATATGCAATTATGAAAGCATGATCAAATCTGTAATTAAAATGTGACGAATAGTCATTTTGTAAAAAACGAAAAAAACCTTACACAAGGTTTCGTAAAACCGTTCGTTGAGATCACTTCATTGAGTTTTTTGTTTTATTGAAAAAATATATTATTTCAAAACATTAATATCATTATTTTAATTTTTGATGAACTTTTAGCGTTAACACTATGGAGTACCACAATGAAGACTCTTGATGAATTATCTAGATAACTATCTAGATAACGATATAAACTGTTTTAATGATTATCCCAATAATGTAAGTATACATTCGAAACCAATATTGTAAGGATACACTGGAGGACCTGTTGGTGGACGTGCGCTGCTCATCATATGCAGATTTCAAAAGAGCCGCACAAGACAGGGAAGAATGGAAGAGAAGAAGAAAAAATTGCTGCAAACCAATCCCAGGATTGAAACTTTCTAACTAATAACATTCGAAATATGTCGAGATAAAAAAAAACAAAAGTGGAAAAAATAGTCTTTAAATTTACAATAATAATAATGAAATATATTATACATTTACATCATATGAAGCTGAGATAATTATATTACGTTAAATATTTTAACAATATAAATCCTCGTATGATATTACATGACTCACAATATTAAGTTTTAAACATTGTAGTGGTCAAGAAGAAGGAACGCGCGACTCCTGATCCAAGGTACTTTGGTTCAAACTTGTACACGACCTGTTTTCTTCTTCATAATAATAAGCTTTTATAGTTCACATTAAATATTGTATTATAAATTCTAATTCTTCTTTCGGTGCCGTGTCAGGTCCCCCCAACGTTGGCGATCACTGCAGCTAAGGCATCTCTGTCCTTGTCGCGAAGTAACCCCGACAGAAAAATCTAGGAGAGAATGTAACGGGAAACCAATCTGGTCACCTTTTCCCAGGAATCACTATGGCGAATAAATTCTAATACAATGATTTCATTACATGGTGTTATTACTTTCAAAATATGTCATACATAAATCTTAATTTGCTTTCTCTACTGGCATGATCGAAGACAGGTGTGTTTTGCTTGACGGAATTCTGAGCACTTGATATTATCGTTGTCGTAGGTTATAATTAGTAACACATTTATTTAATTTTTCCAAAACGTAAAGATGCTAAAAAAAAACAGTGCAATGATTCAATACTACAAATAGACAGATGTACTCCTCTGTAACCGTTATGTATGATAATTCAACAGTTTAACAATCCACAAAGGTCAGTGCGCCACTGATTTGTCCTTATTTAAGATTTAAAAACAAGTGTCTACTGTAATACAATGCACGAACACTATGTTTAGTGAAATATTTGCATAAACAATACTACTTCTGACCTTTTATTACATGCTTAACAATACTTGGGCTTATTGCACGGTAAAACATACGAATCATTCGAGTGCATAAAGAGTTACTCAGCTTATTTTCGTTAATATAGTACTATAGATAATATATACTATATGAGATCTCTTAGACGAATGTGTGGATATTCTGTGTATGATAGAGTGTCGAATGAAAATATAAGAAGTGAATGCGGTGCGAATGATGGTGTCATGAACAAAATAATGAAGATGGTTTGGACATATGGAAAGAATGAATGAAGAAAGAATGGTAAAAAAATTGTATGTTAATGATGTAAATGGTACCAGAAATAGAGGAAGACCGAGGAAAACGTGGCACGATCAAATAAATAAAATATTGAATGTCGGCCATGTGAGGAGTCAGAGAAAAAGAGATGTATGAATGTTGAGGAAGCGAGAGAAATATGTCAGGAAAGAAAGGTGTGGCTACCCCTTCAAGGAGACGGCGTGATGGTTAGTTAGTTAGTTAGTACTATAGTATAGTATACCACATACTCGTATTACAGAGATAACTTTTGTTTATTTTTGTTGGTTTTCAAGAGTAATTATAAGAGTCACGTTAAATCGTGAAATAAAATCATTGTGTTATGTGCTAAGGGGGGAAAAATAGCACCTCATTCGGCCGATTTTAATGGATAAAATTAAGGGACGCGAGTTAGTAGAAGGCAGTTGTCCTGGCTGCGAAATATAAGAGAATGGACAGGAGTGAGCAGAGTTGGTAGCCTGTTCCAAGTGGCGCAGAACAGAGATGCCTTCGCCTAGTGTCAAAAATAAGTTTGTTTTTTTTTAGATAAAAATGATTATTGACCAATGTTAGTAACTCTGTAAACAACACTAATTTTATTGAAAAAAAAAAATAATAGTCCATTGTTTTGGTAAAAACACTATGATACTTCAACATTACTAATTGTTAAAATTTAAACGCCGTTATGGTATCAAAATCTTTTATATATTTTTGTTTGTTGTTGGCATCATCAGGTGTTACAACAAAAACTAACTAACTAACTAACCATCACGCCGTCTCTCCGAAAGGGTAGGCAGAAAGAATGGACTGCCACACTTTAATCGATGCCAGATTTAAATCGGCAATCCATCCTTCTCTTTTCGCCATCGCGAGAGACGCGGTGTGATGGGTTGCGAACCTCATCGCCACCAAAAGGCATCTCCCGCGCACACTTCGATCGTTTAACGTCTACATAATAAATCTAAAACAAAATACGAATAATAACAATTATTGTAACACCTGATGACGCCAATATCGGTTGGCGAAACAGCTATCGCGAAATATTAAAAAAAATAAAAATTTAATTAAACAATTTTTTTTAAATTTAAAAACAAACAAGTTTCGGACACAGAAGCCCTTCATCAGTATTTGTAAAAACTAAAATAAAACAAATATTTTTTAAATTATGAAGGTGGTCAGTTGTGACAGATATCAAAATAAAAAGATTATGATTATGCATGTGTTATCCCTAATCGGGCAATACCCCACAAAGGCCGGGTAATACGCCCCGTTATATTGCGTCATGTCGTGGCGAGATAAAAGAGCGGCAGAGAGTCAGTGTCGACACGAGCACACGACCTACGCGCAGTTCCCAGCGGGGAGATGACCACACCTGAAGCTGATGCTGAGAAAGATGAGGCGGTTGCCTCACCGATGAAATCCATCCGAACATTCAAATTCACCGAAGATCATGTCGTAAATTTTTCTTGATATTGCGCAGATAACACACATTGTTGGGACTAGGAAATTTTTTGATGAATGATAAAACGATTGGCCCGAATTATCGAATATAAATTCAAATTTCAAACGTACGTTGAAATTTAAATTTAAAATTTTGAGAATAATTTCTCATGTAGGAGAAATAGCGCGAAAATTCTCGCAACAATCAAAGATTTTTTGTTTAAATGAACACAATTCCTATAAAAATGTTTAAAAATGCCTTATAAAAATGAAATTCTCATGAAAATTATTGTGTTTAATCTAAAAATAAATATGGTTTCATCAAAATAAAAAAAAATTATTGTTTCTTTAACAATGATGTATAACTCCAAATTAAATGATGAATCCGAATGAAAACGTCTGTTTTCTAGAAGATTTATTATATTTTATGGAAATGACATGTTTTGCCTTACAAAGACATTCAATTTTTTTATGTATACAACAGGTCGTTTGAACCCAATTACTTTAAACAATTTGTGTTTTAAGTTATTACATTGATTGCCATGTGAAAGGTAGCTAATCTATCGCCATTTTATTGTCATGTGAATTCTACACCAGACCAAAGACAGTGTACCAATCATACAGCTTTTCCCGAGAATCGAACCTGGGGCCTTCGGTGTGGCAATCGTAGCTCTTGCCATTCTGCCGCGAAGGTCGCATTATCAAATACAATTTAACGAAACTTCTCGTATATATAGGTTTTTTTTAATCAATAATTTTGAATAAACTGCTTCTAAGCTATTATGGAAACCTCTGATAATACTCTGTTTTTTTTTTTAATTTTAAAGTAAATATAATATAACAACGAAAAAATAAATTTGTCTATTTTTCTTAGCACTTATGTAACAGAATTTTTTGTAATTTTCTCAAACTTCACATCTGCGTTTACTATTCAAATGTTTAATCAGAAGTGTCGTATTGTGTTGTGTGTTTGTATTTACACTTGACGGCATCGCATATTATACTCGTATTCTAAGCACACAAATACTTCGAATGTTTTCTAACTCCATTCAATTCTACTTAACGAGTGTTTGCGTTATTAAGTAGCCTATATCTTTTAACAATCATATTTTTAGATAATATTATATTATACAAATGTTGAAGTGAAAGCAGAAAATTATAAATATTTACTTCTCTAAAATCATACGCACTCATATTTTTCTATGTACATGTTTTTTTCTTTAATATTTGTACACTAAATAAGGGTGAGTACCACGATGCAAGTTTGGGAAAAGTATAATGTGTTTTATATATATTTTTAAAGAGGTTGGACCATAAGAGGTAGCTCACCACACACCCGAAGCTGTAATAGATCGCAGCGGCGCCCTTTTCCCTCACCCAGTCTCCCATCCATGCGAGTATACTTTAAGAGGTATTGAGAGCAAAGAAGGTGGGCCCAAGTGTTATATTTACAATGCTTTTCAAAAGCTATTTAAATTCTTCTTCTTCTGCTTTAATTTGGATTATCGTACATCCTTTTATTTTTCGGAGACTGTTATGGGATCAATATGTTCAACTGTCTCGCCACCTTTTGGGTGGTCTTCCTGGAGGTCGGTTGCCCGTTGGTACTTTGGTTGGCGTTTGCTTATGACTTTTTCAGAACACGCTCTCTCCACATGATTTCTCCAGTAATATCTTCCCAGTCTTCCACGTCACACAATATATTCGACATCACAATTTTTCCTTATGTAGGAATTTATCATTGTGTCTTGGGTTGACGTTCCTGCAATGGATTGGAGAGTCGTCATTTTTGTGTTTTTTGGAGACTTTTTTATGGTGTTAGCCCTTGTCTCAATTCCATATGACATTATACGAGTATGTCGTTTAAATGTGAATTCAAAATACAAAGTTAATACAAAACACGAATATATAAGATTTTTTTAAACATCTGATAATAACTTCACAAGGCGAAACATGTCATTCCCATAAGGTAAAGTACATTATAAAATATATAAAAACTTCTAGAAAACAGGCGTTTTCATTATTATTTATTATGAAAAATTGTGTAATATTCTATAATAAGCTGATTTTTTTTCTTACTCTGAAAATGTGTAAGCAGCATTCAATCTTTAATTGATTGCCTGATGATGTGTAGTTACTTGGCATACCTGAAACAGAAAGAAATACGAAATTAATTAAGATGTACAAGTTTGTATAAATAAGCGTGATAGATGAATGCATATTTTTTACTGAAATTTACATAAATTATGTAAGGGAATACAACATGATTGAATTAGCATACCAGTTGTTAATTTTTAATAATATTGATTTTTTTTATCACGAGACATGATAATTAAACTTGAAAACTTCAAAACATTCCATTTTATTTGTATTTTCTTATAACAATGTCACAGACGCTTTTTTACAATTCCTTAACGACTAATATTGACATTTAAATTAATAAGTATCATATATTTTATGAATTTAAAATTAATGGGTATTATATTGTAGAACAGGTCATGATCTTCAAGTATCTAGGCAAGCCCAAGTAAACAAGGCAGCTGCAATCTCTGGTGCTCTAAAATCCACAATATGAAAAAACAAAGACATGGTCATTAAGAGTAAGATGAGAATCTATAAAGCATGCGTAAGACCAATATATGGCGTCGAAGCAAGGGCAGACACAGTAAGGACCAAACAAGTTTTGAGGACTTCCGAGATGAAGACACTGAGGACGATAGCAGGCAAGACACTGAGAGATTGTTCGAGAAACACCAGAATAAGAGACATATGTGAGGTTGAGGATATTGTAAGATGGAGCAGACAGCGAAAAAGGGACTGGTAAGGTCATGTTCAACGAATGGACACCACCAGACTCCCCGGCAGAACGAGATGCACTTTTTATCGGCCAGATATTATTTAAAAAATGCATATCAAGATTTACATTTCAAAAAGGTAATACGTAAAATATATTTTTAGTATGAAACAATTGTTTGTTTATAGAAAAATAATATAAAACTATTAACTACTAACTATTAACTAATTAAATAATTAATACGAATTAAAACGTCAGTTTTCTAGATGCGTCATTATAATTTATTGGAAAGGCATGTTTCGCTTGTCTAAGGCATTACCAAATGGTCATGAAATGAAAAGATAGATTACATTTGATAATGCCTTAGACAGGCAAAGCATGTCATTCCTATGAAACAATGATTTTTCCATATGTTAAGATGAAGTTTTACTCTAATCACGAGTTGACTTTCTTTTAATCGGGGACCAGATACATACTCATTTTGTTTTAATAAAATCACAAAAAAACTTTCTCAATAAATCATATTCTGATTCGAACTATTTGAGAGTTTTAAAAACCGTGTGTCTTTGAAGCCATCTTTCATTTAATTTTATAAATCCAGGTGGCGAATTTTCGTAACACTTAAGAAATTTGTCATTTGAAAGATGTTATCACAACACTTTTTCATAACAAAGAAATCAAACGTTGAAGACTGTGAATAATATCCCATTCAAATAGAATAACATTGCAATTTATCATCCAATTATGAAATGTATCAAGAACTGACAAGACTCGTTACTGATTACATACGATTAGATACACGTTACATTAAAAAGTGGAGTTTTGCGTCAGAGCGAGGATTGACTGTTTCTATAGGAATTCGTGTCCAAGGTAAGAGGTTTTCTGTTCGCCAGACTGTAGTTTCTAGATTGGCTAATAGTCGGCGTGACAATGAGGCCAGCCAATGCGTCGGTCGCCAACTTAATCTGAATATGTAAATGCCGATCTCCGTTGCGACCCATTATTTTACTAAGGAATATGTTCAAATCATGCAATATTGTTTGTTATAATCTACAAACATTAGTAACCATTTCCCTTACCATCCTAAAAAAAGTCCGCGGATACGGGGTGATTTTTAGTGACTACATATTTTAAAATTATAATATTCCGAGTTAATAAAATACAAATGAAGTCAAAAGTCATAACATTTTTAATACTATCGACAAAAGCCTAAACAGACTGATTCAAAAACAGTGCGCAGGAAATAAATACTAGTTATAAATTTTCCCTCTAACACTCGTAAATATAGTAAGAGCAAGAGTGAAGCGTAAATTCACAAATCGCTCTCTCACTTCCTCTTTGGCAATGGTGGTAAAGTCGGTAATCACATTAATCAGGAATAAGACCACTTGTAGACGCTAGTGAATAAAACTTGTTGGTAATGCTGCTGATGATACGAAATTTGACTTTTCGCGATATTTTTATAGAAATATTCTTTTCATCAAGACATATGTCATGCTTTCCAGCAAGACATACCCCATAACAGCTTACCAACAACTAGAAACTACTTTTTTTCCTTTCCAAAGGTCTTGCGATTTTTTCAGATAGGATAACAATTTTAGCCCTATGATGAACACCTCCAACATTCTCTCCGTCGCTTCGGTGGTTATCTTAGTGGACTATGGCCCTCTGGGGTCGCTTGCATGACGTTCTTGGGAATCTTCGATGGTTCCATAATTTAGACGTGGTTCTTCCAGAATCGTTCTCTCTACCTACTCCACCTCACAATGTCATCAACAGGTTCTGCGAATTTCTCCGTTAGGTATCCTGTTTTAAAGGGTTCTACCCACGATAGGTCGCAAAGTTTTTATTTCTGCTCTTCTAACAGAAGACTCTTTTTGGTCTCTGCCATTTCCCACTTAAAGTGAGGTCGGCCCACGTAACATGATGTCTCCAGAATGCTCTGTCTTGGTTTTTTTTTAAGTATATTTTTCTTGAAAGTGGCCTCTATAGATGATCTCCATATTGCCTAATTTCATCCTCTATTCCTCTGGACCGTTGGAATTAGAAGGGCAGATTTTACAATGTGGTAATCTTATCGACGCGTGACGTGTCCAATTTATTTCAAGCTAGCTTCTTCAACTTTATCAATATAGGGGAGACCTCAAGACCTTCTCTCTGTTCCAAGAGAAACCGAATAACAAAATAATAATTTTAAATATTTGAAGGCATTGTTTACTTAATTAACACGTAGTTTATTAAAATGCAAGGATCACTACTTGTTTTCACTTAGTACACGTGTATATCAAGGCTAAACACCGTATTCCCATGGTACATTTTCTCTTCCATATACACTTGTCTTCGGATAGCTTTACAAAAGAATTTCGCCACTTTAAAGTAATTAAACACACTGGTGTACGGGCGACTGCGACTGTGCCTTGGCCGCGGTTAAAACGGTCCGTATTACAGAGCAATCATTGCACAACCGGCGCAGTTCCCGCTGTCTCTAAACACATAATAAATTAACATATTTACGTGGCTTCCGTTGAAGCTTGATGTGTTTGGAGCAAATATTTACATTTGGATTCGCTTATTAATGGACAGGTGCCCGGACGGGACCAAATCGAAAAATCAAAATAACTGACTAAAACGTAAAAAATTATTAAACCATAACAGCTACATTCAAATTCATACTCTATAGCATAGGTTTCCTATCTTTTCTGAGCCACCGCCCGCGCCCCCTTTACAAGAAAAATAAACGTTCAACGCCCCCCTCCCATAAAACTTATTCCAAATATTTAGATACACATAGTTGAATTTTAAAATATTATTAAATCTTTTATGTATCTGAAAACGACATATGGTAGAATACCGAACGAAGAAAAAGAAGAAATGATTAGCGTGTTTTTTTTTGTCTTTTTAGACTATATTTTTTTATCTGCCCACGCTCTCTATTTTTTCTCTATGCCCCCCTGAAAGTCTCAAACGCCCAGAAGGGACTTTGAGAACCTTTGCTCTATAGTCTATATTTCTAAATATCCAATAATATTACGTGTGTTCCCTGTCAAATGTCTTCTTCAGCCTTATTCCCTCCAATGATATAGGCCTCTTCCATTTTATTCCACTCGTTCCTGTATTGTCCCTTCCGCATCCAGGTCGTTCCAGATATTCAGGCAATATCGTCAGTCACTCCACTTCCGACACTCCTTTTATTTATCCAAGACTGAAGAATTCTGGTAGTTCATCGGGTACTGCCCTGTTTGCTACATGTCCAGCCCATTGCCACTTTAACTAATGGATAATGATGATGAAGAATTACTAATGTAATATTATGTAGGGAAAAGGGTTGTTTAATGTGTATATGGACAAGCGTATAAAAGAACTGAAAGGAATGAACGCTTGAGCTAAAATGAGTGAGATATCTGTGAGATGTTTACTTTACACAGAAGATGTCGTTCTCGTCGCAGATAGTGCAGAAGAATTACAAGTCCTAGTGTCAAGAATGTACTCTTATTTTAAAGGTCGGCCTACGTATATGACTCGCTGTATGAATATAGAGGAAGCTAGAGAGGTGTGTGATAGAGTGATGTGGCGTTCCATTATCTCTGCCTACTCTTTCAAAGAAACATTTAATGTTTTTATATTGTAAAGCTTGTGGTGAACAATAATTTAGCTGCTGTCATGCTAGTAATAATAAGTAAACTGTCCCACACACCTGAAGTCCCGCCCTGGCGGCGACCGCGTATGATGTAAGTGTTACACATTTAATGCGAGTAAAAAATGTTCACGATCACATAAGAACAACTAGCCAGCATTGCCACAGTACTATTTGTCCAGAGGCAGGTATTTCAATATCATTGCACCGCTTTCGGCCGGTTAATGCGTTTTTAAAGTTACGGTTTAAGAGTAACTCGTTAGACGAACGGCCAAATCATACGGGTCGAGGTGTTGCACGCAAAAAATAACATTTTAACGCTCAAGGAGTACCTACCTACTACGAGTCACCTGTCAAATTTGATGCAAACTCGGTAGATTTGGGCTTACCATTAAAGGAGCCATGAAGCATAAATCTCAAGATCATACCGCCGTAATCGAAAGTGTATTTTGATCACAGTTAAAATCTTAAAATATTTACTGTTAGTAAAAATTATAAATAATTTTAGTTATTGTGGGCTTATTTTCTATAAAACAAAGAGGATAATCGTTACCATCAGGATATTATCATATAATATACAATATTTTAGAAGGGGGACACAGTTTTATGCTTAACACATGGGTCATTAGGATAAAAGAGCAATCTAGGGTATAACAGTTGAGAAATATTACTTCTGTTATACTCAGTTGATAAAAGAACACACAGATTTTTTATTAAATATGTAAACAAAACAAATCCAACGCATTTTTTTAAACTATAATACCACCAGTGGCGGTACTCCCATAGAAGCCCAGAAGCCCGCCTTGCGTAAGAAATTTTGAATCAAACCCTCCAAATCTAAGTTATCGTGCCTCTCCATAAACCAACAACCCACCAAATCACCTTCCAACAATTTTCCCATCAGACGTAAAAGGTATAGCCACAAGAACTGAACCTCTGTAAGCCAGAAGAGGTTTTGATTCAAAATTTATTACGCAAGCCGGGCTTCTGGGCTTCTATGGGAGTACCGCCACTGAATTACCAACCCTTTGGTTCAATACGACATTATGTATTATATTTTTTTTAAGTTGTTTGTACAATAAATATTATAATTTAAGTTAATTAATAATTAATACGAATGAAAACGTCTGTTTTTCTAGAAGTTTTATAATAATTTATGGGAATTACGTGTTTCGCCTTTCTAAGGCATCGTAAAACGTTTTTTTTTTGTTTTGTTTTACAACTTCTTACACGTTACCAGAAATACATTTTGTATTTCGGTTGCGACTCGCATAGAAAATAAATGGTTAAGCCTTTGGATCTTTATTCTTAAAAAATATACAAATTTAATAATAATTAAATAAAACGATGTTTTTTAACTCCTTCCACTTTTGTCTTTATTTCGACAGCGACCGGTTTCGGCAGGATCGCTGGCATCGACAGACTGGTCAAAAGTGAAAGTAGTTTAAAAAAACATTGTTTTATTTAAAAATTATTTAAAATGAACTTCCATCAAGAGATTTCAGTAAAATCATTTTTGATTGTCTTAAGATACAAATTGTTTTAGAATTCGACATACTTTATAAAAGTAACATTATCATAAAATTATTGTTGAAAATTAATTTCAGATCACCGAGTATTTGGGTGTGTATCCATTACTTATTTGCCAAGTTTATGCAACACACAAATGCAAACTTGCTGTATTCAATACGTCAATCAAGAGTGTCCGCAAATTATTGAAGTATTTCAATTCATTCGTTTTTTTTCATACAAAAAAAGTTTTGACTAGTACTGGGTGTCACTGTTCAACCTTGTCGATCTGGTGGTCAAATCGAATTTGTGTTTAGTGATCTAACAGAATAATCACTTAACTCTCACGTTACGAAATACAAATAATAAATGCATTATGACACAAAAAATACGTGTCAGAGACGCATTTTTAAAGTTTTATTAATGTAAACTTGAAACTCCGTTAGAGAATGATCAAATGCAATGTGTGGTCTGTTTTATTGTACGGGTGTGAAACTTGGACCCTGAAAGTTAACTCAATGAACAGACTGGAAGCATTTGAAATGTGGCTCCATCGCCGAATGCTCAGAGTTCCCTGGATAGACATGGTTACCAATACCAAAGTCCTGAGGCGAGCTAGAGTTGACAGGGAATTGTTATCAACTATCAAGGTTCGAAAGATCTCACATCTGGGTCATATACTGCGTGGGGAAAAGTACCACCTTCTCCAACTGATATTGGAGGGGAAAATTGAGGGACGCCGAGGGCCCGGAAGGAGACAAATGTCCTGGCTGCGAAACGTGAGGGTGGAGGAGCTGTTCCGAGCGGCGCAGGACAGGGACAGGTTCGCCGAGGTAATCGCCAACGTTGGGGGGACCCGACAGGGCACTTGAAGAAGAAGAATGTATTTCTAAGACTGGGAGAAAATTCAAAGTCTGGGGAATGCAGAGAGATGACCAGGGACAGAAGCCAGTGGAGGACTGTTGTGGAAGAGACCAAGTCCCTCACCAGGATGTAGTGTCGAAAAGTAGTAGTAGTATATTACTAATTTAAATTTATCACATTTATTAAAAAATATAAAAATCAATATAATGACAATTACATCATTAGCTTATGCTCGACTTTGAGCATAAGCTAATGATGAATTTGAGCATATTCCCAATTATTATTTCTTCAATAAATATTAAGTATAAAACTTCAAATTATTAATCTTGTTAATAGAAATTTATAATACTTTGTATTGTTTACAATATTTTGGTTTATTCCACTTGTTCCATAGTTTCAACCGGTTACGGTAGCTCGCTGCCATGGGTGGAATAAAACAAAAAATATACTATAATTTTTTATTATGTATTTATTTTTGAATGCACTCATGTTATTTTTTTTTAAATTGCCTCGTGTATTCCTAAGCATTAAAAAATTTAGATAACCCTACTTTTCTTCTAGACATACACGTAATAAAATTATATCAACATCCTACAACTGTTATTTTTTATTACAGAAACTTTTTATCAAACAAACAAAATCCTTTTAACAGCTATTAAATGTATTATCCAAAATTGATATTCCTTTATTTTATAACGATGTTTTATTGTTTATTCGAATAATAAAAATGCCATCACTTTCCCTTTTCGGCCAAATTTAAATATGTTTAAGACAAAATAAATCATGAAATGAGTAAACTCATAACGAGTTTGATCAAAATCTTTCTAAAAAGTATTATGAATTTTATTGCATCGCCGACAGATTTATCTAAGTCCACAAAAAGACACAAAATAGTGATATACTGAAATGGTTGACATTTGTGTGTTATATTGCCTTAGCTGTGTGCATTCTAACACAGTACAAACAGGTACTTTTATAAACCTGTGCACTCAGCCATAAAGTGAATAGGTCTCTTTGTTCCTCTGTAATATTGCACACATTTGCATTAAGTGGACCTCTGAGATCTTCGTACACAGTTTCATTGCACGAAATAACTCTACTAAAATATGCAAGACAATGACATGCATATTTGAAACACTCCACACACGTCTCTTGTTCTCGTTTAGATGTGTCGTTCTTATATTAAATTCGAAAACAAAGCCTTTTTATAACATAAGAAATGTTTATTGAGGATCACATATCACACAAAAAAAATTATAGTAATAAATATCGTTCACATATACTTACAAAAAGCATATTACAATGATGTAAATGAAACTAGTAATATACGAGGAAAACGTGGCACGATCAAATAAATAAAATACATATTGAAAGTCGGCCATGTGAGAAGTCGGAGAAATCGAAGTGCGAGCATGACACGATGTTTGAATGTTGAGGAAGTGAGAAAAGTACGCCAGAAAAGAATAGTGTGGCGGTCCATTATTTCTGCCTACCTCTTCGGGGAGACGACGTGATGGTTAGTTAGATAAAATCATCCATAAATGATATTTAAGTAATAAATACGAACGGAAACGTCTGTTTTTAAAACTTTTTATTATATTTTGTGAAGATGACATGTTTCGCATTATACATTACACATTTGATCATTATTAAGCAAGGCGAAACATGTCATTCCAATAAAATGTAATAAAACTTGTAGTGATCAGACGTTTTCATTCATAAGAATCATTTAATATGGAGTTATACATCGTGTTATTATAAATACAATAATAGGTTGCTCAAAGTAAACAGCTTAAAGCTATATCTATGGTACACGTGTTGTTTATGCGATATTATCGAATTCGAAATAAAAATCTCGGTTTAAACTAAAATCCTTGTACAATGATAACATCCTTCTTAACTGCATAGATATAGAAGGGGTACCCACCGCTTACCCGATGCTGTTATAGGGCGCAGCGATGCCCTTTCGTCAGCCTCGCTCATTCACTTCCTAGGCCCGTCCCCTGTCCATCCGGGACTGACAATAATTATTATTTAATTTACGAAAATCAAAGAGACACCAGGCCACATTAAAGCTACTCTCTTTTTTATTCAGTGGTAGTGTTCGCCTGCTTTTTAACTGCAATCATATTTAAACGTATATTTTTTTAAACATCAATAAATCAATAATTTGCAATCTGCGGAGTGAACAATAGAACTTAATAATTACGCCAATCAAATACAATATAAAGCATTGATACATCACATATCTTCTTCGAGATAATTCACTTCCCCTTCGTCAGTTAGAATGCAACTCTTAATAACATCAATCTGTTAGCAAATTGACAGCATTATATACAGGAAGATAAATTTTAAGACATAACAATTAAAGATTAGATTAAATGCTTCATCTTTTCAAATTTATAGAATGATTTTTTTACTTCGTAATTATATCAGAATTATGGGGGAAGTGTGAATATAAAGCGAATGGAATTTTCTAGAATCGAAGGTAAACCTGTTGAATATTCCATTGGAAACTTGTTCCCGACAATGCGGAATTGAACAAGTAAGTTTATTCACTTTCATTGCTCTATAATACAGTTTTTCCCAGGGACAAATCCAACGTCAAGGTGCCCTTGAAATTTCCTGTTCGATAGGGTGAACTTATATTATATTATCAAATCCATTCAATAAACTTTGGCTTAGAAAGATCTCGGTAAAAGTAGTTGATGAATGATATTTATAGCAAAATAATGTAAGATAACTAACTAACTAACTAACCATCACGCCGTCTCCCCAAAGGGGTGGGCAGAAAGAATGGACTGCCACACTTTTCTTTCCTCACATATTTCTCTCGCTTCCTCAACATTCATACATCGTGTCATGCACGCGCGTCGATTTCTCTGACTCCTCACATGGCCGACATTCAATATTTGATTTATTTGATCGTGCCACGTTTTCTTCAGTCTTCCTCTATTTCTGGTTCCATTTACATCATTAACATATAATTTTTTTACCATTCTTTCTTCATTCATTCTTTCCATATGTCCGAACCATCTTAATGATCTTATTATATTCACTTCTTATATTTTCATTCAACACTCTATCATACACAGAGTATCCACACATTCGTCTAAGAGATCTCATTTCTACTGCATTAATTTTACTTCCATCCTTCTTTTGCCAGTTCCATGCTTCGCTTCCATACATAAGGGTCGGTAAAAGAACACCATTGTGCACTGCCATTCTAGCTTTTTTGGATAGGTTTTAGTGGATAGGTTCCATAATGTAAGATGAGCAGTATATTCGATAGTGTATGTTTTTGTAATATGTTTTGGCACATACTCGTACATGCATGGATAAGTAATAAAATACCAAGTTGTTTTAGCGATTACATAAACTCAAACTGGCATAACCTAATCTAGCTTAGTTAAGCTATCTTTTGATAGCGGATATCGTAAGGTCGTTAAGTGAATGTAGGACAAAAAGTTCTGAAACTCTTCTTCTGCGTCGTCACTTTAATCAGATTTCTATTAAAATTACTTGATACAAGGCAATCAATTAAATTTAAAAAATTAAAAAAATTGTTTCAATCCTAGGGATTAGTTCATAGCAAAGTGTAATATTATTAAGCGAGAGAAGTACTCGTTTGTCAGGGAAGAAAAGTGTGGCAGTTCATTCTTTCTTTCTACCCCTTCGAGGAGACGGCGTGATGGTTAGTTAGTTTAGTAACATTATTTAAGTATTAATTAAATAAAACGATGATTTTTTTTTAAACTATTTCCACTTTTGAGTTTATTTCGATAGCGACCGGTTTCGCCAGGCTCGCTGTCGAAATAAAAACAAAAGTGGAAATAGTTTAAAAAAACATCGTTTTATTTAATTAATATTTAAATTGAATTTCCATCAAGAGATTTGAGTAACATCATTTGATTAAATTATGTAAAGTTCTTGGAATAGCACTTGGGTTTTTAATGTGATAATTTCCTGTTGCTTTCCATATTTTTTGTTTAAAATACGACAGGTTATATGAATTCAATTACTGTATACATTATTTAAGCTGATTATGACGAAATGTGATAGGTAGCTGGTATATCGCCATTTATATTGTCACGTGAATTCTACTAGGCTAATGATTTTTCTTTTTACACTGTCGTAGCCGGGAATCAAACCCGATACCTTCGGTGTGATATTCATAGTTGTTGCTACTCTGCCATATTCTTAATTTTATTTAAGACGCATTCATCCGCCTTACATTCCTTTCTCGCTTCTTCGTTCGATATTCTATGAATTAAATGGTAGGTGAGATAAATTTTGAGTACGTTTCTTAAAAAAAAACAAATTAAATATTTATTATGTGAACTAACATTTGAGATCGAAGTAAATCAATATATACAAACGAGATTTTTCTATAAAAAGATCGATTAATGACCTTTATACGAAGATAGGATCAAAAAAATGTAACAAACGACGTGAAATAAATTTTTGAAGGAAATAAAAAACCATTGGAATTCTTGGCTAGGAATTTAGCGGCGTTTTAAAATAAATATGAATAAAAAAACGCTCACATCCGAGGACTTGTGGCAATTATTAGAATCATCCATTTGCCCGTCTGACATTGAAAAAAAAACTGATCTGGTTATGTCCTAAAAGAATTATCGAGGCTATTAATATTCAGGACACGATAATAGTCCTTTGAAATGTGAACCACTTTTCACGTTTTTTTTATTTCCTAGACACTTCAAAACTTGTTCTTACGTGCTAGGATTTTTGATCAAATTTTCGCGACCTTTTTTTTATTTTTAAGTTTAAGTTATATTCTCAGAAGAATTCTTAAATAAATTTTCATAATAATATCATTCCCGTCCCGCCATAAAAAATATTAATCTTAATTACCAACAATTGTTCACAGAGGGAGTTTTCTTTTTACTATCAGTGTATTAATTTGATTTGATATATGTTAATCGTTAATTCCAAGGAACCAATACAGTGTACGTTCGGTCACGTTTTCAAGGATTTAAACTTTTTGTTACTTTGTGTGATTTCTGCATTTTTGTGTTAAAAGTTCCATATTTATACATAAAAACTGTCATACATTAGTTGTAAAAACTGTAAAAATTATAAATAAATAAAAAAACTGACTAACTAACCATAACGCCGTCTCCCTGAAGGGGTAGACACAAAGAATGGACTGCCACCCTTTTCTTTCCTGTCATACTTCTCTCGCTTCCTCAACATTCATACATCGTGTCGATTTCTCCAACTTCTCACGTGGCCGAAGTTAAATATTTATTGGATTTATTTGGACGTGCCACGTATTTCTAGGTCATCCTATATTTCTACTTCCATTTACATCGTGAACAAATACATTTTTTACCATTTTTTCTAATTTATTCTTTCCATGCATCCAAACCATTTTAATGTTCTTTTCATTATTTTATTTGTAACACTTTTATTCGTACTGCATTAACTTATTATATTTTTTTATTTGACACTCTATCATAGAAAAGATTTTCCACACATTCGTCTAAGAGATCTCATTTCTGCTGCATTTATCCTACTTTCATCTTTCTTTTGCCAGTTCCATGATTTGCTTCCATACATAAGGGTCAGTACAAGAACAAAAACATAAATAAGCAAAGTCTATTAAAAACAAAAATCTAATAAAAATATTTTTTTATACGAGTAGCTAAAACTTGTTTACTCTACAACCTGTATTAGCAGTTGTTTTAAGAAGTTTAATATTATATATTTTTTCTACACAATACGAAAGTATTTCCAGTAGATTCACATATCTATGTAAATGATTTCATATTTAAATAAGTGGTGAATAAATCCACAATTTTTTTTCGAATGGTTTCCATTTTTTGTCTGACTAAGGTCGGTCATTGCTATGAGAATATGCCGGCCCAACCGCCAAGGTAATCTTTTTTTAGTTACAGAAAGTAGTTTGTGTGAAATATATTAAGTCCTATTAAAGGGAAACTATATCAGAAGAAAAATATTAAATCAACGGTTTACCAGGAACTAGTTTTTTTTACTTAGTTTATATGATATAATTTTAAATATTTAAAACCATTAAAAATAAAAAGAAATGTGCTTGTGTTTGATTTTAAACCGTTTTAATGCCCCGAAGATATTCGTCAGAACGAAACCGGTTGGCTGTTTATTAGAAAATAGTCGATTAATACGATGTTGACATTAACAATTAATGATTTTTATGAGTTAAAACCCTGTTTTTTTCCACTTTTGAGTTTATTTTTCTCGACATTTTTCGAAGGCGAGAATCCACGATAGAACGATATAAACTTGAGAAACATGTCGAGAAAAATAAACTTAAAAGTGGA
The DNA here is from genome assembly GCA_022606425.2 of Lepidostoma basale. Taxonomy (NCBI): domain Eukaryota; kingdom Metazoa; phylum Arthropoda; class Insecta; order Trichoptera; family Lepidostomatidae; genus Lepidostoma; species Lepidostoma basale. Next base: position 670,190 of record JAHDVF020000860.1, on the reverse strand, counting down.
AAAACTAGAGTTTTTATTCATAAAAAATCATCATTATGGAATTCCACAGTAATAACGACTTAAGTTTATCTCAAATTGATGATTTGTTTAAAGTTTAAACAATGTTTGATTTATATTGTATTTCGAAATCATAGAGTAACTATTATTATAATAACATATTTTATTTTATTACTGTCCCATGTTAATATAATATTTAAAAAAGTTACAACATTTAATTAAGATAAATCATTACATATTTTGCCTTGTCAAGGCGTTATCAAATTGTCATTCGAAAATAATAAAATAATTTTAAACCAGGCGTATTCAATCTTGTAAATTAATTTATCATTGTTCTACAAACAATATACAATAGTTTATTTAATAAATATATATTATTGATACCAAACCGATTGAAATCATTTTATTTTAAACTATACAATAAAATTTAATAAGAAATCTATTGTATAGAAACTAACTTGATTTTATATTTTGAATCATACCACGCTTTCAATTGTAAATCAAATCGTTAAACATGACAAAATACAAGCAATTATTATAAGTAAGCGCTAATTTGAAAGTGGATTAAATTATTTTTAAATTCCAAAAACAAATAATTAAAGCTATTATTGGCTCTAAAATACTTTATTCATACATATATGTAGTTATATTGAACGTATTAATATTAATATAAGCTAATTTAGTTCATTTCAATATGGCGCTTTTTTTATTCCCTTGCAAGGTCGTTTACTTTCAATTCTAGTAAAACACAATAACTATAATTATTTAATTAATAATAAAAAAAGGATTTCCGTATCGCCGCCATGAGTATTTTTACCAATTTGCTAAGGTATGTGTCTACATTTGAAAAAACATTCCGTTTCAGTTATTTTCTGAGCGTACGTATTTTTTTTTATTAAAAATACTTTTATAGCACCAGTTGATCCATATTGTAGATATAAGTTTATTATTTTTACTCAATCATATTACGAAAAGGTTAAGCCGCCAGCACACTCTAGATTATTGCTAATTTCAAGGTTGTAAGGCTCATAAAAATAATCGATGTAAAACAAACTGTGTATCTAGAAAACGAATCAAGCCACTGAATTTTTATGTAATAAGTTACCGTGAATTATATCATACTTCTACATAATAAGATACTTATTTGTAGCGAGCATAATAAGACATGTAATACACGATTTTAAAAAAGTAAAAATAGTATAACAACAGATTCATTCGACAGCAGGCGTAATCACAAAATATAATCAATATAAAATATTTCTTCTATGTTCGCCATACTTTGTGTTGTAGATGTTTTATCGTCTATATATTATATATATATATATATATATATATATATATATATATATATATATATATATATATATATATATATATATATATATATATATATATATATATATATATATATATATATATATATATATATATATATATATATATATATATATATATATATATATATATATACTTTGTATATACAACACTATTAAAATTACATATCAGACATGTTTCGGACAACCAGTCCTTCTTCAGTGATACATATTAAAAATATTATAAAATTGTTTATTGTTTAAATATGTATCTTTATAATATGTATCACTGAAGAAGGACTGGTTGTCCGAAACATTTCTAATATGTAATTTTAATAGTGTTGTATATACAAAGTATTTAAAAAATATATATAAAATATATTCTATATTCGTCACAACTTTGTGTTTCGGATTCATTGAACAGTGTTTTTTTTTCTAATAACTTTGTACAAAACACCAACTTTATTAAAAATGTGAAAATTAATTATAATATTTATATCACTGATGAAGGAAGGGCTTCTGTGTCCGAAGCATGTTTATTTTTTAATTTTTTTCTTTTAATAAAGTTGGTGTTTTGTACAAAGTAAAAAAAAAGAGACATTGTTCAATATAAAATATATTCTATAAGACAAAAACATTCAAACAACTATGGTATAGAACTCTTGGCTACTGATCTAGGGAACTTGGGTTCAAGCCTGGACACGACCAGATTCCTAACTAACGAACCATCACGCCGTCTCTCCAAAGGGGTAGGCAGAAAGAATGGACTGCCACACTTTTCTTTCTTGACATATTTCTCTCCCTTCCTCAACATTCATACGTGTCATGCACGTGCGTCGATTTCTCTGTCTACATAGTATTACTACTAAGCCTAAGTAAATACTACTAAGTAAATAGAGGAAGACCAGATTCCTTCTTCATAATAATGGCTATATTCTGCTCATATTGAAGATTGTAAAATAAATTGTATTATCATTGATTTAAATGTTTGGTGTCATTATTTTGTTATTGTTTAAAACGCGTTAATTTCTGCTAGTTGTGTATCACCTGTGTCTCGTGATAAAACTTAATTCAGTAAAATCTGCAAATGCCACCGTATGACCTTGCTTTCTCTCCCATAGCATTCGGTCTGCACACATAGTCCGCGTTGTGTACGTACCTATACTGGTAGATCCAGCTACACGCTCGCTGATCTGTTGGCGATTGATATAATTAGTCACGCATATCCATCTTACAACGGGCGGAGAGATAACATATAAGTTTCGTTTTCACCTCAAAATGGTTTTTCTGGTGAATGTACATTTAAGTACACTTAATTTTGTGATACGAACAATATTTGAGTTTGCGTCATAATTAATAGCCAATGAAGCGAATATTTATTTAAAAAAATTATCACACCTCTAAATCACGTAAAAACATTCCTTTAATTTTAATATTGATGAACATTGATAACGTCTTGTACAGACCCTTATGTATGGAAGTGAAGCATAGAACTGGCAAAGGAAGGATAAAAGTAGAATTTGTGCAGTAGAAATGAGATCTCTTAGACGAATGTGTGGATACTCTGTGTATGATAGAGTATCGAATGAAAATATAAGAAGTGAATGCGGTGCGAATGAAAGTGTTATGAACAAAATAAGGAAAGGGTCATTAGGATGGTTTAGACACATGGAAAGAATTAGTGAAGACAGAATGATTAAGAAGGTATATGTAAACGGCGTGAACGGAGCTAGAAATAGAGGAAGGCCGAGGAAAACATGGCACGATCAAATCAATCAAATATTTAATGTCGGTCACGTGAGGAGTCGGAGAAATCGACGTGCGTGCATGACAAGATGTATGAATGTAGAGGAATCGAGAGAAGTATGTCAGGACAGAACAGTATGGCGTTCCATTCTTTCTGCCTACCCCTCCGGGGAAATGGCGTGATGGTTAGTTAGTTAGTTAGTTATAATAATAACAATGTGGAAGAAAGTTTCATATCCATTTCTATTTAGTTTAAGGTCAGATATGTAAGTAATTTTTTTTTTATCTACAAGCATTGATAAATGAATTGAAAGAAATTAAATTGCATACTTGCGAGTAACCTATCATTCTTGGGCCGCCTGTTAAATACTTTGACCGGACAATCGACCGCGGCTCGGGGCAATATGTGTGAATTTATGCGTCCTTCTGAATTTTTTGCAACTGGCCAAATACGTTTTGCAGTTCACCATTTGGAAGCCAATAGCGTACAATTATAATCGATTGCCGCTGGAAACTACGCAATAAAAAACGAATTATTGAAATGCAGCTCGGTGTGGGTCGAACTATGCTCCCTGTAATAATGAAATAAATGGAAAAAATATTGAATAATAATTTGCGTGTTTCAGAAGAGATTAATAGCGCTTTGAATAATGTGGCCTTATAACACATGAGATATACGATTTTTCAAATGGCCGATTATCAATAAATCATCAATCAAAATTTTGTTGTAAAAGAATGCTATTGTATGATTAATTATAATAATAATAATAATAAAATTGTTCAGAGATGAGCATTTCTTAGTTGTGCACACATTATATTATTCGTAAGTTATTAACGAATGAAAACACAATTATCCCCCTTAGAAAAACGGAGAAAATTGTTATTTAATTAATATTATTATTTTTTTTTTTTTAAAAAGACTAACATCAAGGATTTACATCAATGATATTAGAATTTATTTTACAATCTTCAATGTGAGCAGAAAATAGCTCATTATTATGAAGAAGGAATCTGGTCGTGTCTAGGCTTGAACCCATGTCCCCTGGATCAGGAGCCAAGCGTTCTATCCCCTAGACCACCACCCGAATATACAAATAAAAATGACAGTTTTCTAGAAAAACTTCCGAAATGACGGAGGACGATAGCAGGCAAGACACTGACAGATCGCGTGAGGAACACCAAAATAAGAGAGATATGTGAGATTGAGGATATTATAAGATGGAGCAGACACCGAAAAACAGACTGGTACGGTCATGTTCAAAGAATGGACACCACCAGACTTCCCTATATTGCATTGCATAATCAGCCTCTTGGGACTCGTCCTCGCGGAAGACCTCCTAAAAGATGGAAGGACAGCTGGGAGTCTACCTCACAGGAGGAGCACCACTCTGGAGAACAGACCACATAGGTCTACAATAAGGAAGAAGAAGAAGAAGTTTTCTAGAAGTTTCATTATATTTTATAGGAATGGCATGTTTCATCTTGTTAGGGCATTATCAAAAATTCATTCAGTAAAATATTTGATAATACCCCAATAAGGTAAAACATGTGATTAATATAAAATATAATAAAACTTCTAGAAAACAAACCTTTTCAATCGTATATACTTTTGGGTAAGTTTTTATTTGATTGATTTAAGTTAAATAGGTTTAACACGTTGTTACTTAACCTCACAGAACCCAGATTATATTTTGACTCAGAGTTGTAATTGGTTAATAAAGTTAATTCATACGTAACAGAAGACGTAACTTAACCCATTCATATCACGATCTCCTTAATTGTAATTGAATGAAATTAGTACCTACTCAATTAAAGCAAAATTTATGTACCATCTCGTGATGCAACCTAAACATACCAGATCATACATCAAACTAATTGTACGGATAGACCTACATCATATGAGGAGTAAATTTTGAATTAAGAAACAGAGAAACAAAAACAATTCATAAAATATAATCAAAGTACACATATCTTGGATATTGACTTTTCGGGAGTACCAGCCCGAAGGCTAGCTCCCCCACATGTTGGAAATTTCCCTATTTGGAAATGGAGGGTCCGACGCCACGCAGGCCGTCCGCTGGCACAGCGCGGATTTAAGCTGTGTAAAATAAGTGACGACCTTCGTGGCAGAGTGGTAAGAGCTCTGATTCCCATTCCGAAGGTTCTGGGTTCGATTCCCGGCGATGGCAGTGTGATTGTCACACTGTCTTTGGTCTGGCGTAGTATTCTCGTGACAATAAAATGGCGATAGATTGGCTACCTGTCACATGTCACGAGAATCAATATATCAGCTTAAAAACAAATTGTATACTGTAATTGGGTTCAAGCGACCTGTTGTATACGCAAAAAAAAAAAAAAAAAATTGGATATTGTTGGATGGTGAAGGGAGGGTTACTTGAAGGATGTAGTGGGTTGTGTCCGACATTTGGACCAGACTACCCGGGTAGGTAGGAGTGTGGGGGGGTTGAGGATGACCTTGGAAAGAGGCCGAGGTCTTAAGTGGAGACCGAGGGACGGTGACAGGGAGTGGCTTTGAGTGGAGGCCGGTTGGTCCTGGATATGGAACCAAGTGGGACAAGAGTGCCCTTGGGTGGGAATCTATATGGCAATGGGGTTGAGATACAGGATAGGATAAGGATGGTGGAAAGAAAATGTTTAGGCATGAAGCGTTGGAGTAAACAGCGGGTCGGCAGCGATGGCGGCGGCGGGGCAGGAGGAGACGGCAGTACAGGGAGAAGCTGCGGTGCAGGAGGAGGCGACGTCGACGGCGGCAGGAGAAGCAAGGGATGGAGGCGTTCGAGGAACACCAGCAGACTTGGAGATGGCAGGAAAATGGTAGCAACGGCAAAATGGAGAGTGAGCGATTACGATGGTCAGGAACTGTGACGGCGGCACCGGAGTTCTAAAAGCCTATTCAGGCAGAGGTTGTCATTTTAATTGGCCTGCTGATGGGAAGGCGTGCAGGGCGATGTACAATTTGGGTATGAGAGTGTGCACCAATAAAAAACAATGAACCACTCATGATGATGTATATACTTGTATATAGAGCTGTTTTTAATCATAAAGGATAGCCAAAAAGCAGAAAAAATATTTTTGTGAAAAGCTTCAAATTACAACCGTCAATGGGAGCCATTATGAAACAACTCTACACATATAATAAACCAGGTTTTTAAGGTTATTGGACGAGAAAGCGCCAGGCACAAAACAGTTGCTGCGAACAGACATTTTCAGCAATATAACTTCAAGATAAAAAATTATCAAAATCAATTATCAAAAAAGTGACATACCAAGAACCAGCAAAGTTGCTAGACTTGACTGACTTGACTTGACAAGGATGTCCGATATTTTATATTTTACCGATAATTCATGTTTATTTAAATTTACATAGTAACTTTATATAGAGGTGAGGACGCTGAGGATGATAGCAGGAAGAACTATTCGCGATAGGGTGAGCAACACGGCCATCCGCGAGATCTGCAAGGTGGAGGATGTCGTGAGATGGGGCAGACAACGCATAAGATACTGGAATGCGCACGTGCAGAGGATGGATCCCACCAAAATCCCACACGCTGTGGCGCATCAGATTCCTGCCGGCTGCCGTCCCCCCGGAAGACCGCCGAAGAGATGGAGAGATAGTTGGGAGTCAACCTCCCAAGAGAGGCCAGCCTGATTCCAGGAACAGACCAAAGGTCTATAAGGAGAAGAAGAAGACGTAACTTTATACCATGTGAGTAGTTAATAATAATGATTTATATAACATAACGAATACTGGTTTCCTTCTTCAACTCGTCTAGTTGAGAAGAATTAGAATTATCTCATCCCACGTACTGACACTAGGAAATGGCCCACGTTTTAGAGTCACGATTTTTAAGATAATAACGACCGAAAGTAGACCCAAACAAAAATAAACACATTACATTAAACGGTTCCTCGAGGTCGAAAGTTAAATTATTAATTAATACATAAGGTAATCAACGTGTTCGTTCTGGTGAATTTAGTTCCACACAATATATTAGCATTATCTAAAAATCACAAATCATCATTTATCATGCACTCGGTACACCAAAAATTCTTCAAACTGTATTTTAGTTTCGTATCGTCTCCCGAAGGGGTAGGCAGAAAGAATGGACCACCACACTGTTCTGTCCTAACAAGGACCTCTCGCACTTTCTTACCATTCATAGATCGTGTCATGCACGCCCGTCGATTTATTTTACTCCTTACGTGACCGACATTTAATATTAGATTGTTTGATCGTGCAGTTGTGAAGTTTTCCTCTGCCTTCCTCTATTTCTAGCTCCGTTCATGTCGTTTACATATACCTTCTTCGTCATTCTGTCTTTAATCATTCTTTCCATGTGTCCAAACCAACTCAACGAAATAATTATATTCCATTTTAAAATAATTCCCTAGGAACAAATACACATAAAGATTCGAAAAATCACGAAAATTTTACATTTGATTATTGTAACACCTGATGGTGTCAACATAGGTTGACGAAACAGCTGTCGCGTAAAATAAAATAAATTGTGATACACAAAACAAAGTTATTTAATTTAACAGTTTTAAATAATTTTAGTTGATTTATTTCGTTCTCCCGGCGATGAAGATATTGAAAAATACAATCAACAGTGGAAAAACAGTGTTTTAACTCAAATGTAAATGATTAAGTGTAGTTACGTTAGTAATTTGTAATTGAAATGTAACGAAGTGTTACGCGATGTAAATTTTTTTATAGAAATTGACATTTCAGTTCACAAATTTTGACGTTTGCCAATGGATATTGTATAATAAAAGACAAATCACAATTACGGTGAGATTTCTATGAGAAATATCATTATACAATATTAGATGTTTCATACTTAAGAAATACCCCGCTTACACTGATGTATTTAATTATCATTTTTGTTTCTTAACGCACTCGACCTCGATTATTTGATTAATTTGGTAATTCCACGGCTTTCTCGGCCTTCCTCGACTTTTTCCATCCACTGACATTATAAGATGCCTCCAAACTATTCTTCCATCATTCATTCGTTCCGCATATTCTCACACCTTAACGACCCTTTCATTACGCTATTCGCCACACTCACAGCGACCTTGGGGTCGAGGCATTCTGAGAAGAAAACTATTGATGGTACCTACCTGCCCGTTCATAAAAGAGGTATCTTCATTGGGTAATAGACATTTTTTTAAATATATTTTGTTTTATATTTTACAAGAAATAAATTACAAATTAAAATAAATCAAATATTGAATGTCGGCCATGTAAGGAGTCAGAGAAATCGACGCGCGTGCATGACACGATGTATGAATGTTGAGGAATCGAGAGAAATATGTAAGGAAAGATAAGTGTGGCAGTTCATTTTTTCTGCCTACCCCTTCGGAGAGACGGCGTGATGGTTAGTTAGTTAGTTAGATAGTTTAAAATAAATCCCATAATGCCTTACGGAATCGAAACAAGAGCAGACATTGTCAGAATCAAACATCTTTTAAGATTAGCAGAAATGAGAACATTGCGAACTTTTGTGGGAAGAACCTTTTAAGATAGGAAAACCAATGCAGAAATTCGCAAATCCTGAAAAAAATAAAGACATATTGAGATGGAATAGGCAGAGAAGACGATTCTGGGGGAACCACATCGAGAGAATGGATCCTACATGAACGGATACAATCAGAAGAAGAATAAGAAATTACACATAAGATTATTACTTACAAACTTACTTTTTATTTATTTATTTTAAGTACCTATATGATTTTAAGAAAAACTGATGACTTAAACTCAGATTTTCTGATACATAGAGGATCAGCTCTTGGGGTTTTTCGTTATTCGAGGTACGTCTGATGAGAATATTCTTGGAAACGTGATTATATGAAGTGTGATTTATGCGGAATATTGTTAACCAACACCATCACGCTGGAAGAATGGAAATCGTTCATGAAAGAGTGGTGTGGAAGCAAATGGAAGAGGTCTATGTTCAAGAGTGGACGTCCAAGGTTGAAAAAGAAGATAAATAGAAAATGATATTTTGGTTGTACTCGTATAAAAAATTACTTATGATATAGTGATGCCTAAAAAGTTGAAATTTTTTAAAAATTATAAATAAAACGAGTTTTTTTCTTAACTATTTCCAATTTTTATTACGACAGCGATCGGTTTAGCCATGCTGGCTGGCATCTACTGGCCAATATAGACCAGTTGCTGTTGCTGTCACAGGTCGATGTCGAAATTAAGACAAAAGTGGAAGTATTTAATAGAAAACATCGTTATATTTAATTATTATTTAAAATGAACTTCCACCAAGAGGTTTTAGTAAAATCATAAGATAATTCAATCTTAATTTCGAAACACAATTATTTATTAATGACAATTAATTTTTGTCATATTGTTGTTTCGCAAACCTATTTTCATCATCAGATGCTACAAACAACTGACTATCAAAATTAAAACTAACATAATGTTTCAGTCAAAACAATGGATTATCTAAAAAAAAGTTTGTCTGTGATATGGCCTATTTCTATCCGACACTTCTATAACCTTACATACAAATTTGTGATAACGTGTAACATATCAAGACAATACACGAAATATCACGATTCAAATCTGCTATGTCACCCATAAAATTTAAATAAAAAAACACGCATTGAACTCTTGAACGCGCGTTAATGATATTTAGCACATGCGTGACCTTTGACACAAAAAGTAAAAGTTGTATAGTCTTGTTAACATTTATTTATTGGGCAAATCGATCACGATGTCAGTATTGAAGAATTAATAAACTACGGAGTTTTGAAACCTCATTTGGATACCGAACCTTCGTACATAATACAAGTATTCGATAAGTTGATACCTCAGTGTGTCTCGGTTCACCAGTTTGACCGCGCTCCATCATTTCCGCGAACGCAAAATCGATTGCGTCAAATCTTTAACAATTGACCTTATTTGACGTGAAAAACTTAAAAATAAATGACCTTACATAACCTTACCTAACCTAACCTAACCTTAGCAAATACAAACTAACTTCAAAATAATATTGACGTACACAATCGTGATAATCGATATGTTTTATATCAATAAACCAAAGTAAAACAAGCATTACTCTGCCTCTACCAATGTTATAATATTTAAATATTTAATATATTTTGTGACAATTGACCCGAAAACATGATGAGAAATACAATTTGAAAATACTTATTATTTTATGAAGGATCCGTTTTATGTTGATCTCCCTCTAAGGTTGATTGTCTCTTTAACAACAGAGCAGATTGTATTCAATTAAAATACAGTAGATTAAGGTGTTATGTATTATATGTTAATTAGTTATGTATTGTTTATCTTTACTTTTCAAATTACGTTAAAAAATGATTGAGCTATAAAGAAAAAAACAGATTTTTCGCGGTTTTAAAATGATAAACCCTTTGATCAGGTCTCAAGCGATTCTACACCTATACCTGAAACAAGATTCATTAAATCTTCTCTTTATTCTAGCCACACTGCTGGATGTAGGTCTCTTCAAATATTCGCCATTTTTCTTTAATCTGCGCGTCTTTCTTCCATGTTTATCCCCCGACGGGGTTATATAGTCAAGCCATTTTTTGGGGTCAACCAATGCCCCTTTTCCCTCCCATGGTGTTAACGTTAAGACTCTGATTTCAAGATATTTATAATAAAAATTTGATTTCTTGATTTCTATGACCTTCAAATATATTCATTGCATTTTGAACACAATCGGGCTGTTACAAAGGAATATAATATTTAAATATGAAAAATCCTCTTTATATAGTTACTGAGGTGAGATGATAGCTAATGTTATTATAAATATAAAGTCATATATCTAATAATCAGCGATCAGATAGTCGCGCGGCATGTTGCAACTCAGTATCCCAAACGCGGCTGCCGCGCGAACCAATGTTCGATAGTTTGCCGCGCATAATCGAACGGTTTACGATTTTTTGCATTTCTTACCATGAAGGATCAATCAAATCTAGATTATAGTGGATCAGATTACTTTCGCAATTAACATTAATATCAGCCTTAAAAAATGAGTGAGATTGAAGGCAAAATGTGAAAGACAAAAGAATGAGATGTTAACAAATCTCGTGATTGATCCATGCGTTTTGTGTAGGTGCCCAACTTGAATGGCGGGTCAGCGTAGTGTTACGCAATGTTCGAATATTCTAGGTTATTGAATTAAAATTTTCTGTTCACTGAACGTTCTCATGTGTGAAAGCATATTTTACATATCTCTTTTTTTCGGTATAGAATATATAATAGTACATATGTACGATAGAGTGTCGAATGAAAATATAAAAAGTGAATGCGATGCGAATGATAGTGTTATGAACAAAATAATGAAAGGATCATTAAGATAGTTTGGACATATGGAAAGAATGAATGAAGAAAGAATGGTAAAAAAATATATGTTAACGATGTAAATGGAACCAGAAATAGAGGAAGACCGAAGAAAACGTGGCACGATCAAATAAATCAAATATTGAATGTCGACCATGTGAGGAGTCAGAGAAATCGACGCGCCTGCATGACACGATGTTTGAATGTCGAGGAAGCGAGAGAAATATGTCAAGAAAGAAAAGTGTGGCAGTTCATTCTTTCTGCTTACCCCTTCGGCGAGACGGCGTGAAGGATAGTTAGTTAGTTAGTTAGAAAATCAAAGTACAGATATTATTAAAGCATGTGCCAAATATGTGTGTCGTATTTTCCGTTTAAACTAAAATATTTGTTTATTAAAATATATGAGTTCAAACATACTGCAAACTTCAATAATTAAAAAAAAAAAATTGAATTTTTTTGGTAAGTTCATTGTAAATAATGAAAATAAAAAATATGTTTTGGATAAAACAAATTTTATAATATGTATCAAGTTAGTTCCATTTGTTTTTATGGCTTCGACGTAGTTCGATCTTCTGGGTCTCTACCAGAGCTCCCGAAACCGGTCGAAGCCATAAAACCCCATGCAATTAAATTAAATATACTGTACTATACATGTATTATAAAGGATTTTTTTTATATTTTGTATTTTATTTTCATTATCAATAATTCAACTAAACGCAAACACTTATGTCTATAATATCATCATAATAAATGCGATTACCCTGGGTGCGTCATGACTCCATGCATTCATTGATCTTTGTCAAATGCTACGTACGTACCTTCAAGTCCGTTTTACCCATGACATCCAGTCAGTAGCATAATTAATAGATTGGATATGCGTGTTGAGACAATAAAACAACAACATATTAATCATTAACCTCTCGAGTTGTAAGATAACAATGACATTTACGAAACATCATTTTTCCAGTTTGTAAGACACGTAACTAACCTTCTTCTTCTTCTTTTTCCTTGGTGTAGACCTATGTGGTCTGTTCTCCAGAGTGTTGCTCCTCCTGTGAGGTAGACTCCCAGAGGACGAGTCCCATGAGGCTGATTATGTAGTGCAAAATATGGGAGTCTGGTGGTGTCCATTATTTAAACATGACCATACCAGTCCCTTTTTCGCTGTCTGCTCCATCTTATAATATCCTGAACCTCACATGTCTCTAATTCTGGTGTTCTTCACGCGATTTTTCAGTGTCTTAACTGATATCGTCTTCAGTGTCTTCATCTCGGAAGTCCTTAAAACTTATTTGGTCCTTACTGTGTCTGCCCTTGCTTCAACGCCACATGTTATTATTTGTTTTACGCATGCTTAATGGCCATGTTTTTTGTTTTTCGATATTGTGAATTTTAGAGTACCAGAGATTGCAGCTGCCTTGTTTACTTGGGCTTGTATTTCTTCCCGCAGATCAGCTCCTTCACCAGGTCTATGCCTAGATACTTGAAGGTCCATAACAAGGTTACATGTTTTGTGTATTTTGGAAAAGGTCATACATTACGTAACTGATCAATAAATTATATAATGTTGTGTACACTAACAGATGTCGCTGATAGTTCAAATGTTGGTATTATTTGGGGATATTTGAGAAATTATATATATGGCCCAAACATGGGGGTATATGCTATCAGATCATATATTCAATGGCCTCACGGTTAAGGCGGTGCTCGTGGAGATGTTCATATAATTGAAAATGTAAATTTTCTAGACGATTTACATTATTTCATTAGATAATGTTTATTTGATAATAGGCCTATTGGATGTAGGCCTTCTTAAACGTTCTCTGTTTTTCTCTATCCCGTGCGACTCTCGTCTATCTTCTTCCCCCAACTGGAATTAGGTCGTCAGCCCATCTTTTTTGGAGTTCCTTTTTTCCTCCCACGGTCTCCACGACAAAACATGTCATTCCCATAAAACATCTAGAAAATATACATTTTCATTTCTATTCGCTAACTTATGTTTACGTTCACGTTTGTTTACAATACCTATTTTATTTTGTGTTTGTATATTTTCAATCGTTGAATAAAAACAATATACATATAATATATATTTAGTATCAAATGGCATTAGTTGACCGCGCCTGAAGGGTATTGCATGTGTTATGTGTTCATAAGGAGTGATCTGTATTGTTTTCACTTATCTGATATCCGCGGGGGGCACTTGTTATTTATACTGAGACTGATTTGGCCGAATGTGTTACGAAAATAATCATATCAATTTATTTTAATAGGTGTTCGTGGCGGCCGCTAAACATTTATAACTCAATGAAACAGGTCTAGGTTTTTTTTTTTAATATTCGATAACTGTGTGTTATGTTATACGAAGGAGTTTGGAAGAAAATCTACCTACTTAAGAAGCAATAAAATGATGTAATATTCAACTATCGATTAAAACAAAGACATCAATGTTAATTTTTCATTTATGAATGCAAAAAAAAATTAAGCATAATTTAAGAACATTCAGCGACTTGTTTCAACTAATTAAAACATAATAAAATACGTAATGAGAAAAAGTCCTTCATTTAAACTGGAATATAAAATATATTGTTCCTTGAATAATAATGTAAAACTCAATATTTAATAAATGATACAAATAAAATCGTCTCTTTTTAGAAGTTTTCGTTGTTGTATTCGATGATGCCTTAGCAAAGCAAAATATGTCATTCCCATAAAATTTCTAATTTGTACTAATTACGGAAAATAACATTTCATTTTTCACAAACAACCAAATTAATGTAATTAAATTATGACAAATTAAATGTTTTAATTCAAAAAGCTCCATGTCCAAAAGTAATTTGATTATTTGTATTAACCATTATTATAAAAGTCTATTAGTATGTATAGTAAAAAGATATATGACAGAAATTCAAATGCTGATATCTGAAAGGCATGTAGAACGGATTTTTTTTTACAAAAGAATTAAAAGGATTACTGAGATGGTTTGAACATACGGAAAGGATGGATGGCGAAATAGTGGTTAAAAATAGATACGTTAACGTTGGGAATGGAGTACGTAAGACGAAGGAAAACATAACATGACCAAATTAATCAAATTTAAAAGGTCGATCATGTTAGAATGCGGAAGAATCGACGAGCTTGTATGATTTATGAATATGGTAAAATCTAGATAGGTGTATCAGGATAGAAGAGTGTGGAAGTTATTCTCTCTGCCTATCCCTAAGGAAAAAACGGCGTGATGTTTTGTTGTAATAAAATTTTGTTTTAATAAATTTAAATTGATGTAATTCATTATAGTTTTTCTAGTTTAGCTTATGTATTCATTATATTTATAATGATAATAAATAAAAATTGTAAAAAATCTTTTCTAAATGTATATTTAGTTAAAATCCACCAATGTTTGTGTCTTCGATCGGTTTCGGCAGCTTGCTGCAATCTTGATCTAACCTGAAAACCCATATTTTTTCATACTTCATATCCATTTTAAAACTTGTATACTTTGTTCTATTATATGGTACCTTCTAACCGATCGCGAATATCAGATGCAGCGTTCATGTTTATATTTTCATATTTAAAACTTTAGTATTAATGTGCCCTTAAGGTACCCCACAAAAACGGCGCTTTAAAAGTTTGCATATTATTATTATTATTATTGTTATTGTTCTGGTGGTCAAATCAAATCTTCGCCAGAATATGGCAGCGAGCTGCCGAAACCCATCGAAGTCACAAACATTTGTGGGTTTTAAAAAGATATTTTACAAACATGTTTTATTTTAAATCGCAGGAGATGCCTATTGGTGGCGATGAGGTTCGCAACCCATCACACCGCGTCTCCCGCGGAGCGAAAAGAGAAGGATGGAGTGCCGCATCAGTAAAAGTGTGACAGTCCATTCTTTCTGCCTACCCTTTCGGGGAGACGGCGTGATGGTTAGTTAGTTATGTTTTATTTTCATTAATCACTTGAACTTCTAATATGAGTTTCAAATGGCATATTTTTTTTCCTGTTAAAATTTAAAACAATGCTATAATATCACAATTTCTTTTTATTCACTGAGAGTGTCGCGACAGCTGTTTCGCCAACCGATGTTGGCATTATCAGGTGTTACAATAAACTACAAACGGAGGAATCGACGTGCGTGTATGACTCGTTGTATGAAAGTAGAGATGATGCCAACATCGGTTGGCGAAACAGCTGTCGCGACACACTCTCAGTGAATAAAAATATATTGTGATATTATAACAGTGTTTTAAATTTTAACAGTAAAAATGTTGAAGTATCATAGTGTTTCGGCCAAAACAATGGACAATTTTTTTTCCTTATATCTACGTACGTATGTTCATAAAAATAAATAAAAAAACATAACGCCGTTTCCCCGCAGGGGGAGGCAGAGAGAATGGACTCCTCACTACTCTATCCTGGCAAACCTCTCTACTTTCATACAACGAGTCATACACGCACGTCGATTCCTCCGACTTCTAACATGACTAACCTTTAAAAATTGATTAATTAGATCATGCCATGTTTTCCTCGGTATGCCTCGACTCCGTACCCCATTTACAGCATTAATGTATACTTTCTTAACCATTCTTTCTCCATCCATGCGTTCCTAATGTCCGAACCAACGCAGCGATCCTTTTATAATTTTGTTCATAATACCTTCTTCCGCTCTACATTCCTTTCTTATATCAGCATTTGAGATTCTGTCGTATATCGTTCTACCACACAAACGTCTTAGGGACCTCATCTCTACCGAATTTATTCTGCTTTCATCCTTCTTTTGCCAGTTCCATGCTTCGCTTCCATACATTGGTGATGGGACCAGAACTCCATGGTGAACTCCGTGTATGTTCATTATAAGTATATATGTCTGGCCATAAAATATAGCCTTTTGCGATGTTTGACGTTACAGAAGACCATATTTTCAAATAGAAACTGAATTTTAAAGTTTGCAATTTGAAGCAATCGATGTGAATTGCAGACAATATAACATAACGTGTATTTTCTGTTCCGCAGTCATAAAAACTATTTAAATTATTTTAGTCGACTTCTCGTAATGGCATATTATTATGGCATTGCCTTATTCGGAGATTTCGTGCTATGTGTTATTATTTTACGAAATGCTCACCATTATTTCTACTTTGCAACGGTCTCACGAGCGGATTTTTCTCACCGCCCAGCTGCAACACTCCAGACGAATCTGGTTAGGCCCGCGTACGTGAGAAGCGATCTCAATGGAGGTAGCGGATTGCTACACAGCCTCTGTATGGAGATCGCCCTTGTAAGCACATATTAATTAAATTGTTACATCTGTCTGAGAGCTCGATGACCATCCACGAAATGTTTAGTAAGCCGAAACGGACGAATAAAAGATCTTTAAGAATCTTGATTGCTTCCTGATTTCATTGATACATCAATATGTAGTCAGTCACTATTTTGAAAATAGAATGATGTACTAATAACGTCATTTTAATGAAATTGAACTTCAGTTTTTTTTCGTTGTTGTCTAATTTGGTCGCCAGAGCGTGAATATATCAACATAATCGAATAACGATTTTTTTTAATTACATCACTATTTTTTGCATCGAGTTTATTTAAGTCGACACGTTTCGAAGGCTTTACACCTCCATCTTCGGGAGAACGATATTATCAATCGTTATTAAGTTTATATCAAATCGTCCATTGTTTTGGCCGAAACACTATGATACTTCAACATTATTACTGTAAAAATTTAAAACACTGTTATAATATAACAATTTCTTTTTTATTCGCCGAGTGTCGCGACAGCTGTTTCGCCAACATCGGTTATCGAAACAGCTGTCGCGACACTCTCAGTGAATAAAAAGATTTTGTGATGCTATAACAGTGTTTTAAATTTTAACAGTAATAAGTTTGTATTATTCTCCCGATGACGAAAGTGTAAAGCTTTCGAAACATGTCGAGAAAAATAAACTCAGAAGTGGAAAAAACAGTGTTTTAATTCATAAATAAACGTCATTATAGAATTCCAGAGTGTTATCGCCTTAATTGTATCTTAAATTCATAATTGAATCATTGAACAGTCCAACAGTGCAGTCAGTGATGTTGAAATAAGGGTTGGTACGGGTAACAAAGTGAATGGAGCTTTAAAAATAGTTATTAGAAACAAGAATTTATCAATGAAAGCGAAAATGGCCGTTCACAATGGATATAAAACATAATAAGATTTAGAACTAATTAAGATATAAATTAATAATAAATAAGATATAAAACATAATGGTATGTAATCATCTGTAATTAAATCTACAAAACAAATTATTTTAATTTTCGTTTCTAACAAAATATGAAGCCAGAAAAAATATATAGCAAATACAAATAATATATAATAGTTACGAAACTTGTTGTGCTGTATTACTACTAACTTTAGAAGAAAAAAAACTAGAGGTAATAGATATACAATACAATTCACATATAAAAATATTGATGGAAGGAATGTTTGATAACAAAAATTAGGCGCAAAAACTTGCTTTGAATAATGTAATGTCGTGTAAAAGTTATTGTATTTGATGGAGACAAAATACGCTGTATCATAGCCGACTTTTTTGTTACAGCTTTGTAACGGATTTCATTAGAAACCGACGACTGAATAATTAATTATTATTAAAACGTTTTGCTCTTATTGTGATCAGATCAGATTGATATCAAAACAAAGCTTTCACGATAGACCTTGAGAAACAATCATGTCGCCTGTCGTGGCTAGGATATACTTGAATGCAGTGGCGGGCCTTCCACTAATATGTTATAAATAAGTTTAAATGGAACGATAAGTTTTTTATAAGAAACATGATAACTAACGTATATAATACAATAACTAACAAAAAAATACATAAACAGGTTTTTAAAAGCCTATTTAAATTTAAAATTAAGATTGTTTGCACACATGAAAAGAATGAATGAAGAAATAATGCTAAAAAAATATATGTTAACGATATAAATGGAACTACAACAAAAATAAAGGAAGACCGAGGAAAACGTGACGCGATCAAATAAATCAAATATTGAATATTTTTTAAATACCTATAAAATTTTAAATACACAACGAATTCATTTTAACATCTGTCAAAACTGATTAAAATTGTTTAAATATTTATTTTGTATACTACACTGATGAAGGACTTCTGTGTCCCGAAACATGTTTGGGTTAATGTGTATTTTTTTATTTGTATTAAAAATTAAGTGTTGTGTTGCAAAGAAATAAACATTGTTCAATAATGAAAAACCCAATTCTAAATAATTAATACGAATGAAAACGCCTGTTTTCGAGATGTTTTATTTTATAATATGGGATGACAAGTTTTGCCTTTCTAAAGCATTATACAATATCATTTTTTATAAAATAAAAACAACCATCTTGAAATCAAACGTTTCTTTCGTATCAATTATGAGTTTAACTTGTGTATATATATTTTAACTATTGAAAACAAAATTACTGTTATTAAGTTGTAGTTGAAATGATTCTATATAATGAAAATTTTGGGTTAGTTTGTAATACATTATTTAGAATCAGGTAAAAAAATGTTAAACCCCCACCACTATCATTTATAATATAAACCAAATAAATTTTAATGTAGGTACCAGAAGATAGCAACAAGCTGCCGAAACCGGTCTCACATAAACACAAGTGTAAGCACACTAAATACATAATAATAAAGAAATTTTGTGTCATTTTTTTTTTGTTTTCATTGTTTAAAATGCACTTCTACCGAGAAATTTCAATCAAAAACATTAATTATATATTTTAACGTTGCGCCATTGGATGTAGTTCTGAACCAATTGCTAATAATTCATTATGTATTGGCATAAGGACACCGCCATACCTCAAATGTGCCAAGATTCCGAGAAGCAAAGTTAAAAGGTGAACAAAAAGTATTATACAACGGAAATATGAAAGGCTGAAGACTTTGTCAAGGATACAAGCCTAATATCAGCGTGTAATTTGTACAAGTCATTAAATCACACATGATTAATCACCCTCCTTAATGATTTTCAAAATTCACAAGCTAGAAATTAATCTGTGAATGTGAATTTTAAAACCTATTACCTGCACACTTCACAATTGTGCTCTTGTACTAGTCTGGAGGGTAATTATAGTTATTACATTCGTTTTATATTGATTGCAAATCTGCATGGTTCCATGGCGCAGACGCCCGAATTATTTTTGATTAAAACAAGACGCATTCTGAATAATAAATATCCCAGCGGAATCAATAGTTGTAATATGTAGAACGAATTCGCTTATGTTACAAACAGAAACAGCTATGAAAATGAGATCTCTTCATATAAAGAAGTGCCAAATACAGATGTAAGAGGTGAATACAGTGCGAACAAAAGCGTTATGAACAAAATAATGAAAGGTTCATTGAGATAATGTTGGCATATGGAAAAAAAATAACATAGAACGATGAAGAAACTGTATGTTAACAATGTGAATGGAGCAGTAAATAAAGGTTTACTGGGAAAAACGTGGTACGATGTATGAATGCTGAGGAACATTGTTGCGATCCATTATTTCTGCTTACCACTAGGGTGAACAGCCTGATGATAAATTAATCAATTACAAACAGTTCTTTGGAAAATTTACGTGATTATGAACACGTTGCAAACAATCAAACATATTTTTTTACTTATTCAATATATTACATTATATCATTAAGAGGGTTTGGATACATGGAAAGAATAATGAAGAAAGAATGGTAAAATAAAAGTATTATACACGTGTATATATATATATATATATAGTATAAACAACGTAAACGGAAGTAGAAATATAAGAAAACCGAGGAAAACGTGGTATGATCAAATCAATCAAGTATAAAAGACCGGTCACGTGAGGAGTCGGAGAAATTGACGTACGCGCATGACACGATGTATTAATGTTGAGGAAGTCAACGAAGTGTAATAGTGTCAGGAATGAACAGTGTGGCGATGTACTCTTTCTGCCTACCACTTTTGGGAGACTGCGTGATAGTTGATAAGTTATTTATTAATATATATTTAACATATTAATGGTATAGGAATCGCCTCTAAGTGTGGTGGTAGTGTTCAAAAAATAACAGCCGACGCCCCTGGAAACGACAGTCTGCTAAACCTTCCACCACAATGACAAGAGAAAGAAGAGATATAAGACCTTCCCATTGACATGAAGAAATGAAATTAGTTCCACTGCGTATTGAATATTATTTTACATTGAAGTATTCAATGTATACGAAATTTCGAATGCAAAAACAATTAATGCTCGTGATAAAAAAAAATCATTAGAATGAAACATATGTCTAATATAATATAAATCAAACGCTATCATAAACCTTATTATTATTAATATGTGGGTTTATAGGTAGAAGGTACATATATCATAATATTAATAACAAAAAAATCTGGGTTACGGTGGGGTAATAATTGGGGTCATATCAACACGAATTCAAATTAAATCATGACAATCGATTTTCAAACTATTATGCTTGATCGTCAATATAAAACGTTGTATAGAATCTAATCTTTAATAATTAATTTTGTTTTAGTTGATAGATACACACTTAACCACTTACACTCGCTTGAATTACGTTAATATAAATATATCAACTTTTTACTTCGCCCATATCTGAGCTACAGGGAGTGGTTATCTAATAAATTAATGCATGACACTACATAATTTATGCTTAACATTTGTAAGTAGTTTTAAAAAATAGTTTAAAAAGTGTGAATTAAAATAAAAGTCTCTCTAGGAATATTATTTTAAGATATGACTGTTTCAAAATTCGTATAAAATTCGTGAAAATCAAAAAAAGATTCGCCTTTGACCCGGAGATGTGAAACCAGAATTTCAAACAAAGTTTAATATAAGCACGATCGTTTATTTACTTTGTATTATAACATACACATGTATAATTTTTATACGCCATACAATGTTAAAATAAGATTCATTTTATTCGTTTTTCAATCGTGTAATACGTCCCAGGTTCCTTCTTATCTGTCTACTGTATCTTATAATATCCTCAGCCTCAGATATCTATTTTATTGTTACGGGTCAACCTCACGGGACTCGTACTCGTGAAAGACCTCATAAAAGATGAAAGGACATATGGAAATCCGCCTCACAGGAGAAGCAACCCTCAGGAGAACAGTCGATTTAGGTTTATAGCAAGGAAGAAGAGAAAGAAGAAGATCAATCATGCATAAGCACGTTGTTCAAAAATAGCTTAAAAACAATATAAACTTTTTTGTATACCTACAAATAATTGCGTAGATTTTCACGGTTGGCAGCAATATGTTTTGTGTGATTTTGGGTAACACCGTGTGATTTCTCCTTCTCGACCGACGTTTCGGAGATCGTTGCAGGCGACATACCGCCCGGGAACGCCCCCTGTGCTAAGCTAATTCGGGGAACCTAGCACGGACTCTCTATTTCTCGCGTACACACTGCCGGCGACATGGTACAACAGTGAAGTACCTTAGCAGACACAATTTTTTTTGTATTCGTTAAGTAAATTGAGACAATAAAAAAATTATAAATTTATTGACGCAGAATTTATAATGATGAGTTTACTTTTTCCGACATGTTCCGAGGGTTTTTAAATCATAAAAATCGTCAATAAATGATAAGTTAAACTCTTACATAAAAAAGCAAAACTTGAAGAAAACAGGCGTATTCTTCAATATTGAATATCAAAAAAATCATGACTGAAACATACATAATTTTTAATTAAAACTAGCTTTTAAAAAATATATTTAAAAAATTTATGTGAAAAACGACCAATACCAGGACTTGTCAAAAGAATGAATAATAACTAGTTTTTATTAACATTTTCAGCAATGCAATCGATTCTTATTTCTCAACAAGATGAAAAATTGTGTCGTTCTGGTGGCAACTACAATACAGTTAAAGTCATAATTTATAATTCGCAAGCATTAAAAATAAAAATTAATCTCCCCAGAGATCATTATACTCAAGATTTATTAACACAATTACACACAAGATGTATGCAGGTGGAGACTTTAAATGCCATAAGCATCTCCACGTACAGTGAATTTAATGCGAATATATCATTTCTTGATCATCTCAATCACAGCTAGCTTAAGTGTAAGTTTGCGTTGTACCATGTATACAAAATATCACAGTTCGTTGAGGCGACTTTGTATTAAGGTAAATTGTTTATTACATAAGTACATACTAGCATGCATTATGAAATTAATAAAGGTAACCACAGAATGTGAAATAAGAAATTATCAGTTCGGTTATCAAAACACTGTAAAAGAAATAACCAAATGAGTAAGTATGTTGAAAAATTGCAGTTTTTTTAGCTTACATAAAGAATTGTAGAAGAGTGAAAATGCATTTGTTTATATTATTACTTATTCAAAGTTGATGTATTTTTATATTATTATTGTTTAAAATTGAATTTTTTTGCTAGTTCACTATAAATAATGAAAAAAAAAATCACGCATAATATATATAATGTTTAATTGTACATAGGTTTCAGCAGCTTGCTACCATCTTTTGGTATTAAAAAAAAACCTAAAACTCAACATTACGTATTTTATGTTGCGCTACATTAATGGCCGAGTTTACTTAATTACAACGCATAATCAAGAATATAATAAAACACGTAGCCATTCTTCTAACCACATTTGATAATTTATTAGCAAGGCGAAACATGCCACTCCAATAAAACATATAGAAAACTGAAGTTGACAAACAAAACTAAGAAGTTCTCAGATATGAGTGTCGTAGATACGATGTCTTGGGAAAAAATCTCTATATTACATCTGAAAATCTAGCGAGTAATTATTTAATTTAGAAATTGTCAGCTATTATCCTCAAGCTACTGGAACCAAAATTGATCATTAAAAATGCATTCAAATTGAGTGAAGGGATTCTTGAAAATAAAGTGAATTAAAAAAAAAACATTGAAATTATTTAACAATATTGATCAAAATTAAATGCCACGACAAATAGACATGTGAAAATATGAAATTACTTAATAAATAAACAAATTACATCCAGAAAACCATTCTAAGCATTCAGTATTTGAGTTTACATATATATTATAATAGTATTATATTATAACACCAAGAAAACAAAATGTTTCTATTTAAAAACATTTGTATAAAACAATTAGGAAAACGTTAACATTTTTATTGTGTGTTGTAAATCCTTCGATCTAAATTAGTGTATAATATTATCATAGGCTGAACATTTTTAATTAATAGTACATGTGTATTAAATCAACATTAGTATTAACTTTTAGCCTTGACATTTCATGTTTAGATTGGCATATGTGAACTTGTAAATACCAAATATAATTATTTATTGTATGCTCGTAGGTATTAATTAGGTATCATAATTAAATAATACCGAATCAATCGTGAGAATATAATGACATATGCAATAACTGTTATTTACACATATTTAAAAAAAACGCCATATGAATGTATAATATAATACATACAACTGCGTATATACCAGAGATTCCCAAAATGTTACGAAGATGAATTAGGGAGCATTAATGATAAGATAAGTAGACTAAGATAGATAAGTAGACAGTAAGGACCAAACAAGTTTTGAGGACTTCCGAAATGAAGACACCAAGGACGATAGCAGGCAAGACACTGAGGGATCGCGTGGGGAACACCAGAATAAGAGAGATATGTGAGGTTGAGGATATTATAAGATGGAGCAGACAGCGAAAAAGGGGCTGGCACGGTCATGTTCAAAGAATGGACACCACCAGACTCCCCTATATTGCATTGCATAATCAGCCTCATGGGACTCGTCTCGTGGAAGACCTCCTAAAATATGAAATCTACCTCACAAGAGGAGCAACACTCTGGAGAACAGACCACATAGGTCTACAATAAGGAAGAAGAAGATAATAAGATATATAAGATACATAGGTATATAATAAATATTAACATATTTGATACAAAGCCATTACTTAGTCGACCGACACATATAATAATAAAATTAAACACTTTTCACTTAGTATAAACCACTTTATTGGGTTGGTAGCGCCAACCGGTTTCACTCTATAAAGAGCTTCCTCAGGGCTGTACACAATATTTGTGTTATTTTTCCGTATACCCCTGAGAAAGCTCGCTACAGAGTGAAACCGATTGGCGCTACTAACCCAATAAAGTGGTTTATGCTAAGTGAAAAGCGTTTAATTATATTTTTAAGTAGTATATGTTATAAGATTTGTTCTAACTGTAGCACATGTTTTATTTATCTTAATTGTAATGAATATTAAATATTCATTTTGAGCACAATTTTATATTAAAAAAAAAGATATACAAAACGACCGATTAGCAACCCTTATAATATTACACATAAAGAAAAATATATAAGTTTTTCTTATTTATTCGCCTTCACTTTGTGTTGTGGATTCACATTTGAATAAATTCAACTGCACATAGTATTACAACACTTTATTTCACCCATCACAATATAACATGACCTTTTTCCAGAGAATTTCCGGTGCTATAAAGCTGGATAAACAAGACCGATAGAAGGCAACCCCAACAGAAAATCTTTCAGAGAAGGCAAGAAGAAACTACTCTACATCCATAGCTCCCAGGACAGAGATATTTACTCTCAAGAGATAGTTAACATCGGAGAGACCTAACATGACACCAGAAGAAGATAAAGAGTTGAATATTATATTCAATAATAAATTATTTTTATACAAATTTGAATACATATGACGTGGACGGTAATGCAGACGTACTTCAGAGAGCCAGAGCCAATAGAGGGCTGTTGTCGAGAGTGAAAGTTAGAAAGGTCTCATATTTGGGTTATGTGCTTAATCGAGAAAAATACCACCTCCATCGACTGATATTAAGGGTTAAAATAGAGGGACGTCGGGGAGTTAGTAGAAATCAATTGTCCTAGCTGCGAAACATAAAAGAATGGATAGGAATGAATAGAGTTCAGAATATGTTCTAAGTAGCGCAGGACAGAGATGCCTTGGCTGCTGTGATCGCCAATGTTAGGGGGACGTGACACGGCACCGAAAGAAGTAGACACATGCTTATGACTCATTTTTTATGAATTAAAACACAGTTATTTTCCCCATTTAAAGTGGATAAAACAGTGTTTCAGTTTTAAGTGGTAAAAAACAATGTTCACTAAAAAATCGTCATTGTGGAATTTCACAGTTCAAAGTTTAGTAAAAATGAATATATGGCTATGTTATTTTAAGATTTAGTTAAATCGTTGTATGCAGTTAATCAAAATTAAATTGTTGTATGCAGTTTGAAAAAATACCGTTTATTTGTTGTGTTCTTTGAATCTAATTGAATGGGCATTGAATATCTAATTTCAGTTCAAACAGATTGAAGAATGGCTATTATTTCACGACCGACGCTCGAGAGTGTGCAACATGTCTTGGGGCTGACCTTTGCGATGATGAAACTGAATTATCGTCTCAAATTGGACCCAACACGATCGCCGATGGAAATATTGATGGACCCACAATAAACTTCTCCGGAGCAACGGCGTACATAACTCTTAACCAATGCATGATACATACAAATTGTTATATCATACATCGCATACTTCAACAGCCCACATAATACGTACAGTTATAATGGAGGACATAATCGTGTGAATACGTATTAATTACTTGTATGTGAAATCTTCTTCACTTGAAATTTGAACGCTTGCATACTATTAAAAACATGCTTAGTAATGAATATTGAATACATAAACAAATTCAAATTACAATCGTTAATCGTTGGTTTTAAAATAATCTTACATCTTTAAATATATATTCTTACAGGTATTTTCCAAACGTGTAAAAGCATAAACAGGATAAAGTATTAGGGAATAGGAAACTTGCGTCCTAATTAAAGGGATTTGCATTCAATGCTGGACGTGACCCAATTAAAAAATAATTATTTATTAAATTTGAGATTATACTTAGGAAATTGAAAATATCTTTGTTTAATCCACAAATAATTAAAAAAATATTTAAAAAACACGACATGTTTCGGAGGATACCTCCATCTTATATTTTTACACCTGAAGATGGAGGTATCCTCCACAGTGTTAATGCCTTAGCGTTCAACATTTGAGATTGTACAAAAAATATAGATGATTGATTTAAAAAATGAAAAAAAAAAAATAGAATGGATTTCTAAATGTATACCTAGAATTCTACTAACGTTTATGAGTTCCACCGGTTTCGGCAGCTCGCTGTCATCTTCTGAGAATGGTCCCAGTAAGAAGCCATAAACATAAGTGGAATTAACTAAAGATACTTCTAAAAAACGTTTATTTTTTGTTTTCATTGTTTAAATCAATGAAATAATAAATTTATTCACTTGGCTAATAAAAGGCCCCCTTTACAGAAAATCTTTCGGAAAGAGAAGGAGAAACCACTCCTTATATTATTCCCCAAGACATCCATAGCACTGAGTCCCGTTTCCTTTTTTTTTCATTATTTATAATTAACTTCTATCATAAAATTTCAAATAATAGCAATAACTATTGATTTAAATTTAAATCCTAAAAAAAATTCAAGAAACATTATTATCAGGTTTATTTAAAAAATACGTCATTAACCCAGACTGGGGGACCACAGATGGACCAGAAGGGTGGTGGAATGGAGACACTACAAGAAGATAGAAGAAGCAGAGGGAGACCCCCCACACGATGGTCTGATTATAAGAAAAATTGCTATGGGCCGAATGCAAAAGGCGCAAGATGGAAGTGTGTGGAGAAGTATTGGGTGGCTTATGTCCAGCAGTGAACGACATTGGTTGTATATATAATAAAATAAAAAGTTATTTAAAAATTATGACTGTAGAACTTTTTCTTTCTTACCTTAATTTCTTCTTTAGTGTCATTTGAATCAAGAGCCTACCCACAATTTATTAACAGGGTGATTTCACATACCTGGAACAAAATAAAATGTATCATTAGTAAATGAGTATGTATCATTAGTAATTAAGTAGCTCTGAATTAAGAAATTCAGTTGAGAAAAAAGCATAATGGAAAATGATTTGGACGAATAAAATAATTTAAGCATTATGTATACGTTAATTTATAAGGGGCATGAAATTGAATGAAAACATTTGGAAGGGGTTTATATCCAGCAATGGCGAAGAAAATAAATTTGAGGAAGAAAAAGAAGGTGAGTTTAAGTAAAACAGAAAATGGTTAAATAAAAACAAAAATAAAGTCGGCCATTTTAAATCATGCATTAACCGATGTACGAATGTGGGAAACTGAGTTTCAGAACAGAAAAGTTTGGTTGTCTAAAATTTTTATTTTAAAGATTAATTAAGAATGTAAAACATTAGGATAAAGGTTAAATTTTATAATAATCAAAGACATAAAAGTAAACATCTAATAATAAGAGAGTAAAATGTGATGATTATAAGAAATAAGACAGAGTTAAGACAACACGATTATTAGATGCTGACAGAGAAGAGACAATCATGTAATTATTATGATAGACAAAGACGAGAAAAAAACTTAGGAGAACCTATTTATTAGATTTACTTTGTTTCATTTTCAATAAAACAAATTTAAGAGCACGATCATATCAACAATACATTCATATTTGTGTTTTCTTATGTGTATCATAAAATTGTACAATACAAAAAATATGAGTGCAATTATTTTGATTAATATTAAATCACCAAGCCAGTAAAAATCCAATCCAAACGTTTTTTTATTAACCGTATAAAAGTGAAACTAACATTTTTATTATGATTGGTTAGCTATTGTGCGTACGCAAGAGTACATTTTCGTACAAAAACTATGTCTAAGCATATTTTGGCACCGGATTAGATTATTATCGGTGTGTATTATTAACATAATACTTCCTTGGTTGTGTGGTCGAAATAATTTAATTAAAATTACATTACAACCAATGATTAAAGATTGACCGCAATGAACAAATTTAAATAAGCAATTAATAATAATAGAATGAACAACCACGTATTCAAAGTTTATTTTATCCTATTTTTGTATCATACTTTTGTGGTTGAAATTTTTTTTTTAATAATGGTTGGAAATAAACGTATGAACCAATAAATACTAAATGTTGCACTAGTTATAAAACAATTGCATTAACAATTTTCTGAATTCTTCTAATTATGTAATGTTCCGGTATTGATTGAATGATTTAGAATCACTGTGATTGGGTAACAAAACTATTACAGACTTTTATTACCTGTCACCTGGACACTCGATACTAAATAATTTAGTAAAATTTAGCTATACCCAATTTTTCATTTTTCTTCCATAAAATTCAAAGCGTTCATTACTACAAATTTATATACGAAATGTTCATTGAAAAAAGTGGTGGATATGTTTTGTTTTGTAAAAAATATTGTACATATTTTGTTTTTAAATAGACTTTCTTTAAAAATCAGCGCCAAACCTCTTAAATATTACGAATTTGCGAAACCTTAAGAAAGCGTTGCTTAAAAAGAATGGTTTTATTTAAAAAATTTATTACAAGGTTTCTTAAATTTTGAATTATAGACCCGCTTATATAATAATTAAATAAAACGATGTTTTTTAACTACTTCCACTTTTGTCTTTATTTTGACAGCGACCGCTTTCGCCAGGCTCGCTGACATCGACAGACTGGGAGCCTGGCGAAACTGGTTGCTGTCGAAATAGTGACAAAAGTGGAAGTAGTTAAAAAACATAATTTTATTTTATTTTTATTTAAAATGAATATCAAGAGATTTCAGTAAAATCATTTGACTACCCTCTTATATACGAGTATTTCTATTTTCTCTTAAATATAATATTGGTAATACAATAATGCAAAATACATATTTCTGTTTGTGCAATGAAACAATCAATACATTTAATATGCATGTTGTTGCAGCGAACGTTTTGAGACTTAA
This sequence comes from Lepidostoma basale, assembly GCA_022606425.2. NCBI lineage: Eukaryota > Metazoa > Arthropoda > Insecta > Trichoptera > Lepidostomatidae > Lepidostoma > Lepidostoma basale. The sequence goes on along the minus strand of JAHDVF020000860.1, from coordinate 640,882 downwards.
ACGCAGCGACAAACGCGATACTTGTAGGCACGTTTAAATCGTAAGATACTTTTGTGTATATAATAGACTCAAACGCAAACATACGCACGAAACCTGAAACAAAATTTCAAAAAAATTTCAATTTAACATCAGACATTTTCTGATCGCGGCAAGAGACGTCTGTCTGGTGATCACGAATGTCATGATTTGCAGCTAGTTAGTACATTGTACAGTAAATGAAGACCGACTGTATTTCTAAAGGAAATCGAAACTGGTTTCGGCCCAACGGGGCAGAAACGGTTAGCATCGAATTAAGCAACTGACTGGCAAATTGCCCGTAGTAATTATGTCATGACAGAAATTGGCCCATTTCGCGAAGCGCTTACAAGTACCAGCGATTGCTCATTACTCGTGTGGGTACCAGGAAGTCATGAGCCGTAACAGTTCGCGATAATACTGGCTTGCAGGATCGAGGGATAAGCGTAATGAGTGCTTCATCGAATGACTTAGACATAATAGCAGTTAGACATCATAACGGATTCGATTATTTGCTTACACGCCTACTCGTATTGTAACATGTGCATAATTCTGAAGGCATATTTTGAATGCGCATACTTAAAAGGAGACCCCCCACACGATGGTATGATGACATAAAAAATTGCTGCTGACTGGATGCAGAAGGCACAAGATAAGAATATGTGGAGAAGTATAGGAGAGGCTTATATCCAGCAATGGACGACATCGAATATACAAGTAAGTTAGCATACTTAAAAGCATTGAAAGAAAAATACATATGATTATTAGTCTAACAATTCATTCTATTATATTCGCAAGCTACCTTTTAGTCACAACCAAAATATGTCTGCGAAAAGTATAATGAAATGTAATGAAAATATAAAGTGTAATTTCATTTAATCACATAACAATATTCTTCAAAGAAACAAGTTTTAAATATATAAAAAAAAATTAAATATACAACTTCCAAAAATTTATCAGACATGGTCGGCGTAAGAAGGGTGGAATGGGGAATGTTGTATTACATAAAGCGTGCGCTTAACCCAACCAATGACAGGTCATAAGTCCTGTAAACACCTCGACCACAATATTCTGTTCCCAGTTTGCATCTTCGTCTCTATTGAGATACAATTAATCCTAGATTAAACATTTTAAAACTAATCAAATACTAATTGTTTATGTCGCTGATGGATATATATTTTTTAATTTCTCATTTTTAAAGTTTCTCTAACGAGTATATTTCTTGATTTAAAAAAAACTGATGAAATCGGCAAAACAATGATATATAACTCCATATTAAATAATTTAAATGAATGAAAACGTCAGTTTTCTAGAAGTTTTATTATATTTTATGGGAATTAAATGTTTTAACTTGTTTTAGCATTATAAAATGTCTACATTTGATAGTGCCCTAACGAGTCGAAACATGTCATTGCCATAAAAAAACAGACGTTTTCAATCGTATTAATTAATAAAATTGGTTACAATATGAAAAAAAAACTTTTAGAAAAAAACCCAGTTCGTTATATTACATAACATAAAAAAAAGTATTTCTGGCCGATGGCGAGTAAGAGAAGTGGCGACTTTTCAATATGAAAGTAGAGTCACGGAGGTGAAATATAAACAATGGGACCAGTTCACCTCCATTATTCTCCCTTATCTGCCTTGATCTCCCTTCCTTTCCGTTTCAGCAGCGTGAACTGAAAGGCGGACGATTGGACGCCGCCCGGAGACGGGCCTCGTCTGATTCATGTATCAATTGTGCATCGGGTAAAAAATCCATTGTTGGTAAGCAAATGAAAAATACTGTTTGTTCTTCAATTTGGCAAGTAAAAGATGCACGAGAAAAAAATACAAACAATGTAAATACATCTTCAGTAGCATCATTAATACTCGATGTTCTAGTAAAAATGTTGAGTGGTGTTCTGTGTAACTATTTAGTGAATATTAATCTCAATTAAAAACTATTCTTAACCGTCGCGTTGCCATGTGGTCAATTGAGTTTCCACTGCCAATTTAAAGTTGATTTTCTTAAAACCTATGGACCCTAATATTATAAAAAAAAATTGTAATTTTCCATTGAAGTGTTCTCAATATTTCGTAATAAAAAAAAATAAAAAAAATTACTTTCTAAGACTGCCCTCACCTTCATTCGTGTTAAGGTAGAATTTGTTTTGCTAATATTTACAACTTTATCAAAAGTGACAAATACTTACTCGCTGTTTTGAACGTATTATAAATTATATCTTTGGCCTTTTCAATAGGTACGTAATAATACCGACTGTGGATGGAAACGCAGCACGCAACTTAATAATATCAGAACTGTGAAAATATTAACACTTTACCAAAAGGGACAAATATTAATACGTACTCGTTGTCTTGAACGTACTATACATTTTGCCTAGGTGCCTTTATCATACGTAAAATCTCGTAAAGTCTCGCCCCGCCGGCCGCGGCGCGGAGACAAGTTTATACTTGGTGTCCAGTTGCTCGTATGCTGTGACGCATTCCATATCAGAAATCGCATGGTTCCAGAAAAAAATTAATAATGATATGTTTTTCAAATAATCCATGTACTCGTATGTTATAGATATCGATCTATTTCTAATGAAATTCCCTACAAGATGACATAAATTAAATTTTGATTCATCGAGTCATATGCTTGATATTTAGATAAAGTTAGCGGTAAACTGAATTTACCACATGGGAGCGAGCGTTTTGTTTTGAACACGGTACGTTAAGGGTTAAAAAACACGTCTTCTTCTCTTTTAATAGATCCGACGATCTGTGACACAGAAATCATGTCTTGTCGGATGATGAGGTCCAGCTGCCCTTCCATCTCTTAGGCGGTCTTCCAGATGGGTGGTGTCCGGAGGGGATTTCATAAGCAGCTGTATATGCAAGTCTGTCATCATCCATCCGGGCTACATGGTCCCTCCAGTATCTTCTTCTGGATCTACTCCACTGAACGATATCCTTAAATTTTTCTTATGTCTGCGTTGCGGACACGATCTCAGAGAGTTTTTCCAGTAATTGATTTAGGACCTTCATCTCCGATGTTCTTAGTAGTCCCTTAGTTCCCACAGTGTCGGCCCGGTTATGCATCATGCGTGCGATAGAGTCGGGTAAAGAAGGATTCTTGAGACCATGTGAACAACGAAGATGTTGGAGTACAAAAACAAGATTTCCGCGAAGGGGTAGCCAATACAAGATTTTAAAACAAAAATTCTTTTACATGTATTTCAAGGTTCATAGAGCATGTTGTGCATTCAAGTAGGTTGTATTAACTCTGTGCAATGTAAAATATTTTTATAGGATTTTTCTAATGTTGTGCTTTACCCATATAGAGTTTACTTTTTTCGATTTTCTATCGACACTTACAAGTTCAATCAATTATAATGACCATAAAATGTCTAACAGTTACACATACTCGTATTCAAAAAAGGGACACTGTATTATTTATATGTTCATCCTTAATAGGGAGTTTTTGTTCTGTATTTCATTTACATGAATATTTATTAAGGAACTCAATCGTGCACTATTATTTGGATTAAAAATCTCAATAGTAATATTTTGTATAAATATAATATTTCCAAAATAATTGGGTTACTTCGCTAACGTCTTGATAAAAGAAATTTAATGTCATTATAATAAAATATTTTTTGATTAATTAGTTCTCACAGTTTTCATAAAGCAACATTTTTCACGGCTAAAGTTCTGACCTGCTCGTCAACAAGAGGAAAACATAAAAGTGAGCGCTGGGATAGCTGGTGTTACGTTTCTCACACTTTAGTATCATTGTTTGCTTAATTTTGCGAAAAATACTCTGGCGGTTATGCAGAGAAAGTTAGTTCCATGCCTCCATGCGTGACTCTATGGGAGTGTGGAGCGGCTGTAAGAAGTGCCACAATGGAGGAACATCAGACGTTTTCTGCGCACTAAGATAATCGTGTGCTTTCATTTGGCATCTGTACTAGAATAGAATATAGAATCAAAAGTCACGAAGATTTTGATCGAGTAAAATAATGCGTACTATACAATAATTACATAATTATAGGAATTATGAAATATAGCTAAAAGGGTAGGCAGAAAGAATGAACTGTCACACTTTTACTGATGCGGCACTCCATCCTTCTCTTTTCGCCCCGCGGGAGACGCGGTGTGATGGGTTGCGAACCTCATCGCCACTAATAGGCATCTCCCGCGCACACTTCGATCGTTCAACACCCACAAAATAAATCTAAAACAAATAATATAAAATACAATTATATAAAATAAAATAACAAAATAAAAATAATTTAACACAAAATGTTCTTTTTAGATGGTGCACATATTGTCTATTTATTTTATGTTCCTCGTATCCACCGTTTTTTTTTAAATTTAGCACATAATGTAATAACACATATTGTTTTTTTCGATGTTGCACATGTTGACACGGACGATCCGGACTTTTGTGTTTATTTAATTTATGTTACACGTATCCACCGTTTTTTAAATTGTGTCACAATTGTCTATAATAAAGTGCGGCAACAATTAAATTAACCAAAACAATTCACCAATACACGTAATATCTCCAAATTTACAAGAGCGCCATATGAACCAAACCAAATTTTCAAAATCAGAATTAATTTTAAAATATAAATAAAGTTATTTTAAGACTGAGTTCTGAAAGGATTTATTTTTAAGGTTTATATAACAGTCGTTATATAGTTAAATTACGGGAGAAAAATCATTTCTGGCGAAATTGGTCGCTGTCAACATAAAGACAACAGTTGGAAGTACTGAATAAAAAACATCGTTTTATGAAATCATTATTTTACAAAGTGATTTGTCTGCAAAATGTCTACTTTTACCCTTGCATCGCTATATATGTATGATATAATTTGTATTAGTTAAATAAAGTGAGCAAAACGTTCTAACATACTATTAATTTAATAAAATCTAATAGTAATCATAATAATTGTATAGAGTTTGAGTTGTTATATAGGAATTTCTTCTAAGTAAAAACATAGTATCGTGATCAGTTAGGCTTCATGGTGGAGTGAGTAATTACTTATAATAAATTATCTGATTTGAACTTTTTCTTGGATACTGATATACCTTTAGTACATACTGATAGTATTACGTATCAGTTAGAATTATGCGATTATATTTATAATAAATTTGTACCTACATAAATACAACCTTAACAAACTTCTAAGAGCACTTAATTCATAAAAAGAACTCTAAAGGTCGCTTGAATCTTCGCAACGAGCTCCAGCTGACACAGATTCCAGAGATTAATCATTCGCAGCCTTAAGAAGAAATTCGAGTACATGTATCGGAACGTGCCTTATTATGTGAAAAGCTTTGAACCTTGACAGAACAGATGTCAATCGAGAAAACGTTTCAGACCATTCATACAAATAATAGTGCGAAGTCAGTACATTAAACAATCTTAAATCTGGATCTGAAATTGTATGACAACATTGTGTGATATTTAATAGAGATTTGCTGCTTTCTTCTAGTGGATTGCTGTGGGCAATTTTCTTTTTCAGTCGACCGCGCCTTGTTAATTCAGTAATAAGCAAGGAAGAGAACAAGAACAATGGGTTGCCAAATAATAAAGGGTAACAAATAAGTGGGTAAGCTCGGTGAATGCTTGTTGGGAGATGTTAGCATCGGACCAGTAAATATGGTCAGGAAAATTGGACGCTTTTGTTATGAAATACATTTTCGCGAAGACGAAACAAATGATTCCGTTCTGTCGAAATAAGATACGGAACGCTATGTCACGTTACAAAACGGAGTCGTTGAACTGATTGGTTGTTTAAAAAAAACATCTTTCAGAAACTAAAATGACTTTATTCTCATTTAACTCCACATTAAACAATTAACACGAAATAAAACGTCTGTTTTCTAGAGGTTATATTATAATTTATAGTAACGACATGTTTCATCTGTCTAAAACAATATCAAATGCTTTAGACAAGCGAAACATGCCATTCTCATAAATTATAATAAAACTTGTAGAAAACAGATATTTGCATTCGTATTGACACTATTTTAATACGTACGTTTTAATATATAATATGTATCTGCAATATAATAAGTAAACGATTTGTACTCGTATATTGAATACTTTTTGACAAAACTCTCTAGTTTTTATTTCAAAACTAACAAATAGGCTAATTTTTAATAATTGAAAGATAAAAATAATTTATAGAACTTGTGTCATTTTTTTACTTACTTTATTTTTAATTATCTAACCAACCGGTTTCACACCTGCCGAAGCTTCAACAGGGTTACAAAAACAAACCGTCAATCAGTTTGTTTTTGTATTGTTTATAATACCACATCACAAATTTTTTCACACTTAACACTTATCTATAAAACGTGCGCATAAGTACAGTAATACTTTATTTTTTCAAAATTATTAAAATACACTCGTTTGAATAAAACCAAAAAGAAAACACAATTAACCATTTTCGATTTGCTCTTGTATTCCAAAATAAAACAAAATTAAATCGAATCGGATTTCATTTGATTGTCGTGTTCTTTATTTTCGTATATTTATATGTAATTCAAATCGATACATAGACACGTAGCAAAAAAGGGTTCCGAGTAGGTACAGAATAAATTTTAAATTGGAATATGTCTTAGGTAGGTACTCTGGAATTTCCGAATAGACGACTTAGGATACAAAGAAAGTGAGTTATTGTATTAACAGTACACAAGTTCCGTATTACCAAGTCAATTTATTATTCTTCGGTGATAATTTTATTTCTCAAACCGATTTGTATCATGTTGTCATTTCTCTTTTAAGTCGTGACGGAATTTTTCATGTTGTCAAAAGACTCCGAACTTTAAATAAATACCCGTTAATAACAAATTGGTCCAATACACCTTTTACAAGTATCAATGATTTCGTTTTAGTTATTTAATATATATTTATGAATTTTAAATTGTATTAACTAAGATTTTTAGGCATGCAATGTCACTCACAGCTCTGACGATAGATAGACAAAACGATTCATTTACTGGCGTCTTAGAACCTGAAACCCAGGACGTCCCCGACTTCAACAGGATCGACAGACATGGAAGCAGATGGAGGAGACCTACTTCCAGGAGTGGACGAACACCAATCAAAGGAGATATAGATAAAACTAAATGGAAAGTTTCGTCGAATGTGAGTGGGGAATAAATAAAAAATAATTGTTGAGAGCGATATAAAATTTTCGCGGCTCATTAGGCAGATATTTTAGCACAATACTTCCGCTGGGAAAGTACAATACGTTATATTATTATTTTAATGGACAAAATGCTCACACAGCTTTTCGCTTTCGTACGAAATATTTCCCCCATAATGGATTACTGGAATTATTTAGCATTTACATTCTGTAATGGTCCAATTATTAATGTTAGAGAATTTTCTACTATCACGTTATTAGCGGGATAATTATTTTGAATAGCTAAGATCTGAGCTAATTATACGTTTGGGAACATTCGAAATTCTTAATACAACTTACTAAGAGCGTGCTTCTTGACAATGGTTGCAATTAGCAAGGTGACAACTTAAATACATATCTTGTCACTGACAAGATATGTATTTATCGTATACTATACATAAAGAATGTATGTTTTCGGTAAATCATTTACTTATTTTAAGAGAGGGATTGAGCTTCAAATTAGTCACGTCACTCACATAAAATATATTTTAAAACTAACTAACTAACGTGAAATGATCATTAAGGTGGTTTGGATACATAGAAAGAATGAATGAGGAAAGAACAGTAAACAATGTTTTTGTGCGTTAACGACGCAAACAGATATAGAAACAGAGGACCGAGGAAAACGTGGTACAATAAAATAAATCAAATATTGAATGTCGGCCACGTGAGGAGTCGGAGAAATCGTCGTGCGTGCATGACACGATGTATGAATGTTGAGGAAGCGAGAGAATAATGTCAGGAAAGAAAAGTGTGGCAGTCCATTATTTCTGCATACCCCTTCGGCAGACAGACAGAGTGATGGTTAGATAGTTAATTTTATTTTATATTATGATAAATATAAAAAAATAATATTAAAATAAAAATGTTAATGTATGTAGGTATTTTATCATATGAACGTATACAATAAATAATTATAACTATTTAGTGCTATTATAAATAGTATTTTATGGACGTCGTACGCGTGTCTCCTTGCTATCTGGGTGCTAGATCTAAAAAGCGACACTGTAAATTTTTCACAAAACATTCGAATTAACGATCTTTGCCACTCCATAAATAATCCGCTAAAAGTGAAACAAGCCCACCGTATCGACATTTTTATTAAAGTTTCTCGCAAACCTGTTTAATTGTATCTGGTAGGCGCCTGCACGCAGGTAATAAAACCAATTTTCATCATTTTATGGTTCAATATAATACCACAGGTGACTATTTCTATCATTCATTCTAATCTAACTGGAAAGTTCTTATAAATAAGTGAATGTATAAAGATTACTTTAATTATAATTGTTGTCAACCATTTAAAACACAGATCCGAAATGCTTAAAATATAAAATCAACTTGTTTCCGAAAACGGTATTTTCAACTGTGTTAAAATCATTGAGAAGTGAATGCGGTGCGAATGATGGTGTTAAGAACAAATCAATGAAAGGATAATTAAGATGGTTTCGACACATGGAAAAAATGAATGAAGAAAGAATGGTTAAAAAATACATATATGATAAAGCTGTAAATGGAACTAGAAATATCGGAAGACTGAAGAACACGTGGCACGATCAAATAAATCAAATATTCAATGTCGGCCACGTGAGGAGTCAGAGAAATAGCGCACGTACATGACACGATGAAAAAAAGGTGTGGCAGTGCATTCTTTCTTCGGAGAGACGGCGTGATGGTTAGTTAGCTAAAATAATTTAAAAGCACTGTTTTTTCTCTCGTATCATTTGTGGCGTTACATTATTAAAAATAAATTTAAACGCTTTTTTTTAATTAATACGAATAAAAACGTCAGTTTTCTAGAAGTTTTATTATATTTTATTGGAATGACATGTTTCGCCCTTCTAAAGCATTATCAAATGTTTTTTATGTCATTATCAAATGCCTTCTAAGGCATTATCAAAGGCTTTTATTTTGTTTTTGACATATTCTTCGGATTTCTGTCCTCTGGCATTTTTTTAAATGCCCAGTCCGCCGTAGGCGTTGACACTCTTATTTTATTTATCTCGACATATTTCGAATACTAGTACTCATTTAATATCCTTATTACGATAGCGAAAATACACTACAATCATTAAGTAAGCTAATATTAGTTGAGAATTGTCCAAAGAGCGATGTAAAGAGCAATGTTGCGAAACAGTATAGAGGACAGGGTTTAAAACATTACTATTCGAGCCAGAACAGGAGTGTCTGACATTATTGAAAGAGTGACAAGATTAAAATGGCGCTGGGCAGGCCATGTCGCTCGCAGCTCTGACGGTAGATGGAAAAAACGCCTCCTTTGTTAATGTCCTAGAACTGTTACCCGAAACCATGGACGCCCCCAACTTCAAATGGAGAGAAGACATTAAAAAGAGACCGCTGGTACGACAAAGATGCGTGTTGCGTAGGATCGATAGTCATGAAATCAGATGGAGGAAGCCTACGTTCAGGAGTGGACGGTTACAGGCTCCTGATGATGTTGATGATAAGTGGAAAAAGCATTGTTTTAGTTCCAAAAAACTCAAAAATAAAACACCGCAGTCTCAATGCCTTAAGTTTATCAAAAACAAATATTTTCTATAGGTTTTTTTTTAGAGGATTGGTTTTGAAACTGACAACATTGTTTCTACAGACTTTCAATTTGAAAGTTGATAGTTGATTTGTAGTCAGTACGTTTTGCCATTTTACCGTAAATAGACTGACGTCAGAACAGTGCTTGCAAATCGTGAAAAATTATTTTGAAAATCATGGTTCGGTTCGCCAAACTTATCCGTGCACTCCATTTTACGGTCGACATAATCATCCATCCGAGCAAGTTATTCGGAAGACCATGGATCGTTTTCGCACCACGTACACTCTAGTGGATAACACGCATCCACAAAGACGACAATTGTCGAAAATTGGACTTCACGATTGTTCTTCATTCGAGCTAGCCGTGGCGCTCATATGCCCGAAATCATATTTAAACAATAATGGCATAAAATTATCTATTAAATAAAGCCAATATCATAGACATGAACATTATTTTAATGCGTATTTTTTTCATTTTGAATACGAATTGTATACCTCTAAAAAAACAGCTTATACTATATGATTTGCCGATAGAGGCGTTATGATATGAACAGTAATTAATATGAATTGTTTAAAATATGGTTTTTACTTATCTTTTTATACACATGGATGGACATTTGCTACGTGTATACTCGTAACAACGTACAATGAATATTAATATATGTACGAAAATTATTTCTATCTGTAAATCTTTACAAACGATCAACTTAAAATCCACGGCTATCTATAATCTCGCGTATTCATTTTTCAACGAATCACAACAAATTTAATGGAATAATTTAATCTGTCGGTTCGCTCCGATTCTCGAACCCGAAGTCCACCGAAAGCGAAAGGCGGCAGGCACCGCCAAGCCGATATTCCGGTCAGCACGGCTGCCAACCGGCTGGCGCGAGCCCCGGTCACACGTTGCCAACTGCGACAGAAGCAGTGGCGTGCTAAGGGTCAACCAGTAAGGCAAGCCCGTCCGACTTTTTGTGTTATAAGATTAGTAGATTGTCACGATAATGTATTTTTCCGGATTATAAGAGTTTTATCTTTCTCAATTAATTGATTTTTAATCCCATTTTAGACGCATTTTAAATCTAACATAAACAAAAAAATATTTTCTGCGTCATCAAACTCATGTTTTTGTATAATATAATAATGTATTTACAAATACAAGAAGAAACATAATTATAAGCTGTAAATAGACAATAATAATAAATTTGTTAACACCGAAACACGAATTATAAAATAATGTGCGTAAAGAAATTACATAATCTTTCTTTTCATAACATTTCTGCAAATAACGTAAATGACAGATAACATTCTGTCAATAGAAATGAAGTTCGTGACACATCGAATAGTAACATACTTCAGAGTGATAAAGCCCGGCTTCAAATCCTTACAAAAAATTGTAGATATCTTCTGGTATATATGCACCTAGCTATATGATTACAAGTCAAAAATACATAAGTGCGACAAAGACCCTTTTACATTTTGCAAGCCCAATATGAAGCCCATCGAAAATATGAAACAAAACATGTGGACGTAGGCGATTTCGCGGGCATCTCACGTACGGTTAGTATGAGTGAAATAAACTACGGCGCGTATGATTGGAACAAAACATACATTTAGATAATTTCTGCGCATGTCAGCGGAGTCGAACGAATTATATTGCTTTAACTCGCGCGTAAATTCAAAAAAATATTTTATTCGTAGACGGCTCAAACGCGCAAAAAACATCGTTTTATTATAGATTTTTTTAAGGCAAGCCCGGCTTTTCGGCTTGTATGGAAGTACCGCCACTGGACAGAAGTGGGTTGACCAATCTAACTGCATGTGTTCGCAGGTAGGTTCTCTGAATATAAATGGCCGTGCCTAATGAATTGGAACGGCGCTAAAACTGTATCACAAGGATAAAAACTGAGAGCGGATTACATAAATCTTTTTCAATGTATAATTTTACGTTTATATCTAGTTTACGCGATGTAGCTATATATTAAACTTTAATACATTACAATATAATATATTATATACATATAATTGAGAACTGACTGAAAGAGGTCAGATCGGCTAAGTTTAGCAACACCAATGTTAACACGCGCGGTTTTAATGTACGTGAAAATTACTTTAAACACCTTGCAGAGATTAATATAATTGTTCTGTATTTAATGTATACGGTACTTAAAAATAAAAACTCATATTCAATATGAAGGCCCCATTTCTTTTGCAAGGCCCATTTCCAGCAACTTACTCGTGACATCCCAATTAAGAATTTACTCGTAAAACTATTTCTTCTTTAAAAAAACTAACTAAATAACCATTACACCTAAACGAGGGTGCATGACACGATCTATGATTATTATTATATTATTATTATTATTATTATTTTGTTGAATCGCTCTTTACATCATGACAGCATGAGCCAAATCGATGTGAAGGGTATTATAGCTATCATAGTGATTCTCGTGACATGTTATAGGTAGCTAATCTATCGCCATTTTATTGTCATGTGAATTCTACACCAGACCAAAGACAGTGTGACAATCACACTGCCTCGCCGGAACCTTCGGGGTGGCAGTCAATGCACTACCACTCGGCCACAAAGGTCGTCGAGGATTGTAGAGGAATCGAGAGAAGTGTGTCAGGAAAGGACAGTATGGCGGTTTAATATTTCTTATTACCCTTTCTTGGAAATGGCGCGATTGTTTGATGTTGTTGTAATATCGTTTTAGGAATCGTTCCTCGAGGTAAATGATAAAACAGTAATCTAAAAATTTAAACAATAAAACTGCTAGGGAATGAGATCAACTTATAATTTACTATTATCTATTTAATATGCAAGAATGAGGAAGTTTGGTATTACGTTTTGTAATAAAACTGTAATAATAATCATTTAAACTGTGACGAAACTAATTAAAACATGGTACATTTAAATTTCATATTAACCAAATGTTATGGTAATATAAGAAATTATGATATAAATATCATGTTCATAGAATGTCATTGTAAAACAACACTAACGTTATTAAAAAATAAAATACAAACATGTTTCGGACACAGAAGCGCTTCATCAATGTTTTGTTGGTTTTTGTATATACAATGTAATATTTAAACAAATGTTTCATGAATGCGGTCGGTTTTGACAGATATCATACAGACCACATTCATGAATGTTTATATGTTTATATTGTAAATACAAAGACTAACTAATCACTAATGAAGGGCTTCTGTATCCGAAACATATTTGAAATTATTTTTTTAATAAAGTTAGTTTTATTTATAAACTAATAAACTTTGTTCAATGAATCCACAACATAAAGTTATGGCGAATAAATAAGAAATATTATTATTAATTTGAAGATAATCAAATGATTTTATTGAAATCTCTTGATGGAGTTCATTTTAAATAATAATTAAATAAAACCATGTTTTTTAACTACTTCCACTTTTGTCTTTATTTAGACAGCGACCGGTTTCGCCAGGCTCGCTGGCATCGACAGTCTGTCGATGCCAGCGAGCCTGGCGAAACCAAAAGTGGAAGTAGTTAAAAAAAACATCGTTTTATTTAATTATTATTAATTTGAACACAATATTTTACGAATCAACATTAATTATGTTACTATTATTTAAATTGATTGATGACATAAACCAAAATATATACATATTACGAGATTGATTCTTCCAATTAGCTTACTCCCATTAAACTTACAATATATTAATATTTGATTGTCAGAATAGTTATTTTCTTGATTTTAAAAATCTATAGATATTGTTCAAACAACATTACGCGAATGAAAAAATGTATTTCTTCACTTTTCATATATTTTAAGAGGTAAACCAGTGTCTTACCATTCAATGCTTTCAAGGGATTCCGGTTCAATCGCATTTTTACTTTATTTCATTAATTGGGCTTAAATGTTAGCTTTGGGATGTCATTTTGGTAGAGCCCTCATATAAACATATGTAGCCGTTTCAAAATCATATCTTGCGCAATCAATTTTCTGAATTGTAATTTCGTCATGTTGTGTATTCAAATTCTGAAATAAAAACATGTTGCGTTATTTATAATACTTACTCAAGTATAAATCAGAACTTTAGGATCCCTTAATCGTAATACAATAGTACAAGATGTGCAACTAGTTACTTGTACGATTTAAGTTATTGCATCATTTCGCATTTCATTTGTTTAATTTAACCTTAAATAAAGAGAACAAAAATAACTCTAAGTACTCATCAATATACAAATTATATGTGCTATCGAACTGATTTAACAATATTCAGAAAATTTTACTCACCATACGAAAGGATTCTTATGAATTAACATTTTTAAAAAACCACAACTGTCACACTTTTTCGTATCAAATTTTAACCGTCACATGCGTCACGAAGTTAGTAGCGGGTTTGCTAATTAAGTGAATAGTTAGGTACATATTTTATCAAAAGATGGTAGTAAATTTAAACCGGAATCAATATGGGCTGTTGAAAGATTTACGAGGTGGTACGATATACGCTACCTTACGTTATACGTATAACTTAGTATTATTAGTCAATGATAATTATATATTCTGAATGCACACTTAAAAATCTATGAATAATTAGAATAACAATTCTAGTCGGTAGCCCTTTTAAGATGAGATAATAGTTAAAACATTCAAAATGTATTTACCGTTTTACGCATTTTTGTCGCTTCATATGCATATTGCATAACATCACATGTTACATGAAAACCGCAACAGATATTTCATTTACTTAATGCATTATCATAAATTCCACAAGAAATTTTCAATTTTATGAGCAGTTCTGATTTTTAGGGAATTAAAAAAATATATGCGTATTTTTTTTTGTATTGAAGGTTTAAAGATATATTGTATTATGCAAGTAATAGAGAAACATATAAATTGCAACGTATACCCACGATGGTCAACAATTAGCGATACAACTCTTCACCAAACCTTTCTTTTTCATTTTAGGTAAAAATACATACTTAAATAATTTATTGATTTAACCTTAAAAAATTATGTAAGTGTTTCAATTATATAAGAAATAATAATATTTGTATTAATTCCAAGTAAATTCGGATTATTTAACTAGAAAATTATTTAACTAGATTATTTAACTTTGATCGTCCAACGTCTACAAAATAAATTATATGAAATACAATGATATAAAATAAAATAACAAAATACAAACAGTTTTACACATAATGTTATTTTAGAAGAAAAAACAACATTATGTTATTAAATATACAATAGAAAAATAAAAAAAAACGTTTTATGCTTTTACTTGTTTTTCTTTGTTATGTTGTAATGTTATCTTTGAAATGTTAGCAGACCAAGGCTGCAATGGGAAGATGACATCGAAAGATGCATACCACCTACTAAAATTACCTGGTCATTGAAGCAAAATTGAGGGTTGACGAGGTGTTGGAAGGAGGCAAATCCTGGCTCGACAACATAAGGGACTGGATATTTCAAATGGCCTGGATAGAGACGCCTACCCTTAAGTGATAGTCAAGATCGGGGGGGGGGGTAAGCAGGTCTGACATGACATCGAAAGAAGAAGAAACTATGGTTTTTGAAACTAAAAATACGACTATAAGTAGGTAAACCTAAAATTTCTATTATAAAGTGAATATATAATTTTCTTAATATCAGTTTTATTTTATTTTTTTATCTAATAGTACAAATAAATCTATACAAAAAATAGGCCAAAGATGCGCAAGTTCGTAACAGTTTACGCAATATTGATTTACCGACATCAAGTGGTTCGATAAATACTTCTTCCCAACGAAAAAAAATTTCATTAAGAGATTTACGAGGTCGTAAATTTTGTTAGCGATAATTACGTATGATTTTGCCATTTCCTATTTTATTTATGCCCCTCAGATAGGCGATCAAATGAAGTCACAATTCAAATTGTTATCTCAAGCCAACGCCGTATCGGGTGGTGGGCTAGAAATGGCACGATTCACGACTCGGCCAATCACGACTGTTATTTATTGTAATATATCTGTAACAAATTTTGCAATCAATTATACTTTTCACAAAGTGAATTGGGGAGCTCTGCCAGACCAGGAATCGGATAAGGTTTTGCGCAGTCTATCAAATGATCCAAGGTGAATTGATTAGTAAAAGTTCTCGAGCGCCATTTCATGAAATCTTTAAAGTTCGTAAAAATTAAAATAATGCACCATTGAGTAAGACGAAAAACAATGTGTTATTATTTTACTCTATAACATACAGACACTACTTGAAACTATTAGATGGTATCAACGCTAGTGCGAAAATGAACGATATGTCCATCAGCTGTTTACTATATGCAGACGACGCTGTTTTAATCGCTGACAGCATCTACAAGTCCTAGTGTCAAGATGTACAATGCATGCAATAGGGGGGTTTACACGTAGAGATCGGAATGAAGATCTGATGCGCCACAGTCCAAAAGTGTCAGACGGAATGAACGTGTAAACGCAGCGAATAAGTATGACCTTGTGATGAACGTGTCAAAGTCTAAAGTTATGCTATTTAAAAAGGAAGAATGTAGGACGGATTGTGACATAAATGCGAACGGTGAGAAATTAGAGCAAACTACCGAATTTGTCTACCTAAGAAGCATGTTTACAAAAGATGGAAGAATGGAGAAAGATATCGGACGAAGGGTTGGAGCTGGAAACAAAATAAATGGTGCACTCAAAGTCATTACCGCAAATAGAAATACTCGTATATCGACTGAAGCAAAGATGGCAGTGCACAATGGATTTTTAGTGCCGACCCTTATGTATGGAAGTGAAGCTTGAAGTTGGCAGAAGAAGGATGAATGTAGGATAAATGCCGTAGAATATGATAAAATGCGTGATAAATAAAATCAAGAAAGAGTCACTAAGATGGTTTGGACATATGGAACGAATGGATGAGGGAAGAATGGTTAAAAATATATATACAAGTAGTGTAATGATGTATAGTTGATAATTTAATAATAACACGGTTAAAACAACAGTGCATTTGCCAGCGGTGAACGTTCCCTTTTGCAAACAAATAATTTATATTGTATTATATACGTGTACATATAAGAGTCACAACAACAAAATTAACTCCACAGTCATTCGTGCAATCTTTCACAATCAGACACGCATATATAATGCTTTTTATAACACTTACTATGTATATACTATATAAGTGGCTAATTATGAAATGCCTTCTATCTGGCACACCGATAATTATTGTACATTACTTAACGATAAAAACAAATAAATAATTTTATCCGATACGCTTTCTTGCTACACGGCTCCTAAGATGTCTGAAGACATTGTAATTTATTTCTTAAATTAAGATAAAATTTATTACATGAAAAAAAATTCAACAACTATTTAAAAAATATTTATAATTCAAACAAGAGTCGTGTCAATAGTTTCAGATATTTTATCGCAATTTATAAATTAATATTAGCTACCTATATCATGTCATAAGAATTACTATAATAGCTAAAAACAAAATCAGGTTCAAATGACCTGCGGTTAATACACTGTGTTAGACGTAAGTGGGTGCGGGACATGGAAGAAAAAAATTAAATTATAATAAAGTAGATTAAATGTGGTCTGGTTGTCCCGTTGCGCTTGAAATCTTGACATTCTGGCTGTCAGGCCTAGGAAGTGTACGAGCGAGGCTGACGAAAGGGCGCCGCCGCACCCTATAACAGCCTCAGGTATGTGTCGACTCTTTTAATATGAAAAAGTCAAACTACGCGGTTTAGGGTCATTTATAGCGCCTTCAGGTCAATCTTGACACTTGGCCTTTCTAAATACTTTGCTACTGAACATTCTTTATTTTTAAACAGACATTTAATCAAAACATTTTTCAATCAATATGCAACCTTCGTGAATAAAGGCAATGCCTAAAAAAACTTTTATATTTATTTAACATTTTTTTTACAACAGTAATTAACGTGCTTAAACATTTCAATGGCGCCGATAAATTAATGGTCAAATAATAATAGAAAACGAAATTTAATATCGAGGACATTATCAAAATTGTTCCACAGCCCGCGGCATCTGACGATTTTATTACACAAATTATAATCTCATTAAACGAGCAAAATAGCTGCCCATTTATTGTGAGCGAACCTTATAGTTGTCGGGGCGAAATTACAGAAAGTCACAAAGATTGAAAGCTAAGGCATTAACACTGTGGAATTCCGTAGTAATTTACTCAGGAAATTGAAAAAAACTTTTTTTAATATCCACAAAATATTCAAAAATATATAAAAAAACACGACATGTTTCGGAGGATACCTCCATCTTCAGTTGTAAATATATATTATAATAAAAACTAAACAAAAAAATACTAATATGAAAAACGCATTTAAAATTCCATACAATAATTTTAATTTAAAAATTAACCTGGGCTAATTGTCATCAGTACTAATAATTATTTGTTTTCAGTAAAAACTTATAAATATAATTAAACAATAATAATACATTATGATAATATAAAAATATAAAATTGTAATTTAGAAAAAATATACATTTGAAAAAACAAAAAACAAAAACATTAATTTATATAGAAATTAATAAATGATTAATTTGCATATAATTGGGAATGGGAGCTATCCTCCGAAACATGTCTTTTAAAAAAATATTTTTTAATGTTTTGTGGATAATAAACAAAGTTTGTTTCAATTTTCTAATTTTAAGTCACAAAAATTATAATAATAAGATGATAAAGTCACAAATGTTTGAGAAGCACTGATTTATAACTGTTAATATTTTTTTCTTTTGTGCATTTTATAGTGAACCTGACGATATTTGTAAAAAACATAAATTTATGACGTCTAGTTTATATGGATGATTTGATGGAAGAATAAGATCATGTCCATGTGATAAATTCTGACAACAAATATAAACATTTTTTTCGCTTCATCAAAACATTGTCCAAAACTATGAAGTTAGATTGTAATGTTTAAGTACGAAATTCGATAGTTCCTCTTTAAGCGGTCCCAAATGACACAAACAGCACATACTTCATCGTATAACCGGTAATTACTTTTTTCATAATAAAAATGCATCTCTATTTTAGCCCATGTTTAGGGTTGTACAAAATTATTACTTAAATGAATAAGAATCAATTTAATTACTTTATTTTATTGAAAAATTCTAAGTACTCGGTAATCAAATCAAATCTATTTATTTCATAAATAGACATTACAAAATTAAGGTTTAAGGCATCAGACAGATTTAAGATTACTAAAAACCCATCTTTTTCATATTTCATACCCAATTGGGTATAAAATATGATCGCGAAAATCAGATGCAGCCTTCACATTATTTAGATTTTTAGATTTAAAACACGTCTTAATGCGCCCTTGAGGTGATTACATCATAAAAACGGCGCTTTAAAAGTCAGCATATTATTATTATTATTATTATTATTGTTATTATTATTATTATTATCTATTAAGAACAGGTTAAATAATATATTTTATATAGTATACTACCAGAAACGCATGAGAATTGATTCGACATTAAGAAGACAAGATACTCTCCAAAATCAAGAGAATTGGCCTTCTGAACGTACTTTCACTAATATGAAAGACGTCGATCTCCGAGGAGATCACGTTCAGCAGATTATTAGCTCTTCCCACCGGTGTCATCAGAGGCAGGTTGGTTCTGGCGGCTGATAGGTAAAACAAAACAGGGACAAAAAGCCGAACATCCTCCAGCACGGCCGAGTTCTTGAAATATCCCGGACGTCCGGATAAACAACGTTATACTGTATTTTGTTTTTACATCACTTTATTCACTGACGATGCTTCGGTAGGAGCAAAACTGGTTGGTTAGTGGTGTAAAAACGAAATATAAAAGTTTTTTTTTAAATATTGTTAATTTAAAAGTCAAGTCAGACTTGAGAACAAGTTATTTGTTATAATACGGCCCTCAGTTTCTCGAAGAATTTCTAACTGATAATACAAACCGCTCCGAACATTAGCCAAATGAACAAATGCATGTGTAATACACTCTGCATTAATGGCCACCCGCAGACACACAGCGTGGGCGGGACGTGATTGCCAATAAACTATTTCTATTTGCATTAAGGTGTTGGAAAATAATTAGTTTACCAGGTAAACGACACCAAATCGAATAAACACCTTTTAAAGCTGTTGGGTATTGTGTCAATTACAGTATTTTAATACCAGATTAAAGGATAATGAAACGAATTTATGGAAGATTATAAAACATTAACAGGTTTATCTGTATAAACAAGAAGATCTATCATTTTTCGTTGTGTTAAATTATGAAATAAGCGAAAAATGAGAACTTTTACTTATTAAATAATTAAAACGCTTTTATTTATTTAATATTTTTAAAGAACAAAAATATTAATCACAACATGGTTCGGAGATGACCTCCTACATCATCAGGTGTAAATATAATATGTTCGGTCATATGGAACACATGGATGGAGAAAGAATGGTTAAGAAAGTATACGTTAATGATGAAAATAGGGTATGGAGTCGAGGCAGACCGAGGAAAACATGACATGACCAAATTAATCAAATTTTAAAGGTTGGTCATGTTAGAAGTCGGAGGAACCGACGTGCGTGTATGACTCGTTGTATGAATGTGGAGGAAGCTAGAGATGTTAGCCAGGATAGAGTAGTGTGGCGGTCTATTCTCTCTGCCTACCCCTGCGGGGAAACGGCGTGATGGTTTGTTTGTTGTTTTTTTTATATTTTTTTATTGAATAAATCATGAGAAGTGAATGGTTAATATGGAGTTTTAGACCGATATTCTAGAAGGCGTTCGAACTGTCAGTAGGGTCACGGCGAGTCACATCTTGCTGGAAGGTGTGATTCTATAAAATGCTTGCGAAACGCCCAGTTGAATTCCACCGGCAACACTACTGACTAGTCCAACTCGTTAGCGTCCTTGTCGCGAACCCCGGGCAATGGGATCACGCTCATAACAGTGTGATCACAGCAGATAACGAGGGAATGAAAGGCGAGTTTCTGGCGCCTCCAAACCAGATCCAATCAGCTAAGGGAAGGTAACCCCGACAGAAAATACCACCAAAGAAGGCAAAGGGAAACCACTCTGGCCTTTTTTCCAGGAATCACCATGGTGAATACAACCAAGGCGGTTGTCCTGATTGTCGAACATAAAAGTCGGAACCTGTTCCAGAGATGCATTTGCTGCAGTAATCGCCAACGTTGGGGGAACCTGACACAGCACCGAAAGAAGAAAAATAATATTCTAGAAGGAAAAAATTAAATTACCGATTTAATTAATTAAATTCTAATGACGTCGTCTGTGATTGCAGTGTTGATGCATCCATGCTGCAGCGTGCAGCTAGTAACCTTGATGAATCGGGCCAAAATGCGTCCCAGCTGACCAATCGCGAAACACTTTCAACGGCGAGACCGGTCGGAACACTTTTGCTCGGACATAGAAAGTGATCGCCCCCCGTGAACTTGTACGAGATGATCGCACTTGGGTGTTATTATCACTCTCCTATTACAATGAGCGAGATGACTCTCCGATATTTTCTTTTCTAATAAATTGACCGTCTCATGACGCGCTGTGCAATGTGTACGAGTATACGGGCGTAAACTTGAGCTAATTTTGGAGGTTATAGAACCAAACATTTTACGGTGAACTATAGAAATAACACATTATCAATGAAATCTAGAAATACATCTGGATAAGAAATTTTAAACTTGCATTTTCGTAATTTTAACGTGTATTATTCGTATATTAAAAAAATAAACAAGGCTGTGGTCATTTCAGGATTGAAGAATTCAATTTGGACCCTGAAAACCCTGACATGAAGATCAGCAGCAAAGTGAGAATCTATAAAACTTGTATGCGATCTATCATGACATATGGGATCGAGTGCAGGACGGACACCACAATCACAAAAAACGCTAAGAATGTCAGAATGCAGACGCTCAGATATATATCTGGCAAGACACTGCAAGATAGGATAAGGAATACAAGGATAAGGGATATATGTCGTTAGGTGGGGAAGGCAAAGGAGAAGATACTGGAGAAGATATGCACACGTGAGAAGAATGGATCCATCTAGACTCCCATTCATTGTGTTGCACGGCCAGCCCCAAGGTGGACGACCCCCGGGCAGACCACCAAAGAAATGGATCGACAGCTGAGGGTCGACTTTGCAGGAGGCCAATTCCTCTTAAGAAACAGGCCACTAGGCCTACACTAAGAATAAGAAGAAGATAATAAATAAAAAATTAAGACATTGTCTGGAGTGTGCTGCTGTATGACTACGAGACTTGGACCATTGTCCGGAATGAGTGCAGACGTCTATGTATATACTTTTTACAGACGCACGATGGGAGTTGCTTGGTCGGAACACATCCAAAACAGCGTGGTAATGATAAGGGCCGGAGAAACGAATCAAATGCTCAAGAGGATTGGAAGCATTTCATTGATTGGAAAATAAACCGTATTTTATTTATTTATTAATAAATCGAAGAAATAAATAAACAGGCATATTTCAAGTGTAATTACTGTTATATTTATCAATACTCGTATGTTCTTTAAACTGTATCTTAAACAATAACTATTTTGAGTAATGTCAATTTGAAATATGTGTGTTTATTTTGTGCCAAGATTTACATAAGTGTATTTTTAATTTGATGAAGATATGATTTTTTTTTAATTTAAGGGAATATAAAAAAATTCAAAAGTTATTAGTTTTATTCGAATATTTGAAGTGCATATACGGGACAAATTCTTTAAAAATTATACAAATATTAATACACATTTGTATTAATCCTTTACTTAATTTTAATTTAATAAGACTAGCATAATGTGGAATTAGAACAATCATGATCAAAAATAACATGAGAGGAAAAAAGTAGAGGACAAGTAAATTGTCTATGATCTAGAACTACTAATTTATTGAAAAATATTTGTTTAATTAACGGCGTGAAAGAGAAACGTTCGAATACTAATAATACAGTTACTATCACGTGTGTCAAACCATCGTCCCATCCTTTTGATGAAAACAAGTTATGAAACTTTAAGATTTCGCATGTGAAACTACACGACCTAGAAATACCCCGTTAAAATTATGATCGATTGTTGACTCTACGTTTAAAGTCTCGTGTTTCAGATCTGATCTCCTTATCCACGCGCTCGCAATAAAACGTAAATCGCTTTCTCGATCTCTTTAGGTGGAAGGATTTTAGCTTCCTGGTTTACACTTCCCTTGAATTTTCACCTTTAATATATTCCAACAGGTTTAACAACTAAATGGTTCTGTAGTATCAATACTTGAATTTCCAGATAAGTACTGATCGCAGAGTGATTTCTTTTGAACATAATTACGATCGATTCCTGTCATACTGAATAAGAAGAAACTAGTTGCTTTATTTTTATTTGCACTAAGGTTAAGGAAACAAGTTTCATATTATTATTGCTAAGGGTCGTGATCAATGTAGCTGCCCCCGAGTAAAACAGAACGCCTCCAAACATCTCGGTTCTCCGCAGCCATTAATTTTATAATAAATTATACATTTTATTTTTGTAATTAAAATGAATGAAAGCGTCTGTTTTCTAGAAGTATCATTATATTATATCTGAATGACATGTTTCTTCTGTCTAAGGCATTATCCAACATTTTATTAACTTCTAGAAAACAGACATTTTCATTCGTATAAATGATTTAATATGGTGTCATTTTTCGAGAAACAATACCTTAGTTTTGTACAGAATCTTGTTTACCACCTGATCTGCATATATATAAAGGAGTGCGTTAATTAAAAGTATCACCACTTTCCACTCGTTATGTTCCCGTTACATATCCCTTCTCCTCATTCCTAATTATACCCCTTCTATTTGTATACATAACTCGATCTCCATTTAGTATATAAGCGACCGCTCTGTTTTATTTGATTGTTAAAATTGTATACATTGATAAAGGTTACTTGTAACCGAAACATGTCTGAGTTCAGTGAAAATATTATATAGGTGTTGTAATACAAAGTATAATTATATTTATTCAAAAATAATCACCATTCTGTCACCGGTCATTGTCGTAACAAATACAATAATGGAAATAGTTTTTAAAAAAACATTATTTTATCTCGTTAATATAACAACAAGACACTAAAAATAATAATAATGATTCATAATGCAATTGAAGTAATGTAAAGATACAAAGTGTATACATTAAAAGCCGACATCAATTAGTAGAGAATACAATAAAGTACCTAAAGGTGACGAAATCGTGTACAGATTTAGAAGTGACATATTCATATTAAAACGTGGTATGTTATAAACCGGCAATCTTCACAATCTTCTACCGGCGTCCACGGCGGTAATCTCAGCCATTAAAATTGACGAATAAATGACAGACGAGATGTGAAACTAACCGTTGAAATCGGAATCAATATAATTGATTTAACGTATTGCCGTAATAAGTAACTAAGACTGCCGATTCTTACTCGTAACACGATCAATTTTCGCTTTCTTATTTTTATTCCTACTGACAAATCACCGCGGATTATTTACAGCGTAATTCGTCATAAAACAAATTTTCGCCAAAGCCAAGCTACTTTCTACAGTGAAATGAACTGAAACACGCGTGAAATTATTATTCTAATATGATAATCGGTCGCTGCAATCATTTCCGTAAACAAAAATAAAATATTACTTTCATTATCATTGTATTATTCCATACATTATAGTTTTTATGGGCTCTTGACGATGAAATATCTTAAACATTATAGTGGAAAAACAGTACTTTATTTTACATACAAGTACATTGTTTCGACCGGGATTTTTCTACACAAAATCAATCAATTCGACGCTTCAGAGAAATTTGAATCATTTGATCTAATAAAGTTGCTTAACAGGTATTTTAAAAACAATCTTGTGTCTAAGACTCACACTACATCCAGAACTATGCTGTACTCAGAAACCACGTTATACCTAGAATCCACGCTATGTCCGGGAACCACGCTATACTCAGAAACCACGTTACACATATGAACCACCTAATATCTATGATATAATAGGAACCATGTTTTATCAAGGAACCACGTTATACTCGGGACCCATGTTATATTTAGGAACCACATTATATCCAGGAACACCATTATACATGGAACCAATACTCGTATATGACTTCTTATTATTTACGAAACGTGATTTTTTTTGTCTAACATAAAACATATGCTATAGAGGAATGTGCCTGAATAGATTTATCAATAATAATAGTAATAATGAAGAAGGATGAAAGTAGAATAAATGCAGTAGAAATGAGATCTCTTAGACGAATGTGTGGATACTCTGTGTATGATAGAGTGTCGAATGAAAATATAAGAAGTGAATGCGGTGCGAATGATGGTGTCATGAACAAAATAATGAAAGGATCATTAAGATGGTTTGGACGTATGGAAAGAATGAATGAAGAAAGAATGGTAAAAAAATTATATGTTAATGATGTAAATGGAACCAGAAATAGAGGAAGACCGAGGAAAACGTGGCACGATCAAATAAATCAAATATTGAATGTCGGCCATGTGAGGAGTCAGAGAAATCGACGCGCGTGCATGACACGATGTATGAATGTTGAGGAAGCGAGAGAAATATGTCAGGAAAGAAAAGTGTGGCAGTCCATTATTTCTGCCTACCCCTTCGGGGAGACGGTGTGATGGTTAGTTAGTTAGTTAGTATAATAATAATAATAATAAAAATAATAATTATAATAATAATAATGATAAAAATGATAAGAGTTTTCACTGTTAGTGCAGATTGATTTGTAATTGTTCCTTATTAGTAAATAATCACATAGTTTATCATGATAAACTGCACATAGCAGGAATGTAATAATTTCTGAACCAGTTGCATCGAAATAACTCAATCACAATGCGAGAGTATTCGTGTATCGCGTGCTTTGAACAGGAAGTGATAGCTCTTCGAGGGGTTCTCAAACTTGTCTGTCTCACCACGCCTGATTAAAATCTTGAAGTTTCATTATCCGATTAAATATATTTAATACACAGCTTAAGTTAATAATTAAGAGATGATCGCCGAAGGAAAATTTTGTAAATTAGAACTATCAAGAATTGGATTTTATGGTTTCTTTTCATAATAATTATTGGTCAATTGGTCACCACCAGTCTGTCGATGCCAGCGAGCTTGGCGAAACCCGTCGCTGTCAAAATAAAGACAAATGTGGAAGTATTTTAAAAACATAGTTTTATTTAATAATAATTTAAAATGTACTTCTATCAAGAGATTTCAGTAAAATCTTGACCTCTTTTCGTGAAAATATCCTAGCAATAAACACAAAATACTACTGTTTTATTAAAATCAATAATGCAACGTTTTATTTTAAGGAATATTCCAACATATTCCACTGTTTTAAAAAAAAAAAAAATTCGAGTCAAGGAATCGATACCGAAATATTTCAGTCTTTTGTATGCATTCCATAGATTAAAAAAGAAATTCCAGAAAGGAACTACATTGATATTAAAAATGCCAAATTTTCAGATATAACCTCCTGTATCATAAGATTGACGTAAAAAAAATATTATCTTACACTTAACGCCAACTAACTAAGCATGAATTGATCATTTCCCCTTATTTTTTATGTAAAAAAAGCGTTAACCCTTTGTATATCAATAAGTGTCTGTTTTTCGCTATTCTAAATTGATGTGTCTTAACAAAATACAATGGACGTGTACCTTTTCTATCAGGAACATAAAGACCAACACCCTGCACGGATGAGTTTTAGAAAAATAGTATTTATAAGAGCCCATATTTTTCTTCTATTACGCCATACTTTGTGTTGTTATGATGATTTATTTCTCTTTTTCTTAATATACTTCGTATATGCAACACTTATATTAAAAAAATAAAATTACATAGACATGTTTCGGAAAAACAGTCCTTCTTCAGTAAAGATACATTTTATAATATTTTTAAAAATTAACCTTTACTGAAGAAGGACTTGAGGTGACATGGTATGGTGACATGGTACAACATGGACAAGGCGACATAGTACAACAGTGAAGTACCTCAGCAGACACAACTCACATCACATTCATTACCCTGAAGATGGAGACTGCAACGATCT
Source organism: Lepidostoma basale (assembly GCA_022606425.2). Classification (NCBI taxonomy): domain Eukaryota; kingdom Metazoa; phylum Arthropoda; class Insecta; order Trichoptera; family Lepidostomatidae; genus Lepidostoma; species Lepidostoma basale. The sequence goes on along the minus strand of JAHDVF020000860.1, from coordinate 614,043 downwards.
CCGAAACGTCTGTCGAGAAGAAGACATCACACGGTGTTACCCAAAAACATACCAAACATGAAGAAGACCTGTTTGTCCGAAACATGTCTATAATTTTATTTTTTCAATATAAGTGTTGTATATACAAAGAATATAAAAAAGAACAAGAGAAATAGCCCATATTTTTATTCAAGTAAGATTGAAAAACACTGTACATCATAGGAAATGCAAGCTTAAGATTTTTCTCTTCTGCATAATCATACACCCATAGATTACACGGCAAAGTCATTTTTACTTTGGTACATCGAGTAGAAATTTCCCAGTCGCCGTCCTAGATACGCTTCCACTATCGCGAACAGTTTCTCAGCGGCTCCGTACTTCACTTGCCTTGATCCGATCGAATATATTACGTATGTATAATATAACTATTAGATACACTTTTCGAGCACGGAAAAATAAAGTAAAAACGCGCAGTTTTGAATGACTAGCCTCCGGTGGTTTTTGTTCGAAAGTTATGTTTAGTTTGTAATTCAAAATGTTAAATTGTTTCCGGTGTCTGAATGACAGTTCAACAACCAAAGACCTGCCGCTATTCTACGATCTTTGGTTCATTAGACAGACACACGAAAATATAATGAGACTAACTTTTGTTTCCATTTTAAATGGACTTCAGAGTTTTGCCAGTAGAAAAAATAACCTCATTGACAGTTTACATGAAGCATATGCTCGTATTCTATTATATCTTTGTTTAAAACATTTTAATTGTTGTACCAACCTGCATTAGTTAAGAAAAAACTAACTAACAAACCATCACAGTGTCTCCCCGAAGTGATAGGCAGAAAGAATGGACTTCCACACTTTTCTTTCCTGACGTATTTATCTCGCTTCCTCAATATTCATACATCGTGTCATGCACGCGTATCGATTTCTCTGACTCCTCACGCGGCCGACATATAATATTTGATTTATTTGACCGTGTTAAGTTTAAGTTCATTGATTGATGTTAAGAAAATAGGAAAAAACTAATTATAAGGTATAATTTAAATAATACTTTTTTATGAATTAAAACACTTGTTTTTACACTTTTGAGTTTATTTTTCTCGACTGGTTTCCAAGGGTTTATAATAAATAATACTCATTGCCCATGAGTACAAGGAACAGAAAAATATATAAGTCTGTCTTCTGTGGCACCTAATGTGGCTAAATAATCTAATTTTAGACAGACAGACTTTGTCACACTTCAGATATGGATATTCTGCACCCTCGGATGGACCCTGTCCTCTCCGTCTCGCTCCTGGCTCGAAACAATACTCTTATCCACTCCGCCCTATCGGTTGCCAACTGCTCCCAGTCTACTAGTCTGTCTACACTATTCAATGCAGTGTACAGGTTGTCTTTATATATCTTGCGCTATCCTCCGTCCTTTTAGGGTTTACACCTTCATCATCGGGAGAACGATTCTCCCCATGATGGTGTAAATGTTGCCTTAAGTTTATCAAATATAATTATAATAATATATATATAATTCACACGTGCTTATGACATTTCAAGCGACTTGCTTTTGTAGATACGAGTATAATATTAAATTTGACAAAATTCACCTGTCCTTGAATACTAAGTGAATAATGACGGACGTGACATTTAAAACTGCATAATATTCTCGGCTTATCCAATTCACGCTGTCATATTATTCCGATTCGGAATTAATTAACGCATATGTTAATTAGAAACTGAATAGTCATTGTTCTGTGATGCTGTTTTAAGAATTTCTTACTCGCGAAAAGGTCATATCAAATTCAAATTCTTTTTTTTTTTCACAAATGGACATTGTAAATATTTCAAGCTGACCTTGTGTATGAAAGTGATGCAAGAAACCACCAAAATAAGGATGAAATTATAATAAATGCTGTTGAAATGTGATTTCTCAGACAAATGGGCATAAATATTTATGTGATAAAAAGTCTAACGCCTATATTCAATGATGTAACAGGGTGAAAGAAAGCTTTATCAACAAAATTAATAACAGTATTTTTTCGCTTTTGAGTTTATTTTTCTCGACTCGTTTCGAAGGTATAACATCTACATCATCGAAGATCGATCGCAGTTTATATCGATCTCCAGATGATGGTCTAAAACTTTCAAAATAAACTCTAAAGTGTACAAAATGTTTTTTTAATTCATAACAAATTCGTCAATACAGAATTCCACAGTGTTAACGCCTTAAGGGGGTATTTTAGTCTAGACGCCCGAATTTTATGTGTTTTTCGAGGGAAGAATAAAGAGGCTTAAGATATCATGTCAACCGTTTCGGAAAAGTCAGTTTTGGAAAAACGCGTTTTTAGTTTGGAAGTCGTTTAATGCTGTGTTATACTTACATTTTCTCATTTAGCCTCATATTATTTTTGACCTTCCACGAAGTCGTTTTCTGATGATTTATTTAGTACAAAAGAGTTTTCATAATGAGGGCTTTTCCCACGTAGTAAGAGTTTGCCTGCCCAATTTGTTCATTTGCCTACACTAGAATATAGAAAAATATATAAACTTTTGTAAGATCATTTTCGATTTTTTTAACTGACGTTATATGTTTATTAAAAATAACGGGCGTTAATGATACGATGAATGAATATAGTTCTAAGGCTCTTTTTGTATTTTAAGAAAAGCGTGGTTTCTCTACGTAGATCTTTACGGAAACGAAGTAATGGTTAGTTAGTAATAATAATTTAGACGTTAAGATGGGATAACATAAGTGCTGGGAATACAATAAGAATAGTCTGTCATAAATATGACAAAGTGAAGTGAAAAGTAATTACGTATTTAAAAAAATCGTTTTTTCTCTAATTTACGACATTTAAGAAGTCTACATTTAATTACAATTGCTGCATAGTGATTTATTTCATACTCGTATTCGGTGATGTTTTCCTTTTGAAAAAGAAAAAATGTCTTCCACAATTACCTGTGATGTAGGTACGTGTTATGTATGTATATATTATGTTCACATCTAGTGCTGTTTTTCGCTCTGTATAACGGTTTCCTGCTTCGAAGAAAAATGGTTGTACGTGCAATCGTAATTAATAAAAAAAAATCATACGTGTATTGAAAAGATAGTAAGAATTAGTGATAAAAAGAAAATATAACTAATTTGGAAGAGGAGTTTTACAAAATAAAAATTCTATCCACTACATGTTTCGGAGATGACCTCTTCTTAATATATAATAACATATTTTCCTTTTAATTTGAATTTTGTAAAAATATGACAAAACAATTGGGACGAGCTCTATATTAATATTGATGAAAACGTAAATTGTCCTAATAATTCACTATATTTTATGTAATTTATACGGTTTGCCTCGCTAAGATATAATGAAACACATTTGTACAACTCGTTAAACCTACAATTATTTCCTTTAATATATGCTAGTTGCAACCCGTGAAATATTCACGGAAATAAAGATTTTCTACCCTTTAAAAACTTGGTTCACTGTACAATCGTAATCAGTGATAAGTTATTGAAAGCTAAGGCATATTAACATTGGGGAATTCCATAGTAATACACTTAGAAAATTTAAAATAACCTTTTTTATAATCCACAAAATATTTTTAAAAAATATATATTGTACCTTTGTAATCTATAGAATTTTAAATGCGTTTTTTTATATAAGTATTTCATTGTTTAGTTTTTATTTTATATTAACACTTGAAGATGGAGGTATCTTCCGAAAAATGACGTGTTTTTTTTATATTTTGTGTATGATAAACAAAGTTATTTTCAATTTCCTAAGTATATAGGTAATAAGTTTTGTATTTTAATGTAAATATTATATTTTACACACACACGTTAAAGTTTCACAATTAACAATATCAAATTGTTTTTCTTTTGTTTTCTACACTTCTGTCATACAATAATCAGAACTAAATTCAAAATTAGATTCAGAATCGGAACAAAATTCAAAGAACTATTCCTCTCTCGGTCTCTTGCATTCAATATATTCTCGTATTATTTCTTGATGATCCGGGTTTTTATCTATTTATTTTATGACTTTTTAAATAAAGCTTTCTCTATTTTTTCTGTATAGATTATCTTCATACTGATCGTCAAACATGTTGGAGCTACTTTGTGAATATGATCGATATCATTGGATGACAGACGATGACTGGTCTAATTGTATGGAACATGCTAAGAATGCAATAAATCTTACCATCCGATACAGTTCCTTGCCGGATTAAGTCCCGTGAATAATTTCATACTACGGTTATCACGCTATTCTCGAGAGATTTTATTTTCACGTGCTGTGTTTAGTCTGGCTTCCGATAATTTTCCTTTACTCTTTATCCATGTATTATATTTAATAGCGTTTACTGAAATATGGAGTAAATCGCCAAATGGTAAATTTGATCTAACGAATTATATTATAAAATTATCCATTGTTTTGGCACTTATAAATATCACAATTGATTATATTTTGTCGCGACAGCTGTTTCGCTAACCGAGAAACCTCCTCCCTAATTTTTTTGAATAATCAATATTAAATTTCTGTAACTGTTGAACACAATTACTGTTTTTTCCCATCTTTATTACAATTGTTTACAATATTTTGTGTAGTTCCTTCCCCTCCTAAAAATTTTGTATATAAACTAAGTTTTAATTTTAGATAAACTTAAGGCGTTAAACTCTGTGGAATTCCATAATGACGAATTTTTATGAATTAAAACACTTTTTTTTCCACTCTTGAGTTAAACTTTTATCGTTCTCCCGATGATGATGGTGTAAGCCTTCGAAACATGTCGAGAAAAATAAACTCAAAAGTGGAAAAAACAGTGTTTAATAATTAAAAATTCTTTATAAACTAAGTCTTTCTATTTTTTTAGTTGAATGTAAGGCTTGACGATGCTTATATCGGTTAGCGAAACAGTTGTCACGACAAAAGAATTATATTATTATTTATTAACTTCTATATTCGTCGTTTTTTTTTTGCTTAAATTTCACACATCAGAAGGATGAGACTTTTTTTACATAGACAATGTTTGAAAAGTTTAAAAAATGTTATAAAACTATTTTCGTTTAACTCCGTTCATAATAAATATTTTATGATACTTTTCTACAATTTTAAATGAATTTGATTGACTTTTTTCCACAGGTAAGAATATTTATGAGCCAGTACAACGAAAGGTCATCGGGTTCTGATATATTCAAAGGTGAACAGGTCAATGATTAAATCGTTTTTTTATTAAATCTTTAAAAGTAGATTTTTTAAACAAATCCAAATACAGAAGAATGCAGAAACATAGTTTTAAACCTCGTTCCTTACTAACTAACCATAATCTCATCCCTTCGGAGGGATAGGCAAAAAGAATTGATAGTCACACTGTTCTTTTCAGATATACTTCTCTAGTTTCCCCATCATTCATAAACCCATACATAATTTTCGGTACAAGAACACCATTGTACACTGTCATCTTAGCTTTGTTTGCGATGCTTTTCTGCCTGTCCAAACCCTTCTTTCAATATCCCTCTCCACTCGTTCATCCTTTGTAATTATACTTCCTAAATTTAAAAATGTATCCACTTGTTCCAGATTTTCTTCACTCACGCTAAGGTTGCATACTGTTATGCTTTCTTCTTTTTCGAAAAGCATTACCTTGTTCTTTATATGAATTTAAAAAATTGTTACGTACGGTAACCATGTTTGTGCTGATTGAGTACGGATATGGAAAATCAAACATGGAACACTTATTAAGTTAGCTACATAGTCAATAATTCCTAAACTGGTGCAACAGTTGGATAGAAAATGTAGCGGCCATTTTTAGGTCACATTGGGAAACGGCTATATGCAATGCCCCGCCTGAAATGCAATCGACCGTTTCACAAAACCAGCTTTTTGTAGAATTTGCGTCACATTTGCATATTTTGGCTACAGTTTCAATGGGGAAACCCGATATGGTCTTGAAATTCAACTCTTTCGTTGTTTGCCGATTGAAAAACACGTCGAACAATTGATAGCCCTCTTGACCAACAACTCCATTCTAAAACTCTCCTAAACTGAAAGCTACTTTTTAATTTTCTTGCTAACAACCCTTATATTTGGAAGAGCTAAAAAATGAGTTGTAGTTGAAGAAAACAATGAGTTGTATAAATAAATATATTATGACATAAAATAACAGAAGTAGTCAAATGTATTTTTTTCAAATTAAATAAACTGATGTTTTAAAGAAAGATATGACAGACAATTATTGTTACACAGAATGAATCTAAATTAGTAGTAGGCAGAAATAATGGAACATCACATATTATTTCCTGACACACTTTTCTCGCTTCTTCAACATTCATACATCGTTTCATGCACGCACAACGATTTCTCCAACGCCCCATGTGTCTAAATTAGTAAAATTGTATAATTTATACATTCAGTTTTAAAAAAACTAAGGGCATCTATAATACGATGTTACAGTGTTATTTTCATAATAACTGTTTTATTGTATTTTATTATATACCTACTCATAATATTTAAGTCCATAGCATTAAAATGCTAACTGGTTTGATTGTGTTTCAAGATTCGGTGTAAAACCGATTTAATTAAATCATATTACATGATTAAAAACATTAGTTATAGTAGATAATACCTAATATCAACAGAGAGCATAAATATATAATATATACAATGCGTTTTTTTTTTTTGTAAACCCTCTTACTTATTTATTCTTCCTTGCTGAGGCTATCTATTTATATTTACACTAATAATCTATGAATTTTCTCGTACCTGCACAAATATGGCAGGTTAACAATGTACGTGATAACAATTAGGAGTTATCTCGTAGTTAACGGTTAACGTATTAAAAATAAAGAAGAATTTATACACGGTAAATAAAACGTTTGATGTAAAATACAAATATAAACTTGCATTAACAGTATTTAATATTGAGAAAAACGATTGATGGAAGTCTTTGTATTTTCGTCTTATCAAACGTCTAATGATCATGCATGTTTTCACAATTATAATTAATTACTTGGCAATTATTGTAAGTCCATGCTTCAACCCTGAACAAATTATTAGTAAGACCTTTTTTTCTCAGGTCTACTACACATTAATAATAACAGTAAATGTATTTCTTTGTATTACTGTCAGATTACAATAATACTCGAAACGTCTTCACCTGCAGTTGTTCCGTGAAACATAAGCCGGTTTACGAATCAAAAATGAGAAAATTGACAGCTTCACATTACCGCAGTGAGATCATATAAAATATATATAAATAAATGTACACGATTCACAGATGCTTGACCTCTTGTCTGTGTCTCGTCATAAAATGTGAAGGACTTCTAGTTCTTGGAAGGAAAAAAACTGGTAGTTATTTAAATAAAGAACACAGGTAATTGAAAAACTATATTTACATTTGTTTAGAGAATTTTGATAAAATTGTATGACTCTTCTGGTTCCTTGGTAATATTTTACCGCAAATCTGATTCAAGATGATTACAACACCGATTTAACCTCACGATGATATGAAATGGACACAGCGTTTTTATGCCGTCTTGAGTGTGTGTACAAATGATATTAAAACTTTGGGTGATTCACGCAAAAGATTTTTCGCTTGTTAGCTTCTCTAACTGGTAATATTTTTCAGAAATTTCAATCAAAATTTATCAATCAATAAATCAATAATTATAAATATGTAGTTTAATATTTTTTTATTAAAATATTTAATGTATTGTAGTTAAAAACTTATTCAAACTACATAAAACAATTTTATTTGATCAACAGTGAACAGTTATTCTTTCTGTAGGTTTTTATATATGGTTTTTCAAGTGTGAATTACAGCGTTTTAATTTTAGTTATATTTCAAATACAAATAATTTCATAACTAAAAAACTAATCTTGCCGATTTCCCGAAGGTGTCGGCAGAAAAGTAGTTTTCACTTAACATATTTTTATTAATTTCACAACAACATTACGTCATCTTAGACTGCTCGCGTGGTCGACATTTAATATTTGATTGAATTGATCATGCCACGTTTTCCTTACTCCACCTAATTTTCTATTTATATCGTTATCGTTTACTTTACTCACATTATTTTATTCCTTCATTATTTTTGTGTTGTCTCAATTGAAATAATTTAAAATATTATACATTAATTAAAAATTATTATATGTTTAGTTTAATTCTACTTTAGTTTATGGTTTCAACTTGTTTCAGCAGCTCACTGTCATCTTCTGATCTAACAGCGAGCTGCCGAAACCGGTCGAAGCCATAAACCTTAATGGAATTCAACTAAATATATAAACTCACTAACTAACTAACCATCACGCCGTTTCTTCAAAGGGGTAAGCAGAAAGACTGGACTGCCACACTTTAACCGATGCGGCACTCCATCCTTCTCTTTTCGCCCCCAGGGAAGACGCGTAAATATATTATAAATATTATTGTATAATATTATATATAAACTATACTTTATTATTAATTTTTAATTTATTATTTATAGTTATAATATAAACAATGAACTACTTCAAGAAATTTCAAATAACAACATAAATATAATCCATTAGATTATTGTTTTAGTACGTAACGTATAAAATAAAATGGAATCTAAATAAAGTTACATTAACACCAAAATATATTTACGACTTTTTAATGCCATTTCGCAAACTTAATTAACTTCTGAAAGCTCTTATTGCACGTTGCGGTACATTAACGCGTCTGATCGGTTAAACTATATCGTTAATAATCATATGAACAGTTTCTACATAGTCTAATGACGTAACGAGAGTTTAGGCTGCGCGGCCTTGCGGTAATCAATCATGAATGTGTTGCCGGCTAGAGTTTCCCGACGTTTGAACATTGATCACATTACACTTTCCATCTTATAATCCCGCTGAGTACACGACAAAGAGAATCGGAGGCTTCAAAGTGGAAAATGATTTTAAATATTGTGAAATTTCCCAATGAATAAGAATGCATTCTGTAATTAGACCGAATTGGTGAAAATATGATATGGAATTTAAGACCTACGTTTCTACGTTATACTCGCATGGACTACAGTGTTATCATTTATAATTCATTGTTTTGGCGGAAACACTATGATACTTCAACATTAAGTTGATAAACTATTTTTAATGAAACACTTTTATAAAATCATAATTTATTTTCATGAGTTTGTCGCGACAGCTGTTCCGGGTGTTATCAGTTAATACAAACAATGTAATGAAACAATTAATTTAATGAAACAATTGACTTTAAAATCTTACACAGGTGAACATTACATTAAATTTTGAATAAAAATATTAAAGCTTGTACAATATTTTATATAAGAAAAAATCCATTTTAAAAAAAAAGTATCATAAATTCAACACCACGTTAAATTTTTTTCTCCAAACCAACGAACAATCGTAACCAAATATAATATAATAAAATTGATGATGAAATTAAAATTAATACATAAAAAATATTTCGAACATCAAATTTGTTTTTAGTCCTGATCTAGAAGTTAAAACATTTCTTGATACATGGTAAGTGATTTCTCTTTTCCTCAAAACAAATATAAGCAAACATTGCAAGATTTATAAAGAATCAATAAATTAAAATATTTACAGTTGTTTACTTAATTTTATAATTCATCAAAAATATAAAACTTCCTTTATAAACTTGTAACATTAAATTATTATTTTAAATTTTAAATTGATTCATAATATTTCTTATAACAAAACCATAAACGTTCTAAAATAAATATTTATAACATTTGTCAAAACTGATCATATTTGTAAATAATTTTATAATATTTTAAATACATATCTTTATAATGTGTATCTTTATAATATGTATCACTGAAGAAGGACCAGTTGTCCGAAACATGTCTGATATGTAATTTTTTTTTTTTTAATTTAGTGTTGTACTCGTATATACAAAGTATATAAAAAAGAAAAAGGCAAATAAAACATCTACAACACAAAGTATGGCGAACATAGAAGAACTTCCTTTATATCGCTTACGCAGGAGTAAAAAGTCACTTGCACTTTTATTGAGTCGTTTCTTAGCTTCTCGTAACATCAAAGCAAGCGCACAATGCAGTGATACAAAAAATCTCTCGTGCTCATTCACACACGCGGCTTACGTAAATATCGACACCCATTAGTAGTACACTGTTTGCATATCCCTCCAGTAGCCGCCCGGTGTGGGAGCCGAGATGGTGGGAAGTCAGATTTAAATATATTTCTTCTCCACTCCGCCCACTCGCCGTTTTGGTCGACACGGGTGACACCGACCAATAAAGGAATAAGCCGTTGAAACGAAAAAGAAATTTAAGATGTATTGAACACTTCGTGAAAGATATGTAAATGACTTGTTTTTTAGAGGTATCAGACGCAATATAGGTCTGATTTATTACGGAGGCAATCAATTATTTCCCATAATATCTTTCATTCTTCATATTATATCAGCTACTTTAAGATTTTGGGATTTGTTCTTAAGAATAGAAAAGATTTAACTTATTCAAAAGTCCTCGAGTTTTTGTATAACTTCTTTGTTAGAAGTAAATTGAAATTTAGTACACTGGAGAAGGCACATAATGAAACAAAATATGGTCTGTTGATTAAAGGAAAGTTCTGGAGCTCTATATAAGAAGGGCTGACCCTAAGCACTATGTATTGAGATTGAGAATGTACAGAAAAAGTTCATACGTTTTCTGTACGTCAAAAAAAAACGGTTATTGCCCTTGGCTATATCCAACTGATTTCTACAAATTATTGGAAATGAGACGAACTATACATTTGTGTGTACATTTTTATCAATTAATTCGTGGTCGTATACATAACTCGAATATTTTGAATGACTTGGCATTGTTTGACAACGGCAACACATATTATTTCATTTGCCACAGAATTAATATACTTAAGGTATTGCCCGTAGACAGGGCAAGAATCGCTCTAAACTGCATCGCGGAAGTGGACATTTTTATAAGAAACTACTCTCAAAAATTATCTATCTCCAATTGTTATATTAATTATAGTAGAATAAAATAATCGGTGTATTAATAATATTAATTTAAGTTAAAATTTTATATTTCTTCTATGTTCGCCATACTTTGCGTTGTAGATGTTTTGTATTTATCTTTTTTTTATATACTTCATATACAACACTCACTTTTTAAACAAATTAAAATTAAATATCAAAGATGTTTCGGACTACCCAGGTCTTCCTCTGTGATATTATATAGATATTATATTTAAATTATTGTAAAATTTAATTAAAATATAATATTTTAAATATCTATATAATATCACTGAGGAAGGGCTGGGTAGTCCGAAACATGTTAGATAATTAATTTTAATTTGTTTAACAAATTAGTGTTTTTTACAAAGTATATAAAAAAATAAAAAATAAAAAATATTCTAGATTAATATTTTTAATATTGCATTTATTTATGTATTTTTTGTTTGATTGTATCATTAAATTTTTCTTAAAAAAAATGTAATTGCATTGTAGAATTATATGCATAATTACAATTGACTCTTTGTTTACTATTTAGGTGTACCATAAAAGCCGTTTTAAATAATTTGCATGCCCTTAGTTCAATAATTAACTAATCTTTAATAAGATAAATCTGTGAATTTTCAAATATTCCATGGATTTAAACGTTTTCTCACAACGTCTCGTCAACATCTGAGCCTTGCACACAAACGAGAAATGAAAAGTCTCCGTACGAAAGTGTTCTAATTTATAATAATATGCGATAAGTATTATCATTTTCACTTTTATAGCGCTCGGCTCCCGCGGAGTACCCGAACATCTGCGGCACATGATCCGGCGGCAATGTTCCGAAATGAAAGTGAGGCCTTATTAGCTGTACGTTTTTTACCGGGTCAATGCCAAAAGAGCGAAATTTGATTGTTCATTTAACGAATGCACGAAAAACAGAGTAGCGAAACAATACAATGCAAGTGCGGTCGAAGCTCTTGAGCATTTAGAAACCCAGCAATTATCAAGATTTATACAAACATGTTTAAAAAAAACATCAACAGTATAAATTCCGATTGTTTTAATTATGGCTTACAGATTCAATCTACCTCTTGAATGCGATAAGAAAGAGCATTTGAATGCATGATAAGTGTACCATAATCACGTCAATAGCAGACAAGACACGGAGAGATCGCACGAGGAGAATAAGAGAGATATGTGAGGTTGAGGATATTATAAGATGGAGCAGACAGCGAAAAAGGGACTGGTATTGTCATGTTCAAAGAATGGACACCACCAAACTCCCCTATATTGCGTTGCATAATCAGCCTCATGGGACTCGTGAAAGACCTCCTAAAAGATGGAAGGACAGCAGGGAGTCTACCTCACAGGAGAAGCAACACTCTGGAGAACAGACCACATAGGTCTACAACAAGGAAGAAGAAGAAGAAGAATCACGTCATATTGTCGAGTTTCACTTTTGTATAATAAAACATTGTTTCTTCTTCTTCTTCTTTTTTTCCTGTCACACCTCCGTGGTGCATAGGGCCTCAAGGAATCTTCTCCACCCGACTCTATCGCATGCCTGATGCTTAACATCATCCCAAGTGAGGCCTGCTGCCTTAACCTCGTCCTGCAGGGTTCAACATTGTTTAAGAGGAAACAACTTATTTTTAAAGTTACTTTATCAAATTCATGCATTTTATATTATAAATATAACGCGTGTATTTTCGAAATAATACTAGATATATATTGTGTATGTCTTATAGATGTGTATTATTTATTTATTAATTTAAAAAAAATATATATTCAATATTGACACTCAAATATTGGGAATTGAATATTATATGTTGTACATATATTTATTTATTCATTTATTCTATATGTAAAAACATTGGAATTGAAAAAACAACACTGATTATGTTCCATTTTAATTATTAATTGTTTGATAACAAACATTTGATAATGCCTTAGAAGGGCGAAACATGTCATTCCCATAAAATAAAATAAAACTTCTAGAAAACTGACGTTATTATTCGTATTAATTATTTAATATGTAGTTTTACATCATTGTTCAAGAAACAATAAATATTTAAGCATTATTTTTATAGAGTTTAATATTGTTTAATATTGTGATACTCTATGCCGTTATCAAAAATGTGTATAGAGCAAAAAAGTCATAATGTGGTTGGGTTTTATCACATTCATTATATTTAAACTATTCAATAATGCTAAAAAGAATGATAGAAATGGAGCTCAAATCGATTTCATGACTAATAGATCAGAAAATTGTTATATAAACGTATTAAATATACCCTTTATATACAGAATGCACAAATAAATCAACCTATATTTTATAAGATACAATTTCATTATGTGAAGGGTTATGTGGCACATATTACTTAGTGCCATAGCAGATAGAGAGTGGACGAATGGCGAGTTTCCGGCGCCATAAAACTGGATATACCCAGCTAAGGGAAGGTAACCCCGATAGAAAATTCTCCAGAGAAGGCAGGGGGATACCACTCTGGATATTTTTCCCCACGTCAACACTATGAGGGTGATAGTCAACGTTAGGGAGACCTGACAGGACACAGAAAGAAGAAGAAGATGTGTAGATTTTCATGTGTATACGATGTTTTTGATTTCACTCAACTGATTATGTATATGTAAGACAAAAACGTATTTGATAAGAGTATCCAATAATATTATTCGAGTAGACAATTGTAAAACACTAAAGAGAAATTCGAGATTAGAATTTCATTGAAACTATTAATAATGGATAAAAAAATTAAATCATTATCGGCAGTGACAATGCAAATCATATACAGGTTTACACTGCGGAATGTTTAAAGTACATGGGTAGGTACTACATGAATTAATTAGTCATTAGAGATTTGATTAAGTTACAAGTTGCGTGGAAAAATAGTAATCTCTATACGGTGCTTTCTTAGCTGGATTTTTAGAAGAAATAATTATAAAAATTACAACAAAACTTCTAGAACACAGACGTTTTCATTCATATTGATTATGAAATTTAACATAGAGTTTAACATCATTGTTTAAGAAATAATAAATTTGTTTGTTTTGTTTAAACGTAATAATTTTGGAAACCAAAATTACGTCTAGAAAAAAATGTATAATAGATAAACCAAGATTTATCGTAAAGAAATTTTAATTTGAAGATGACTATGATACTACTTTGTTTTGTAAGAAAAATAATATTTTGGCAGTGCACAATGGAGTTCTAGTCCTGACCCTTATGTATGGAAGTGAAGCTTGGAGTTGGCAGAAGAAGGATGAAAGTAGGATAAATGCCGTAGAAATGAGGTCACTAAGAAGAATGTGCAGAAAAACAATGTATGATAGAATATATCTATTGATGAAGTAAGAAAGGAATATAAGGCGGATGAATGCGTGATAAATAAAATTAAGAAAGGGTCACTTAGATGGTTTGGACATATGGAACGAATGGATGAGGGAAGAATGGTTAAAAATATATATCCAAGTAGTGTGAATGAGAAAAGAATTCGAGGAAGGCCAAGGAATACATGGCATGACCAAATTAATCAATTACTGAAAGGCGGCCATGTTCGAAGTAGGAACAATCGACGAGCGCGCATGTCACGATGTGTGAATTTAGAAGAGGCGCGAAAATTATGTCAGGATAGAACAATGTAGCAATCCTCTCTGCCTACCCCTCCGGGGAAACGGCGTGATGGTTAGTTAGTTAGTTATTTAGCTTTTTCATTGCTTAGTACTTTGCACGTATAAAATTTTTATAATGGACATATTATAATAAGTGTAATGGAACATATAAAAGTCTTAAAGAAAGTACTAGTTTTCGTGTGAAATAAGTAGTGCATAAAACACTACAATGTAAAAAGCATACATTTGGGTTTTGTAGAAATAATATTCTTCAGATAATTACGTTCGTATCTCAGTCAGAACGACGAAGAGTGCCGTCTAGACTCGAAGACATTTTACGTAGTTAAACCGTCCCGTCCTACTTTCATTTCTACCAAAGATTTTTTCAGCTTTTTTTCGTCTAATCGCCATTCGATTCTGGCGTCAACCACCGCGCGCCGGCAGAGGTGATTCAGGTATAAAAAGTGCCGGCGACCAAGTTTATAGTTTCTCCCGATGCGTTCATTCTGCAACCTAGAAAGTGCTAGTATTAACCCTTCATTGCGTGGTGTAGCAAATTTATTACAAACCAAAAAATCTACTTATATTTGTATTAAATATTTTAGTATCATATATATTCTTATTGTTATCATACATGTTCTAAATTACTCAGCAGGAATACCAAACTTTTAATATATAAGACTATCTTAAGACCGGTAGTCACCTACGGCTATGAGAGGTCTCTAACGCTGAGAGAAGAAGGCAGGCTGGTAGTTTTTGAGAGTAAAATACTAAGGAAAATTTTTGTATCCACGCTGGAGGATGGGACTTACAGAATTTAAAAAAAACTTGAACTTGAAGTACTGATCAACCAAGAAACAGCAGTGAGATTCTGTAAGTCTCAACGCCTACGGTGGGCTGGCCATGTGGAAAGAATGCCAGAGGGTAGAACACCACAAATTATATACAGATGGGTGCCTGGAAAAAGAAACCAAGAGGCAGACCGAGGAAAAGATGGGCGGATTGCGTGGAAGAAGATTGGGAGAAAATGGAAGGAGCTGGGGAATGGAGAGAGATTACCAGGGACAAAAGTCAGTGGAGGCCCGTTGTGGAGGAGGCCAAGTCCGACACTGGGATGTAGCGCCGAGAAATGAATGAATGACATATTCTTATTGTACCCTACACTCCACATCTCCTATTAAGGATACACAAGCCGTCGCTGGTGGTGGTAGTTTCGAAAAAAAAATACGTTGATATTTGGTTGATGGTTTATCTGTTTCGATTACTGCCGATTTATTAGATACATTTTGAGTTTTAAAAAAAAGTCATGTTCAAACAAATAAATAAATAAAAACTACATTACCAGGTGATTATATACATATTCATACAACGAGTTATACACGCACGTAATTTTTTCCGACTTCTAACACGGCCGACATTTAAAACTTGATATTTTCCTTGGTCTTCCTCGACTCCTTACTCCATTCACGTCGTTAGCGTATACTCTTTTAACCATCCATGTTTTTTATGTGTCCTGGGTGGTGGTCTAGGGGATAGAACGTTTAGCTCCTGTCCGGGTACCGTATTTATTCGGCTCTTATTGTTCCGCTGCCAGGTCCATATTTCGCTTCCATATAATATAAGCTAACCTAACCTAACACTCCATCTTTGTAAAAAATATTTTTTTGTTAAAATTCAAAAAAAGAATGCAGTGGAGGGTTAATATAGCCGCGGGTACTACGCGCAGTGTGGTACGCCGCATGTGCTACTGCCGCCCCCGGCCACACTTGCTCACTGCACTGTGAAGATAATTCTCCCATGTGTGCTCTGTATTATCACGCGTCTGTTTGCGGGTTTTGTGCTTGCCCGCGCGTTGCGATTTTCTTTGACAGTTCGTTATTTACGTTGTGTAACAGCTTCGAAAAGAAAACGCACCGAAACACAAAGCTTGCACCTTGCACACGTAAGAGTTTCAACCGCTATCGTTATTGTAAGTTTCTATCAGAAAATCTAAGTTTCGCATTAAGTCATTTATTTATTGTATAGAATTTATATAAATATACTTTCGGATGAAGGACTTAATTTTGCTATGGCATTATTAAAAATATGTTTAAAACACTTTGACTTGTTTTTACTATTACTGACAAAGCTCCGGTGGGACCGAAACCTGTTTGTGTCAAAAAAATAAAGTGCTGTAAAAATATGCAAAAGTGTTATTTTTAATTTATTTATACTTAATAGCGGTAATTATCGGTACACATTCTCAAGAGTTTAATAATAATAAAAATTGTAATATATTAACAATAAAATAATTTCAGCTTCTTTTTCATTTTACTGCAGCTTTTTAAAATTTAAATTATCTGTTAATTATTATATGATAGTTATTATATAAAATATATGAAAACAAATTTAATTCATTCATAATAAAGCATTGACCTTCTAGAATATAGAATTAAATTCGTAATTATTAAATATGATAGAAATGCTGGTATCATTATTTTGAAATTGATGAAAAACAATCATACATATGATTGCTGATAAAATCATTGATAATTTATTATATACTTTACAAAGAAGTTTAAATTACTGTTTTTTTAAGGCTATCCAGCCAGCATTTAAATCAAAGATATTAAAATTTAATATTCAATCTGCAATATGAGCAGGAAATAGATTATTATTATGAAGAATTAATCTTGTCAAGAGTTGAACCAATGTACCCTGGATCAGAAGCCAAGCGTTCTGCGCATTTCTTAAAAAAACAATTTTAATAAAACTCCGATTATTCAAGGGATACAAAATTGTAATTATCATATTATGACTTAATTGGAATGCAAAAAAATATCAAAAATAAATTATTCGGTCAGAATTTCAAGTTTATTATTTATGTTCACAATATGGCAGATTTAATCATTAAAGCTTTAATGTTTGTAATTGTTTTAATAAAATACAAGAAATATAACTTAAATATAAAGTATATATTAAGTAAAATCGTTTAAAGCTCTTCAAAAATACGATAAGGTATCCCAAAATTCCTTTTAGAGGTCAATAATTTACTATATTACCCTTTTTCTGACCTCACTGGCAAATTAGGAGTCTGTGGTTTTTTTAAAATTGAGATAATATGGAGGTTGTTTCTTTTTTATCACGATCATTATTTTAAACCGAAAAATAATATTCTATAATAGTCCAATTTAAACCCAAAATCAATATTTGTACTTAAACCAGGCAAATATAATATATGTACGAGTATTTATGAGAAAAAAAAAATTTAAATTACTTCTATAAATTTAACCTTACTTTACGAAAATAATTATACAACCTATTGTCAAAAATTATTTTCAAGTATATTCTTTTTTTTTGTACAACATTTTAAATATTAGAAAATGGAATACTGAACCGAACGCACTTAAAATAAGCGTGATTTATACAATTAGGTGTGTTTACTTTGAAACAAGTACGCAAGCACTTGAAATAACGTAACATAACGCAATAATTATTAATTGATGCATTCTAACCTGTGATATGCGTCTATAATTGAAATCAAACAAGTTTACAATATTTAAAACCTTATCAAACCTTACCTAGTCTATAAGTAATTACTAGGGTATAATCAAATCAAATTAAATCAATCCGTTTTTTTAAATACATTTTTTTTAATACGTAAACGTTTTTTTATTGTACTTATTATAAAATAAAACGGTGCTCAAATTTTCAAAACGAAAAAAAATATAGTCAAGATCGAAAACAAATACACACTTACACAATACATTTTCGTATTTTAATTTGGAAAACATTAAATAAAACTTTAGATAAAAACATATATTTCCATACTCCATACATGAATATCAGAATGTTATTGTCTAATTATACGAAAGGGAAAAGGTATTTTAAAAAAGCACCAAATTATTGTCTGGTAATTATTTCGCCTAAATTCATTTTTTGGCGGAACACAAATATTTTTAACTATTAAATTTAAATTTAACTATAATATTGCATACAATTTATATTAATTTTTTGTAATTGTTGCTTAAAGTTGATTGTTACACCTGAGTTTTATTTTTTTACACACTTTGTAGATACAACATTTATATTAAAGAGAAATAAACCATCATAACAATACAAAGTATGGCGTATATAGAATAAATAGTAGTTTTAATTAATTTGACGTAAAAGTAAAATAATTAAGGGTTATGCAGACAATTTGGATTACGTTGACTTAAAATGAAGAAAACTTGCTAAAAATATTATCATATAACAAGTTAAATTTTGTGTAATGCAAAATATCATTATATTATATTATGTAAAAAATTATAGATTGTTTGAAGGAACGAATAAATGGAGAAAGAATATTAAAGAAAATATACGTTATAGTTGTGAACGGAACAGGAAATTAAAGAAGACTATGGAAAATCTGGAATGATCAAATATTAAATGTCGGCCACGTAAATAGTCGAAAACATCGACGTGCGTGCCTGACACAATGTATAAATGCTGAGGAATTGAGAGAAGCATTTCAGGAAAAAACAATTTGGAAGTCTATTCTTTCGGTCCACCCCATCTGCGAGACGGCGCGATGGTGGGTTAAATTGTAAAAAAAATCACTTAAAGTAAAACAATCGATTGTCTTTGCAATCAAAATGTACTTCATACTGAAAAATACATTTTTATTTAACATGAAAATGCTAATAAGGTGTAAAAAAAACTTGTTTGTGAGCTAAATGAATGATGAAGTCAATTAAATTCAGATATTTATTACACAGTAGCACGGTAGAATAATTACCCTTATTGCTAAATAATCACAGATATACTAATTGTGATTCTATTATATATAAACTTGACACAGTTTGAAAGAGCGATGTTACCTTACGAACTTACAAGATAAATGTACTTATTAATCTGTCGAAAGTTTCGTAACAGCTAAGCAAGTGATGTAATTAAATCAACCGAAACGAGATAATAAATGTATCGCTACAGTCCTTGCAAAGCTAATCCAAATGGTGTCGGTAATTGATTTTCAATTAGCGTTATTTTATTTTGTGATAGATACACAATTCACAGAACAAAAGGTCTAAACAATTTTTTAATGATTATTATATTATTGTATTTAAATTTCGAAAGTTTTTTTTTCTACATTTTAAAACGATGTATTTGAGATTTTATATACTAACATATTTTAAATATTACACTTAGTTTAATTAGAATTTTTTATGTATTTTTAAAATAAATTGCATTTACATCTTATCGATTCAAAATAAAATGTTTATTTACTTTCAAAAATCATAATATTCTTTGTTTTTTGGACAACGATGTAAAAAATATATTACGTAATTAATAACAAAGAAAACGTTTGTTTTTTAAAAGTTTTATTTTATTTTATGGGATTACTAAGGCATTATCAAATGCTAAAATAAAATATTATGTTTAAAAAATATAATCTATCGCCATAGCAAGACGAAACAAGTGATTCCTATAAAACTAAATAAAACATCTAGTAAACAGACGTTTTTATTCATTCATTATTTATTATTTAATAATTTTCCCAAAAAGCATTCACAATGATGGTGGAATAAAACAAATAAAATATTTCTGGCAAAGAATTATAGTTGAATTTTCAAATAATATGATTAATCTTAATATATAATAGTTTCTTGAACAATGATGTATTCGTCACATTTAATAATGCTTTAGAAGGGCGAAACAAGTCATTCCCATAAAATAAAATAAAACTTCTAGAAAACTGACGTTTTCATTCGTATTAATTAATCTTAATATGTTTCATTTCTCTTGATTGAGAGAATCCAAAGTTTAGATGGGATTTAAATAAACATATGCACTTTCTGCTGTTAAATACGAGTATGTACGCTTGTGAAAAGATAGCTGAATGAGTTCTCACCTGAGTTGATCGCCAGTAGAGCCGCCAGCAGCGCTAAAGAGCACTGCATTTTCCACTTCATCGTGAAGAAATTTCGTTTGAAAGTTCCAATATGATCACAAATTCGTTTGAGAAAACCGGACACCACAGAACTACGTGCGCCTACCGCACACGGGAAAATATTAAAAAATCACTTTGATTATATTCAAGCATTAAAAAAATGACACAAAATATTTATAGCTTGCAACACTTGTGATTAAAAATTTTAAATGCACATAATTTTAATATCGGCGGTTTTCGTTATTTGAAATTTGCGCGTTTTCGTTTTTAATTTTCTAATATGGAACGCGCTGCCTTCGAGACGCGTCGGCTCTTGTCGGCTGCCCGCTCGGCTGCGCTCGAGCTAGTGAAATGCCTTTCGGTCAGCTAGTACCACTCCAAGTCCCCCAGTACTTCCCCACAAGACGGTCGCAACACTGCCAGCTTAACGTAGAGTCACGTAGTTTATGCGCCTGCGAGTAGAAATATCAAACCAAACAGTTAACAATTAACAAATATTTACAATATTAAATAACCGTTTGTATGATGTGCACAATTTTAAGAAGCTTTTTGTTTTTTTCTATCCGACAGATTTAAGCCTTGTAAGTTTTATTAGCGTTAAAAGGAGTAAATGGTTCTTTGTAACAATAGCCACTGATCCCTCGGTTTATTGTATTTGGCTATTTAAAATAAAGTGTACTTTTCTTCGATTGTTCTTCGATTCATGTAGCGTTTTTCCTTCTCCTTGGTGTGTTTAGTGAGAGGGAGAGATCGATCGCGGAACATTATAGGAAAACTGTTCCTAGAGCAATGACAGATATATGATTTATAATTGTATCCTTGCGACATTTAAACCGGACAATTAACTGTATGATTGTGGTCTAAATTTATGCTCAGCATTCATAAAACATATTAATGTCAAATCATAATGCTACATTTTTAATACAACTTTTATTTTTTTACATCGTATGAAAATATATACGTGTAAACTTTAGAGTAGGCAGTAAGCATATCCTGTTTCTTGATTCTGTATAGGTGAATATACAAATCGATTCCTATTAATTCTATTCAGTACTTTTTTACGTCCATTGTGTTTTAACTTGTTGTTTCAACACGACTTGATCGGTGATCTTAATGATTGCAAAAAATGTGTTACGTACCGAATATAAGCAAATCATTGAAGCTCAATAATAAATAAATTACAGTTAACACATTTACCAACTAACTAACTAACCATCACTCTGTTTCCTCGGAGGGATAGACAGAGAGGATGGAACGCCACACCATTCTGTTCCGGCATACCTCTCTAGATTCCTCCACATTCATACATCGTAACATGCATTCTCGTCGAATCGTGGCCGCCTTTCAGTATTTGATTAATTTGGTCATGCCATACTTTCCTTGGTCTTCCATGATTTCTCTTCCTACTGACGCTGCTTGTATACAACATTTTAACCATTCTTCTCTTGTTCATTCGTTCCTTACTCCCAAACCATCTGACGGATCATTTTTTAATTTTACTTATGATGCAATCATATGCCTTACATTTCTTTCTTATTTCGTCGTTCTATAATATAATTATTCTAAGTGATCTCATTTATCCTTCTTTCATCCTTTTTTTGCCAGCTCCAAGCTTTATTTCCATACATAATGGTTGGCACTAGAACTCCATTATGTAATGCCATATTTGCTTTAGTTGAAGAAGAAGAAAAAACACATAAACCGATTGTTTTTATTTCGAAAAAGAAAAATATACTCGTATACACAGCAAAAGAATATGTTATAGAAATAATAATGTTCTTCTGAGAATAAATAAATAAGTACAACAGATGTCTCTACAAGGTCTATGAATTTTTATAAACATACCAATTCAAAACTTTCCATCGAAGAATTAAGAAAATATTATACAGTTTGGAATTGAAAAATACCACTGTTTATTTTTCACTTAAATATTTAATATCACAACATGTTTCGGAGAAGACCTCTATCTTCAGGTGTAAAAATATAACAAAAAAAAACTAAACAAAGAAAGACTTATTAAAACGCATTTAAAAATCGATACAATACAAAGGAACAATACATTTAAATTTAGAAAATATACCTGTACTTATTTCTCTTAGAACTAATAATAAGTTTTTAACAGTAATAATACATAATAATTATAATTAATAATATAAATAATGGCTATTTAATTTTTAAGTTGAAAACAAACAGTGTTATTTTTCAATCTCAAAGTATATTACAATGGGATTCCACATTGATAATATCTTAACATTCAATCAATTTAAAAATGTTATTAAATTATTCCATTAAAAAAACAATTCTGTGCAATTTGAAAAAATAATAATTTGTATTGCGCCGTTTTCGTTAAAAGCTCACCTCAAAGGCGCTTATACTTAATCTGGTTCTTGAAAGTATTCACATTAGTATTTTCCCCATATTTTGAAGAAAACGTACATTATGCTCAAGATTGAACACGGGAAAGTATTTTTTTTGTTCAATGATTATTACCTTATCATTATAAATTTAAATAGGACATTGTTTGGTTGAGTTGATCCAGAGATACTGAAAACCATGTAGCCAAAATTGACATTTTCAGACTCATATATAAATCAACTAATGATATCCTCTCTGGACACCATACTCATATACGATCACCTAATAGATGGAGAATCAGTTGGACATCACCATTTCAGGAGACGTAATTTCTCTGTCAGATCAATTAAAAGAAAAAATGATTGTTAATTACTATGTACAATTTTATACGTTTTCTCTGTATTTCATGTTGAATTAAATAAAAACGTTTGATCAATATTATGAAATCAGTCATGGGAGGCTCCTACTAATGTGATAACTATATCCATTTGATTTAAATTGGCTGTATTAGCTCTATCTTAATATCTCGGCTTATTAATGATTATTATTATTGATAACTCGTATAAGGTGATAAATAATACACTTAACAGTATTTAATTGTAATATTTATGATAAATATGAAAAACCGTATATGAAATCAAGATGTATTAGAATTCATGTTAAAATGTTTAATTTCAGGTTATTGGAATAAGAACTTGGCGTTGTTAATTCTTAAAAGTTGATCAAAATATGAAAATTTTTATCTACTATTCTTCTTTCTGTGCAGTGTCAGGTCCCCCCAACGTTGGTGACCACTACAGCAAAGGCATCTCTATCCTGCGCCACTTGGAACAGGTTCTGAGTTCTTGTGATTCTTGTCCACTCTTTGAGGTTTTGCAGTCAGGACAGCTGCCTTCTACCAACTCCCCGACGTCCCTCCACTTTACCCATTTATATCAGTTGAAGAAGGTGGTATTAGAAGACTAAACGGATGACATTTGGGCGAGTTAACTATTCTTTATCCACTCTGCAACTGAATGGTTGATTAATTAAAATACCTTGGCAGCATTATCACTAAAGCGCTTGACCAGGACATTGAATAAAATGCAGAATTGAAGTTGCACAAGCTGCATTTAATAAAATGAGAACATTCTTTTGCAACGATAATCTTAACTTGAAACTCCAACAAAGAATGATTAAATGTTATAAATACGAGTATGG
Source organism: Lepidostoma basale (assembly GCA_022606425.2). Lineage (NCBI taxonomy): Eukaryota > Metazoa > Arthropoda > Insecta > Trichoptera > Lepidostomatidae > Lepidostoma > Lepidostoma basale. The sequence continues at coordinate 590,006 of JAHDVF020000860.1, read as the reverse complement.
TCTGTTCTACTATATGGCTGCGAAACCTGGACTCTGAAAGTGAATGTAATGAACCGGTTGGAAGCGTTCGAGATGTGGATATACCGCAGAATGCTTCTTATACCGTGGACCGATAGGGTCAGTAATGCAGGTGTACTGCAGAGAGCCAGAGCCAATAGAGAGCTGTTGTCAAGTGTGAAAATTAGAAAGGTCTCATATTTGGGTCATGTGCTAAGGGGAGAAAAATACCACCTCCTTCAACTGATATTATCTACTATCTATTACTTTTATGATCTATGTATCTATCATAATTAAGAAAATTCGACAATGTGAAATAAGTCAATAATATTTTTTTAAATAATTTATACAAAAAAAAATCTGATCCCCTCCGTAACCAAAAGCCATAGTTGTCTCAAAAAAATTGTATTATAACTTAAATATTTAAAATTTGGAATTTTCAATCAATTATATTATTTATTTGGGGTAACAAATAGCGATTACCGCACATAAATAAAACACATAGAAACAATAAAATAAGGCCAATAACATACACTCTAAGCGGTATCGGCTATCAATGAGGTTACGGAGTATTTTAAATCCTAAGATCCTCAATGTACCTTTTCTTCTGTTAATCAATAGATCATTGTGGTGCATAAACCTCGGATATACCCCATTCATCCGCATGTAGAGGTATTTAAGATTTTTTTTCTGTATTTGTTCTAATACCTCCACATACTTCAAGTGGTGTGGTTATGACAAAATACAGAAATAAAAATAGAACAACGTAAAGTTTGATTGTTCTGTTTTTTTAATATATTTTAAGAATCTTATTTTATTATCTAGTTAACTTTAATATCATCATACTGCGAAACATTAAACTAGAAGTAATAAAGTTAATCCGTGTGGGAAATCAGATTGACATCGTTAATAGCTAAATATCAAAGCTGTTTTCTAGCGACAAACAATATGTTTTTTATGCTTTTATCAATGCCAATCCAAACATAAAACAAATATATCTAGAAACATAAAAATAAACAACTAAATCAGGGATCACCCAAAATCTTTTGCCTTAATTTGTAAAGTGTTATATTGTAACGGGTCGTGGTCTAGGATTGAACACAAGTCACTTGGATAAGGACCCCCTATATTTCTACCCGCCCGAAGTATTATGTAAATTATTTTTAAGGTGACTTAATAAAACGAATACATTCATTTTATATTAATGACTACGAATTTCATTATAAAAAAGGAATAATATTTAAATAACCCATTGTTTTGGCCGTAACACTATGATACTTCAACATTATTACTGATAAAATTTATAACACTGTTATAATATCACAATTTATTTTCATTCACTGAGAATTTCGCGACAGCTGTTTTCCAAACCGATGTTGGCATCATCAGGTGTTAAACTGTTTTTTGTTTCACCTGATGATGCCAACATCAGTTGGCGAAACAGCTGTCGAGACATTCTCAGTGGATAAAAATAAATTGTGATAGTGTTATAAATTTTAACAGGAGTAATATTTGTTTGTTTCACCGAAAGAGTATGTAGAAATATAGTTGAAATGAAATTTCTTACATGAATGTTTAGTTAAACTGTAGATAAGAGTGTCATATACAAATATAAGAAGTGAATGCAGTCGGAATGAAAGCGTTTTGAACAAAATAATGAAGGCGTCATTTAGATGGTTGAGACAAGTAGAAAGAAAGAATGGTAAAGAAAGTATATGTAAACGAAATAAACGGAACAAGATCTAGAGGAAGACCGAGGAAAACGTGGCATGATCGATTCAATCAAATATAAAATGCCAGCCACGCGAGGAGTCGAAGAAATCGACGTGCGTGTCAGACTCGATGTATAAGGAAGCGAGAGAAGTATGTCAGGAAAGAACTATGTGACGGTCCACTCTTTTTACCTAACCCTTCAACGATACAGCGTTATGGCAAGTTAGTTGGTTAGTTAACCACACTGTAATAACCCAACTTACTTCTCTCACTCTTTTAACATTCATGTAATAAGAGCACTACGTACTATTTCTCTGACTCCTCGCGTGTCCCTAGTTTTTATAAAATTACATCATAATTTAACTATTTCATTGCTTGCTGATGCTTGGGGTTTGAATGGATGAGACATACCGTGCTGAAAGCAATGTGTACCAGTAAATGCAATGAAACGCCATAGTTGCGTAACATCAGCAACACTACCATCTAGTCCGACTCTCTGGCGTCCGCAAACCCTTGGTGTGGCATATTGGACGTACTCGTATGTTGATGTGCCATAGCTAACAGAGAGAGGGCGAATGGCGATTTTCGGCGCCACAAAATCGGTCACCCCCAGCTAAGGGATGGAACACCCCTACAGAAAAACCCTGGTTCTCCTAGTAAGGGGGTTGAGCGTTAGACCAACAACCTAACCTTGTAAAACAACCAATGTTACGAACACATCTTCTTCTTCTTCTTCTTCTTCTTCGCTTTTGGTAGACTCGGGAGTCTGTTATTTCAGGCGGGTCCTCTTGCGCTGAACTCCAGCTTTCTCTCCACCGTTTCGGGGGTTTTCCTGGTCAGCGATGCCCGTTTGTCGTTCAATGGAGAGCTATGTATGGTATCCTATTTGAGCTCATTCCCTCTACATGTTGATGCCAGTATCGCCGGCTGACACCCACCAAGGGTTGTAGCGTAGCACTATGTTCCAATAAATGTAGCATTTGGCAACATATATCAGTATAACGAGACGGTATTTTTTAAACATTTAACTGTTTTTCCAGTACGCAAACCACACGTTGAGAAACAATGAACGTAACTAAAATAAGTACTCTCATTTTTATCATGAAATGCAACCATTATGTAAGCTGTCCGCAATAACCCCAGTTAAACAATAATTAGGTAGGTACTGTGCAGTACGGTTCTTTTATGAAATTTTGTAAATTAATGGAGATTTTATTTTAACGAACCCGACAATAAACATAAGCGTAACATTGTTTTTGTAATTCTCGAGCTCAGATCTAGAGACATAACACTATATTATGATAATAAATTATGAATGCAAATTATGTGGCCACTGTTCGCTGACTGGAAAAATAATTACAAATTTTGTAGCTGCTTAAATAAACACATAAATATTAAAATAATATAATTATATGAATATAGATTATAGAATGAGAGTTAAAGCATATTGCGTATACGTATATGGCCGTTTACAATAAATAGTTTTACAAAGCGACAACAAGTCAAAATAATTTGAAATTTATTATATCTAAAACTAAAATATTTTTATGACAAGAAATTTTTAATGTCAATTTTTTTTTTTAATTCCTCTTTAATATTTATTGAGTTTAATTCCAATTGGTTTTATGGCTTCGACCGGTTTCGCTGCCTTCTTAGACGATATTAGAAAATCGATATAAAAATTATTTTAATATTTTTAGTAAAAAAAGGTATCTAGAATAACAATATATTAGGAAATCCCTTCAATATATTTATTATTTATGAGCAATGATGTAAAACTCCATATTAAATATTTAATACGAATGAAAACGTCCGTTTTCTAGAAGTTTAATTATATTTTTAGGGAATGACATGTTTCGCCCTTATGCCTTAGAAGGACGAAACATGTCATTCCCATAAAATATAATAAAACTTCTAGAAAACTGACGTTTTCATTCGTATTAATCATCCTTCAATATATCCTTTAAAAAAATCAATATATCTATTTCGGCAACGATCATCACATCGTCAATGATGTAAATGGAGTACGGAGTCGAAGCAGACTAAGGAAAACATGGCATGACCAAATTAATCAAATTTTAAAGGTTGGTCATGTTAGAAGTCGAAGGAATCGACGTGCGTGTGTGACTCATTGTATGAATGTGGGGGAAGCTAGAGAGGTTTGCCAGGATAGAGTAGTGTGGCGGTCCATTCTCTCTGCCTACCTCTGCGGGGAAACGGCGTGATGGTTTGTTTGTTTGTTTACTAAATAAACTTTTACATCGTTGTACAATCAACAATCTATAACTAACTTCATCAACTTTTTCGACTTTAGCATATTTTTTTCTATATTCCCCATCACTTTACGTTGTGGATTAATATTTGAAAAACTTTTTGAAAACCTTGTATTTTCACAACCCTTTATTACTTTTAACAATCATATTTCGGGACACTGACACCCTTTTGAGAAAGCACTGAGGTTTAGAAACTTTAACATTTAAAATATATTTTTACATTACAGATTTTAACATAGTTTTCTACTTTAGGGTCACCCTAAATAAAATATTGACAATGAACAGGTGTATTTAGTGCATGGATATGATTGGAAAGGACATATTTGAAGTAGCATAATTGAATCTATCGTTAAGCAGATTGAATATTCAACTATACAAATTACACACATCGATCATGGCTACTAAACAAACATGAACTATCCGGAACGGTCGCATAGTAAATACGCGCACAGCCGAGGAGTTCAGCTTAATTTCAATATTTTTTACTAGATTCACGGCCATATTTCGCGGTAATTATCCAAGTGTTGGACCTCAGACAACGCCTTATTATTTGCAGCTTTTGACCGACACAGCGCCTAAGATTTACTTTCTAAATTATTAATGATCAAATCCACAGGTAAAGAGCGACAAGTCTCTAAAAATATTATTGGTTGTCAATAATAATAAATTTTTATCGTAAATACAAAACTTATCTTTAGAATTTTTGTTTTATTATTTGTTTAAAAAAATAATATACATAAATATTTACCCTCATTAAATAATAGTTATTTATAATAGTTAATTGTGACACGTAATATGTTTGTACTGTTTTGATGTTAAAGTTTTTTCGTCTATGTAAAGAATTTTGACAGGTGTAAAAATATTTTTTTCATTTGTTCCAATGACAATTTGAATAATTTCTTCGATATTATTTTTAAGTTCTTACTGGTGTTGGTTTGTTTTAAGTGCCTTATTACTGCTAATTAAAAAAAAACGGTGAATACCTGGAACATAAATTAAATAGACAATATGTGCACCATATAAAAATAACATTTTGTGTTAAATTATTTTTATTTTGTTAATTTATTTTATATCATAGTATTTTATACTATTTGTTTTAGATTTATTTTGTGGATGTTGGACAATTGAAGTGTGCGCGGGACATGCCTATTGGTGGCGATGAGGTTCGCAACCCATCACACCGCCGCGACTCCCGCGGGCCGAAAAGAGAAGGATCGGCCGCATCGGTTAAAGTGTGTTAGTGAGTTAATTTTTTTTTTTTTAAATAATGAAAATGAAAATTAAAATTGTGAATAAAAATTTAAAACATTTATGTAGTTTTATTCCGCATGTTCGGCTGGTATCCAGAAAATGGCGACGAGCTGCTGAAACCGGTCAAAACTAAAAGAAAAAAACTAAATATATGTTATTTTCATTATTTACAATGAACTACTTACTATCAAAAAATTTCAATCAACTACATGGATAAGTTGTTTATAAAATTATAATGAAAATGACACATTTCTTCACAATCAATTTTTCAATACTTCAATACTTCATAATTAAAAAAACACTCCAAAAATCTTATTGAATGAACATTTATAATAATTAATACGAATGAAAACGTCAGTTTTCTAGAAGTTTCATTATATTTTATGAGAATGACATGTTTTGCCCTTCTTAGGCATTATCAAATGTTCGATAATAATTTTAAAAAACATTTGATAATGCCTTAGACGGGCGAAACATGTCATTCCCATAAGATTTAATAAAACTTCTAGAAAACTGACGTTTTCATTAGTATTCATTATTTAATAATGGAGTTTTACATAATCATTCAAGAAACAATAAATGAGAATTTATAATAATAATAAAATAATTAATTTGATAATTTAAAGAGCGCCATTTTTATGAATTTTTCATCTCACGGGCGTTGCTTTTAATCATGCATTTTATATTTGAATTAAAAAAACACCTTGTATTTTATTATTTTTCAATTTTATTTTTATATTATCAAGCAGACATATTTAAATTTTCTACTGAGTCACAGTAGTTTTTAGATATGCAAGTTGGTAAAAACGTTTATATGAAATAAACTTTTTTTGTTTTATGTCAAACAATGATATGATATCGTCACTGGCAAATTTAATATCGCAAAGTCATTAAAGCAATTTGGTAAAGTATCAGTTAAATTCCCTCAACACAATAAATGTAACGCTCACCCCTTTTCATGTACTCGTTTAAGATTGATATTACTTAGTAGCAATGACTTTTAATTTTAGCTTTTTTCATATTATTATCATTAGATATTTTTATTTTATTGCATTAGCATGTGTTGTATATTTTTCAATTTAACATTTAAAGGTTGCACGAAAGGATAACTAATCAGAAACATTGTGAACAGGTTGCATTGTTAGTAAAATAAAGGATAATGTTTTTTTTTAAGATTAAATCCGTGATGGGATAAAATAAAGTAACACCAATGCCGATTATGGTATTATATATCACTTGCCATATCTACCGGTATGATATGAAATACATGTCCGGATAAAAAGTTGTATAAAACTAACACTACTTCAAAAAATATATATGTTGTAAGTCAACTGCTAGTCTAAGTCTAAATTAAAATTATTATTTTAATTTTAATATTGACATCTTTATTTACAAAGAACGCAAACCTAGACCCGGTGTTGCAGCGGGAACTTGGAGGCATAGGACCAACCAAGAGATCCGTACGATGACCCAGCAGCCCCTTATAACGAGCACCGTGTGAGCCGGTGCCGGCCTAGCATGGATCGGGCACGTAGACCGACTGGATTAAGACCTCTAGGAAGGCCTAGACAGCGCCTACTGGACAATGTTCTGGCTGATCTGGCTAGGTTGGGCGAATCGGACTGCTGGGAGCAAAAGGCGCAGGGTCGAGGAGCTTGGCGAAAAATTATCAAGGAGGCTAAAACTCTTCAAGAGTTGTGTGGCCATAGGAAGTAAGTATTTACAAAGAATATATTAGAAATTGACAATATTGATGATTAAATAAAATAATTAAAAATAAACCCTTTAAAACCACGAATAAAAAAAATCATAATCGTGTACTATTCCTATTTTAAATAATTGAAATAAATATAATTTATCTTTAAAACCTTATTTTGTTATATGTCTTTACAAAATATTTATTATGTATACGAGTATTTAGTTTAACTGCACTTGTTATTTAGCTTCGACCGGTTTCGGCAGTTCGCTACCATCTTCTGGTTATTGGTCACCAGAAGTTGGCAGCGAGCTACCGAAACTGACCGAAGCTAAAAATCAAATGGAATAAAACTGAAAACATATTAGAAAGGTTATATTTTTTTCAATTAAAATGAATTTCTACAAAGATATTTCAATTTACAAACAATTATATTATGTTTTCGTTGTCTTATTCTAATTGCGACTTATATGTTAACCTTGACAATGATTTTCAAAATTATCTAAAATGATACAATCAAACCATCATCTTATATTACATCCTACAGGGGTTAGGCTTTAAACAATGGGTCTTGTCTCCTAAATTATGCATTTGATGATAAGCTTAAAACTTTGAATAACCCGACCTCGCAATAATTATCCCACGTAATTTTTTTTCTTCTATTTTTGTCACAGGCATGAGCTTGTGTCGTTTCTGTTCGCAAATAATAAAAAAACTTTAAACAAAATGGATATTTTGGAACCCGGGGAATACGGTACATACGACGGTATAAGTATTATATGTTTCAAATGAACCAACATTTTTTCACAGGGCAATAAGGATTTTACTGAAATGCTCTAGATGTGCACGAATAGAGTCGATGCTAGATGACTTGGAGTTGTTATCATTCAGACAGAAAGTCACTTTAAATATGATAATTTTTGCATGTAAATTGCGGGGTGGTCTTCAACCTAAATTTATATGTGTCCAGGTATCTTATAACTTTGAAGTATATGGGTATCCAATAAGGAATAATAAAAATAATAGAATCAATAGTTTAAGTCTAAATTAAAATTAGTAATAAGTTCAAGTCTGAATTAAAATTATTAATAATTAGTCATAAGTATTCATTAAAATTGCCACAAGTCATTCTAGAAATGTTATGATAATGATAATCAGATCCCGTTTTTAAGGGTTTTAAGTTTTTTTCCAAGTTTCTTATTTGTGTTTTCTGCTTTTTTATGTTTAAATTATTATAACATGTTGTATTTAAAATGTTGCACATTAGTTGTAAAGCATGTTATTTTTTTATAACTAAATAAAGTAGAATAAAAAATTAAAAACGAATATAATGTCCAGCTTTCATACTCTTAAAATAGATCTTTGAAAAAAAACTTAAAGAGAAACAAATTATATTTAAAGTTTAATACTTGCATTTCGTAAAGATTTCGTTAAAACTTGTGCTATTTAAAAACGCTAAAATTGGTACCGTCTAATTATGACGTTGAAGTGTGTGAGTATACAAAGAAAATAATCATAAAATTGTAGAGCTATTAAAACCTATATAACAGTTATTCACTTAAAAAATAATAATATATAGAGACACAGTAATTCTATTGTGTGATTTGATTTACGACTTTAAACTTTGTATAATTGATTGTTAGAGGCGTTGATAAGTTTATAACTATGATTTTTATTGAGCTGACAAAACATTCATCATATTCCTCTGGTTGATGATTTTCTTTATTATGTACGTATTTATTTATTGATCCTAAAAAGACTATCAAGAAAAAAATGAAGGTTATAATATGGTAGGGCAGTCTGTGCCACGCCACCGGTCTCACGATGCCAAAAGCACAAAAATGCAATTCTGTGAAATTTTAAGCTTCTTGGCACCATGCGACAAGATGTTTATTTTTATTGATTCTTCTCTTACAGTTCGTAGAGTTGACTATCAAGAGATCAGGTCAATAACCTTGCAAAGGTATGTGAGGTAGCGGGGTCCTTTTCCATGTAGGGCTTTGTGAATTAGTAAACAATGGTTATATTCAATTCCCTCAGGTAAACTTAACCAGAGAAGCCGCGAGAGCATTGATGTTATGTGATTGAATTATGATGTATCAAAAATTAGTGGCGCCAGGTGGGAGACTTCACTTACATCCCTAATGTCTAACACTTCACAGTGTTAGACATTAGGGATGTAATAATGTCGAATGTTTAAAGATCTTCTAGTGTCTATGCATCATAGGAGTGTAACAGGACAAGAAGAATATTTAAAAAGGTATTCTGCTTACACACTTTTTTTATTGAGGGGAAATCCTGGACACGGACACTCGGCCTTTCTAGTCGGGTAGTGCCAGACTCCGACCGGCTTAAAACCCTCATCTTCTGTTACATCCCGGTTCCTGGCTCACGGCCTACCCAGAGATATGGTCTTGTCCTATAGGGCTCTTCCTTCTTGGTTTTCGTCACGTTTTTTTGTCATCATTATATTTACAACGAGGTCCAACGAGGTCCAATTATCTCTTAAGCTTATCATGATCGGCATGATGTTGTCTGGTGACAGTCCTGTTGGGCAAATCCTGCTCTCCAAATTTACTCTTTCTTGTTGCCATCTGGGGCATTTAAAGAGAGTGTGTTCTGCGTCATCTATACACTCTATATGCACTCTACTGAACTTGCCTTTCCGATATTCTTTAGGCACGAGTAAAAAACACCGTGTCCTGTGAGAAACTGGGTCATGTGAAAAGTCACCTCTCAATGGGGCCTTTGATCCAGTTTCTGATGTTTTTTTTATGACTCTGTGGGTCCATCTGCCCCTTGTGGATGAATCCCACGACCCTTGCCAGGCCTGTAGGGTCCTCTCTCTTTCAATATTTTTCGTGTCTCCGTCGATGGGTCCGTTGGTTCTATAAAGCTTGTTTCGCTCCTCTGCCAGTAGATTAATTGGCACCAGACCCGCAATTATCAGGGCCGCATCCGTCGACGTGGTCCTGTATGCACAGCATGTACTTAGTGCCAGCACTCTTTGGTATCTGAGAACCGTGTTTTCTAAACACACCTACGAGTATATATATAGAAAGCCATCTTGATAATTATCGTTTCTATTTTTAAGTTTATAATTTTGATTTTACTTAAAATAATTGAACCAGCACTTACTCCGAAACATTATCGTTAGAATTCGCATTATACATTGTCTTACAAGAATTGTGATCTTATGTAAGTGCAAACATAATGTATCATGACCTATAATCATCCACTCATCAGCGCTCCTACAGTCTCGAAAGCAATCAATACGCTATAATTTTCCCACTCAATGCGAGCAACTAACATTTTTAAAAGCATTGCCTTCGATTCCTTTGTAGTTAATTACAATTATCATCAATCACGCTGCTAAGTCTTTGTCGTAATAAGTGCTACAGTTACCGCGGCAACAAGGATCTCTTTTAAACATTAGATTACGGTTCTTGCACCCAAGGTCGAATATTTCACATACAATGTATAATAAATTAAATATGTACGTGGGGACACTTCCTGCTCCGCCGCAATTATTAACTTAACTAGTTTTAGCGACAGAAAGTCAACGCCTAAATTTCCGGCCCATTAACGTTAACTAATTCCAAAGAGTGTTTGCCACGTGTAAGTTTTATTTTTACATAATACAAATACTAATTATTAACGGTACAATGGACGCCTCTATATATATTTCATCGAAGAACTCTGTCTCTATCGTCGACTCTACATTAATTACATACTTAACATAGACAATTGTCATTTATTTCTTCTCATGATCCCAGTCAAAATTCAATCTGCGGAATTGAATTACACTTTTACATGTATTTCTTCTCATGATGCCAGTCAGAAATTAAACTACAGATTTGAACTTAATTTGACATGTATTTCTTCATGATCACAATCAAAATTCAAACCGCAGATTTGAAATACTTTTTGACATGTATTTCTTCTCATGATCCCAGTAAAAATTCAATCTCAGTTTAAATACATTTTGACATGTATTTCTTCTCATGATGCCAGTCAAAATTTTAACTGAAGATTTGAACTTAATTTGACATGTATTTCTTCATGATCACAGTCAAAATTCAATTTATTTCTTTTCATGATGCCAGTCAAAATTCAATCTGCAGAGTTGAAATACCTACATTTTGACATGTATTTCTTCTCATGATGCCAGTCAAAATTAAAACTGCAGATTAGAACTTAATTTGACATGTATTTCTTCATGATCAGAGTCAAAATTCAAACTGTATATTTGAAATACATTTTGACATGTATTTCTTCTCATGATGCCTGTCAAAATTCAATCTGCAGAGTTGAACTACCATATATTTTAACAAGTATTCCTTCATGATCCCAGTCAAATTTCAAACTGCAGATTTGAACAATTATATTTTGACTTTTATTTCTTCTAATGATGCCAGTCAATATGCAAAGAAGATTTAAATTATATTTTAGCGACAAATATAATATTAATATTGTTTGCATGAACAATGATGTACACCAATTCATCGATATATCGGTGTTTAATTTTTAAACTTTTTTTAATAATATTACATTATTGCTCTTGTATTTCTGATCTAGCATTGTTCTCTTAAATGTGTACATAATACAAAATATATTGAATTTTGCACATAATTCAGATTATAAAAGTCATTTAAATAAAACTACACCACAATGAATACGTTTTATAGATGAAGTTTTTTTTTATAACTTTATATTAATTTAAATATTCATCGCCTATTTTTTCGAATGAAGATACCTCAAACAATGGAAGTACGAACATAAATGATAACACGTACGAACAATAATGGTGATGGTACAAACAGGGAGGTACGATTTTTAATTCAATTAATAGACTCGCTGACATTTCCTCATTCTGTTTTTCTTTCTTTTTTTACATGGGCGCCTTCTGTGGGCGTCCTCGGTTCTTCTTTAATGTTCCGTGTGAGTATTTCGCTAACCTTTAATTGTATTACACGCTCTATATATTATTATATACCCACGCATACGTGTGAAACAAACAGTTAAAGAAATAAATTTCAACCATTAAATTCTCTTGAATATTTAATACTTTATTTACTTTATTATAGAAATTTATTGGTAGAAGTTCCTTGTTAATAATAAATAGTTGATACTGATTTCAGATAAACTTAAGGTGTTAACACTGTGGAATTCCATAAAGACGTTTTTTTTATCAAAACACTCAGAAGTGAAAAAACACTGTTTTAATTCATAAACAAATCGAGTTAATACTAATGTAAAGGTCAGTTTCCTTGAAGTTTTATTATGGTTTATGGGAATAACATATTTCGCCTTTCTATGGCGTTATAAACGCTATATTCTACAAGTCTGTTCAGCTACTCGCCTATGCAGATGACATAGATATTGTGGGACGGTCACTTGAAGCTACCCGTGAAGCGTTTGTAGCATTGGAGGAAAAAGCAAAAATAATGGGACTTGTCATAAATGAAGATAAAACAAAATTGATGATTGCTTCTAATACCACATATCCATACCCCCAGGTTTTCTCAGCTGCAAATTACAACTTTGAAATAATTAATTCATTTACATACTTAGGCTCAACAGTTATCAGTGATAATAACACCCGAGAAGAAATTGACAGAAGGATAATGGCAGCAAACCGATGTTACTACGCTCTCCAAAAACAGTTAAGATCCAAATTACTGCGAAGAACCACAAAAACACTATTGTACAAGACCCTGATCAAACCAGTCCTCACATATGCCTCTGAAACCTGGGTGATGACAAAACACACTGAAAGGTCCATCGCAGCATTTGAAAGAAGGGTTCTTAGGACAATATATGGCCCAGTGAGAGACCACAATGGTTGGCGTCGTCGATATAACCGAGAGCTATATGATATCTATAAAGAGCCCGATGTGATCAGATCCATCAAAGTAGGGCGCTTGAGATGGGCTGGTCACATAATCAGAATGGACGACGACAACCCTACAAAACGCCTCACGCTCTCAGTACCACAGGGACGTAGAAGACCAGGAAGGCCCAAAATGCGATGGATGGACAGTGTCAACACGGATGCATCGGTGTTGCAAGAGAGAAATTGGAGAATAAGGGCATCAAACAGACAAGAATGGAGGAAGCTCCTGGATTCAGCCAAGGCCCACCCAGGGCTGTCGAGCTTAGGATAATAATAATGGCGTTGTCAAATCTAGTGAAAATCAAGCGCGTTGTTGTTTATATATACACGAGTTAAAGGAGTAGCTAGTTAAAGAATTTTATGATTATTTATTTTCACAATGATTGGATAAATTGCGTTATATAAATCAGAAACGTTGTTAAGAATTCTGAGAAAATACATATTATTAAAATTATTACAAATTATTGAGTTAAAGAACCTAAATATTTCAAATTTATTAATGATACTAAGTATATCAAATTGCACTTCTGCGTTGCACAGACTCAATCGGTGCATTCTTCCCGTCATCATCTGTAATACGAAAAAACACAATGCATAATAAACATTTCAGAAAATCTAATTCGCCATCGGCTATACTCGTATAATATATTATTATTATTATTTTGCTGAATCACTTTTAGCGCCATCAAAATTCTATTCCTGTAGTCAAGCTAACCTTTCTTGGGAGGTTCACTCCCAGCTATCCCTCAATCTCTTTGGCGGTTTTTCGGGGGGAAGGTAGCCAACAGGAATCTGATATGCCACAACGTGTGGGATTCTGGAGGGATCCATCCTCTGCGCGTGCTCATTCTAGTATCTTCTGCGTTGTCTGCCCCATCTTACGATATCTTCCACCTTGCAGATTTCGCAGATAGCAGTGTACAATTCTAATCTAATAAAATTTCATGATCCTTTTTTGTTGGCACAAAATATAACTTTTATTCAATACATGTAATTATAGATATACTTAAAAGGTAATAGCATATTGCTTGGAGTATTATTTTACAAATTTCCTTTCCTTGTTTCAAAACCGGATAACCGCTATAGAGCACCAACTGAACTAGTTTCAGAGCCCGGCTTCCTGTACAGAAATGATTACAAGGATGTAAGATCATTGGACCCGGCATGACTTGTAGTCGCGAGCAATTAACATACGAGACATTCACCTCTGGCGCTGTCTCCGTGTCCTCGAGAGGACCTTCTCCCCGAGACACCATTCCAGTCTCACCTTTCTACGGTTTAAGATAAATGTCATTTATGCCATTAAATCACGTTCACATATTTGTAATTCTAGATTCAAACATCATACACGGTGTTCTGGAATACGTTAATCATCGTGATATATGAGATACTTGTAAACATGATGTGTGTGCACTATTTTGAAATTTAGTTTTTTTTTTAATAACTAACCATCATGCTGTCTGTCAGAAAGAATGGACTGGTACACTGTACTTTCTTGGCATACTTCTCTCGTCAATTTTCCAACACCTCGCATGACTGACATTTAATATATTAAATATTTGATTGTGCCACGTTTCTATATATTGATTCTCATGACATATAATATGTAGCTAATCTATCGTCAATCTAAGACTGAATACAGTATGACGAACACACTGTCATAACCGGGAATCGAATACGAGACCTTCAGACAGTCGTAATGGTGTATATTACCATATTTAAAAATTAATAATAATAAAAACATATTTTTTCTAAACGATGATGAGAAAGATGTCATTACCATAAAATATAACTAACTAACTAACTAACTAACCATCACGCCATCTCCCCGGCAGAAATAATGATCATCGACAATCGACACTCTATCATATACAGATTTACCACACATTATAATACTAAAACTTCTAGAAAACTGATGCTTTCATTTGTAGTAGCAGTCATTTAAATTTTTTATGTGTTAACATACTCTTAAGTTCATTTTATGGGCATGTTTCTATGGTATTATATTTTTATCATCAGTAGAATTATTTAAAAGTTTACATCGCTCTCCCGATGATGAGGATATCTTAAAAGCATGTCGATGAAATTAAAACCCTAAAGTTGAAAAAAAAATCATAACTAACGAAATCCACATTGTTGGAATGTTAATTTCATAACAACAACAACAAACCATCACGCCGTTTTCCCGAAAATGAACCGCCACACTACTCTATCCTGACATACATCTCAAGGTTCCTCCACATTCATACAGCGAGTCATACACACACGTCGATTCTTCCGGCTTCTAACATGACCAACCTTTAAATTTGATTAATTTGGTCAAGCCATGTTTTCCTTGATCTACCTCGACTCCGTACTCCATTTACATCGATAACGTATACTTTTTTAACCATTCTTTCTTCACCCATGCGCTCCATATGTCCGAACCAACGCAGGGATCCTTTCATAATTTTGTTCATAATACCTTCTTTCGCTCTACATTCCTTTCTTATATCAACATTTGAGATTCTGTCTTACATCGTTCTACCACACATATGTCTTAGGGACCTTATCTCTACCGCATTTATTCTGCTCTCATCTTTATTCTGCCAGTTCCATACTTCGCTTCCATAAAAAGGGTTAGCACCAGAACTCCATTGTGAATGGCCATTTTCGCTTTCATTGATAATTTTTTGTTTCCAATAACTATTTTTAAAGCTCCATTCACTTTATTACCCGCATCAACCTTTCTTTCAACATCACTGTCCATTCGGCCATTCACTGTGAACATGCTACCTAAATACACAAATTCCCTCACCTGTTCCAAGTTCTCTTCGTTCACCCTTATATAACAAACTGTTCTTCCCTTACAAAAACTAGCACCTTTGACTTTCCGACATTCATCATTAAATCGTTTGACTTCATACCTCATACATTCTCGACACCAAGACTTGTAATTCGTCCGCACTATCCGCAACGAGAACGGCATCAAATTAATTAATTGAAAAATAAATTTTAAAATATTATAATTTTTCTATTCAATTGTTATCACATTATTTTGATGTCAATGTTTTTAATTATTTTTTAACCAAATGAAATAGCTTATAATAGTACGAGTACGTAAAATTATTAAAAAATATTAGCTTTCATAAAACAAGCGAAAAAAAACATGTCATCGACCTAAATAATCTGTTCAAAATTTCCGTCACTTATTTGACACGCATAAATAGGTATATAAGCAATTAAGTTACATAAGAAAGTAAATAAACGTTTTCTTTTTTACTTATAACACAGATTTCTTAACATTTCGATTCAATGAAAATTAATTTCTAACATAGGACAATTTTTCTTGTCTGGTTTTTTTGTATACGTATAAATAAATAACATTGTCATTTGAATAAAAATCTACTTAACAAGAGCGCTTTGACATTTTTTATGTAGATTTATTTTGACATAATATTATAATGAAGCATGGAAGTGGCAAAAGAAGGATGAAAGTAAAATAAATTCAGTAGAAATGTGATCTCCCAGACGTGCACTGCGGAAAATCTGTGTATGATAGAGTGTCGAATGAAATTATAATGCGTGAATGCAGTGCGAATGAAAGTGTTTTAATCAAAATAATGAAAGGATCATTATGATGGTTTGGACACATGGAAAGAATGAATGAAGACAGAATGGTAGAATAAATGCAGTAGAAATGAGATCTGTGATAGAGTGTCGAATGAGAGTATTATCGGTGAATTCAGTGCGAATGATAGTGTTATAAAGAAAACAATAAAATGATCAATAGATGATTTGAATACATGAATAAAATGTATAAAGAAAGAATGGTAAAAAAGGTAATTGTTAACGATGTAAACGGAACTAGAAATAAAGAAAGCCTTAGGAAAACGCAGCACTATCAAAGAAATAAACTACGAGTGACCTAAAGAGCCATGTTAGGAATAAGCCTAAAAGACAGAGTCAGAAACGATACGGTGAGAGAAAAAACAAAGGTCACTGACATCATCCGCCGGGTGGCGACTCTAAAATGGCATTGGGCAGGTCACGTAGCCAGAAGCTCAGATGAAAAGTGGACAAGAAGACTGCTGACTTGGAGACCGTGGACGGCAAAGAGAAGTGCAGGGCGACCGTAACTACGGTGGAAGGATGATCTGAACAGACACGTCGGAATAACCTGGATGCATTCTGCACAGGACAGAGTGACATGGAAGCGAATGGAGGAGGCCTTTGTCCAGGAATGGACGGGAAAAGGCTGAGGAAGAAGAAGAAGAAGATCAAAGAAATAAAAATCGACGTACGTCATAACACGATGTATGAATGTTGAGGAATCAAGAGAAGTATGTCAGGAAAGAAAAGTGTGGCAGTCCATTATTTTTGCCTATCCCTTCGGGGAGACTGTGTGATGGTTAGTTAGTTAGTTTATATACATGTAACATTTCTAATAGCTCGGTATGCATAATATTTTCTAGTATATAATAGTTTACGGAGTATACTTACTGTATTGTTGATGTAATTTAGTGTACTGCTTAGCATTTAAAAATATGGCGAATTTCGCAAGAGATATTAGCAAACGTGGTGAGCGAGGAAATGCTGAATTTAACGTTGCATGTGATTGTACGATAATTTAGTTACATGACATTATGAAATGCATTATTACTTATTTATACAGTTTTACAGAGAAATTGAGCTCGCTCCGTAAAATACAGTGTTTTAAACAGTCTAAATATAAGTTTTATTATTATATTATTATAACATTGTACCGAGCACTTGAGATGTTGCGTTATATAACACCAACGAAGCATGCCAATATTTTGAAGATATAAACTTTTGTAGTCTGGAAACTTGTTAAGAATTGAAAAAATCGTACACTTGTCGTACGTTTTTGTAAATTTACAATAATCAATA
This sequence comes from Lepidostoma basale, assembly GCA_022606425.2. Lineage (NCBI taxonomy): Eukaryota > Metazoa > Arthropoda > Insecta > Trichoptera > Lepidostomatidae > Lepidostoma > Lepidostoma basale. Next base: position 572,290 of record JAHDVF020000860.1, on the reverse strand, counting down.
CGAATGAAATCTCAATTTTTTTTTTTTTTTTTACGTATACAACAGGTCGCTTGAACCCAATTACAGTATACAATTTTTTTTTTTTTTTTAAGCTGATATATTGATTCTCGTAACATGTGACAGGTAGCCAATCTATCGCCATTTTATTGTCACGAGAATACTACGCCAGACCAAAGACAGTGTGACAATCATACTGCCATCGCCGGGAATCGAACCCAGAACCTTCGGAATGGAAATCAGAGCTCTTACCACTCTGCCACGAAGGTCGTCAAAATGTCATGAAACATGTCATTCGCATAAAATATAATAAAACTTCTAAAATAAAAACGTTTTTATTCGTATTAATTATTTAATATGGAGTTTTACATCATAATCAAGAAACAATATTTGTATGATTTAATAAGGAAAATTTTTATGAATTAAAAACTATTTTTCTGAACTATTTTTATACATATCATAATTTGTCTATTTATTTCTGTGGAGTTGTTGCGATAGCTATTTCGTCAACCCATGGGAATATTTTATAACTTCATTATCGGGAGAATGGCATAAACGTTCTTCTTTATTCACCATGTTACGGAGGAGAAAATAAAAAAAAACTATACCTACAAAGAAACACTAATAAAAAACGCATTGAAAGATTGATGCAATAAAAAAGAACTAAAAAACATACCTGGACTAATTGCTTTAAGTACTAATAAATATTTTCTTATCAGTAACATCTTGTGATTTTTAACATTTAAATGGATAATAATTAACGTTATTTTACAATTTCCAAAGTGACATAAACATAATTCCATTTTATCAAAAATTAAGAAAATAATGTATTAGTGGGGGTATTATTTCCATAAAACCAATATCTGCCATCTACCGGGAAACACATAGTTAGTCTCGTATATGTGAGTCAGCATATCCTTGATAACTTCACGGAGAACTGTATTCGTATTTAGAATTACTTTGCAATTTCGAAAGGTCAATGAAAATATTCTAGAACAATTGGATCAATAATTATTGGTGCAACCTTCACAAAATATTTGAGCTTTTACATTTATACGCCTCCAGATTATTATTATTATTTGAAATCAATACTGTCAAAAATTGTAAAGAATTTTATAAATGTCGAGTGCTCTCGGAGTATCGTGACCGGATGCGGACCATTCAATCAGGGGTCACAAAATGGAACATGTTTTTTTCAATGTCCCGTATCGGCGTGTCATTAACTCCTTGCATGTGTAATAATATAAGAGAATGGCGTACTTATATTAAATGGCGGAACAAAGCGCGCGTTTTAACCCTGCACTGTTCAATATAAACTACATACTCGTACATATCTCTAAATAGTACGTAATATCATATATGATTTTTTACATATAAACGTTGATAGTCTAATTAACATAGGATTAATTTGAACAGCAAATTATATATGCGATTTAATTGAAGGTCCTAAGATCAATCACTGGAAAAACCCTCCGAGATCGTGTCCGCAACGTAGATATAAGAAAAACTTGCGAAATAGAGGATATCGTTCAGTGGAGTAGATCCAGAAGAAGATACTGGAAGGACCATGTAGCCCGAATGGATGGTGACAGACTTCCATATACAGCCGCTTATGAAATCCCCTCCGGACACCACCCACCTGAAAGACCGCTCAAGAGATGGAGGGACAGCTGGATCTCATCATCCGACGATAAAGTGCCTGCTTTTTGATCAACTTTTTTTGGTTAAAATAAAACTTTAATAGATACAAATACTTGTATGAATTTAGTATCTACCTGTTTGCTAACTAACTAACCATCACGCCGTCTCCCCGAAGGGCTAAGGAGAAAGAATGGACTTCCACACTTTTCTTTCCTGACATATTCCTCTCGCTTCCTCAACAAAATATATCTAACCAGATTAAAGGCCCTAATACCTGTAAACTACTTATTTATAAAATAGTCTGTATTTCAGGAATGTTAGGAACGAAAGGTCCGGACACCGCCCACCTGGAAGACCGCCTAAGAGATGGAGGGACAGCTGGATCTCATCATCCGACGAGACATGATTTCTGTGTCACAGATCGTCCGATCTATTAAAAGAAGAAGAAGAAGAAGAAGATTTAATAGTTGAAACTGGACGGGTTCTTATTTTTAAACAAATACCTTGTAAAATATTGCATAAGTAAAATGTGTGTTTTTTTTTTTTTTTAAATATTTGAAATTACATAGTAAGTTCATTTTAAATAATGAAAATAAAAATATTGTAAAAAATCTTTTTAAAATGTGTATTTAGAAGAAATTCACTAATGTTTGTGCCTCGCTGCCATTTTATTTTCTGTATTTTATTGTACCGTGCTTTATTGAAATAAATTAAACAATAATATTTAATAATTTTAATTCATAGCACTCACTTTGTATTTCTATTTCTATCTATGTGCCGTATCAATTCCCCACTCACATTGGCAGTAGGCACCTCTGTTCTGATATACTTAGTACCCCTAATCCATTTAAATAAAACTTCTAGAAAACAGATGCTTTCAATTGTAGTAGCAGTCATTTCCATTTTTCGTTCAAGGGTCGGTCAGGACTTAAGGCCGTAGTTTGATTCCTCTTCATAGTGATGACCTAGGGAATGATATCAAAAGTGGCTTCCCCTTGTCTTCTCTAAAAAAAATATGTGAGTATTTCTATCCCTTAGTCGGGAAATTCAGTTTAATGGCGCTGGAAATTCGCCATTCCTCCATCCCTACTTAATATTGTTATTTTTAAGCCGTTAACACTGTGGAATTCCATAATGACGAAATATTAATGACTTAATACAACAAACTAGAAAATGGCAGCGAGGCCATATCCCTAAGTGGAATTTAATCCCTATGGTGCTTGAATAAGCTCTCTATATTTATAGTCAAAAAATTGGTTCAAACTGTGATTGACTTCATTTGTAGCTCATATATAAATGTATCTTATAAACGTTGTAACTTTATTTCATTACTTATAAATTAAACTTTTTTTAAACTATTTTTATTATTTTAGACACGTTTTAAATATTTTACACCTTCATCATCGAGAAAACGATATAAGCCTATATCATTCTTCAGATACATCGGTTATTTCGCTTTATCCCGTTCCCTCGATGACAAAGGTCTAAAACTTTCGGAAAATGTCGAAAGAAATAAGCTAATAAGTGGAAAAAGGTGTTTTATTATTATTTTTCACTTTCGCATGGTAATGGCGGGTTAATAATATAATTATTATATGATTATTTGTAAATCCTTGGTCTGAAATATGCTGGCCACACCCCGGGGAGTAACTATCCAATAGAACTGGCGAGATATGTATTAATTCAATTCAAATTCTTTAATCAGCAGATATAACCGATTAAATAATATAAGGCTTATTATAAATGCATTTATGTATTGAACATGAACGAGAGATAATATCCATTCGGTAATATAGTTTACATCGTTGTCTGTTGAGAAACTAACTTTATAACTAACAATTTACTGTGTAATCAGGACATGCCTCTCGAGAGTCCTTTACATTCATACATCGTAACACGCTTGTAGATTTTTCCGAATTCTAATGTGGCCGCCTTTTAGTATTTGATTAATGCATGCTGGGGACCAATAGTTTACAGATAAGAAGGGATGGGTGCACACTTACCCATTTCTTCAGACTTATCAGGGGATTCTTTGAGAACTCCGTCATCTTGGAGGCTATCCATCTTTATGTTCCGGATGGCTATCTTCGACAGCGTCAGCACAGACTGTTTTATCTCCCAGCATGCAGAACCAACCTGCCTCTGGTGATGCCGGTGGGGAGAGCAATCAAACTGCTGAACATGATCGCTTCGGAGATCGATGTCTTTCATATTCGTGAAAATACATTCAGAAGACAAACACTCTTGACTTTGGAGAGTATTTTGTATTCCTAATGTCGAACCATCTCTCATGCGTTCCTGGTATTATATATTCCTTATGTTTTACCTGTTCTCAATAGATGCCTTAAACTATAAAAAATGTTTGTAGTGTCTTTTGAGAAAATAAACTGATTTGATTGATTGATTGATTGAATTTGATGATGCCTTATTTTCCTCGGTCGTCCTTGACTTTACTTTTCATTCACACTGCTTGTATACAACATTTTAACCATTCTAACCTATGTCCGTTCCGTATGTCCAAATCATCTTTATAATCCTTTTTAAATTTTAATTTTAATGTAATCGTCCGCCTTACATTTTTACTTTATTTCATCGTTTGGTATTCATGTATCGCTTTACCGCATATTCTTCTCAGAGATCTCTTTTTCTATGAAATTTATCTTATTTTTATCCTTCTTCTACCAGCTCCAAGCTTCACTTGCATACATGGCACTAGAACGCAATTTTTTAGATTATTTTACTTATACTGTTAAATTTTCAATCACTGTTATAATATCACAATTTCTTTTAATCACTTTGAGTGTCGCGACAGCTGTTTCGCCAACCGATGTTGGCATCATCAGGTGCTACAATAAAAAAAATAAAAAAGCTTTTAACTGTTTTTTCAGTTTTTTTTATTGCAACACCTGATGATGCCAACATCGGTTGCGAAACAGCTGTTGCGACACTTAAGGTGAATAAAACGATATTGTGATATTATAACAGTGTTTTAAATTTAAACAGTAATAATGTTGAAGTATCATAGTGTTTCGGCCAAAACAATGGATTATTTTAATTAATTTGGAATACATGTTTACCATCACTTTTACTTAGCCTCATAATGATAAGGGTTGATTTGAAAAAGTTGTCGTATTTATCTTGAAAGTTAGTTCATTTCATATATAATTTAAAATTATAAGCTTTTTTAAATATTTTACCAAAAATACATCAAAATTCAAGAGTAATTAGTCAAGTTTCTCGCAAGCGAATCGAAAAAATATTAATTTTAAATTACTCTTTATACTATGAAACAACTTTGGAAACAATTGTTTGCTGCAGCTTTTACACGACGTCCCACAAGCCTACAGAAAGCCCAAAGCAATATGTTTACAAGTGAGTAAATTATATCACGACTTCAACGTTTTCACCACAAATATGAAATAATATTACAGCATTATTGAATACATTATTGTTAAATATAGGTAGAGTACGGATAACAAAGAGTCAATATTTTTATCAACTACATAAGAAAGGAAACCAATTGGCATAACGGTCGCTAACATAAATTATTGTGGACTCCAAAAACAGTTAAAAGATCAAAACTAGTCAAAAAAAATCTTAGCTGTAGAACAATGTTTATTGTTTCTTAAATAATGATATAAAACTCCATATTAAATATTATTTTCAAATGAAAACGTCTGTTTTCTATTGTAGAATATTTAATATATTTTATGAATGACAAATTACGCCTTGGAAAAGCAATATCAAATGTTTGATAATCTCTTAGCAAGGCAAAATAATATCTAACCAGATTAAACCCCCCAATACCTGTAAACAACTTATTTACAAAAGGGTCATTCAGGAAAGTTTAAACAGTTGATACGAATAAAAATAACACTTTTCTTTATTTTATAAAACTAACTAACTAACCATCACGCCATCTCCCCTTAGAGGTAGGCAGGGAGAATGGACCGCCACACTGTTCTGTTCTGACGTACTTCTCTCGATTCCTCTACATTCATACATCTTGTCATGCACGCACAACGATTTCTCCGACTCCTCACGTGACCGATATTTAATATTTAATTGATTTGATCGTGCCACGTTTTCCTCGGCCTTCCTCTATTCCTAGCTCCGTTCACGTCGTTTACATACATATACCTTCTTCACCATTCTGTCTTCACAAATTCTTTTCATGTGTCCAAACCATCTTAACGACACTTTTTTATTTAGTTCATAACTCTTTCATTCGCATCGCATTCACTTATTTTACTTGCATTTGACACTCTATCATATACAGATTTATCACACATTCGTTTTAGAGATCTCATTTCTACTGCATTCATTCTACTTTCATCCTTTTCTTTCCAGTTCCATGCTTCACTTCCATACATAAGGGTTGGCACAAGAAGACCATTATGCACTGCCATTTCAGCTTTTTTGGATAGATTTTGTTTGCGATGATAACTTTAGGTGCTTCATTTACTTGCATTTGACACTCAATCATATACAAATTTACTACACATTCGTCTTCGATTTTATATATTTTATTTAATATGGAGTCTTAATATTTATTCAAGAAACAAGAAATATGTTTAAACTGAGTTTTTTAATCAAAATCTTGTTAAATTCTCTTCTCATATTCTCTATTAACAGTTAGCAAGCTTTTACACTTCTTCTTCTTCTTTCGGTGCCGTGTCAGGTCCCCCCAACGTTGGCGATCACTACAGCAAAGGTATCTCTATCCTGCGCTATTTAGAACAGGTTCTGAACTCTTATTATTCCTGTCCATTCTTGCCATGATTCCTGGGAAAAGGTGACCAGAGTAGTTTCCCGTTGCCTTCTCTGGTGGATTTTTCTGTCGGGGTTACCTTCCCTTAGCTGGTTGGATCTGGTTTGGAGGCGCCAGAAACTCGCCTTTATGAGTGTTATCACACGGTTATGAGTGTGATCCCATTGCCCGGGGTTCGCGACAGGGACGCTAACGAGTTGGACTAGTCAGTAGTGTTGCCGGTGGAATGCAACTGGGCGTTTCGCAGCATTTTATAGAATCACACCCTTCAGCAAGCTGTGACTCGCCGCGACCCTACTGACAATTCGAACCGCACACTGTAATTTATTGAAATTATTTTATTTGATTCTAATTGATAATGGAATCCGGCATTACCTGACAGTTTTCACGGTCAAAACTTATCATAAATTATCACACTTATTTTCATCAAATATTTTTTTTTTTTTTTTAAAAAAAGACTAAAATCAAGGATTTACATCAATGATATTAGAATTTATTTTACAATCTTCAATGTGAGCAGAAAATAGCTCATTATTATGAAGAAGGAATCTGGTCGTGTCCCCTTTTTATTGTCACTTTTATTTATTTTATTTATTTTATTATCACACTTATTGCGGCATCTGGTAATAGATTCATTTTGCATAAGTGCAAATCAAGTGATTGCTGTACATTTCTCTACATGTCCACAGCATATAAAAATCCCACCTTGAATTATATGATACACAGTTATAACAGCGAGTAAATGTAATTGAATGTGATAACTTTTTTTAAGTGAATTGCCTTGAGGGACCTTGAACAAGCGGCGAGCAGAGCACAAAAAGCATGCATGTCTAATGGCTTCCACTTGCAAGAATGTGGCTACAATCATTTCCGATACAAAACATTGCACAACGCTCGTTAGATTACGCTTTAGAAATATGCGCTGTTGGTTTTGTAAGTGAACCCATTTCATACTAACTAAATTACAATTATCCAACACACTGGCAAACCATGCACGCAACGCCTCGGACTAATCAATATTAAAACTTCAAAATAAACAGCGTTGAATTAATAATAAAAAAACTTTGTTAATTTGTTTGTTGTGAAGGTGTTTTTTAATCTTATTTATACAAGAATTGATTAATATACGGATACCTGCATGATGTCGTGTGGTCGTTCGTAAGTACCTACCTGCTTTTCGATCAACTTTTTGGTTAAAATAAAACTTTGATAGATACAAATACTTGTATGAATTTAGTATCTACCTGTTGGCTAACTAACTAACCATCACGCCGTCTCTACGAAGGGGTAGGCAGAAAGAATGGACTTCCACACTTTTCAATCTTGACATATTCCTCTCGATTCCTCAACATCGTGTCATGCACGCACGTCGATTTCTCTGACTGACTGTTAACATATACTTTTTTACCATTCTTTCTTCATTATGTGTAAAAAACATCTTTTGATCCTTTCATTATTTTGTTCATATCCACGACTAAGAACCATACACCCTCATTCGCCCCGCATTCACTTCTTATATTTTCATTTGACACTTATCATACACAGAGTATCAACACATTCGTCTTAGAGATCTCATTTCTACTGCATTTATTCTACTTTAATTCTTCTTTTGCCAGTTCCATGCTTCGCTTCCAAACATAAGGGTTGGTATAAGAGCACCATTGTGCACTGCCATTTTAGCTTTATGTTAGCTTAATATAATTAATGTGTTTTTTTCAGCTGGCAATATTTAAGCATGTAAATAAGTAGCCTGAACTATCTTCAAAATATATTATTGTGAACATTTCCTTTTTCAGAACTAATGAAGTGAATAAGATAAATACTTTTTTAATATTAGTTTCATTTAAACCATGTACTCATATGTAATTATTATATGACTTCTTCGTGACAAGATTGAATGTATTGCATAAATTACACCCCAAATTATATTTTCTATACAACCTGAGATGATCGTTGTTGATCTTGAAGTTCATCAGTGTATGCACAGCTAAGATAAACATAACTCTTCCTTTGATGAAAACGATAACATAAAATATACATTTGTCTATTGGTCTAAACCACGGGTTCCCAAACTTTGCTGGGCTGCCGCCCACTTTATATTTTTTTTGTATGCCCCCCATTATAACAGTTTCCCCCAATAAATATGAAACAATACTTACTTACTTCCTATGGCCATACAAGTCTTGAAGAGTTTTAGCCTCCTTGATGATTTTCCGCCAAGTTCCTCGATCCTGCGCCTTTTGCTCCTAACAGTTAGATTCGCCCAACCTAGCCAGATCAGCCAGAACATTGTCCATTAGGCGCTGTCTAAGCCTTCCTAGAGGTCTTACTCCAGTCGGTCTAGACGCGTACAGATTGCTCTGGTTTCAACGGCTCGGCATACATGCCCAATCCATGCTATGCGACCGACTCTCTTCTTCTGGGTCTGGGCTTCTGGGTCATCGTCCGGATCTCTTGGTTGGTCCTATGCCTCTAAGTTCCCGATGCAACACCGGGTCTGGGTCCCAGAATCATTCTAAGTATTTTATTCTCAAATCAGTAGATCCTTTGTGGTTTTTTAGAATCATTGTCCACGACTAAGAACCATACGAGTATGTCACCACTGGCTTGATTATGGTGTTATAAATACGCAGCTTGGTGTTTCTGGATAGAAGCTTAAATATATGAAACAACGCTACTATATATTATTGCCTATTACTTTTTTTTAAGAAATGGTCAATACTTCTGTTAAACTTTCGAATTATTACATAGTCAATACAGAAAATACCTGAAACAGTTTATTATGGGCATAATATGAATTATAATTCAAAAATATAATATTTAATGATTATCTAAAATGAAAATCAATTTGTAAAGTTAAGTTTTTAATTTCTCGTATAAGGAGTACCGACCCCTGAACCACCCGAGCGCACCGCAACTGTGTCTAAACCCTCTTTCGCCCCCTTGTAGACATCAGCGTTCACTGGGAAGCGATACCGCACGCTTTGGGAATCTATCGTCTAGACCTAACAATCATCACTCAATCTAATTTTATTTGTTCCGACACCTCTAAATTCACCGCCAGTGATTAGTTTATTGCTTATAATAAGGCATTTCTAAATTCGAATAAAAAACAATTGAAATTTGCGGAGTATTCGCGGCTGAAGTAGCCGTCTTGGTCGTGTGTTGCCAACTTCATGTAAACCAAAACCAAGAAATCTCTCACACGCGGACGTGGGAATGTTCGTTATTTATTACACCTAATTATTGTCGACTTTGTCTTCTTACTGCGCTCTTCCTAGTAAGAGAGGTAACCCGATAATGTCTGCGCTTTTAAATTTTATTATTGCTATAAAAAAGTAGGTAAAAATGATTTGTTTCTTCTTCTGTGGCTTCCACGCTTTCATTTACTTCATTGTTGTTTTAATCAATGATACAATAAAAAAAAACAGGTTTTCAAGATTTTAAATGATACTCGTTTTGAAAAGAAATTGTTTAAGTCCTATTCATTATATTTTTCAAAACTCCTATTATATTTTTAAACTTAATGAACCCTAAATTTAATATGTTCAATTTCAATTTCAATGTATTTATTTAAAGATCCTTCTTCTTCTTATTCTTCCTTTTTTTAGACCTATGTGGTTTGTTCTCCAGAGTGTTGCTCCTCCTGTGAGGTAGACTCCCAGCTGTCCTTCTATCTTTTAGGAGGTCTTCCACGAGGACAAGTCCCATGAGGTTGATTATGGAATGCAATATAGTTGTCAATCTTTATTTTTAACGTTTATGATAATCGTTTTCTGGAAGTTTTATTATATTTTATTGGGGTGACATGTTTCGCCTTAATAAAATATTTTCAAATGATATGTTCGAGATTTACACCCATTCTAATCGTGTTTTGGATTAATGTCACTTCCACTAAATGGCCAAATCAACAGCCATAAGAATTGTTTATATCAAGGAAGCCAACCAGATGGTCGACCTTCAAAAAGATGAAAGGATAGCTGGCAGTCCACCTCTCAAGAAGACGACCTTCGTGGCAGAGTGGTAAGAGCTCTGATTCCCATTCCGAAGGTTCTGGGTTCGATTCCCGGCGATGGCAGTGTGATTGTCACACTGTCTTTGGTCTGGCGTAGTATTCTCGTGACAATAAAATGGCGATAGATTGGCTACCTGTCACATGTCACGAGAATCAATTTATCAGCTTAAAACAAATTGTATACTGTAATTGGGTTCAAGCGACCTGTTGTATACGTAAAAAAAAAAAAAACTTAACGTAGAAAGAAACAGGCCAAAATGCCAAGTAGAAGAAGAAAGAAAAAACTCTTCAATATTAAATGGCACATGATTTACAGGCAAAAAAAACCTTGCGGAATAAAGGGTATCCCTCGGTGTAGTAGATCCAGAAGAAGATACTAGAGAAACCATGTAGGCAGAATAGTGACAGACTCGCAGACAGCCTCTTACAAAATTCCCACTGGGCACCGTCCATGTGGAAGACCATCTAAGAGCTGGAGGGACAGTTGGACCTCATCACCTCACGAGACATGATTTCTGTGTCACGGATCTATTAAAAGAAAGAGAAGATGTTGCTTTATAGGAAAATGTTTTAAAATAAATTCTTTTAAATATTGTATATTGGATGGTCGAAGCGGAGGATAGGAGGAGTGGGAGGCGAAGAATACTGGGAGAAGATTGTATATTGTTTTAAGGTCGCCTCTATAAAACATGAATTTGAAGATCAAGTTGGTTTGGCGACGTCACACGTCGAGAAGCTGACCACGTCATAAAATCTGCCTTTCGAATCCCAACGATCCAGAGGGGTAGAGAACGGTCTTTGGCAACATGAGGATCATCTATCGAGGCCACTTTTAAGAAGTTTGGACTCAACAGAGAGCAAACCCAAAACAGAGCGTTCTGAAAAAAATCTTGTTAGGAGGGCCGACCCATCTGAAAGTGGGAAAAGGCAAAGACCAAGAAGAAAAAAGAAAAGTCAATTTGCTGTTGTAACGCTCCAACAATGTTTTCAAATTTCACTCCCTTTAAATTGTAACTATAGAACAATACGTGCAAATATAAATCTATTGTACAGCATTCTACATAAGACTGCGTACACACCCGAACTATCGCCGTTTGAAGGTTGAAAGCGGTACACCCGATTCTCCTCACAATTCGCCTTACGTATTGTACATCCATTAATATTATTTCGTCGCGTCGGGTGTTGCACACTCGCGACCTACATATAATTAAGTGAATCTTGAAACTGAACAAAGGAAAGGTATCTTCTGTTCAAATTCTAATTTCACATATCACATTTCGCTTTTGCTCAAGTCTCCAGTCACCTCAGTAACCAGACGTGAGATTGTCTTGCGAAATATACCTAATCTTCCTTATGTATAAAACGAAATGGTTAATCCAAAAATAAGCCATGGTTATACAAAGCTTTTTAATGAAGTATAAATATATTATTAATAAAACAAGAAATATTTCATCGTATGATTGATATCATAAAAAATTGGACTGACCTTTAACAAGGCGCACAAGAAAAATGTAATAATTTCAATTTCAATCAAGTTAATACACTTATGGTAAAAATATTGCATTGCTTCATTAGTTAACGTCAATATCTCGCATCCATAAGTCTTCACAGGTAACCCACCCTGGTCCAGCACTTTTGTTTCAACCAATTCTTTACAGCTTCGAAGAGTTAGGCCTCTCATTACCCATTTCTTTAAATTAATCAGGGGATGTCTTTTGAGTTAATAAACTGATTTGATTTGTTTTTAAATTTTGTGGCATGTCCAACTTGACTGGTACTTTCTTACAATAAACTTATCTCTGGCAAAGTCGCTAAACTTTTTTAATTTGTGTTCTATAATTTTGAGTCTTCGTTTATATTATAAAACGTCTATTTTTGTGTCTTTTGTATTTAAAAATATATATTATAATATCGTTATAATTAAAGTATACGATAGATAAAATAATTCGCAATATCCTTCATTGATACGATCATTCTAAATGTACTTATGGTATATTCACATACATACTAGCCAATGCCATTTTGAGAGCACATACATAACTACAAGTATATAGACATGTACATAGAGGAATAATAAATAATGGTAGTTGCCGGAAAGAAAACATCCTACGTACGAAAAGGCACGTTTCCGTTAAAGGTAGCCAGTACATTCCTATGGCCTAAGTTCGAGATGTAATCTCTGCATTGATGGATCCAAGATGATTGTCGGTTACCCACTTCAGAATAATGTGCCGGCCCAGCTGCCTTCTTCCATCCTCAGTCAAGTGCTGGCTAGGCTCAAGGCCCATTGAGAAATTGCGCGATTGTGTTTTTATTACATACTTACACTAATGGTCTGTATCACTACTGCATGCATTGTTACATTGCTCGGGGGAAAAATAATCAAATGCAAAATAAGCGAAATTGAAAATACATCAATGTTTGACCTTATCCAAAACACCCTAAACATGGAACCTGGTTCTAAAATATCAACCCATAGAACAGGTCAGGACCTTCAAGTATCTAGGCATAGACCTGGTGGGGGGAGCTGATGGAAGGGCTGCGGGAAGAAATACAAGCCCAAGCACACAAGGCAGCTGCAATCTCTGGGGCTCTTAAACCTACAATATGGAAAAACAAAGACATGGCCATTATGAGTAAAATGAGAATCTATAATATAAAGTATGCGTAAGACCAATAATAACATACGGCGTCGAAGCAAGGGCAGATACAGTAAGGACCAAACAAGTTTTGAGAACTTCCGAAATGAAGAGACTGAGGACGATAGCAGGAAAGACACTAAGAAATTGCGTGAGGAACACCAGAATAAGATAGACATGTGAGGTTAAGGAAATTATAAGATGGAGCAGACAGCGAAAAAGAGACTGGTACCGTCATATTCAAAGAATGGACACCACCAGACTCCCCTATATTGCATTGCATAATTAGCCTCATGGGATTTATCCTCATGGAAGACCTCCTAAAAAATGGAAGGACAGCTGGGAATTTACCTCATAGGAGGAGCAACACTCTGGAGAACAGACTACATAGGTCTACAATAAGGAAGAAGAAGAAAATACATCATTTAAAAAAAACTTACTAACTAACCATCACGCCGTATTTCAGAAGGGATAGGCGGAATGGAGAATGGGCCCCAGACTGTTCTTTCCTGACATACTTCTCTCGTTTCCTCAATATTCATACAACGTGTCATGCACGCTCGTCGATTTTTCCGACTCCGCACGTGACTGACATGTAATATTAGATCGTGCCACGATTCCCTTGGTCTTTTCCTCTATTTTTTGTTTCTTTTACGTCGTTTACTTTCTTATAAACTTTTATAAAGAAAATGCTGTGAACAAAGTAATGAAAAGGTGATTAAGATGGTTTGGACACATGGAAAGAATGAATTAATTAATTATTATTTAAAATATATAAATTATTTTTAAAGCACTATTTTTGAAAAACGTTTGGATTAATTTATTATTAAACTATTAAGATTCAATGAAACCATAATGCTGCGGATACAAATTGCCATTAAAAATTTTAAATCCAGTTTTTACTTTTTTTTCATCGTTGTTTGCATATCACATTAGTGATAGCGTTTTTTATGAAAAGGCGTTTCCAATCAAATAAAAAAAAAAGTATACATTGCATTCAATTATAACCGAGGATTTTGTCTAGGACATCTGTTAAACCCGTCTTATATTGATGACCTTCTAAGCAATAAAATTGGTAAAATTTCATTAAAAAACATTCGAAACAAATAACAGTGAAATAAAACCAAATACCCATTTAATTCTAAATTCAAATTTTCTGCAGATTTGTAAATAATGCTTTCAAATTAATCCGGTCGTAGACTTAGCGGTTCTTGTACCGATCCGATAAATTATGATTCATCTCGTTAGGTAGGTATCATGTGTGTATAGGGTGGGTATATACCTATACTTTTTATGGTATATACCTTTACCAATACCTTTATCTGGTAAAAGTATTCCTCCGAGACGAAGACCTGGCCAATCGCATTTTCATCATAGGTCATCTGTTCTATCAACTCTTCTCTCATTCGTTCCATATGTCCACATATGGCACGAATAAACGAGAGAAGAATGGTCGAAATGTTGTTGACAAGTAGTGTGAGTGGAAAGAGAAGCCGTGGAAGACCAAGGAAAGCATGGCATGACCAAATTAATCAAATACTGAAAGGCGGCCACATTCAAAGTCGGAAAAATCGACGAGCGTGCATGCTACGATGTATGAACGTGGAGGAAGCTAGAGAGGTATGTCCATCGTTTCTGATATCCCTCCGGGGAAACGGCGTGGTGGTCAGTTAGTCAGTTAGTTAGTGAGTTAATATAATAGTAACCTTCTTCTTCTTCTTCCTGGCGCTATCCCAACTCATCGTCTGTATTGACTGTTGGGGTCGCTTCTTCTCGATTTCAGGCTGTATCTCGCACAGTTCTGAGTATTGCCCTCACTCAAGCCATTTCTCCGCAAGACGCTATTCCACGGAATCATGTGTTCCTAGGTCTTAATCTGGATGATTGACGAGGGAGATTCACAGACAAAGCTCCATTTACTGTGTGGTCTGGTGGTCTCCGTTTTATATGCCCGTACCATACCATTAATACAATAGTAACCAAATAGTAATATAAATGATAATTAAGTATTATAAAAATATGTTCCAAAAAATACGACGACCTTCGTGGCCGAGTGGTAAGTGCTTTGACTGCCACCCCGAAGGTTCCGGGTTCGATTCCCGGCGATGGCAGTGTGATTGTCACACCGTCTTTGGTCTGTTGCAGAATTCACGTGACAATAATATTTATTGCATGTCACGAGAATCAAAATAAAAGCTATACCATTTACATCGATTTGGCTTGCGCTGTAATGATGTAAAGAGTACAAAATAATAAAAGTACAAAATACTATTATATAATAATAATAAGACAGTACAAATATTTAGAGTTAACGAAAAGATTATACAAAAAATAATAATGTAAAGATATCACAATTGTTAGGTGGAAAAAAATATTTATATGTGTGAGTCATATCTTGTGTGTTGTATCTTGTCGGTTGTGTATATGTAAAGAATTTATTTAAATTTCCAGTACATTTAAGTATACTGACAATTAGACTATTATTTCTTACCCAACATTCAACAACGATAAGAAATTTACAACGGGAAAGCCGCGGAAAATTCAAGATTGTTTGATAAAAGCGGCGTATGTTTGTATAACACTGATTTGTGAAATTCGTTCAAGGTCCATTGGAAGTACAATCTATTTAAATAGCATCTTCGTAACCCAATTTGAGCGATCTAGATTACGAAACTGAGACTGGAAGGAAATTTGCAACAATAGGAGCCATTGTTAACGAGCATATTTATTATCGGACAACGGTTTGCTCTTTATTTTACTACCTATAACATTCTCCCGCCAAATAAGCATCTTCAAAACTATACATACGTTTGTCTACAAGTAAGCTCTCTAAGGAACTGCAGTTTCGTAAGCAACGAACACGATACAACCGAATTTTTATGATATTTCGTTCATTATTCAATTTGATCACGATTGGTTTCCCAAATCGTATGATGCAAATCGATCGAATTATATACAACTTTATAAATAAGTACAGAATACAAAACACGGACTGTGATATTTTTAGCAATGCGAATTTCTTTGATTGTAAATTTGCCTTTATAAATCAGGTCATTGCACGATGAATGATTTGTTGACAAATGACATTTTTTAATAGGAAATCTGTTAATTGAACATAATTCAATATCTCGAGATGTCAATAACTATCATCATGAAAACGCGTTTTATCTTACATTCGTCAGCTTGTCTCCGTCCACTGCTGGGCATAAGCCTCTCCACCCTCACGTCATCCCTCTCGGGCTCTCGCCAGTGTTGCCCTTCTCGCTGTCCTGCCGATATCATCGCTCCACCTAGTAGGCTGTCTCCCGACACTTCTTGGCCTCCTTTCAGTAACCTTATGGCTCCATCTTCCATCATTCCAACGGCATGCATGTCCAGCCCATTGCCACTTCATCCTTGCAATGTGTATCCCTATATCGGTAACCCTGGTGCGTCTTCTAATCTCCACGTTGGGTATACGAGTATAGTATATTATTTAAACTCTAAGCTGGAGTTTTATCTTGCTAAGAGATTATTAAAATGCTGTGTCACAGACCTCCTCGTCTTATCATAGTCGATGACGGTTATACTCTTCTCGGGATAATTAGAAAACATATCATATGGTCACTGAAAAATACTTTAGTAATTTTCTTGTCTCGTGTATTACTAAGTTATCTGTTAGGCTCTAGTTTTCGAATTGACTTAATTCTTCAATATCCGCCATAACTTTGTATTGCGGATTCATTGAACAATGTTTTTTTTTAACTTTATTAACTACATAAACTTTTTTTTTTAAATATAAAACAAACATCTTTTGGTCACAGAAGCCCTTCGACAGTATTTTGTAAATACAATGTAAATATTATAACAATATTTTCATGAATATGGTCAGTTTTGACAGATACTGAATGGATTTTTTTCGAACGTTTATGCATTTGTTATCAAAAATATTTTGTCCAGAAGAATTAAATCAATTATTGGCCTTGAAGGTAAAATTATTTGATTATTTATATCCTTTTCTTTCTTTTTAATTGATTTTTTAATTTATAAAATTTCAAGATTACTCAAAGTTATTTATCTATTAGGGCGATAGCAGGCAAGAAACTGAGAGATCGCATGAGGAACACCAGAATCAGAGAGATATGTGAGGTTGTGGATATTATAAGATGGAGCGTACAGCGAAAAAGAGACTGGTACGCACATGTTCAAAGAATGGACACCACCAGACTCACCTATATTGCATTGCATAATCAGCCACATGGGACTCGGAAGACCTCCTAAAAGATGGAAGGACAGCTGGGAATCTACCTCACAGGACGAGCAACACTCTGGAGAACGACCACATAGGTCCACAACAAGGAAGATGAATAAGAATAATATATATATATATATATATATATATATATATATATATATATATATATATATATATATATATATATATATATATATATATATATATATATATATATATATATATATATAGTTGTTGTTATATATATATATATATATATATATATATATATATATATATATATATATATATATATAACTAACTATCACGCCGTCTCTGAAGGGGTAGCAGAAAGAATGGACTGCCACACTTTTCTTTCCTGACATATTTCTCTCGCTTCCTCAACATTCATACATCGTGTCATGCACGCGCGTCGATTTCTCTGACTCCTCACATGGCCGACATTCAATATTTGATTTATTTGATCGTGCCAATGCCTTTTCCTTGGTCTTCCTCTATTTCTGGTGTACCATTTACATCATTAACATATAATTTTTTTTACCATTCTTTCTTCATTCATTCTTTCCATATGTCCAAAACCATCTTAATGATCCTTTCATTATTTTGTTCATAATACCATCATTTTCATCGCATTCACTTATATATTTTCATTCGACACTCTATCATACACAGAGTATCTACACATTCGTCTAAGAGATCTCATTTCTACTGCATATATTCTACTTTCATCCTTCTTTTGCCAGTTCCATGCTTCGCTTCCATACATAAGGTCGGTAGAAGAACACCATTGTGCACTGCCATTCTAGCTTTTTTGGATAGGTTTTTGTTTGCGATGACAACTTTAAGTGCACCATTCACTTTGTTGCCTGCCCCAACCCTTCTTTCAATATCCCTCCACTCTCCCATCTCTTGTAAACATACTACCTAAATACACAAACTCAACTAATTGCTCCAAGTTTTCACCATTCACGCTAATGTTGCAGACTGTCGTGGTTTCTTCCTTTTCAAAAATCATTACCTTGGACTTATTAACATTCATCATCATCATTTCGCATGCATACCTCATACATACAATTCCACCAAGGACTTGTAGTTTCATGCCGTTGTCAGCAAGTAGGACAGCGTCGTCCGCATACAAGAGACAGCTTACTGACACTCGCTCCATTTTTGGCACCATCAACCCTTTTCAGCTCTCTCCATACAATTGTCCATATACAGATTAAATAACCACGGGGACATTACGCAACCTTGTTTGACACCTTTATTGATATCAAACCGGGCTGCCAGATCTCATTACTCTGACACTAGCGGCGGTGCTTTCCGTGTATAGTGACTTAATGGCCAATGATCAGTTTTTTGTACTTATTCCATATTCAGACAATATTTCCCACAACTTTTCTCTAATAACGTAATCATATGCTTTTTTGTAAGTCGACGATGCACAGAAAAGTTTGCGATTTTTGGCCAGAAACTTCTCTGTCAATGTACGAAGTCCAAAAATTTGATACATACATCCTCTGCCATTCATAAAGGCACCTTGCGCATCCCAAACTTTGTCACTCGTCAATTTTCTTACTCTTTCTATTAAAATTCTGCCATAGACTTTACCAACGACACTCAAAAGACTAATAGCTCTGTGGTTTCCACATTCCATACGCGATCCTTTTCCTTTGTACAGGGGCATAATTACTGCTCTCCTCAGTCTAGCGGCGTATATCCCTCCTCCAAGCACTGGTTAAATAACTTACATAACCATGCAGAAACCACTTCGCCACCGCTTTTAATAAAATCTATGGCAATACAATCAAATCCAACAGCTTTTCCACTTTTCATTGCATTCACAGATCTTTTCATCTCATTCGTACTTATTTTTTCAATATTATCATTCATAGGTCCCGCACTCGCACTAGCTGTTATACTTTCGATCACGCTTGTATCACCACCATACATCTCCTTAAAATATTCCATCTATCTTTCTTGTATGATCTTACTCTCCGTTAACATTCTTCCCTCGTTGTCTAAAATTGCTTTCAGACATCCACTATCAGGAGGATTTCGGGCTTTAACTTCTTTCCAAAACATTTTTAAATTTGCTTGGAAGTTGTTTGTCATTTTGAGCCCTTCTTCCTCCTTCAGCTTTTCTTTCCGCGCTTTCACTACCGACTTCACTCTCTTCATGCATACCTTATACAAATCTTTTGCTCTTTCATACTTAACTCTGTCATTCTTATTTATCGACAACATATTCAACCAAGCATCTTTCTTCTCTTTAACAGCACTCTTTACGTCATCATTCCACCATGCATCCCCTTTCCTTCTTCCTTGTACACACACACCACACGATTCTTTCGCTGATTCACACAAACTTTCCTTCAAGTATTTCCAGGTCTCGTCAATACTCAACTCACTTACATCCCGCTCACTCAATCTATCTTTCACTTTTCTTACGAAATTATTTCTTACGTCATTGTTTTGCAGTTTTTCAACTTTGACTCTAGTCGGTGCGGCTACTGTTTTGCTTCTTCTGGTTCGCCATCCCCGGAATAAGATCACTTTTGCCACTACTAAAAATGATCCGTTTCCAGTTCGGCTCCCCTGAAGACCCTTGAATCAACAGTATCCGCCCGTAATCTAGAGTCTACAATGACGTAATCTATAATGGACCTTTCAAATCCTCTTTCCCAAGTATAGAGATGGATTCTCTTATGATCGAAGATGGTATTTGATACAAAGAGATCCCATTCTATACACAATTCAAGCAGTCTCCTTCCATTATCATTTATTCGTCTATCACCAAACGTACCCAGACATTCCTCGTACCCACTCCTACGGATTCCCACCCAACCGTTCATATCACCTGCTATTATCAATCTTTCGTTTTCACTCTTACACACCAATGTCTCTCTCACTTTGTGCCAAAACTCATCTTTACTCGCCTCATTTTCGTTGTTACCAGGAGCGTATCCAATTAAAAGGAAAACTCTTGTTAACCCGATCTTGAAGCGAATCCACATGAGTCTTGGGCTAACACATTTATAACCTTTCATACATTCTACCATCCTTGGAGCTAGCACCGCCGCCACGCCTTGGCATGCTCTGTGGTCAGTCGGCACACCCGACCACAGAACAATCTTATCCGCATGCTCCAAGGAACCACACTCTTTCATCATACATTCAGTCACACATAAAACATCTAAACACTTATTATCCATTTCTGCACACATCTCATTCAACTTTCCTTCCATACCTCCCCTTATATTCCATGTACCGATGCGGCACTCCACCCTTCTCTGTTCGCCCCTGCGGGAGATGCGGTGTGATGGGTTGCGGACCTCATCGCCACCAGTAGGCATCACCCGCACACACTTCAATGCTAAATCATTTACAAACTATATCTAAAATATATATATTTTTTTTAATGTGGAGTATTCCATCATTGTGCAAGAAACATATAATACAATACATCTATATTCTCTATAAGATACAATTAAAAACCTGCTTAACAAAATTGGTCAAATATATTTGAAAACCTGGGTGTTTTATTGACTGTCATTTTTTTGTACATTGTTATTAATTTTGGCTGTTAAATATACAAATGTGAAAATTATAGAGCTGGCAAAGTGTTGACTAGACGAGGTCAAGTTTATCATATTACTCGTATATTAATTATTAATAAAACAAACATATTATATACTCGTATATACATATATATTGTACATACACTCACTGTAACACCACACGTTTGAAAATGGCGGCAAAACTTCATTTCGGCGGCGGGTTGTAATAGTTTTCCTGCTCGTTGCGCCGTGCCGTCGAATCCGAACAACACATTTATTTGCAACGGGAGAAATTTTCTCAATAAAATCGCGAAGTAAAACTTATATGTAGCCCCGACTTCCGATGTGAAGCGATTGTCAGAAATTTCAGCAAACTTGGAAATGCGATTATCGGTAGATGGTTAACAAACAACGTCAATGCTAGTGACGGGATAGTCTAACGTAGTATTCGGATTATGGTAATCGATCGATCAATTATTCGATTCGATTATTCAGACTGACAATTTGACTTCGTGATGTGGACGAGTTTTTAAAAGGTTTCAACCGTGAATATGTCGATGACCATAAGCAGATTGTTATCTTCTCTTAAGTCTTTGACGTTGACATTTTCGAAGCGCGTAGCGTTTGATAACGAGAAAACTTCAAGCGTTAATGTCTTTCAGTGGTCAAAGTACTCCTGCACTCAAGTGTTGCGACAAATTGCGCAAACTATAAAACTGTCTACAGATGATATTGAAGTATTTGTTGAAAGTCGAGGTTATTTGCGAAAGTTTTCTTGTTAATTGACACTTCGTTTCAGAGATCGATTACAACAGCAATCTTCAAAGTGGGAGTCCGCGAGAAAATTTCGGTGGACCTCAGCGATTATTTTCATTTTTAATCAAACCAACTCGGAAAAATAAATATTTGATTTGTTCGAGGAAGCTGTTAAATATAAAAATTAACTAACTAATCATCACGCTATCTCCCCGAAGGGATAGACAGAAATTACGAACCGCCACACTGTTCTTTCCTGACATACTTCTCTCGATTCCTCAACATATATGTGTGTCATGCACGCATGTCGATTTCTCCGACTCCTCGCGTGGTCAAAATTTCATATTTGATTGATTTGATCATTTCACGTTTCCTCGGTCTTCCTTTATTTATTTTTATTTTTATCGTTCACATTTACTTTCTTTGTCATTCTTTATTCATACATTATTTCCAGGTGTCCAAACTTAATAACTAATCCAGTCTGTCGATGCCAGCTAGCCTGGCGAAACCGGTCGCTGTCGAAATAAAGACAAAAAGTGGAAAAGGTTATTTAAAAAAATATTTTTATTCAAATATTATTTAAAATTAACTCCCATCGAGAGATATTAGTAAAAACATTAGATTATCCTTAAAAAAAAGAATTAATCGAATTTGAAAAAGTATAATACAAACAAACCATCATGCCATTTTTTCCGAAAGAGTAGGCAGAGGGAATAGACTGACACACTACTTATCGTGACAAACCTCTTTTACTTCCTCCACACCCTAACTGCGAGCCGTACACGCACCTCGATTCTTCCGACTTCTAACATGGTAGACCTTTAAAACGTGATTAAACCGGTCATGTCATGTTTTCATATATTTTTCTCACCTTCGTAATCTTTTCCCATCGATGGCGGGGTATACTTCCTTAGACTTATTCCTTAAGCCATACGTTCCATATGTCCAAACCAGCGCGGAGATCCTTTTTCTAATTTTGTTCATAATACTTTCTTCCGCTCTACATTCCTTCCGAATGAAATCATTTGAAATTATGTCATTCTTCGTTTCACTTACACACACACTTTCACACTCACTTTCATTAGAACGCTTGTCTCCTGATCTAGGGGACTTGGGTTCGAGCCTGGACATGACCAGATTCCTTCTTCATAATAATGAGCTATTTTCTGCTCATATTGAAGATTGTAAAATAAATTCTAATATCATTGATTTAAATCTTTGGTCTTTTATTAAAAAAAAAATAAAGATCCATGTTTGACTTCCATATGTACGGGTATAAACCAGAACTCCACTGTTAATCTGTTTTCTAACTAACTAACTAACCATCACGCCGTCTCCCCGAAGGGGTAGGCAGAAAGAATGGACTGCCACACTTTTCTTTCCTGACATATTTCTCTCGCTTCCTCAACATTCATATATCGTGTCATGCACGCGCGTCGATCTCTGACTCCTCACATGGCTGACATTCAATATTTGACTTATTTGATCGTGCCACGTTTTCCTCGGTCTTCCTCTATTTCTGGTTCCATTTACATCATTAACATATAATTTTTTTACCATTCTTTCTTCATTCATTCTTTCCATATGTCCAAACCATCTTAATGATCCTATCATTTATCTGTTTTCCTTTTCATTTATCAACTGAATATAAAATATATTGAATTTAAAACGTTGGAATGCAAAAAACATTATATCAATCGAAAATTCGAGCTGTTCGATTATTTGAAAATATCAAAATTGAATCATTCGATAGTTCCCGTCACTAGCTAGTACGTCATCGGTGCTTTCTACATCACTACTGTTTTAATGTGATTAACTGAAAATGTGCGGCAAACTGTGAACTATTGTACTATCAAGGAAATATCTTCACATTCAGCTACGTCGAGAGAATAATAATATGACGTCACCGATGGTCGTCACGATCCACGATCGCCGTTTGATAATACCTACCCGTACACATATTTTCCCTTTGTATTAAGTAGGTACCTCGGACGAATGTATTCGGTACTTAAGAACGCCAAGTAATGCCTTTATTATCTCCGCATAGTTAAGTGTATGTAAATAAATTAAATATATTATTCACGTGTTTGAACAAGATATCAGAAATCCATAAAGTATTTTTATAAAAGACAAAATTTATAACTCTTCGAAAATAAAAATAAAATTCAATAGTGTATTGGATGAACATAAGAAATCGTTATACCTGTCGTGGTGAAAACATTTTATCTGCGAAGTGAGCATCAACTTTGTTTATAATTCAAATATTTTTTTTAAAGTTAACAGATTTTTTTTATTGATTAGCTAATATTGTAAATAATTAATAATATACCATATACATAATGATCTGCTATACAATAGCTGATAATCAATATTAAATATAATTTTAAGAAATCTAGAAAAATCGCCTCACACTATAAATAAAAGAGATATTTAACAATGTGGATTTTTGAGTAACCAACTATAATTGTAATGAATTAAATATGCCTTTTTTACCTTAGACATTAGTCAAACACAACTTACACGTTTTATGATATATATGATCGACAATATAAATTCAAATAAATACAAAACAGTCAATTGAATATTTGTTATATTATTAATGACAACGTCAATTTTCAAGAAGTTTTATTATATTTTATGAAAGCAACACGTCTCGCCAATCAAAGGCAAATGATAATATACTTGTACATTATGACATATCCAGGAAAAAAAATCAAATTTTAGAAACCCGTAAAATATTCACCGATATAAGGATTTTTTACCATTTAAAAACTTGTTTCACTGTACAATCGTCATCAGTAATAATTTGCAACTTTTAATGTAAATATTTTTTTTTCCACACACGTTAAAGTTTCACAATTAACGATAACAAATTGTTCTCCTTTTGTTTTCTACACTTCTGTCATACAACAATAATCAGAACAAATTTCAAAATAAAACTTGCGAGGCGAAACAAATTTAAAACAAATATTTATATATTTAAACATAAACAAAAAAATCTCATTAAAACCGACAAAACAATCACGTATACATTATAATTTATATAAGTTGTTTTACAAAATAAAAACTACAACCATCAATATCTTTATTTTCATAAGTAGTCAAAAAAAATTATGTAAATTATAACTAAAAAAATAAGCTGTTATATTATTTTGATATATGCATATTTTTAAATTAAATTTCAATAGAATATTTTTCACACGCGGTAAGATGTATCAGTGGGTACACGTTAAATTTACAATTTTAAAATGCACGAATGCATTTTATCACGTCTACATTTTTATAATAGTGTGGTTTTACGTAATTACTAATCAAAACTAAAAACAAGACTTCACGATAATTACTAGTATGTTGTGTAATCAGTTATAAGAAAGAATAACATTTGAGGTTAAAAAAGGGCAATACCACAAAATAAATAATATAATCACGGTTTTAAGAAAAATTCACAACATCCAGAATGGAAGGTTTTATCTTACTAAGCTCACGATTATTTTTGGATTGTTTTATATGCCAATTCGTTAGTGTTATCTCTATCCTATAAACCGTCAATTTACGAAATGCTGAGTTGGCTATTTGATTAAGAGCTAAGCATTCTATTGCCCAGACTTACATCGAGTTGCATTTTTGATTAATATTATAATTGCGAATATGTTAAAGAGAGGGGAAAAAAGCATGTAAAATGATTACATTGTATTGTAATAATCTGCCCCTACGAAAAAATATTTAATGAGTCGCAATAATGTATATACAAATAAAAATATATGTTCGTATGTGCGTACTCTATAAACCCAAAATTTACTTGGTTCTAATGTTGCCAGGAGTGTTTAGGGTGAATGAATTTCGGTGAGTAGTGCTGTTGTTTTAAAAGTGAAGATGAATGCCGATAAAAACAAACTATTTTAATAAGTGTAATACACTTGTAAGTGTATTTCATTAAATAATAGATTTTTTATATTCTTTATGGTATATTGTTTTTCGCCTATTTATAACAATATTGTTGTTCCATTAGTTCCGGGAGTGTTTAGGGTGTTTTGAATGAAATCCGATAGGTAGCGCTGTTGTTATTTTTATAGTCTTTGAATGTACAGGTATAGGGTTATACAGCTGGTACGTAATAAATATTGATTACATGTATACATGGGTAATTCAAAATAATTAAAAAATAACGTACGTAACATACTCGTACGTCATTGGTGATGAAGATGACAAAATAAAATTAAACTTAATTCTGTGTAAGATTTACGTTAAGGGCCTCCGATGCTGAATTAATTTTAAACGGGAAAATTTTGGGAGTTCCTGAAATTTTTCTGCTGTTCTGTGTTTTTCGGTGGCAGTAAATATTACCTTTTTTTTTAACTGTGAGTGATTATGGATAGAATATATATATTTTTAAGTGATAATCTGTGATTTCAAATGATTACACCCAGTTTAGTAACCATACCAAATTGAATGTACTAAGGTAGACAGTGAGTGTTTTGTACGATAAGCGCAATCACCGTTCACGTGTGAAGAGTACTTGAGAATTATTAATTAGTTACCTCCATACTAATCCATACACGGAGCGAGTTGCATATGAGCCCGCATAACGGGGAATACATCATAACATGAATCTCCATTAATAAATAATAACAGGACATGATAATTAGGCCTATGGGCGTTAAGACACATGGAATTACATTTCCATGAGACAAAAAATATAGATAAAATGATACACTATATTTACAGTTCTCCTCTTCCCTACCCCTGAAAAACAGACTTATTTTTTTAATATTATGAATAATCCCGTTATACTTTACATTTCCAACATTAACTAGTCTTAACTGCACCCCTGACCGAGAAAACGTAGGACTTTAGCGTAGAAATTAATTCCTTCCTCCCCCCTTCGGAGGAGCACTCCGGACCACATATCTAATCCCCACATAAAACAACCACCAAACCAGACTACCAAAAACAGACGCAAGAGGAGAAGCCATTAGAGCTGAACCTCTGTATGCCAGAATATCTAAGTCCTAGACTAATAAGCGATTTTTTATAAGTATCGAGGTTTTTTACATACTCGTATATGCCTACTTTATAATGTGTCATTTGACCCCTTTGGTAGAAACAGTTTTAGTATTGTAGATACTTAGAATAAATAATGAAATAATATACGTAATACTTGGAAAATACCTGTTATTTTTTCAATCGGAATAAAAGTAAATTACAACAAGACCATGTTGAAATTTGTATATTTAAAGAAGTATATTTTAGATTTTACAATTAACACGTTCCGCATTGCTTGGTTAATTTAAATGTTACAGGAAAAAAATCCATTTATTCAACAAACTAACTAACTAACCATTTCGCCGTTTCCCCGAAAGGTAGGCAGAAAGAATGGACTGACACATTTTAACCGATGCGGCACTCCATCTTTCACTTTTCGCCCAAGGAGGGGAACCCGGTGTGACGGGTTGCGAACCTCATCGCCACCAATAGGCATCTCCCGCGCACATTTCGATCGCCCAACATCCACAAAATACTCGTAAATCTAAAACAAATAATATAAAATACAATGATATCAAATAAAATAACAAAATAAAAATAATTTAACACATAATATAATTTATATAATTTGTTTTAGATTTATTATGTAGACGTTGAATGATCGAAGTGTGCGCGGGAGATGCCTATTGGTGGCGATGAGGTTCGCAACCCATCACACCGCGTCTCTCGCGTTGGCGAAAAGAGAAGGATGGAGTGCAGCATCGATTAAAGTGTTGCAGCCCATTCTTTCTGTCTACCCTTTCGGGGAAACGACGTGATGGTTAGTAAGTAAGTATAATGTTATTTTTAGATGGTTTACATGTTGTCAGCTGGATGATCCGGACTTTTGTGTTGAAAATAAAACATAAACATATAAAACAATGAATATAAAAATACGTTAGTGTGACTAATAAATACAGTCCATATATTTTTAGTAGATCTATCTGACTTCGGACCCATTTGATAAAAACGAAACATAGATGTAGGCGTTTAAATTTACGATTGTTTTCACAAATTTACGTTTGGATTTTTATATAAATTTAAATTCGGATATATATTACATAATTAGTTATTAAACAAGAAGTGGTATCACAAACTTAACTTGAATGTGTTTTTTTAATTAGTGAATTCAATAGTATATTTTTTTTAAAGAATATGAACAAAAAAAAAACACAATTTTAAAGAAAGAATACACGAGAGAACAGAATAATATGTTACAAAAAATGTGTGAAAATAAAACAAACTGTTTATACATAATAATATTTTAATGACACTATCTCCTCTTAGATGTCGCCCCAATAACGTATGTCTTAAAAACAATAACTAGCACGTAAATAAATATATTGTCGTACTGGTTACCATGTTCTGCAATGCGAAAATTTGATAACAAGACAATTTGCGACATTAAAAATGAAATCAATTGATCTGGTTTTAGCGGTAAATAATTTCTAACCTCAATCATTCAAGTTCATTCCTTCTTTTTCTCCATTAAGACCCTTTGTCTATTCATGTTGTCAGGCTAGCCTCTTTTAGGAATTTGACTCCCAACTATCCCTCCATTTTTTTGTGGTCTTCCGGGGGGACGGTAGCCAACAGAAGTCTGATGCATCACAACGTGTGGGATTCTATGCACGTGCACATTCCAATTCATTCCGTTCCTACTAATTCATACATAATTTTATTTGACATGTACTCGTAGTTTCACATGAATCAAACAATAAGCGAATGTAAACGAATTTTTATGAATTTACACTGTTTTTTCCACTTTTGAGTTTATTTTTCTCGAGATGTTTCGAAGGCTTACACCTTCATCATCGGGAGAACGATATAAACTGTTTGGCAATATTTTTTTAAATTATTTTTTTTTCCTGTGTACGAACCATCTTAATGACCCTCGCATTATGGTGTTCATAACACTTTCATTCGTACTGCATTCACTTATTATATTTTAATATTATTATTAAATGGACTACTTAATATTAATCGGCATTACTGCATATTACTACAATAATATATGACAATCCTAAAATGCTAAAGATATTAATTTTATTCCAAATATGTGTATATTAGGGTGTCCCTTATTTTTCAAAGTTTTAATTTTAAAATGCATAGGCTATTGTTTTATTCATTTGGGCCTAAAACATCCGAAAACATTTTTTTTCCTTTTTCGGAACAGTGTAACCCGTGCCGACTTGCGCGCAAAGATGTCCCATACAAATTGCGTCACAGGAGCGGCGCGCTGTCGTTGTTATTATCATTTAGTTTAGCTTGTCGGGTAGTAGCACGGATTGTTTTATATTTCGAAGATGTCAATGGAACTAAGAAGCAATTGAAACAGTATTTTCTTGGTTGGTGAAATAAATCACCAAATAACAGGGGTAAACTACCATCTAATCGTCAAGTTCTCGCAGTTCTATTTTTCAACATACGTGAAGTTAATTTGACTGTTAATGAAAGCCCAAATCTTGTCATTCTGGAGTGCAATATATTCTGAAAAAAGGCTAGAATACCTAGCAGAGCTGTTCTTAATTATGTTTAGAAGTTGGTAGATCTTTATCAGGTCTGACGAGAACTGCAAAAAATAGCAAGAAGATTCAGGACTTACATAGGCGCCGCGAAGAGATCTTTCAACTTGAATTAGATAATTTATTCGATATCGCACAAGCCAATGCTCTTAAATGTGCTGTGATACAACAGCATCTTATACAGGATGCTTGAACGGAGCTTGTGTGCAAAAACTAGAAAGAGATTTGTTACTCTTTGCTTGCCGCCATCATATATATGAACTGATGCTCAAAAGTGCGTTTAAATCACAAAATCGATTGTACGAGATGATTATAGCGATATCATTGAGCATGCTATTGTTTTTCTGGGTGGAGGCAATGAAAATAAAATAAAAATCATACCTGCAGGCCCAATGCATCAAGCACGATGGATGGCAAGAGCTCTTAAAAATACGTTTGCTGCAGTCCTAGTTTAAAATGTGCGCTAAGGACAAACAAACTTTACGAGATGTTTGTTTATGTATTGTGGCAGCTTATGTGAAGCCTTGGATTGAATGTAGTTTGGCGATAAAAGCTCCGAATCAAGATTTTTGTTTTTGAAAAACCTTAAAAGATAGCGAAGAAGTTGACAATTTCCAAAGCGGTTTTATACAAGTTCAATCAACATTTGTGGTACTTGTCAGAGAAAATAGCCATCTTTTTAATTTTCGATGACAACGTTGATGAGTAGACCAAAGAAAACATTGTAGAAAACTTAAAAAAATAAAGTTTTGGTGATTCGGGAAAAATATATATGTTCCATCGAAGGAACAGATGTCTGTCTCTCTATATGGTACGTAAGTAGTGTTTAATCTGGTACCTATTTAAATTAGCACTTATTTGTTTTATTTACAGGTACTACAAGTATTTGTTATCTTGTTTTATGGAAATCTTTGAGTAATTTTGTTTCTCTCAAGTGTGAAGATTTATTTTCACGACTGAAACTTGATAGTAGTTTCTTTCAAGAAATTGTATCATCATAGAAAGATAACGCGGAGTTTGTGGAAGCTAAAAATAAGGTTACTAGCTTAAAATGAGTTAATGACACCGCTGAAAGAGCTGGTAATATAATGAAATACTTTCATGGTTTGACTACCGCAGATGAAGAACATAAGCAGTTCATATTATGTTGTGTGCCAGAACATAGAAAAATTTACCCAGACTGTAAAAAAAGAGACTTTGAAGAGGAAATATCCAAGTAAATAAATATAAATTCGGATCTTATTTGATAATTACAAGAAAAACATTATATAAATACATGTTTTCATCAATATTTATCTAACATAATGGTTTTAAGTGATCATCTACAACTACATTTAAGAGACACTTAAACCGGCTATTTTCTAAAACTTTGAGGGCAAGTCGGCACGGGTTAGAATTAACGTAGGAAGTTGAAATTCTGTATTTTGGTAACTAGTAGACTATTAAACATAATTAGGGGGTATGCGTTTCAAAAATCTAAAAAAAAATTTTTTGCCCATATAAGGGACACCCTAGTGTATATGTTTCCAACTGTACAATTGAGTTGAGTACATGAGTTTATATCGTTCTCCCGATGATGAAGGTGTAAGCTTTCGAAACTAGTCGAGTCGAAACTTTAATTTATAAAAATTCGTCATTATGGATTTCCACAGTGTTAACTAGTGCCTTAAGTTAATCTAAAAATAAGATAATGTTAAAATAAAATTGAACACTTTTTACTTAGTATAAACCACTTTAGTTTGTGTATAGACCTGAGGAAGCTCGCTACAGAGTGAAACCGGCCGGCACTACTAACTCAATAAAGTGGTTTTTACTAAGGGATACCACTTAAAACCGATTAAATACGTCAAATCACCAAGTAATGGCTTAGTATCAAAATTTAATAAGAGAATGGTTATTATGATTTGGTATAATTTGAATGCTCAACAACAAAATATAATTATCTTTACATCTGTACGTACAATATATTTAATATTTTATATACTAAATATAAGATGTATGATGTTAGAAAAGAGAAGATAAACAAATAAATATGTTGGAGTAACATTGGGAAAAATTGGTGTGAAATTTTCACATGTTGGCATATTATTCTTGATTCTATATGGTGTAACATTCTATCTAAGAGAGTAAGAACTCCGCGTGCCACACACCAGACCACCAGCTGTTCCTGCTCGTAGACTCGCTATACTGTTTAGAGTACAGTTTTATGCTACCAAATGGTGGGAAAAAAGTAGCGAGAAACGGGAGAAATTTCAATTAGACGAACGCCAATACAGATGATTACTTGATAGCTATTCGCACGCCGGATGAATCATTACATTTCTTAAGAGTCAGCACTGCAAATTATTATTTTGCATCCAAATGGTAAATAAATATTAAGTGAAAGGAAATTATTATATTTATAATCTATCCTTTTTTTATTCATACATATGAGCCGTTTTTCTGAAGATTAAAAATGAAATGCAATGTCGCTACAATGAATGGAAGAATTTTTTTTTCAAGAATCAATTGTATCTCAATAGAGACGAAGATGCAAATTGGAAACAGGATATGGTTGATCGAGGTGTTTACAGGACTTATGACCTGTCATTGGTTGGGTTAAGCGCACGCTTTATGTAATACAACATTCCCCATTGCACATTTTTTCTTTGTGACCACCATGTCTGACAATTTTTTTTTTTGGAAGTTGTATGGTATATATGTTAATCTGTAAGACCACCCTTGACATCGTAGTTTTAGCAATCTACACCCGCCATCTATGAAGATTGTATTTTTTTGTAACTTTCGTGGTATAGTGCAAAGAGCTCTGACTGCCATACTGAAGGTCCCGGATTCGATTCCCGGCGATGGCAGTGTGATTGTCACACTGTCTTTGGTCTGGTGTAGAATTCTTGTGACAATAAACTGGCGATAGATTAGCTACCTATCACATGTGACGAGAATCAATATATCAGCTAAAAACAAATTGTATATAGTAATTGGGTTCAAGTGACCTGTTGTATACACAAAAAAATTATGGACATTTAATATCAAAGGACCACCACAAAAAAAGTAAAATGAAAGTTGAATACATTACATTAAATGTGCACAATTTTGTTTCTAGGGTCTAACGGGGTTAAGGTGTGTTCCCTGCGTGAAATTTTCATTGCCAGTTTACGTTCCTCTCAACACGTGATTGTATCGTAGCAAAAATCAAGGCGATTTTTCTCGAGTTTTTTTTGTCGAAACAATGCTAAGTGGACACGTGACCAAACGCTCTGTTCTTCTGGGTTTTCTCGGCTTCTTGCGTCCGCTGAACTCCCAACTTGAACCAAATATATGGCCTCCAGTTGAAAATATTGTAATATCAATTGATTTGCTAAATTTTGCAAAGAACAATTAATAAGGGATGATGAAAAATATTTCTTCATGAAAAATATAACACACAAATTAATAACATTATTAAATAAATATTCATTTTATATATTTTTTCAACTACAAAAAAATGCTTTGGTACGAAATATTGAGGTTACTTTGGTTTATTTAAATTGGTAAAAGTTCATTGTATTTTTTTCTTTTTTATATACTTTGTATATACAACACTAACTTTAAAAAAAATTAAATTACATATAAGACATGTTTCGGACAACCGGTCCTTCTTCATTGATAATATTATAAAGATACATATTTAAAATATAACGATAAATTTATTTGATTATTTATAATATTTTCTTTATTTTTAATTGCTTTTTTTTTTTATTTAAAAAATTTCGAGATTGCTCAAAGTTATATTTCTATTATGAACATGAAAAATTTCAACGCCATTATCTTTATTTATAATATGTATCACTGAAGAAGGACCGGTTGTCCGAAACATGTCTGATATACATTTTTTTTAAGCTAGTGTTGTACGAGTATATACAAAGTATATAAAAAGAAAAATACAAATAAAACATCTACAACAAAAAGTATGGCGAACATAGAAGAAGTTCATTGTAAAAATTTAATTAATAAAATATATACTATTATATATGAAAAATTATGTTCAAATAGTTTTATTCCATTCGTTATTCTAGTTTCGACAACTAGAAGATTCTTCTTAGACCAGAAATTATCTATAAGTTGCCGAGAATAAAACTCGTTGATTATCTTCTTCTTTCGCCTAGCCATTTCCCGTTACTAAGGGTCGCCTCTTCTAATATAGCTCCCCTAATCTTCGGGATTCTGGATCATCTGGCTGTTCAGTCGCAGTGCCCTCAGATCGTTTCTGATTGTGGGCATCTACATTGGGGACGACCTGGACCCCTCCTTCCATCTTCTAGTTGAAGGGCCTAAGCGTTAATTACACATTTTTTATTATTACATAAAGCTTTTGGTAAAAAATATGCTTTGAAATTGGATTTTGATTCCAACATGGCGAATGAAGCTACAATTTATCGTGAATACAGAATAAACTTTTATTCTTAGCACGATTAGCAAAGGCGAAGTTCCAAGGATGAGTTTTGCTTCTTTTCAGGGGATGAATACAAACAAGGAAACAAACGGAAGTCTTTAGAAATCCTTTTAGCGCGATACAAAAAGGATTATTATTCAGGTTTTCGGGGTATAAAGAAAATTCACGAGCAAGGCGGTAGCTGTAAGCGCCAAGTCATGGTACACAATATTGTAAAGGCGAGGCGACACTTCTCGCGCTCAACACTTTGGGTTTGTTTTGCACATATGACATTTAAGAAAACTTATCTGAAAATATTGAATTCGTGTCGATTGATTATATTATTAAAAAAAACGATTAACATAAAACGGGTCCTGATCATTCATTTAGAGCGAAACGATATATTATTTTTGTGTCGTTTTATTTATGTCACACCAGTAATTCTATAGTCATACAAGTAAAAATCTCGTTTTCCTATAGTGTCACTTTAGAAATACTAACATGTCGATCATTTTTTTATTACGTATTTTACGTCACTTCTTCTTTTTCTCATGTATTTAGGACTGTGTCCTGTTATTTCTCTGGGCTCGTTCCTAGGATGTAAATGTCCAGCTCTCTCGCCATCTTCTGGGTGATCTGCCTGGAAATCGATTGTCTGTTGGTAATTTATTTGCCCCTTCACTTATCACTCCCTCAGAACACGCTTTCTCCACATGGTCTCTCCAGTAACGTCTCATTCTTCCCCATCGCACAACATCTTCGACGTCGCAGATCTTCCTTATTTCGGATCTTCCTCACTCTGTCTCGGAGTGTCATTCCCTCAATGGATCGGAGAGTCCTCATTACTATGGTTCTTAGGAGACTTTATGTTTTGATAGTATCGGCCCTCGTCTCAATTCCATACATCATTATAGGTCGAACGCAGGTTTTGTAGATTCATATTTTACTCACCCTCAGCATATTTTTGTTTTTCCCGAACAGCATTTTTTAAGGATCCGGCTATAATGGCGGATTTGTTAGTTCTCTTATTTTTTTTAACTAACACCGAATATTTCGAAATTTCGAAACAACAGCTATAAACAGGATTGTTTTGCTGCAACTGAATTTTTTTATTTTCCAGACACTTCGTTTTCCGTTAACTTTACTTTGGATAATCAGTTGCAGCACTTTTAATTTGTTGTATTTAAAAACGTGCCGAAGTATTTCAGTTTCCTGCGGTGTATGGTCGTGATAATTTATTTTTCTTTCCTTATTCGCTGTATCAAAAGTAAAAATAGCCATGATGTTCTCCAACCTCCGATAGGAGAGGAACAAGTAGAAGATTTTATTCTTTGCGGACACGTATTAGTAAAAGTTGTCTATATGGAAAACATATTTTTTATAAACCTTATTTATTATTCAGTATTTTTGGCAATTGCTATAATTTTAGAGTAACGAACTGACCTAATAAATCACTGGTAGTAAGAAAGTCCGCGTAAAAATACCATAAAGTAGTAATTCATGCGATATGCATTTTTTGATATCACAAACACAATCTTAACGTGAGCAAATGAATTATATTATGAAACACGAAACCTTTATAACTTATCAATAAGAATTTCATGTGTATAGGTATAGTACATTAGTGCAGCATTATGATAACAGTAAAAACTATTTAAAAGATAAAATAATCTTTTGAATAGATTTATGACTGTTACATAAAAAATTCGCCATACCAAAGGATTTTTACAAAGCATACACGGTTTTCCGAAATCAGTGGTATTTCCCAAAACGGGACAAATCTATATAATCTACGCTATCTTTGTTTCTTGTTATTTTGGTAACAAATGTTTCAGAAATCATAATTCTTCGAAACGTCTATAATCGAAGGCACCAACGAACATGGTCAAAACCAATAACCAAGAAAAGAACATACCAAAAATATTTTAGTTATAGACTATTTATAAAAATTATTATTATTTCTTGTACTTTTTTCTTTCATAACCTATTTTCAACGATAAAAATGTGCGTTGATTATCGCGTTCTTGGCATATTAAGTATATAAGTGTCTCATGGTGTTCTCTTCAACCGAGGTTTCGGAGATGTTTACAATCTCAGTCTTCAAGGTAATCAGATTATCAATTACCATGGATGTGTAAAGTAACTTACTGAATAATAATCCTAAGATGACATTCCATGATTGAGTCTTAAGCGAAGCATTCACTAACAAGACCAATTCGCAAGTTGATATCAGCAAGTGCTTTTCACTGTGTCACCCCTTGTCAGTAAACTTTCACAAAACTTCTAGCTTGCGAATCCACGCGAATCGACTTGCAGGTGGTGTTAACTAGTGGACGCTTCACTTTATACATTCGAATAAAAGACGACAAAATCACAAAAGTGATAACAGAACTAAAACTAAGTGAACAGGTACGCAAGTTGCCAATTTGTAAAAAAAAACGAATAAGAAAACTTAAGTATTTCATTATTAATGAGATTCTTCACTTCCTACGTTATACTAATGTTACTGAATATATCAATTCAGTTTATCTACTGAATTAATTCCAATCGATTTGTAAAAATCGTTTCGAAAACAACGGGAAACTAGACGTTTTCATTATTTAATATGGAGTTTTACATCATTGTTCAAGAAACAATGATGTAAATATTGATCAAATAGGCAATACACTTTTCAAAGAAATATAAAAACATGTTATGCTTAAAAAAAACAACACGGAACACCGTTCAATAATGAAACACCGAAGTTGTAAGTTATAAGAAGCGATAAAAAATATAATCGGTCGATAATGTAGAATAATGGCGAGGCAGTTATTGAAACGCCCGTCAAGCCCAAGATACACATTAATCACCAGATCACATCAAATGGACTGGGGCAGTGCCGGGGTCGGTGCCGAGGGGGGTCCTCGACCCCTCGCGGGTCACTCAGCCAGCAGTATTGTTCTTTCACTGTTCATTGAACTGCCAAATAAAACCCGAGGTAGCTAATACTTCTGCATAACTGAAATCAAAGCGCGAAACCTGGATATTATTATTGAACCAAATATACTTTAATTTTTTTTATAAATATAATTTTTTTAAACATACTAAGAAAAATGTGCGGAATGACAACGTATGATAAAATACCGGAAGCGGAAATAAGGAAGCAATGCATTGCAGATGAATGCGTCCTCTGTAAAATCGGTGTAGGATCACCAAAATATCTATTGCTTCTTGTACATATTAAATAAATAATAAGAATGAAAACGTCTATTTCCTAGAAGTTTTATTATATTTCACGGGAATGACATGTTTCACCTTGCTAAGGCATTTCAAATGGGAAATATGTCATTCCCATAAAATATTCATAGTAAAACTTTTAGAAAACGGACATTTTCTTTTGATCGTATTAATTAAGATGTTTACAACTCATGGAACAAATAATTGAGGGAAGAATGGTAAATCAACGTGTACTAGCATTGGGAATCAATTTATGCGGGTACAGAAAACTTGAGGAGATGACATCGATATACGTCAAATTACGTGAATTTGAAAGATTTTTTCATAATGGATTTCAATGAGTTTTAGCTAAAAGATTATACGTAAACGACTTGTGGTCTTTCATTTTGTTAATTTCGACATACCTGTCCGATAGCGAAATCTCAATATTAAATTATAAGCGGAACGGCGTTTAACAAAAAAAAATATGATAATAATAAAACGTAGAGACGCCGAGATAAGATATTGAAATGAGACAAATAGACCAGACAAAAAGCTGAGACGCGGAGATAAGACATAGAAATGAGACATATAGATAAAACACAGAGATGAGACATAGAAAAAAGACATTGATTATCTTGTAATAACCTAATTTAATTATCATATTACTCCTCTAATTGTATAGAAAGCGTTGTAATTCCGGCATACTGCGGAATTTGTATTGAAATTCTTAGCATCCGCTGAAAACGTGGTTATCCCTTAACGTACCGTGTTCAAAACAAAACGCTTGCTCCCATGTGGTAAGTTCAGTTTACCGCTAACTTTATCTAAATATCAAGCATATGACTAGATGAATCAAAATTTAATTTATGTCATCTTGTAGGGAATTTCATTAGGAATAGATCGATATCTATAACATACATGGATTATTTGAAAAACATATCATTATTAATTTTTTTCTGGAACCATGCGATTTCTGATATGTAATGCGTCATAGCATACAGGCGACTGGACATAAACTTGTCTGCGGGTATAAACTTGTCTGCGCGCAGCGGCGGGCGGGGCGAAGATAAAGGCACCTAGGCAAAATGTATAGTACGTTCAAGACAACGAGTACGTATTAATATTTGTCCCTTTTGGTAAAGTGTTAATATTTTAACAGTTCTGATATTATTAAGTTACGTGGTGCGTTTTCATCCAGTCGGTATTATTACGTACCTATTGAAAAGGTCAAAGATATAATTTATAATATGTTCAAAACAGCGAGTAAGTATTTGTCACTTTTGATAAAGTTGTAAATATTAGCAAAACAAATTCTACCTTAACACGAATGAAGGTGAGGGCAGTCTTAGAAAATATTTTTTTTTGGGATGAAGGAAGTAATTTTTTGCTTTTTTTTTATTACGAAATATTGAGAACACTTCAATGGAGGATTACAATTTTTTTTATAATATTAGGGTCCATAGGTTTTAAGAAAATCAACTTTAAATTGGCAGTGGAAACTCAATTGACCACATGGCAACGCGACGGTTAAATAATGTATCATATAATGCACGCATTATGTATTGAATTTTAATGCTCTCCGTAGTCTTAATTAATTAATTAATGGGAATATAATTCACGAAATTTTGGGAATTCCTCCATCGGAATTTCAAACATGAATAAGAAGGTATGCCTTGATGCCCCAAGTTTGGCGTGTGGATGTTTTGCGAATATTAAATTATAAAATATTTTTGATTGTCCGCCATCTTGTGGGGCGCTAGAATGTTAAGTTTACAGCAAGTAAGCAAAATTTTAGAACAACTAACTTTATTCCATCGAAAGAAGGGTTGGTGCTGGGAATAAAATAAATGGGTCACTCAAAGTCATTACTGCAAATAGAAATATATCCACAGAAGCAAAGATGGCAGTACACAATGGAGTTCTAGTTCCAACCCTCGTGTATGGAAGTGAAGCTTGGAGCTGGCAAAAGAAGGATGAAAGCAGGATAAACGCCGTAGAAATGAGATCACTAAGAAGAATGTGCGGGAAAACGTTGTATGATAGAATACCGAACGATGAAATAAAAAATAAATGTAAGGCAGGTGACTGCATCATGGATAAAATTAAAAAAGGATCCCTGAGATGGTTTGGACATATGGAACGAATGGATGAGAGTCGAATGGTTAAAAAGTTGTACACAGGCAGCGTGAGTGGAAAAAGAAGCCGAGGACGACCGAGGAAAACATGGCATTACCAAATTAATCAATTGCTAAAAGGCGGTCACATTCGAATTCGGAATAATCGACGTGCGTGCATGGTACGATGTATGAATGTAGAGGAAGCCCGAGAGGTATGCCAGGACAGAGCATTGTGGCGATCCATTCTCTCTGCCTACCCCTCCGGGAAATGGCGTGATGATTAGTTAGTTAAATAAAATGATTTTAAATTTATTCCAAGACACTTTTGAGGAATTATCATATTTATAATGCATGATCTGTGTGAAAAATTACTGTTTTTTATTTAAATAATATGATTATGGCGAATACGGAGTAATTCATTAAACTCCTTCAAATTTGCTTTAATAACAATCTTACATTAAAATAAAATAATGAATAGCTTGCAAAAATAGCCTAATCATGGCGCTATCGTCGGATTTCTATTGTCTATATTTTTTTTTTAGCCACACAGCTTAAATTTTTTTTTTTACCGCCCAAAGTTTTAAATCCCAATATTCTATTATGTTAATTTTGGTGTCATCAACATATTCCATAATCAAAAATCGATTTTAAAATAATTACACTAAATCTAAAAAAAATGGCCGAAAAATGACACCTTATTTTGTTTATTTAGCGCTCTCGTAAAAATTGAGTTTAAAATACGATTATATTAATATCGGTTTCTGCAAATTAAAATATGCTTCCTAAAGTGGTCCAAATCCGGTCTATGGGAGAGAACACATAGTTTCTGATCCAGGGAAGTTGAGTTAAAACCTGGATATTCCCAATATTATAAAACAAAACAAACCATCACGCCGTTTCCCCGTAGGGGTAGCCATACTACTCTATCCTGACAAACCTCTCTAGCTTCCTCCACATTCATACAACGAGTCATACACGCACGTCGATTCCTCCGATTTCTAACATGACCAACCTTTAAAATTTGATTAATTTGGTCACGCCATGTTTTCCTCGGTCTGCCTCGACTCCGTACTCCATTTACATCATTAACGTATACTTTCTTAACCATTCTTTCTCCATCCATGCGTTCCATATCTCCGAACCATCGCACCGATCCTTTCATAATTTTGTTCATAATACCTTCTTCCGCTCTAAATTCCTTTCTTCCCCACAATAATAAGCTATTATTTATAAAAATAATGCAAATAAAATATAAATTTCAACTATCGATGTATTTAAAAATAATAATAATAATAAAACGATATTATTAGATTTACTCTCCTTTTTTTATAAATAATAATGGGAAAGTTATTTTTATGTTGAAATTAGAACCCAAGATTTTTCAAATTTAAAAAATCGTTTACACATACACATAAACGTTAATTTTAGACATCTAAATCAATAGATCCGGTAGATACTGCATTTCTAATTGAGAGAAGAGAGCAAGAGAGGCTGCCGGAGTGGTACATCGTGCCGGTATGCAGCAACTAAAGCAGACTCAGCATACCTACTTTATATGTACACAGTAAATATCTCTAATCTAATTATCATAATCGTAATCATAATCTCCCCAGTTTTGCGGATAATAAAATACAGCGGTGGACGAACAATCACAATGGATATTAATGCTCTAACGATCATCATAATAGGCAAAAAAACATAGGTTTGTCAAAGAAAGAATACTAAAAATTAATTTTGAATACAAGAGAGCGAGAGAGGAATACTTCGATTCTCTGCGAAAGTAATTCGAAATGCACACAATGCGCATGCCCGAGAACGTTTCTGGATTATTTTTAATTTTGTCCTGATAATTGTTGTATGACATTAGGGCTAGAAAACAAAAATATAACAAATTGATGTTTTTTTTTTTTTTCTTATATACAACAGGTCGCTTAAACCCAATTACTGTATACACATTATTTTTAGCTATTATATTGATGATCCACATGACATTTGATAGGTAGCCAATCTATCGCAATTTTATTGTCACGTGAATTCTACACACCAGACCAAAGACAATGTGACAATCACACTGCCATCGCCGGGAATCGAACCCGGGTCCTTCGGTATGGAAGTCAGAGCTTCTAACCACTCGGCCACGAAGGTCGTCGTGTCTTTAATTGTGAAAATTTTAACGCGCGTAAAAAAAAATTCAAAATTAATTTGATACGAACAGAGTTATAATGCACCTTTAAAATTATTTAAATTATTTTTTAGTGTGACAAGCAAATAAATCTTTTAACTCCAGGACTTTACAGTCTATATTGTGTTGAATTAATTTTGGGAAATGCTTATTGGTGGCGGTGAGGTCCGCAACCCATCACACCGCATCTCCCTCGGGGGCGAAAAGAGGAAAATTGAGTGCTACATCGGTTAAAGTGTGGCAGTCCATTATTTCTGCCTACCCCTTCGGAGAGACGGCGTGATGGTTGGTTAGTTTTTTTGTTCTAATTTTGTTTGATGTCAGTGTTTAACTGTGTATGATGTGTTTCACCGAGAGATGGCGCTCGAGTCGGTTTTAAATGACATCTATCAATCGTCAGTAAATCATCATGACATTACTGCCCCTTTCTTTTCTTACAAAAAATTAAATCATTATTTGATTTCATTGTTAAACGTCATGTAATCGTATTAAGAGAAACATGTTGTTGGATGGCGTAAATTAAATCATATCAAATTTCAATTGTATTTTTTTAATTAATATATCCTAACTAACTAACTAAATAACCATCACGCCGTCTCCCCGAAGGGGTAGGCAGAAAGAATGGACTGGTACACTTTTCTTTCCCGACATATTTCTCTCGCTTCCTCGACATTCATACATCGTGTCATGCACGCGCGTCGATTTTTCTGATTCCTCACAACATTCCGACATTCAACATTTGATTAATTTGATTGTGCCATGTTTTCCTCTTTCTTTCTTCAATCATTCTTTACATGTGTCCAAACCATCTTAATGATCAATTCATTATTTTGTTCAAAACACCATCATTCGCACCGCATTCACTTCTTATATTTTCATTCGACACAGAGCATCCACACATTCGTCTAAGAGATCTCATTTCTACTGCATTCATTCTACTTTCATCCTTCTTTTGCCATTGCTTCGCTTCCATACATAATTAATATATTTTGTATACATATACTCGAATATAGCAATAGCAAGCGTTATCGAGTCAATTAGTAGTAAATAAAACTATTAGACGCTGTG
The DNA here is from genome assembly GCA_022606425.2 of Lepidostoma basale. NCBI lineage: Eukaryota > Metazoa > Arthropoda > Insecta > Trichoptera > Lepidostomatidae > Lepidostoma > Lepidostoma basale. The sequence continues at coordinate 530,157 of JAHDVF020000860.1, read as the reverse complement.
GTTACGGCCACATTACTGGCGAATTATGCAGCGTGGTTCCAGAGACAATAATAATAATTGTATAAGATAGCCATAAAAGAGAGAGCGAGTATCAACAATAAATAGATTCTAATGAGAATGACAACTGAGAAAGACAAGAGAAAGTCAACGTCAAGTTATTTGTTGTGAATTGAAAAGACATCAGATCTAATGTGAAATATAATTTTCAAGTGTGCATGTTAATAACTCGGACCGGTGACCTAAATAAATGGGACGATATAAAACAGTATGTATATGCAAACATATAACATTTTTATTATTTAGTTAGCTATTGGAAACAAGAATTTATCAATGAAATGAAAACGGCCGTTCACAATGGAGTTCTGGTCCCAACCCTAATGTATGGAAGCGAAGCATGGAACTGGCAGAAGAAGGATGAGAGTAGAATAAATGCGGTAGAGATGAGGTCCCTAAGACGTATGTGTGGTAGAACAATATACGACAGAATCTCAAATGCTGATATAAGAAAGGAATGTAGAGCGGAAGAAGGTATTATGAACAAAATTATGAAAGGATCGCTGCGTCGGTTCGGACATATGGAACCCATGGATGGAGAAAGAATGGTTAAGTATACGTTAATGATGTAAATAGGGTAGGAAGTCGAGGCAGACCGAGGAAAACATGGCATGACCAAATTAATCAAATTTTAAAGGTTGGTCATGTTAGAAGTCGGAGGAATCGACGTGCGTGTATGACTCGTTGTATGAATGTGGAGGAAGCTAGAGAGGTTTGCCAGGAAGGATAGAGTAGTGTGGCGGTCCATTCTCTCTGCCTACCCCTGCGGGGAAACTGCGTGATGGTTTGTTTGTTTAGTTAGCTTGTTGGTTATTTAGTTAGAATGTGATTCTATCCGACTTACTTCCCTGGAGAAATAGGCAAAGGAGACGAAACACCACACTGTTCTATCCTGACACACCCTTTGAGATTCCTCTACATTTATACACTTATACACTTATGGACTGCCACACATTTCTTTCCTGACACATTTCTCTCGCTTCCTCAACATTCATATGCACACGCGTCGATTTCTCTGACTCCTCACGTACCCGATATTCAATATTTGATTTATGAGTATTTGATCATGCAACTTTTTCCTCGGTCTTCCTCTATTTCTGGTTCCATTTACATTATTAACATATAATTTTTTTACATTCTTTCTTCATTCATTCTTTCCATGTGTCCAAACCATCTCAATGATCCTTTCATTATTTTATTCATAACACCACCATTCGCACATGGACACATAAATACACAAAATTATTATTTTTAATGTTTGTTGTTTTTGACTGAAAGTGATTTTATTTTCCAATATTATAATTCTAATAAATACCATTAATTTATATTGATTAAAAAAACTTATTATTATTCCTAATGAACGCGGTGTTACATTAAAATAAATTTGTAAAAAATATATTTTTCTTAATGAAAGAAGATTTAGAACCAAATACTATTGAACACTGAATGCATATACAGGTATCGCTGCTAAAACACGTGTGACAGGTTCCTGTATATAACCGTGTGGTGTAAAACCGTGTTACATGAATGTCAATACTAATGTGAGGTTAGATTAAAAAAACATAACGTAAATAACAAAAATATAAAAAACAAAGCATCATAACCATGATAATAGCGTAATGTCGTAAAGGGCGACGAGCGTTGTTAAATTTTTGTTTACTTCTGAAAAATATCACAAATTAGCAGACAACGCCATCTTTTTTTGAGTAAATGTACTAAAATTGCAAACAGTGTGTACCTTTTGAGTAACATTTCTTATTGAAAAATGACTTTTGTGGTTGTTTTGGATTTCGCGGGCACTGAAATACTTTGTATGTATTGTCTTTGTAAAAATTAAAAAATAAATAATGTTACATGATGTTATATAGAGTTAAACTCTCCTTGAAAAATAATGGTTTATATTTTCTGACGCGTTTTCCTTGACTTCTGGCGTGATGTGGTTGTCAATTTCACGTCAATGGATACAGTGGGACAAAAAGTTCATTGAAAGAAATTTCCCAAAAAGGATTTTTCTCAAAAGAGTTTTGTATTCAATGGGCTTTCCCAGTTATGTGAGGTTGTATGGTGCTCTCCCGTATAGGGTATTGATTATATATTGTGTCAAGAAAACTTTTTTCATAATCATTCAAACGTCTAATCACATTTTTCAGGTTAAAAAAAAACAGTGAAAATAATTATTTTAAAAGTACAAATATAATGTGTACAGTGATTACAAGAATTCAAATATACTGAAACATGTTCTTTGAAAACATTTCGCCAAAAACTCGACCCATATCATTTCACAACCACCATATTCGCCTGATTTAGCACCGTGTGACTTCCGGTAGTTCAACAAACTCAAAGACCACTCCGGGGACACCGTTTCAACTCGATTAAGGAGATAAAAGTATAATGTTTTGAAGGCCATCCCGAAAAAAGACTTCTCTAACTGTTTCAAGGTTTGTAAAAAACGTAGACATAATAGCATTATGTCGGACGGGGAGTACCTTGGAGGCGATGAAGTAGATTTGCAAAAATAAATAAAGATTTTTAATTTTATGAACAAATTCACATTATTTTTTTATCACAGTATTATATACTTTTAAGTACAGTAGTATAATAAGATAGGCGCGGTGTGAGAAGACCCCAGATGTCCTGACTCAAGAATATAAAAAAATGGACCGGAATTCGGAGGGTGGGGGAGTTGTTCGGGCTGGCACAGGACAGAGAGGCCTACGCCAAAGTGATGGCCGACGTCGGAGGGACATGACATGGCACTCCGAGAAGAAGTACAATAAAACATTTTTTAGAATAGTGCCAAACGTGGATTTCTGCAGTTCGTCTTATCTTATTTCTGCAGTTTTCTCTCCCATCCCACACTCTATCACAATTTTATGATAGGCCATAAAATCATGTACGTACTCGTATACCATATTTTGCTTTGTTTGTGAGATTGGGACATAGAAGTGGATTGAAATTAAACTGGATTAAATGTGGCCTAGATACCCTTTTTGCCTTGTCCTTTTTTTCTAGAATGATGCATTCTCCAGCTAATGTAAGTCCTGCGTGGATGAGGGGCGGGCCTAGGGATTGTTTGAGCGAAGCTGGCGAAGGGGCGCCGATGCGTCCTATAACAGATTCGGGTAACCTTCTATGTCTTTATTAAACTGTAAGTTTGTTCATTTGTATGTGTATTAACAATCACTGTTTGTTACCCCACAATAAATAAATAAAAGTTCGTCTTACCGTGTAAATAGAGAAGCGTGTCATACGATTCCGTACTGCAGGAGGGTAGGCACTAATGTGAAATTCAAGGTAATTGTTCATTGATCGCCGGCAGCACTACACACGAACTATTTACACGGTAAAAATCATCCATGACGACAAAATGTGTACCCGACACACAAAACCATGGGCCGGAACCGCCTCAGGAATGCCGACGTATCGCAAACCGAAAGTAACCTCAGGCTTTATTCATTAACACCGGGAGTTCACAAAAACTATTTACTATCAACGACAACAGAACAATTCACTAACTCTGGCGCTCTAAAATCCACAATATGGAAAAACAAACGCGTGAGGAACACCAGAATGTGAGGTTGAGGATATTATAAGATGGAGCAGATAACGAAAAAGGAACTGGTACGATCACGTTCAAAGAATGGACACCACCAGACTCCCCTATATTGCATTGCATAATCAGCCTCGTGGGACTCGTCCTCGTGGAAGACCTCCTAAAAGATGGAAGGACCGCTGGGAATCTACCTCACAGGAGGAGCAACACTCTGGAGAACAGACCACATAGGTCTACAACAAGGAAGAAGAAGAAGACAACATAACAAACTAACTAACTAACTAACCAACACGCCGTCTCCCCGAAGGGAAGAGGGTAGGCAGAAATAATGGACTGCCACACTTTTCTTTCCTGACATATTTCTCTCGATTCCTCAACATTCATACATCGTGTCATGCACGCGCATCGATTTCTCTAGACTCTTCACGTGGCCGACATTCAATATTTGATTTATTTGATCGTGCCACATTTTCCCCGGTCTTCCTCTACTTCTAGTTCCATTTACATAGTTAACATATCATTTTCTACCATTCTTTCTTCATTCATTCTTTCCGTGTGTCCAAACCATCTTAATGATCCTTTCATCATTTTGTTCATAACACCATGATGAAAGAACAAACAAAGAACCCAGAACAAACGGAAGTAAATATAACAATATGAATTTATTGTAGTTTTATATTCAAAATTAGTGATGTTCTACACAATTTCCCAGAAACGCAATGTTTCTAATAATCTATTGTCTTGATCGAAGCACTATGATACTTCAACATTATTAAATGTTTTAATTTTAAAACACTGTTATTATATATATCACATGTTTTTTTACGAAATTGTCGCGTTAGTTGTTTCGGCAACCTGTGTTGGCATCATCAAGCGTTACAAACAACTCCAGTTGTGAACTATGGGTCTCTAATATAATATTAAATTAAATCTTTTCAAAAAATGACGTTTTCATCAATATTTAAAAAATATGTCTAATCAGTAAAATTTATGAAACAATGTACATAGTTATAGAATTAATTAGTCTTAAGCTTGCTTGTAATTTAATAAAAAAAATTATTCTATGTTCCGCCACCACGAACTCAATATTAAGCTGCTGAATAATTTCACACATTTCCTAGAATTAACGGTCGAAAATTGACGTTCTCGTCAGATTAAACAATTAGTTCTGTATAGGTCAAATAAGTTTATGATTTGATTAACTTCTAACCCAAGTTAAACAGATCGTAATTTAAACATAAACCAACCTTACCTATAATAACTAGGCCGAACCTTACAAACCAACTGAGCGATAACATAAATACGTAATGAATAAATTATTCATTATTGAATAAAAAAACAATAACTAATACTGGACCATCTTGGTGTTGGGTGGTTTAACCAACGTTTTACAGTGTTTTTAAGTCTTTTTATCATTATGAATAAGAAAAAGTATAATTAGATCTTGTATTAACAGATCTTAGAATAAAACATTCATGGTATTTATTAGTATGCAATGGAACACTTCGCAAATTCTGAAATTTTGACGGAACCATTTTTCTGTGTAATTCCTAATAATATATTTTTTTAATGTTATTAAAACATATTATTTATTTAGAAATGTATTATTTTTTTTAATATAAAACTAGAATATAATAAAACTAACTAACCATCAAGCTGTAGGCAGAGAGGATGGACCGCCATACTGCTCTGTCCAGACATACCTATAGAGCATCCTCTCCATTTATACATCGTAACACGAACGCTCGTCGATTTTTCCGACTTCGAATGTAGCTGTCTTTTAATAATTTATTCATTTGGACATGCTTTCCTTGGTCATTCACGACTCCTCTTTTCACTCACACTGCTTGTACACAACTTTTAACTATTCTTCTCTCATCCATTCTTTCCATATGTACAAGGGATCTTTTTTTAATTTTACTTAGGATCCAACCATCTGCCTTACATTTCTTCCTTATTTTATTGTTGGTATTCTATCATATATCATTTTCCAACACATTCTTCTCAATGACCTCATTTTAACGGCATTTATCTTACTTTCATCCATCTTTTCCCAGTTCCGAGCTTCACTTCCATACACAAAGGTTGGCACTAGGACTCCATTATGTACTGACATATTTGCTTCGGTGGATATATTTCTATTTGTAGTGCAAATATAAATTAAGCACTTTATGAGTTCGTTGATGTTGAGTTCTCGAATATCAGGCACAATATCAGTAAGTAGCATTCTAATATTTGGTATGGCGTTGAGGCAGTTCCTGGACTTTGGCTTCGTTGCTGAATAACAAGAAAGTTCCACTTCGCGTAAATACTACAAGGTGAAGAAAACGGAAGAAAAACGAGAATAGTTTGTTTTGAGAAATAGGGGTACTCCTCTAACAATCTAGTACCGAAATTATTTAAAGTGTGATCTTTGAATTTTAATGTTAAAACTGTTTTTGTTTGAAATCAATTAGATCAGTCATTTCGAAAGTGGTCTACATCGAACCCCAGGGGTCGATTCAGACCTGCGAGAAGTCAACATTAATGAAAAAATAATTGGTTGGTCCATGAGAATGGATCCCATTTAGGCAGACCACAAAAATGTTGGTTTCACACAAAAGTAACAATCCATCTCACAGATAGTATTGTAGCTCTGTCAGATTCAAAAACAAATTTATAGTTTGTAAAAAAAACAATATTAGGAAATCAGAGGGTCTACACAAAATAGAAAAAATCGGTATGTGGTCTACGGCAGCGCTCCGCAATCTTTTCTCACCTACAGCACACCTAAGTTCTTCCGAATAATTTAATAGTATTATATAATAAAATTTAGTCTGGACATGGGCGTCAATCACCTCAGCAGACTTTTTTTTTTTAGCTCATCGGCGACTTCCGGCTAGTAGAAATCAGCAAAGACGTTTTTTTGCTCCTCCCGAAAGATCGAAGGACCAAATTTTCGCGAATTCTACTTGCCGGAAGTCGCTGTTAAGTTTAAAAAATTTAGGTCGCCAGCGAGTAGAAATCAGCGGCGATCGATTTTTCACGAATGACCTAAAATAAACAAAAACAAAAAGTCACCAATGTCTCCTGAACTGATTTACAGAAGAGTCGACTCTTTCGCAATTCACGAGTTCCGACTAGAACTAATTTTTTTTTTTCGTTATACATTTAGCCGCCGCACACCTGCATCCGGATCACGGCACACCAGTGTGCCGCGGCACACCGGTTGCGGACCACTGGTCTACGGAACCAAACAGTTTGGGGAGATCTGAAATAGATTTTCATAGTCACAATCTTAAAATGTGTTGCAGTGCCCAAAACCTTCCAAATTGTCGCGGATCTATTCAGATTCAGCGGAATACTGGTGTTTGTGTTGGACATAGTTTGAGAAACCCTGACATAGAGGATATTGTGTATAAATTAAAAATAAACTTATGAATTAGAATGAACTCGACTTTATGGTACACGATAAATGCATATGATCGGAGTAACACTTCACTTTTCCTCGACGTAAATAGCAAAAAATGAAGGCAAACGTGATTTAACAATATTACGTGAACACAAAACAATACAGGGTTGTCTCAAACGATACGTAAAATCGGAGAGAGGACATTCAGTAGCTTAACTTGACGCGACGCGTTGAATAATTAAAATGGTTGAATATTAAATTTTATTTAAAAAAAAAACATTACTATGCAGTCACGCAAAACGCCATATTAGTATTCATGCGTGTTGTTATAATCGTTAATTTTATAAACAATTAGGATCCACAAAATTATATAAAAAAAAATCGTATGAGATTTTTTAAAATTATAAATCAATGAAAACATCTTCACAAAATACTATTGATTTATTTATTTTAGAGCCAACCAATTTCGCTCGTGATTGGGGTTCTTCAATGTCAATAAAACAACATTTTCTTTGTCCTTAACGTTCTTTTCGGCGGCCTTCAGGGCCGAGTGGTAACAGCTATGACTACCATACCGAAGAACCCGGGTTCGATTCCCGGCGATGACATGCTGTATTTGATTTGGTATAATTCACGTGAAAATAAAAATGGGGATAGACTAGATACCACTTGTCATGAAAATTAATAGCTAAAAATTGGTGTACAGTAATTGGATTTAAATAACCTGTTTTGTACAAAAATTTGTAAAGCAGCGGGAAAATACCACATTAAAAAGTTCCAAGAACCAGCAAGGATGTTAATAGATTTTTTGAAGTATTGTAGGAGTGGGGAAATAATTATATTATTACATAGTAAATAATAATTGAACAAAAAATACATATTTTTAAAAATCTTAAATAAATCACCATCTATTACCAATTTAAGATAAGTTCGCGCGTCGTCACATATTGAGTGAAAAGATTATTATTAATATTCGATTTCAAATACTGCATTATTCCCATTTCGTTTTCATATACCACCCAGAATAATCAATATTTCATGTATTTATTTATCCTTTTTAAACTTTTAGACTTAGTTAACATTAAGAAAATAATAAAGTTGTTTAATTATTCATATTTATAATTCAAGTGTTTTCCAGCAACTTAATTCGTGTCTAAAAATGCATTAAAATTGCACATTACGGATTAGCACGAAACACTATTTAATATCATTCATCCGGGTATCCGAGCATGATACCGTGCCGCTAGCAACACACCAGGCCCAACTTGGTTCACCCAACTGCTGAGACACGATACCGTGCCGCCAGCTAATTCATTTGTACGCTAATTTTATTTTTTATAAGCCACGATATGCTTTATTGTTTTTTTTTTAATTCACGTTCAGAAGTCAATTAAATTCGCAAGAATATGGTCGCCCCACAGTGTCCAACGTTAAACATAAATAATAGACTACGGTTAGCATATCTAATCAATGTCAATAGCGAAATAATGGGGCACATTTACTGAATGACGGAGCCCGGGTACCCAGTACCTGGTAGTCACGGATGCTAATTAATTGCCTAACTATGTACAATGTGGGTATTAGCTAGAATCAAGTGGAACATAAGGAGTGACAATGAAACAAATTATTTTTTTAAAGATCAAGTGCATGAAATAATCTCGGAAGGTTGTATAATATATTTCTCATTTACTGTACATTCCCAGTAAATAGATGTGAACCTTTCCCGCAGTGTTTCATTTGAAAGACATTTTTCGTCGAAACCAACTATCAAGCCGTTTCTCCAGAGGGGTAGGTAGAAAGGAAAGACCGCCACGCTGTTTTATTCTAACATTCCTCTCGAGCTTCTTCTAAATATATTCATACATCAGAACACACACTTCGAAAATGGCCGCCTTTAAGTTATAAATAAAACCAGCCTCTAACCACCTACGTATTTGAACGTACGTGATAGTTCACTTTGACTGTACCATTCTGCGCTATCCCGTATCACGTACGCGCTTGAGAAAAAGTAATGTACCTAAAATGTACAAACTGTTAGGAATACGCGCGTGTGCCAACAACACTTATGTACAAGTCTTCACAAGTATGATAGTTTTACAAGGGGCAGGCGAAGTGTGCAGTCGAGTCTTTGACGTTTCGTAATTTAAAAAAAGAAAATTAATATATAATTAAATTTAATCAATAAAAAACATCTTTTTTTGCACGTGTCTCGGAAAATTACCTGAAGGTAGGGCGGTTAATTAAGGGGGGTAGCCACAGTTATTGGGTGAAAAATGTTTTTAATTTTAATTTGAAGTTTATACCTTCGAAAATATGTGTATAAAATTTGAAATCAAAATTCAGTTACAGTCATTTTAATGAGAGTAGGTAGACCCACTGTCTTGCGCCGACCGCGTCGCTATAACCGGGTGAAAGCTGCTGAGAATCGCATGGAAAGGGTCAATAAAAAAAATTAAAAGTCAAGGACACCACTAAAAAGAGGAAGAACCATCATAAAGAGGAAGAACCATCATATGGTTCTTCGTAATCATATAGTTTGATGTAAGTATAAATACTCGTATTTTAAAAGATACATGATTTTATAATAAGAAAAATGGACTAAAAACATTAAACGCGTTTTTCTCAAAACATTTTTTTAAACTGATCGCATCGATAACTCGAGCACTTATCAACCGATTTCCAGTTTTTTATGTTTGTTTTATTCGTCTTTGCAATGGCTATCGTTAAGCGTAGCCAATTTTGAAAATTTAGTTTTTTACTATTTTTTACTATTCTTCTCGGGCTAGAGTACTCTAGTAGTACTACTGAACGAGCGTCTCGGGGCATGGCGTTAGCCCTTGTTTAGTGGATACCCTAGCTAAGTGGGCCTCCTTGAAGAGGGGTCCATGTTAGTGGTACTCCGTACCCGGATAACCCTATCCCTGTGTGGGAGGTAGGCCGGAGGAAAGTCCCTGGATAACCCTCTCCCTGTGCGGGAGGTAGGCCAGTGGCACTCTGCAACCCTGGATAACCCTTCCCCTATGCGGGAGGTAGGCCAGTAGCACCCTGTACCGCGGATAACCCTCTCCCTGTGTGAGAGGTAGGCCGGCGGTAATCCCTTGGATAACCCTCCCCCTGTGCGGGAGGTAGGCCAACGGCAACCTGCGATCCTGGATACAGATCCTCCCTGTGTGAGGATAAACACCAGAGGAAACCTGCACCGCGGATAACCCTCTCTCTGTATGGGAGGTAGGCCGCTGGTGTTTGGATAACGACCCTCCCGGTGTGGAGACGGAGCCAGCGAACGAGAGTTTCTATTGAACGAGAGATCTGCGTACGGCGAGATCGATAAAACTCTATCGGCCACCCCTGGACCTGCATTCCAGGGTGGATAACGGGACGACGGCGTCCGTTTATGATCTGTTTGTCTCAGGGTTTATTGCACCCCTGCCGCCTGTCCCCGACGCATAACTGTAAGGTTGTAAAATGTGTCTATTTTTTATAGCTTCAGTGTAAACAGACTTTTACGTAATGTTATGCTTAAGATGTTTAAATCTAATAATTCAACTGTGTACATGCCAATATAGAGAGAACCTTACAAAATAAATAATTAACTGATTTTATGGATTTGATTTATTGGATCCCGTGTCGGTTACAATCTATATTTAAGTTTAATTTGCTTTATTTGTACCTACTTGATTTAGACTATATTTTTTATCTGCTCACGCTCTCTATTTTTTCTGGGTTTTCTACTGCCCCCCTGTAAGTCTCAAACGCCCACAAGGGGGCGTTATCACCCACTTTGAGAACCTAGGCTCTACAGTAACGCTGATTACTTTGTTACTTTTTAATATTTTCTCAGTAAAAAACTAACATAAACTATATTGAATACACACTTAATAAAATTAAAAAAACGCGATCCCAATATTCCTTAAATATCCCGGTCAAAAAAATTCCCGAAAATTACTTATTTTTTCGGCCGTCAGAGTGGCTATCCCCCTAAAGTATCAATGTTTTTCATGATAATAATAAACATTTTGATAGTGAATAATATACACAAGTTCGTATCAAATAAATATTTCTATGCAAATACTGATTTTTTATCCACATACCTTTTTATGTGTAGAAATGTTATCTTATTTTTAAATCTAGGTTCTGAATGCAGTTACGGCTTTTTTTTTTATAGTTCCGTTAGTTCCTGTGCTGAGTGCCAAAAAGACGTTCGAATTAATCAATTTGGAGATCTAGGATAGAGATTTAATCAATTATATACTTAACATCGTATTATGTCACTACAATAGTCGACCGATACTTTCACATTCCATGAATAATTTTAATGAGATGTAAAAAAAATGATGTCCTTTAAAAATTTGAAAGTACGCGTTGAGCCAACTCCATATGCACATGTGGAACCTACTTATGAATATTTTTGCTACAGTGTAGCAAAAAAGGAAACATTTAAATGTCATCTGGGAACGTCTTACAGTCTTATAAAAAAAGCATCCTCATTCCGTGGGAAGAAACTTTATATTAATCATACGTCTGTATTCAGCTCTTATTTCAGTTAACATAAGAAAAATGTTACAAGGCAGGGATGCATTTCAGTTTTGCTGAGGTACTCAGCAAAGATATGAAAATCACTCCTTTCTATAAATAAATTATTTCAGTTCTATATGTCATATAGAACGATACTGCATACTTAGTTGTTTTTTTTTTACTTAGTGTCTATTTTACTTCAACCATTCAAATATAAAATGCCGTTATAAATATATACTCACTAGAATATTACATAACCCCATCTATAAACAAACTTATTGCCAGTTCAAACGATTACCTAATCGCTATTATCATACAACTAAAATGGCGAGAATTATATTTGAATATATTAATATAAAAAAAAATTAACCAAAAAAAATATCTACGATTTTTTTTTTAAGTTATAACGAGGATATAACAATACATACCAAATAAGAGAAAGAAATAGAAGAATGTGCGGAAAAACAATGTATGATAGAATATCTAATGATGAAGTAAGAAAGGAATGTAAGGCGGATAAATGCGTGATAAATAAAATTAAGAAAAGGTCAATAAGATGGTTTGGACATATGGAACGAATGGATGAGGGAAGAATGGTTATAAAAATATATATAATACAAGTAGTGTGAATGGGAAAAGAAGTCGAGGAAGGCCGAGGAAGACATGGCCTGACCAAATTAATTAATTAATGAAAGGCGGCCATGTTCGAAGTAGGAACAATCGATGTCACGATATGTGAATGTAGAAGAGGCACGAGAATTATGCCAGGATAGAACAATGTGGCGATCCATCCTCTCTGCCTACCCCTCCGGGGAAACGGTGTGATGGTTAGTTAGTTACCAAATAAAATATATTTAAAATTCTCGTTTTCAAAGAGGTTTAAAAAAAACGTTAATAATAAAAACAATCCAATCCGTTGTCTCGGAAATGTATACCGTTTAAATGTCACAGTTTTAAAATGCACCTAGAGAGAAATGGTTTCTAGACACATCAAGAATCTTTTAATTCATCAATCTCTAATAAATAGGCGCAAGCCTGAACGCGCAGGTAAAAGTACCAGCTCTGTACACGGTGGCTAGCGACCAGTGCTAACCCACTTGGTGCTAGTCCGATATGCCGACGCGACCCAGATAACACCGGACGCGTTGACACCCAGCCGCTTTGCTTCTCTTATCGGCCGCGATACATTTTTCTTCGCATTTCACCGTGGTCAGGACTGGTCTAGTTGGCGATAATGATGTCTGATTTTTATAGCGCTGTCAATAACTCACCTCAAGGGCATACGTGCACAACACGTAGGCAGGTAGCCTCTTCACTGATATCGGAATTGAATACCATAATCAACGAAACTTCACATTCCTTAGCACGTTTTGAATTAATAAGCTTGGATATGGACTTGGATCTTTTGACATACGAAGTTGACTGATCTGGACAGACTGAACGTAAAGAAAGGTAGCCCCACAAGTTGTTGAGTCATGGAAGATGGAACATCGTTAACTAATGTACGAAGAGATGTGAGAAAATTGTAAGGCCAGAGTTACAGACCACACTGGTAAGACATAGTAGTAGCAGATTTCTGCGTCTTGAGTGGTACGTAATCAAAAACAAATGCGTCAGAAAAACACAAAAACGTCAAAAAGATCAGAAAAACATAAACCCATCCTAGACTACCGCCTGTATTATCACCGTAACCAAAAAAACAAATTAATGATTTTTTTTTATATGATTAATCCCTAGGTTTTTTAAAGTGGGCGATAACGCTCCCTTGTGGGCGTTTGAGACTTTCATGGGGGCAGTAGAAGACCCAGAAAAAATAGAGAGCGTTGGCAGATAAAAAAAATATAGTCTAAAAAGACAAAAAAAACACGCTAATCACGTAGGTACTAATAAAGCAAATTAAACTTAAATATTGGTTTATTTTGTTATTGTATGTATTGTAATCATTTCCCCATATTTCGAATAACTTTTATCGGAGGGGGGCGTTGAACGTTTATTTTTCTTGAAAAGGGGGCGGTGGCCCAGAAAAGATTGGAAACCTATGGATTAATCGAATAAAATAAACTTGAATTACTATACCTAAAGTATTTTTAATGGGAAATGATCCACAAACGTATGGAGCATTTTTTATAAACTTCAAATATCAGTGTGGAATTCCATTATTAAGAATTAATAAAACACCTTTGAGTGTATTATTTTCGCCAAGTTTCAATGGCGTTATACCTACATCATCGACGATATAAACTAACCAAAATGATTTCAATAAGAATATAGGAACCAAAATGTAACGTGTGAAAATTAAAATGAATTTTGCAGAAGTTAGATTTTTTATCTGTTGTATTTAAATTTAATTTCCATTCGTCACATTTTATATTTATATGGTTCTCCTGATAATAAAGGTAAAATATCATGTCGTTTTAATTCATAAAAAAACTTATAATTTTTACATTTTTAAACACTTTGTATTTGAACCACGTAATTAATTATATTTGAAGTCAACATAAAAATATTAAAACGTCTAAAATGTCCAACTTGTTTAAATTGTGTAACCACAAAGTGAGTGCTTTACACGAAGAAAAAAGGTTTTAATTTAATAAGACTTGCGTGATTCTACCGAGAAAATTCGTTTTAAAATAAGTAAATTTTGGAAAACCGTGCAAAAGAAATTCCAGTCCACGTGCATCATATATCTACGAGTACAACGCCAGAAAAGGAAATGAGATGAGGACAGCGCGCTGCTCCGGGTACCTAATGGACCTTCAAGTATCCGTACTCGAGGAAGGAAGTGGTTTTCTACTCAACTTGATAATAATATTTATGTTCCAAAACATTAGCCGGTGTTAGGTACAGCTAAAAATACGTGTTTTATTAGGGAAAATATTTAGTTTATACATATTGTATAGGTATTATTTATATGTATATCTATACTGACGACTGTGCATTTTCATTATGAGCATAAAACACATACATGCAAAAAACGACCGTTATCTAGAAGTTTTATTAAATTATATGGGAGTGACATGTTTCGCCTTCCTAAGGCATTGTCAAATGTATCATATTATCACATTTGATAATACCTTAGCAATACGAAATATGTCATTCCTATAAAATACATGTAAATATAATAAAACTTCTAGAAAATATAAGTTTTTATTCGTATTAATTATTTAATATGAAATTTTATATCATTATTCAAGAAACAATAAATAATATATTTAGTTGATTGTAACACCGAAAGATGCCAACATGGGTAAGCGAAACAGCTGTCGCGAAAATTTCATAGAAATTGAATAAATAATTTGCGATATTATAACGGTGTTTTAAATTAAACAGATAGCAATGTTACCGTATCATAGTATTACGACAAAGCGGTGGATTGTTAATAATAAATATTTGTAAACAATAATAAATATTTAAAATGTTTGTTTAAGAATTAAATTTAGTAAAATTACTAAAATATAATCTGATATCTGTTGTTGAATAGCTAAAAATCAATTTGATAGATGTACATCATGAGCGGAGTGTCAGTAAGCTGTCTCTTGTATGCGGATGACGCTGTCCTTCTTGCAGACAACGAGCATGAACTACAAGTCCTGGTGAATTGTATGTATGAGGTATGTATGCGAAATGATCTGATGATGAATGTTAATAAGTCCAAGGTAATGATTTTTGAAAAGGAAGAAACCACGACAGTCTGCAACATTAGCGTGAATGGTGAAAATTTGGAGCAAGTAGTTGAGTTCGTGTATTTAGGTAGTATGTTTACAAGAGATGGGCGAGTGGAGAGGGATATTGAAAGAAGGGTTGGGGCAGGCAACAAAGTGAATGGTGCACTTAAAGTTGTCATCGCAAACAAAAACCTATCCAAAAAAGCTAGAATGGCAGTGCACAATGGTGTTCTTCTACCGACCCTTATGTATGGAAGCGAAGCATGGAACTGGCAAAAGAAGGATGAAAGTAGAATAAATGCAGTTGAAATGAGATCTCTTAGAAGAATGTGTGGATACTCTGTGTATGATAGAGTGCCGAATGAAAATATAAGAAGTGAATGCGGTGCGAATGATGGTGTCATGAACAAAATAATGAAAGGATCATTAAGATGGTTTGGACATATGGAAAGAATGAATGAAGAAAGAATGGTAAAAAAATTATATGTTAATGATGTAAATGGAACCAGAAATAGAGGAAGACCGAGGAAAACGTGGCACGATCAAATAAATCAAATATTGAATGTCGGCCATGTGAGGAGTCAGAGAAATCGACGCGCGTGCATGACACGATGTATGAATGTTGAGGAAGCGAGAGAAATATGTCAGGAAAGAAAAGTGTGGCAGTCCATTCTTTCTGCCTACCCCTTCGGGGAGACGGCGTGATGGTTAGTTAGTTAGTTAGTTTACATCATAAAAAATTTAAACACTAACCATCATGGCGTCTTTCCGGTGAGAATGGGTAGACAGAAATAATGGATCAGAATGGTCAGGAATGAAGAGGAGCGGAGATTTTATGCAATTCTATTGGTGGATTTTTACCTCGCTCACTGTTCCGCCACCTAGCTCCGCTCCGGTGGACAGGCACATTTAAAGCCACTTTCGGGAGGATATTTGCGAAAGTTTTTTGACAATAGAATAAATAAAAACCAATTGTGATTTTGAATTTGCGTATGGAGGAAATGTTTCGCGTTAAAAGTCACACTACCTCATTGAACTCTGATTTCCTGAATACTTAAAATATTTACAAACTTGAATAATGTGTATGCATACTGTTATGGCGTGAGGTGTGCAGGGTTGAATCAAGGTGATGGACACACCACGCTTATGTCTCTCGCATTGCGCGTGGTATTCAAATGATTCACGATAAATGATTCGGCCAATGAACACGCAAATTATGGAGGACACCTTTACTAAAAGTATGTGGGTGTAACCTTACTCGTGGGCAAGACAAATGCGTTCTTATATACCTGTTTCATTGGCGCCTTTATGTATTATTGAAATATATTTCTACTTAATACCAATGAAAACTACCGTTGTCTGGACGGGAATTAAGATAATGTATCGAGGAATTTGCAAATTATTGCGTATCGTCACTATACTACTTAAATTTCTATGGCCTCTTGTGAATGATGGAAATGTGACGTTCCAATATTTTGATTGACGGTTGTTTAACGAGTTAGGTTCAAATCATTATAAATCGCAAGGTCTTTTATAAAATGGCAGTTGCAATAAATACATTAGTATATTATACATAAATATTATAAACTGAAGACATTTCGACAAGTATGTATAAATAACAAAAAAAAAACTCGCATTTTTTAGATTATGAAAAGAAAAAAAACAACTATTCCGATATAAACAGTTCAACTACAGCAATATACCGTTAGATTTTTTTTTAAATGAAAATTGTTTTAAATATAGATAACACACATATCTAGAAATATATTTAAAAAATAAGATAACTTTTCATTTATTACATTTTCATCTAGGAGATCCATTTTTAAAATGTTAATGTGTTCCAAAAGTTTTTGGTTTAATTTAGAGCATCAATCGTGCCAGAGACTCCAGAAAACAGTACAAACGTAGCGTCAGCAAACGTAATATCTAGGATGGCTGTTGTTGGGATAAGAGTAAAAGTGAATTATTAACGGAGCTGTAATGAATACACAAGAATTAATGGTTTCCCCGGAACTTGTACCCACGCTCTCCAGATGTTAATCGGCGACCGGCGAAGAACAGAACGAGATGGCCCCACCTCATCACCGTCACAGAATCTTCACTCGCGGAGGAATTAAACGCCTCACACAGCGGCATTCCATCAGAGAAAGGAAACTATGCGATACGGACACATAAACCCGTTTTGCTAATTACTTCAATATCGATTTGAAGTCAAAATAGAGAAAAGCCATAGTAATAACGAATGGCGAGATATAATGTTGAAACGAAGAAATTTAAGACAAACAAAACAAATGGACATATCAGGCCTGACCAAATTTGAGACCTTGGAAATTGTATACAGAGTGATTATGTAAGAAACAACAGACAGCAGCTACAAATTAATCAAAAACTCAGACGAACACAGACACTGGACCAGGAACTGTGACAGATATCACTTACCGAATGCATGAACAAAGACAGGACAATCAAGAATATTGAACAATGGCCTGAAACTTTACATTAACCTACCAAAAGACACAAGCAGTTTTGCAGAAACCAATTAAAATATATTAAACATAATATATAATAGTTACAAGTAAGATCAAAAAGTGTATCCATATAACCATATTGTTTTTTTTAATAAATTCAATTTTAAAAAAAAGCTATTCCCTATAGTGTGATAATATTCCTACGGCAATGTAATAAGAACTGTATATTTTTATCGTCATTATCATCGTCAACTGCTGGATGTAATCCTCCTCCATCTGCTTCCATGTCTCTCGATTGGACAACACCCATCCATGTTATATCGTCGGTCTCTTTAATGTCGTCCCTCCATCGAAGTTGGAGACGTCCTGGATTTCGGGTAATACTTCTAGGACACCAACAAGGAGGCGTTTTGTCCATTTATCATCAGAGCTGCGAACGATACGGCCTGCCCACTCTTCCGATGATGTCCCGCACCTGTTCTGATTCTAATAGTAGTGTTTATCCCCAACAATGCTATTTCCATAGCTCTTTAGACAATTCTTCATTTATTGGCGCTTCTCTGAAATAATGTTATGGTTTCAAATCCAAGCGAGTAAGACCTCTAGGAAAGCCTAGAAAGTGTCTAATGTATAACATTTTGGCTGATTTGACTCAGCTAGGGGAAAGGGACTGCTTGAATTAACATAATAAAGGTGGCTCATACTCTCGTGTGTTGTACGGCCATATGAAGTAAATTAGTAAGTAAGCAGCAAGTTTTCTAACGAAATGTATCAATTTATAATCTTTAATAGCAATTTCTGTCAGTTAACCAAAAATATATTAAAATACATGGATTTCGCTGCTTCAGCCATGTCTATGTAATGAAAGCCCTTCGCCCCTGACACCTACCCGGCACCTAAGTACACTATAAACGGGCACCAGGTTTGCTACTTATAAAAACTATAGACGCATAAATTAACGATCACCTGCTTGTTATGTGACATTGAATTACCACATGTGAACATAATATAAAACTGAATGAAGAAAACGAATTGCAAAACAGCCTGGCAAATAATAAAAGTGTTACGTTATACTAAAGCACCTATTACACCGGCAGATCGTCGGATAACAGTTACGCAAAAATATTCAAATTCAGCCGCTGAATGCGATGCGGCCAAATAATTATTCTAACTTATTACAAATTAATGCTAATGAAATAAGCTTGCTTGAACGGTCGCTATGGCGAGAGAAAACCGCCCAAGACATTGCTGGTGAGGTCTCCATTATACGAGCGAGAAAATACAGCATTTAATTAGTTAGTGTGATGAGTCACGAGGATTGTGATTTGAAGTACAGAACATTATTCAATGGATCGACAGGGCTGATCGCGTTCAATTTCAATTTTAAAAAGTTGTTTATGTTATTTATTTGTCATTAAACCTCAAACGAAAGGTATTTGACTGCTGCGTTCTGCCGATGTTAACTTAGGGTTTGAAATAAAATTGTCTCAGAGAAGCGCCAATAAATGAAGAATTGTCCAAAGAGTCATGGAAAGTTGGGGATCATAGCGGACATGGTGAGAAACGCCACTATAAGGGGCAGAACAGGATTGTCGGACACCAGCAGACAAGAGTGGCAGTGTTAAATTGGCACTAGGCGGGCAATGTCGCTCGCAGCTCTGGCGATAGATGGACAAAACGCCTCCTTTACTGGCATCCTGGGACTGTGACCCAAAACCCAGAACGTCCCCAACTTCGATAAAGAGACGACATAAGAGGAACCGCCAGTACATGGATTCGTGTTGCCCAGAATCGAGAGACATGGAAGCAGATGGTGGAGAAGGGTCACAATCCCAGGACGCCAACAAAGGAGGCGTATTGCCCATCTAATCCGCAAGTCTCAGATTCGGCGTATTATACGGCGTGTAATATTCTAATAGACAACATTGTTACAACTTAAATACATATCTCTGAATGGAATACGATGCCATAGTAATTGGAAACGGTAATTATCAATATTATAATTCCTGGACAAAGCAGATTGCGAATCTAGTGAAACAATAAACCTACACTGATGACATAAAAAAAACGAAGTTGGATGATACAAAATATCCCCTTTATAACCATTTCATGTTTGTTCAGGTGGGTGTTATTTATTTAGATTAAATTATTCAGATCACCGTAAAACAATAGTTATTGTTGTCATTTTCCATAAACCGTTCTATTTTGTAATACTTAAGGTATATCTTCTATTAGGTAGAAAATATTCAAAATTCTATAGATTTATGCATAGAATTTATGATACTCAAAAATGCAATAAACCATAGGTAAGCACTGTTGCGTTTATCGGGAATTTTAAATATTTTCTTTAAATGTAGGTAGGTATTTTATTTCAAACGTATAATACAATTATAGTTCATAGTAACTAACCGCATTTTATTTGCCACGATGTCAGAGACTGATAAAATCACTACTTTCGTGACATGGATACTACATAGGTACTAAGTATTTTAGAAGTTATTTTTGTAATAAAATAAAAACTTTGGAGCTTAACAGGTAGATAATAAATTGAATATAAGATAATTAGGTAGGTATAAAAAATAATGAATTGTGTTATAAATTACTAAACTTATCGAATTTCAAATATTCTGTGAAATCAAAACAATAGAGAAATCTGAAAATACAGAAGAATAGAATTATAATTATGCAATTTTTAGGTACAAATAGAATTTCATTACTTCAAAAACAATAATTGTATTCAAATAAAATATATATTGTGTGTTCAGCTGGATCGGAATAAATTCTGACATCATCGTTGAAAGAATGACGTGAAGAGCGATCACCGATCACCGATCACCCTGTACCCTAGATGTGCGATGTTGGATGTTGTTTACCTTGCTTTGCCGCGAAACTGCCCTGCGCCAGGCGGAATGCTATTAACGGTATCCGAGCATTGAACTTGACAGTGACAGAAATATACTTTACCAAGCTTTCTACATCCAGGTTCATCTTTTGGTACGCATCCTGTCTCCGAACCTCCTCCGATGTGGCGTCCCGCTGCTTGATGTTTCAACCAGCACACCGCGTACAAATGCATTACAGAACGTTTCACATCACATCGTTTCACTAACCATTTATCACATAAAACAAAGGAATCACCACTGTTCACTCCTAAAATCGAAACAAAATCTTATTCAGGCGAAGCTCTTTTATTCCATCCGTCTCGAGTGACGTTTGAACTTTTTGCAGCCACTACGTTGACAGATGAACGGGATATTTTCTTAACTCGATAAAACTGCAAAACTCGCGTAAAAATGAATGAAAGTAAACGTTGCACAAATTTACAACATGCGGAACATGTATAAAATCACCAAAGTAACTATCATTTACGAATTGTAATTAACATAACGAATAGAACGTCGCAAACCCACCGCTCCGCGCGACAGCCGTCAGGTAAATAAATACACACTCACACACACATAGCTGTCCGTACCAAACTTTCTAGCGGAGTGGGCTGCGAGCCATGCCGTAGAAGGCCTGTTTTACGTGCCACACTTCTTCTGCAAAGAAATTACGCGCGATGTTATAATTCCACGCGTTTTTTTTCAAAGAGTAATACTGATAACTAATTATTAAAAAAGATCCCTGAGATGGTTTGGACATATAGAACGAATGAATGAGAGAAGTATGGTTAAAAGTTGTATACAAACAGTGCGAGTGGAAAGAGAAGCTGAGGATGTCCAAGGAAAACATTGCATGACCAAATTGAATAAAAGACTGCTACATTCGAAGTCAAAAAAATCGACGAGCGTGCATGTAACAATGTATAAATGTACGTCAGGAAAAGCTTGCGATGTACGTCAGGAAAACAGTATGGGAGTCCATCCTCTCTGACTAGCCCTCCGGTAAGGCGGCGTGATGATTAGTTAGTTAGAAGTATCTCCATCAATCTATCAAAATGTCTTAAAAGCTGGTGTAAAGGTGAATTTTTTTTTTACCTCATCGATCTATCAAAATGTCTTAATTACTTAATGAGGTTAAGCAAGGCGCATCCACGTCTGGAGTTACTATAACACTTGGGGCCCCCGGAAACAACAGTCGGCCAAACCTCACACCACAAGGGCAAGAAAAGAAAAATATGGTCCTTTTTATGGCCACCACTACAAAACTATTATAGCTTGCCATTAACATGATGTAGAATTACATAATAAATCTGATGCATACTTTTTTTACCTCTTACTGGTTACTGGTATGGAATCATCCAAGAATAACATTACGAGACAAAGTACTTTAAACAATTTCATTTACATTTTTC
Source organism: Lepidostoma basale (assembly GCA_022606425.2). Classification (NCBI taxonomy): domain Eukaryota; kingdom Metazoa; phylum Arthropoda; class Insecta; order Trichoptera; family Lepidostomatidae; genus Lepidostoma; species Lepidostoma basale. The sequence goes on along the minus strand of JAHDVF020000860.1, from coordinate 508,217 downwards.
TCTTGATTGGATCGGTAGCCCATATCTACTCACCTTTCTCAATATGTGGTCTGTTTCTCATTTATTAATTTACCACTACTACCTACCTAGGGAATATTGCCAGTTTGCTTTTTTCATTAGTTTTTTTTACCCAATATACTTTTCCAATTTCCTAAAACTCGTCTATTACTTGTTTGGGTTGAATTTGTTTCGAAAAGGTAAGCGGGAAATGTAGATGTAAATAATAAATACCAAAGGATATGAAAATAACTTATGTTTATTAAAAAAGAAGCTTGTGCAAAATCTGTTAATTGCGTACAGCATTTAATATTACTTAATTTGCTCATTCTTTAGAACTAATAAAGTATAATATATTAGAAAATAAGAAGTAGGTAATACTGAATACAAAATTTCTAGAACCACATATATAAAGCTGTATTCTCACAATTTATAATTGACTTGAAAAACAATGCTCAGCACAGACCTTCAAAAATTACTCGGAATCCAAACTGCGGACATCCAACAATATTTAAATTATCATAATAGCAAAACATATAAATTAAATCACAAAAAAAAATGTTCAAACATATATTTGTTTTCCATCCACTGCTTGGAATAATTTAACAATTATAGTTATAAATAAAATAAAACATAAAAAGTTGCATTGTGAATGGAAAACCATGTCATATTAAAAAAAATTGAGATTCAAGTCATAACAGATTTTTTATACAAAATGTAGTGTTCTTTACGCTGAAAATGTTAATACCTCCAACATTTTCATATTCAATGATTCCATCACTATTGAAACTATCCAATGTAATGTTTGACTTGCGTTCACAGTGCAATATGCATAAAATATTTATAGGGACTACACTTCAGGTACTACACTTCACAATAACTAACGATAGACAAGAAAGTACAAAGAATAATAGCATTATTAACCAAATGAATATTTTGAAGTGCCTGCCATTAATTTTCAAATTAAAACTAAATCTCATAAAACATTTACTTTTCCATTATCCCTAGATAATGACAATAAAGTTTTGCTGGGAAATGAGACACATTACTTCCATATACAGTCAGAGCACGACTTGCTAGTTCCAAATTTTATTATTTCCACAATAAAGTACCCACGAGAAAACGATAGCACCAAGTAAACTTTAATAAGAGATGGAGGTTAAAGACCCACTATTAATTAACTTAAAGACCCACTATTAAATAATAGGTTTCATAAAATAAATGTGAATTTACGCAATGCTAAAAAAAATCACGACTTTTTAATTTAGAAAAACACTATTTTTTTCCACTTTTGGGCATATTGATCTTGACATATTTTGAAGATATAACTTCAACATCGGGAGAACGACTTGAACTGGTCCACGGGGTTAACACCGTGGACCAGTTAATTTTAAAATATTACACATTCTATTACTTCTTCGAACATTAATTACTTTTAAAGCGAAAATGTTCTTACAGTTAAAAAAAAACTTAATACCTGATCTAATAGAACAAAAATAATAAACATTAAAACAAAATAAAAAGGATTCATAAAATTGAATAAGTTTTACAATGGAATGAAATGGCATAATGGGTAGGGCATAGTCTGACCAATATAAGTTGTGATGCAATAAAATATTAAATTAACACAGCATACTTGTACATTTTATAATATGTTTTTACTCAAAACATGATGGACATTACTAATTTACTGCAGAGGTATTCATATTTTATCAACAAACTGGTCAGACTGTAGATACTAATTTTAATAAGTTACAAATTTATACGAGAAAATAAACTTAAATTACATACCATAATATTTATATTGCAAAAAAAATCAACTCATAATAATCACCTATCTATATTTTTTTTAATAGAACCGCAGTACATGGCTATTAACATATTAGTCTGATATATCAAACTTCAGGTACTGTGGATAGCAATATAAAGAATTTTTTAAATCTCATATAACTCTAGTGGATAATAATCTTTTAATAGTTTCTTTACTTCACAAAAGCATGTTCATCCAGGCAAATTCAATAGATGGATTTCACGTTTATGACTAGTGTTACCACCTTAAAGGGTGTCAGGTTTATTATAATGTGACAATTCAATGAGCTCTAACATATAAAGTATTATATAATGGCTCATTTCATACTGTTGGTGAAAGATACATTTGTTTAACCTACGAACTAGATCCACTTTCATATCTTCTAGTTAATATACACCCCCTTTATTTCAGCTGATACGCAATAGGTAAAGGAGAAACATGCCTGTGCGAAATAAAAAAAATATATACCTTAAAAACAATATAAACAGTGTGTTCGTCTGCGTAATTATATAATCAGTGGTAATTTTGATGCCAATTGAAGTTTAGTGCCCGCGTGGGTAAAGGATGGACTGTTTGCTCTCAAGTTGTGTGAACTGCTCGAGCGTAACATCGGACGGGTCCTCTCTATGGGGGAAGCCAGAGCCACTGTATTTTGGCGATATAGCAGCCCTGACTTGGCAGCTTTAGAAACGGGTCTGGGGGTCGCGAACAACTCCACGTTCCGAGCACTCTTGGCATCCCGCACTTTATTCGCACTGTTATGAGAAGGGTTTAACCTGTTAGAGGTGGGCGTGGCGCCAAATGTGTTAGAGGCGTATGTTTGTGCTTTAATGGTCAATTTGTTAGGGGTTGTGAAAGGCGGCGCGTTTTCCTTTGAAGCACCTCTTTTTCGGATAGTGTGTACTGCAATAGCATTCTTGTTAGGTGTGATTTGTCCATCAGGCAAATAAACGGATGATGAGGCTTGAGGAGTGAACGTTCGGGAGCGTAAATTGTGCTTGGGGACGATGGAGCTTCTTGATGCGGAATTATCATGCAGGTGCTCCTGTAACATCATTTTTCTTATTATAAAAAAAATCCCCCATCCCCAAATCAGATGATAATTGAAAGTAAGTAATGGTTATTTTTAACATTCTGATGAAATAAATATACAGAAACAATTAAAATAATTATTATTTAATCTTAAGAGGCAAAACATAAATTTACTTGACATAACGGATTAGAAAAATATCATTATATTAACAATGTTAATATAATGATATTTTTATTAGCACATTATATTAACAATGTTAATAAATGAATTATTATATAAATTATTCAAATATTTGAATTTAAATTATCCAGAGTCTAATATACACCCAGTTCTGATTAAACAATACATGTTTAATGTTACTTGATTACAACAAAAGAATTAGTATACTTTAAAAAAAAAAATTTTTTTAATTTGGAACCATAAAAAACACTACTGACCTTATTTCTACAGAGTGTTACATTATTTAATTTAAAAAATTGGTAATTAATATTAAATGTATTAAAATCGGCTTGACACTTCACTTACATCACTGAGCCTCTTTACCTGGAAGTCAATATAAGAGGACAGAGTGTTATCGGGTACCCCCTTGTCCTGTTCCGGGCGGGAAGACTTCCCCGCACCCGACACCTCCCCTCGAGACCTGCGGGAGCGTCGCCTGTTCTTGGAATCCCCACTTCTCCTTCCCACGACCTAAGGACATTACTTTAATTAACTCACTATGTAGGGGAAGGGTATTTTCAGGCACTTATTTAGAAGGACAAGTTAAAATACTTGTAACATGGAACCGGCATAACCTGCTGCTGGTCAGATTTTTTTTTTAATACATACAATACGCAAACCATCACGCTGTTTCCCGAAAGGGCAGGCAGAAAAAATGGAACGCCACTAACACACTCTATCCCGAAATACATATCTAGCTTCCTTCACATTCATACAGCGAACCATACACGTACGTCGATTTTGCCGACTTCTAACATGGCCAACCTTTAATATTTTATTAATTTGGTCATGCCATATTTTTCTCAGTCTTCCTCTAATCTGAAATCTATTCACATTGTTAACGTATACCCTCTAAACCATTATTTCTTCATCCATACATTCAATATGTCCAAACCAACACAATCCTATCATAATTTTGTAATTAATACTTTTCCCACTCTACATTCCTTCCCGATATCAGCATTTTGAAATTCTATCATAAATCGTTTTATACACATACATCTAAGGGATCTCATTTCTACCGCATTTATTTTGCTCTCATCCTACTTCTGCCAGTTCCATGCTTTGCTTCCATTATTTAATTTATTGTTGACATATCACGTATGATTAATAGTTATCATAGTGTTACGCCAATGTGTAGTGTCAGCGCACAAATTATTTTGGGCAAAATGTTTGATGAGACGCAAATATTATTTATTTTATATATAGATGATATAGCGAAAAGATATGCATAAAAAAAAATTAAGAGATTAATATAGAAATGGCACCCAACTCTTTTAGTGTCCATTTGCTTTAAAAGATCCCTTCAATATTTCACACATGAGGGTATTAGTTGCAAACCTGGCAAACTCTATCATTAGATAATAAAAAAAAACTAACTAACCATCACGCCGTCTCCCCGAAGGGGTAGGCAGAAAGAATGGACTGCCACACCTTTCTTTCCTGACATATTTCTCTCGCTTCCTCAACATTCATACATCGTGTCATGCACGCGCGTCGATTTCTCTGACTCCTCACATGGCCGACATTCAATATTTGATTTATTTGATCGTGCCACGTTTTCCTCGGTCTTCCTCTATTTCTGGTACCATTTACATCATTAACATATAATTTTTTTACCATTCTTTCTTCATTCATTCTTTCCATATGTCCAAAACATCTTAATGATCCTTTCATTATTTTGTTCATGACACCATCATTCGCACCGCATTCACTTCTTATATTTTCATTCGACACTCTATCATACACAGAATATCCACACATTCGTCTAAGAGATCTCATTTCTACTGCATTTATTCTACTTTCATCCTTCCTTTGCCAGTTCCATGCTTCGCTTCCATACATAAGGGTCGGTAGAAGAACACCATTGTGCACTGCCATTCTAGCTTTTTTGGATAGGTTTTTGTTTGCGATGACAACTTTCAGTGCATCATTAGATGTTTTGAGTAAATCGCAAAAAAACTGATACGCTAATAAAATGCGCTTTTTTACGAAATTTTTTTTTTCATCTCAACCAGTTAGTATTTTAAAAGTAATCAGCCATGAAATAATCATCATTATGTTGATAATTAAAGCAAAATAATGAATTTCATTTTGGAGTTCGCCAGCTTTGCAACACTCAAGTGGAGGTTGCCATGTTTGCAACAAACCCTATATTTTAATAGCAAAATTCTTCAGAATGAAGCGGAATTTGAAACTGAAAATCAATAAAAATTGTGTGCAAATGTATTATGAATAAGACCCAATTCATATCTCACTCAGGGTTTGCAAATAATACCCTCACATGTTCTTACTATTATTTTGAATTGAATATTTTTGTTATAGTATAGTGATCAGTCGGTAGTATTAAATATGCAGCTTCACATCTGTTGAAAACTTCAGTCACATAAAGTATCAAATTTGAGTCCAACTTTACATTTAAATTACCATATCGCACGCTTGATAGAACACTGGCTTAACTCAAAAAACCAATTTTTGCTCAATCCGACATGAGTCGGTGTTTTAACAAAAACAATCGAAAAACACGTACGAATGGATAGTGTTAACATTGTGAACGATTATCGTACATACAAATGGATAGCGTTAACATTGTGAAAAATAGATGGATAGCGTTAACACAAGCCTCTGTCTAATGTTAACTCAATTATGACCTAAACCATAATCGGTCAGTTTACTATTAAGCGTGCGATATATCAAATGTTTATAATAGGAACTAACAAAAAGCTTGGTTTCGTTTTACGAAATCTTAGATAATTAATACAAATGAAAATGTCAGTTTTCTAGAAGTTTCATTAAATTTTTTGGGAATGACATGTTTCGCCCTTCTAAGACATTTGATAATTCCTTAGAAGGACGAAACATGTCATTCCCAGTCATCATTGTTCAAGAAACAATAAATAAATCTTAGATCATTTTTTATTAGTCTTATGGTAATTGGCGGAGTATGTGAAGCAATAGTTTGTTGTCATTTGGAGTATTGATGCATCTTTTGAGACCCCAAACAAAAAACAATCACCTTGGACTGAAAAAAGATTCAAAAACGATTTTTGCAAAATTTATACCTCATGGAATATAATTCCTATCAACTGTTTGATCATATGATTATTCCAAGTAGAATTTTTAGAAACTCTACAGGGATAACATAGCAAAGAGCTACATCTTATTTTATATGACACAGAAGTGCTTCAAAGTCCTTATGTATTGAGTGTATTGAAGGCGATCCGTCTTCTAAATGAAGTGGCATTCCAACACCCTAATGTTAAGAGCAACAAAGAGTTAATTGTCATATTTCCATTTACATAGTTCTACGCATATTTTCTTAGACATTCTGTTTTCCAATCATTACACCGATTTGGCTTGCACTGCAATGATTTTTAATTAAAATTAATAGCTTGCATTGCAAATATTTTAATTTAAAGTTACCTTCTTCTTTTTAATTATGCAGCCATTGATGGCTAACCCCGGCAGCGGCCCTTTGAACTTTTTGAGCAGAGGACCGGTCTCCGGAGTGGGACTGACGGATTTAAGATTGGGGGTAGCACAAGCAGCACCAGGGGACAACAGCAGGCGGCGAGGGAGCAGCCGGGATTTGCTCACCTGCGGGGACTGCCGGGGGCTCAACCGCCTGCGAACATATTCAAACCTTCTATATTAAAAAAAGCATACCGTGAAACATTGCTACAAATGATATATGTTAAAAATTATACATTAGATGAAGTATGGATTAAATAAGTGAAGATTTAAGTTAATTGTTTAACCTTGATGAAGATTTGATTATATATCGAATAAGAAATACTGTTACAGAAAAAAAAATTACTAATACTTTAAGTATACATTTGATTTAATCTTAAAAGTATAAAACATTAAATTTACAATTATTTGTAAAGAAATATATTGTGGTAAACACAAAGACAGTTTTATAAATCATTAAATTCCAATTTGTTTTTCATTCTGCCGACCATTATTGTTTTTTTATTTCATAAAAAAAAAAAAAAAAACATTGAATATTCCAAAGCTTGATTTTGGTGGTAAAAGCAAGATGGGAAATGTTCTAAAGTAAACAATATAACTTACCTTTTAACAGCTGTCATAGCTGCCCGCGAGGAGAAGTTGATAACTTGCCGGGTTTGGGGGGCCGTCCTCGGGGCGGACATGCTCCCAGCCATGGAGGGCGGTAGCTTACGGGACGACAACTTATTTTTACGCTCCTACAAATATACAATATTATTATTTTAAAAATATATATATATTTCTCAATAAAAATGCTATATGCATAAATATTACTAACATGGGGAGGGCAAAACATAGGTAATTGACTTCGAAGTGGGATTTTGCAGGATTGTAGTATCCCCTAAGTTTTATATCAAGTATAAGTCCATAATCAAAGTAAGAAAGCGCAGTGGCCAACCAATTTCTACAAAAAAAGGTTTTTAACTTTTTACCGTTGCTTATACATAATATTTGAAATTTCGTGACTAGTTTCAATAGCTAGGTGGACGAGCAGTTATTTTCCTGGCCTGCCGGTCTCTGGTTCAAATTCTTACAATCCGGAAAAATCCCATCCCAATGTCAACATCCTATGTCGTGTCCTCCGCTTGTAAGTATATTTATGTGTAAACTGAAGTTTAATTAAATAATAAGATAAGTAAATTAGGGGATTACCAAACTTACAAGTTGTTTCACATTCCAGTCATGTTGCATGGACATCAAAAGGCTTTCTCCGTTGACTGTAAATTTTTTTCCTGTACGAGATTCATACAACTCCACCAGTTGGGTGAGTTCCGCTTCTATCTTTGGTAACTACAATTATAAAACATTATGCCTATTAATATATTTTGATACTTGAATGCATGGAAGATAGTCCTAGAACTTTTAAAGGGCAATACCACCAATCTTAAACAAATATTGACCTGGTTAGAAACAGCCTTGCGTTCCTTCTCCTCCCGCAGAAGTTGTCCGCCGCGATTATGGAAGCGCCCAGGCTCGTGAGCTCGCGCCTCCAACTCGCTCCACTTGGTCCACAGCTGTTGGCGGACTCCGTACATATCAAATATGTCTCTAAAACATTGAAGCCGTATAAGTCTTTATTCTTACATGTTTCCAGCACAGACTCTTTCAAAGCATGATTTTCACTCAAACTAAAACTTCAACATATGAACATTTGAAATGAGACAATAAAACAAACATGCAGAGATTAAATTAGAGGTGAAAGTAGTCAATGAAAAGACCAATAAAAAAATGTTCATTATAGTATTTCAATACTTATTCAAAAGGCATTGAACAAAGAAAATATGATGCGAGAAGATCAATGAAATCCATCACAATATGTCTGTCAATAACTCATAAATACCAAGTCTAATATATACGCAATGGCCAACAGGTGAACTTACTTATTTTCTTTGTGAAACACTTTTAATTCCTCCAAATAAATTTCATGTAACATAAGTAAGTCTTCATTGTATATATTAGAATAAAATTCCACAAATTTTTCCCTTTGCAGATCACTGTAGAGGCAACTGTCCCACATTTCCACGATTTCAGAACGAACTTTGCTGACAAATAACTGAAAGAGAATGAAAACATTTTAAAAGAAAGGAAAAGTTTACAATTTTAAATTGATAAATTTAAAAAAAGCAAAGAACAACCTTAAAACTTTGACGTTTTTTCTCTTCACAGCGTTGAAGTTCTGCTTCGAGAGCCGTCTGAGTAGTGCGTGAATGTCCAGGATATTTAGCAAGGAATGTCATTCTGTATTCTGGAGACTCCTCCAATCTCTCCCAGAGTACTGATAAGCGCTCACGCATCTCCAACACCTGAAAAACACGATTGAATATAATTGTAATACAAAATGACATGTTAAAATTTTAAATAATAAAGAATGAAACTGTATGATAATGTAATAACATAATAATACAATAATTACAGCAGGATATGTAAAAACAAAATAAATACAAATAGGTGTGCACAAAATTACAATAAAATAGGGCTACCTTAGCCTCTTTCTGCTGGAATTGGTGTAAAAGGTTTTCATTAACAACATCCAGCTTGGCCATGTTCTGGTCTGTCACACGGAAGTCTTTGTAAGACGTCTTCGTCACATAATATTGGAAACTGTCTTGAGGATCATCTTCAATTTCATCTGAAAATTAACAAATATTACAATCAATAAAAACAATGGGTATGTGTATATTTAGGTTATTTATTTGTATAGTTTCTTAGAAAATAATTTATTTGTGAAATAATTGTGTAGATTTTCTCGGTTGGTACCAATGTTCTTTGGGATCTTGAGAAAATCCGTGCAACACGTCTTTCTGAACCGACTAGACTAGACCGAACAACTGTGGTTGATCATTACCACCCTAAAGATGGAGACTGCAACGATCTCCGAAACGTCGGTCCAGTTACAAAGATTTTCCCAAGATCCCAAAAAACAAATTTCTTTGTGGTGTGACATAACACTAGAAAATATATATCACCCACTTGAAAAAGAAACTTCTACATCAGCTTTATTCAAATTATCATACAGGAAAGCAAAATATCAAGAGGTTAAGCGGAGGAGAAGAGGTCGGTAATTAGGGAAAAATAATATTTTCTCAAAAAAAGTTAAATAGTTGTTGATGGGGAATATCCCTCAAAGGTCTATGCGTGCACTACATCAATGTACAAATTTTTCTTCATAATTAGAAGAAGAAAAAAATTATAATAACATTTTTTGAATCAGCAAGTGCTACATGCTTTTAAATGTTAAGAAGCTTAAAAATAATAATTTAAAACCTCATATTGATGGAATAGAAAGCAATATTTCAGAAATCTTTTCACTTACGTAAAAGGTTCATAATGTCCTCTTGCTTCTTCAAAAAGACCTGCACCCTCTTTTCGTACTCTTCCTCTTGACCCTTCAGATAGTGTACCAAGTCTTGCAGAGCCTCCTCGGAGGGCAGCGGAGACAGAGAGAGCTCACGCGCGGGACAGCCTAGGCGGTGAACGAGTTTACTTTGCCAGGTAATCAGCTGACTCAAATGTTCCTCCCGAGTTGCAATCAGTTTTCTGTATCTATTTGTATAAAATGTAAACTTTGGTTATAAACAAGCTTAATATCTTAAAAGGTCACATAATTTTTTTATATTATTTTGAGTGAATGGCAAATTTAAGTTTCTGACTAATGCCAGCAGACAAATAAGCAGTCACTATCGGATCCTCATCCGGATAGTCATCCTCAGGATACTATAATGACACTGGGTTAACCTGGGAGATTTTCAGGTTTTCAGTTATGAAAAATTATATTTTTAGTTTGGATGCCTTTTTGTGATATTAAGCTACAGAAATTGGATTACCTTTTTATGCCACCGTTGCTAAGGGCATATATTTTGACAAATAATAAATTCTTAATAAATAACATAATTAAGGAAAATTTCTTATATACAATTTTTTTTACAGAAATGAATATTTAATGTACTCATTCAACATTTTATTGAAAGTTTTTAAAATTGATTTGCTTTTTCGCATGCTTTTTCGCATTTGCATTTACTTGCTGATATGGTTGTATCCAAACCAGTTAGCAGTAAGTAAGTTAGCAGTAAATGTGATCAGTGGTTTAACAAAAACGTTGTAAAGCAAAGTGCAGTTAAAAAGCGTAACCACAAAATACAATAATTTATATCTTTTTAAAGCTTATTGCAAAATGTAGATGGGTAATTGCTCATTTCAGATGTGAACTCACTCTATCTGTGAATACAAATTTTATGTTATCGTCAGATTATTGAAGCTCCGGGGTCAGTATATATAATTTATAAGCATACCTTTCCAGATCATTTTCTAGAGTCTCTTTAATGATGCTCAATGGAGTGTCTTTCTTTATAAAGGGGGTGTCAATGCGCATGCTTAGCCGATCCCCCAATACGACGGCTTCATTCTTCAAGTCTGTAAAATTTAAATACATAACTTACTAATTAAGTGTTGTCGTAAGACAGATTTGCCTTGTGAAGGGGTCCATGATAGTGTAAGTCAATTATGAGTAGCTTAGTGTTATTATACATTTGTGCGACGCCATTTAAAGCTATGATGTAAAACCTAACATTAACTCAAACATGTACACATGCAAATATAGAAGAACCCTAACTAGCTAACCATCACGCTGTCTCCCTAAAGGATAGGCAGAAAGAATGGACTGTCACATTTTTCTGTTCAAACATACCACTAATGAAATAAATAGGTAATCAACAAATATTATGGGATTTATTTAATCCTGTTACGTTGCAGTGTGTTAACCCTTAACGTACCGTGTTCAAAACAAAACGCTTGCTCCCATGTGGTAAGTTCAGTTTACCGCTAACTTTATTTAAATATCAAGCATATGACTAGATGAATCAAAATTTAATTTATGTCATCTTGTAGGGAATTTCATTAGGAATAGATCGATATCTATAACATACATGGATTATTTGAAAAACATATCATTATTAATTTTTTTCTGGAACCATGCGATTTCTGATATGTAATGCGTCATAGCATACGGACGACTGGGACATCGGGTCGGGTCGGGTCGAAACTTGTCTGAGCGCCGGGCCGGCGGGGCGATGATAAAGGCACCTAGGCAAAATGTATAGTACGTTCAAGACAACGAGTACGTATTAATATTTGTCCCTTTTGGTAAAGTGTTAATATTTTCACAGTTCTGATATTATTAACTTACGTGCTGCGTTTTCATCCAGTCGGTATTATTACGTACCTATTGAAAAGGTCAAAGATATAATTTATAATACGTTCAAAACAGCGAGTAAGTATTTGTCACTTTTGATAAAGTTGTAAATATTAGCAAAACAAATTCTACCTTAACACGAATGAAGGTGAGGGCAGTCTTAGAAAATATTTTTTTTTGGGATGAAGGAAGTAATTTTTTGCTTTTTTTTTTATTACGAAATATTGAGAACACTTCAATGGAGGATTACAATTTTTTTTATAATATTAGGGTCCATAGGTTTTAAGAAAATCAACTTTAAATTGGCAGTGGAAACTCAATTTACCACATGGCAACGCGACGGTTAATAAGGCTATGGTTGGCTATTGATCAACATTAAAATACACTTGTTATATTATTTGATGAAAAAAACACCTCTTTTTATATGTTAGGCGTTATTTTCAGAACCAACAAGTAGTTATAATTTAATATATGTAGCTCCTATAAGATGTGTTCCATTGCGGGGAAGGATAGAAGAATGTGGCATGCTATTCTCTTTATCTAACATTTGGTTAGTTACATAAATGGATAATATTTACTTAAGAAAATACACATTTTAATATTTGGCAGGAATTTATTTTCAACCTTATGAAGTGAAAAAATTATAAATAAAAAATAGTTGTCTTTTCTATTTTTGTCTTCATATATAAAAACTAGTTAAAATTTTGCACATTAAAAGAACTACTAAAAATACAATATGTAATATCAATTTTCGATAAGTTCCCAGTTTCCCACAATCAATTAAATAAAAAAAATTACCCCTAACTCTAGACACAATACCATCCCCCTTCATAAAAAAAAATGTTTTTTTTTCACTGAAGAAATATGGCAGTTATCCAAAACTTATCTATGTAAATAAAGTGGTTTATGTATAACAAGTGTTATCAACAATACATATTTAAAAAATATATATTATTTTCATTTAAATACATATATAACTGGAATGGTACGAATTAAACAAACACTAACACATTTTGATTAAATAAGGTGGGTAAAAATTACCACATTCAAATTGTGACACACCTACCTACTATGGCGTCTATGAAATGTTTCAAAATACGAACCGTCTGTCAATAAACAATAGAGTTATCTTCTATGTAAAAGTAAAATAACGAGTAGATTAATATTAGAATGCTTACTCTCAATTTCCAGCTTGATAACTTTGATCTTCCCCAATGTTTCTTCAAGAACTTCATCATATCTCTCCTGAACAAATTCTACAAGATCGCTTGTACGCTGCTTCCTCGTTGGATCGTCAACTCCAAGAAGTCTCCAGTTATCGTTGAGAGAATGTATTAGTTTTCGGGCATTTTGAGATATCTTTTTCTCGACTTTCTCACTGCAAAAAAATTGTAAATAAATAGTTTTTGTATCATATAGATTAACAATAATTTTAACATTATACACTTTAATACTCACAACAGCTGGGTTTCATCACTACTGTATTCGTACATTTTTATAAATATATATAATATTACGACGACCAAATAATTGTTTTGCTATTTAATTCACAAATAAATGAACAGTCAACGTATTTTAACGACATATAGTGCAGTCTCCTTCAACCGAAAAATAATTTGAAAACGGATGAACACAGAAAAGTCATTGGTCAATTTGAGTTGTTAGATGTTGCTATATAGAAAACAAATAGTTGTCATACCAAATAAATATATTTTTCTATTTTGGTAGCTACTTAGCGCATAAATCATAACTTACTTTATTATCTAACCTGCAAGCTGTCTCTCTGAAGGGGTAGGCTATCACTTTTAGAATAATGTAGTTAAATTTGTATTTGATAGATTGTCAAATGCAAATATAAGACGTAAAACGCAGTGTAAATGAAAAATTTGTGACCAAATTATTGAATGTGTCATTAAGATGGTTTGGTCACTTGAAAAGAATAATAAATAAAATTGTATAGGAAAATGTAGCCAAATCGAATCAATCAATTATTAAATATCGGCCACGCGAGGAGTCGGAGAAGTCGGGAAGTCGGGTGTCTAGAGTTAAGAACCCTGTGGTCAATTATTTCTGCATGCCCTTCCGGATAGACGGCATGATTACTTTAACCATATTTTTATATAAACAGTATTATGCAGCTAGTACGCATTGCTTATTATAACTTGAATATCTCTTTATATGTAATAAACATTTGATTACAATTTTCGATACTTCTCCGCTTCACATTTACTCATCTATCGAAATAATTCATTCGGATAAAGAATAATGCATTGGGAACAGAATATGCTATTTATTGAGATAAATTACCATTATGATGAAACGGTATACGGATGTGTGGCAAAATCGCGTATAAAATAGTACATAATACATTAAAATACTCCGTTACACAAGTACTTTACCTCACTCTCACTACTTTTAGTATATATTCGCGAGTAAGAGAGATTCAAGCTACAATTCAGATTTTTAATATATATTATAATAAGCTATAATTCAATTTTTGCGCGTAAGAACGCGTAGAATTCGAATACTGCATCGGTAAGTTTCAATTGTTACCTATGAGCAATCGTCGATGATTTCAATGATTTCAAAAGCGTATTTCTGTGGCTTTTCATATTTTATAGCAACTAGATTTAACGTGTATTTTCTCAATTGACTTTATAGTATAGTTAATTGTAACAGTTGCAGGTGAAAAAAATATTTTTGCCATTTTTATACATCCTATTTATACACGTTTTCGTTATTTTTTGAATCAATATGTTTGATATCATAGAAGTCGTCACACTGATAAATATTTTTTTATATGATCCTTAGTTTATTTTATAAATAAAGGAAAGCTTTATCGAGATAAACGAATGTATGCTACTTTTGCGCACATCCGAGATCAAAACATTGACTGAAAAAACGGTATGAGTTGGCATTTTTGCAGAATCATTTTCATTTAAGAACATTTTGATTTAACCATATATTTTGTGAGACTGCAATAACTAATTTAATGTAGGAAATTACTTTCTTCCCTAGTTTGGACCTAGTTTAAAGTACTTTGCGCTTTAAGCGCTTCCCCATCGTCCGCCTCGTACGTTCCTCGTGGCACTGGGACGGAAGCGAGAGTCGATGCGTGTGGAGTGTCTTACTTACTGCTGCGAGACTTGGTGCCTGGATGAAAGAGAATGCAAAAGGCTAGCTTCTCGTCTTCATACTGACAAGGGAGATCAAGCAAGCATTGATGCCATCAGCAGCCTGATACAGGCCGACCCAGATCTGCCATGAGCCCAGCAATTTAGTTCGTGACAGTATTAAGTCGCTGCTCAGCGATATCAAGTAAGATTGTTCCATTATTTAAGCTATTTTTAATCCTTCATATAAAGCACTCACTTTGTGGTTAGACATTTTAAATAATTAGGTATATAAATAAAACAACTTTGTATTTAATCACGGTAGGGTTATTATATTGATGCCAACTAGTTTCGCTTGGACCCAAGATTCATCAGGGCAGTATAACAACTATTTTTAATCATTTTTAATTTTAGTTTTTAAGGAATGTCCGAATGTTTAGTTTTTAAATTGTTCCCGATAAATATAATTTCTTTCGATAATCTGGCGTTTTAATCATTCACACACTTCTCAACCCGAACGAATCGAATTAAATCTATCATTTTTTATTCAAGACATATTGGTATCTAATCTCATCTAATCTTAATATCTACATGATTTTATTTGTATTTCCTGCCTTTCTTGGCCCCCGCATCAATTTAATCCATTAATCGATAATTTCAGTATCCGTGTGTATTAATTTTTTATAGCATTCATACTATAATGAATGTATACTAGTTTCCTTACGAATTTCCGAAAACAAGTAATAAAAACATTGGTGTGGAGTGTCTTACAATACGGCTGCGAGACTTGTTGCCTAGGCGAAAGAGAGCGCAAAAGCCTGGAGGCGTTTGAGATGTGGACCTACCGACGAATTGCCCAAGAGGGACACGTTACAAATGAGGAGGTTCTCAGCAGAGTTGAAGAGAACAAGCACATATTTAACACCATAGCGGAGAGGCGCGCGAGATGGATTGGTCATGTGTTACGACACGAATGTTTCCTGCATGGCGTATTGGAGGGAATGGTCGAAGGATCGATTGGCAGAGGGCGACCTCGCCAGGAGTGCCTAGACCAGATTTACCGAGACATGGGCTGCACCTCCTATGCGGAGTTAAGAGAGTTGCCGAGGACCGAACGAAGTGGAAGAAAAAATTCATCGCCCAGCTGCAAACCAATCATTAGATTGAGACCGGAGAAGATGACGAATATATTTTTTGTACTGGTAATCATTTTGCCGGTTTTGTTGTGTCATTATTCTGCTTCTTGTTTTCTATGGTTATTGAAGTCATCCAGTTTGTTAAAATATTTTAATTTAGATTTTGTCACTTTAGCCTTTTCAATAATTAATATCTAAAATTATGTCTTCGATTCTCGTTCCCGATATTCCTACACCAGGATTTTCTTTCGATAACTGCCAGAGGTAAGTTTTTTTATGACTGAATTTTTGTGTACTCGTTTGTTTTCAACTTTAGCCGAGTCACTCGAGACATGAAATTGGAGTTTTGAAATTGTAACTAGTATGTTTAAATTTATGTATATCGTTACATTTGCTTTTCAAACATAATGTTTTATTTATTAATGCCGAAATTTAGTTTCTTTATACCCGCAACTCAGATATTATTAACCAGCTTATTTTTCTAGGCTAACCAAATTTGGACAAAAATTCTTATAATTTAGTAGAATTACATCGATTCAATTTTTTTTAACTTTCTAGAAATGCGTTTCTATGCGCCAAAGGATTTCCAGCTCCCACAGCAACCAAGACTGGTACCACTATTGTGGGTATACTATTTGAAGGGGGAGTGATCCTGGGCGCAGATACGAGGGCGACGGAGGACACCATCGTGTCAGACAAGAATTGCTCTAAAATCCACTACCTGGCTGGCAACATGTACTGCTGTGGTGCTGGCACGGCAGCTGATACGGAGGTGACCACCCAGATGATCTCCTCCCAACTGGAGCTGCAGCGCCTTCACACAGGCCGTGTGGTGCCCGTCGCCACGGCCGCCACGTTGCTTAAGCAGATGCTCTTTCGGTACCAAGGGCACATCAGCGCTGCCCTAGTGCTAGGTGGGGTGGACAGCACCGGGCCCCACATCTTCTGCATATACCCCCATGGGTCTGTAGATAAACTTCCCTATGCCACAATGGGTAAGTATTTTTATGTTACCAAAATATATTATCAAAGTTATCCGGATCAGGAAATCAGATGGACTTACAGAGTTAGTAATAGATATGGATGGTGGTGGCCCAGAATACAGCTATAATTTCATTTAGTATCTCAGGGTTCCTTAACCTGGTTTCTGCAAAAAAAAAATACCATTTAACTGTAAGAAATAATATCCGTAGTCCGTAGTGCGTAGCATAATTTAATGCAAAAATACACTTAGACAATTACAACTTTATTTTTAATTCAATAAGATTTAGTAATCTCTCGAAATAGTTTTTCAAAAATAATTATTTACTTCCAAAAACAACTCGAAAGTATGGTAAATGACAAATATGTCATCACAGATTACGAGGGTTCTTTCAGAAATACCACAAGTCACAAAGATTCCGAAGCTAAGGTCATTACAAAAACACATAGATAACAAAACTATTTGACAGAAAATATTAGCTAATAGAACTGTAAATCAACAAAATTTTGAATGGATCATTTAAATAGTTTGAACGTATGGAACAGGTAGCTAAAATACACTTTATACATATTCTTTCTTGCACAGGTTCGGGCTCATTTGCTGCAATGTCGGTCTTTGAATCGCGTTGGAAACAAAACATGTCCGAAGAAGAGGGTAAAAAGTTAGTTCGAGATGCCATCGCTGCGGGTATCTTCAATGACCTGGGTTCGGGCTCCAACATTGACTTGTGTGTCATCAGGAAGACTGGGGTGGACTACTTGAGAACTTACGATGAGGCCAACAAGAAGGGAGTGCGACAGACGAGCTACAAGTATGCTAAAGGAACGACTGCAACTCTAACTTCAAAAACTATCCCCATTGTAGTGGAGGACATCAACATCCGTACCGTAGAGCCCAGCGCCGGGCCCATGGATATGTAGATCTTCTCTCTTTTAACAGCATTATAAATCAGGTTTAATTTGAAATAAAATGTTTTCTTATTAACTCAATCTTTTCATTTTGTATTTTTAATATTCAGAGGTGATGATGCCCATAAACCAAAACTATTGAGACTAGTGTTTAAATAATGATTTTTAACTGCCCTATGCGTATGAATATATGTGATACGTACGCGTACGCGCTTGAGTAAAAATAATATTCAAGAATTAATTGTATCTCACTAGACGAAGATGCAAATTGGAAACAGAATATGGTTGATCGAGGTGTTTCAATCTATTATTGATTGGAGTGACATCTCCAGGCGGTTTCTAGCAATGCGCTAATGGCAGTAGCCTTTCACATTGCGTTAAAAAGATCTTCTGCTTAATGCTTAAAATACAATCTTCATAGATGGCGTTAGTGTGTAGATTGAAAAAACTACCATGTAAAGGGTGGTCTTACAGATTAACATATATACAACTTCGAAAAATTTGTCAGACATGGTGGTCATAAGAAAGAAAAAAAAAAGTTGGAATGGGGAATGTTGTATTACATAAAGCGTGCGCTTAACCCAACCAATGACAGGTCATAAGTCCTGTAAACACCTCGATCAACCATATTCTGTTTCCAATTCGCATCTTCGTCTCTATTGAGATGCAATTAATTCTTGAATTGATAACCCGCAATAGGTAAAATCCAGTATTCGTCTACAAGTATTTGTGTACATTCAAAATGTTGTAAAAATAATATACCTAAAATCTGCCAACCGTTATATATGCACATGTCCCAACAACACAAGTCTTCACAAGTAGTTCTTGAAGGGCAGGCAAAATGTGCTGTTGAGTCTTTGACGTTTCGTATATTTTTTTAAAACAATAAACAATTTAATTAAATTAATAAAAAGGTGATTTATTTGCATGTTTCTCAGAATGTTACCCGCAGTAGGGCGGTTAAAAGTATGCCAGATGTAGACAATTAAATTTGCTGTATGCTCATCAATGGCATTAGTGACCATATTAAGCTAGCATACTAACATGTTACACTGTTTTTTTATGAGTTTGACATCTGTCAATATTAATCAGTGCACATCATCAGCAATCTCACAACATACATTTTTCCATTGCGTATCATGTCTAGTGTCGTGCCAGAAAAAGAGCATAAGCTCTGCTTTTGTTTTAATTTGAAAATATTTGGCTGCCGAATCGAATGCTTGTGGAGGCCTATAGAGACAGTACTTTATCAGAAACAATGTGCAGAGATTGGTTTCGTCGCTTTAAAGACTGCAATTTTGAGCTGAACAACAAGAAGCGTGAAAATCGGTCCATGAAGGTCGAGGACCATCAATTGCCGTCTCTTTTGGACGAGAACAATACCCAATCACAAAAAATTCTTACTGAGCAATTGGGTGTTACTCAACCAACCATTTCCATGCGCCTATGTGCCATGGGAAAGGTTCAAAAGATCGGAAAATGGGTGCCGCAAAAATTGAACGATAGGCAGATGATGCGACACCAAAACACATGTATAATCTTGCTCGTCAGACAAAAAAGAAAGTCATCCTTGCATCGGATTGTGACTATCAATAAAAAGGCCGGATGATCAGCAAAAACATGACAAGCTGATTTTTATTCACGATAAAACACTATTTCACATGTCAACAATGGTCCAAAACTACTTGAAGAGACTCAACTGGGAGGTTCTATCCCATCCTGGTTATTCACCAGACCTGGCCCCTTCCGACTACTGCCTGTTTTCGTTGATGGGGCACGCACTCGGTGAACAGCACTTCGATTCTTACACTTGATGAGTCGTTTGCCTCGACAGAGAAGGAATTTTTTTGGTATGGTATCCACGGATTGCCCCAAAGATGGTATAAATGTGTAGCTAGATAGGACCAGTACATTGAATAAATTTGTTTTTGCTTTCTATGATAAAAACTTATGTTTTTCTGACTAAAAGCAGAGGATGTAAACTTATACGGGTACATAAAACTGATATATAAATACCTGGTGTATAAACAAGATCATTACTTTAGTATAACCACTTATTTAATCGAATATTAAATGTCAGCCACGTGAAGAGAAATTGTCATGCGCGCAAAACACAATATATGAATGTTGAGGAAGGAAGAGAAGTATGTCTGTAAAGAATTGTGTGGCTGTTCATTCTTTCCTACCTACCCCTTAGAGGAGACGGCTTGATGGTTAGTGAGCTACTTACATTTCATTTGACGAAAGTACTTGATGTTTATTAAAGTCAAGATACAAAATATTAAAATCATAAATAATATTCGGTTTAAATGTTTCAGTATTATTTATTAAAGTAAAATAATCTCATTTATTATAACAAAATATATTCTGTAAAAAATAAATACTCTTAAAAATAAAAATTGATAATAAATTACTTTCTGTGTAAAATAAAATCCCATGTGTCTTTCCACCGTAAATTAACAAGATCAATCTCACTCAAATCTTTGATCCCGTAATTTAACACAGAAAATTTGTAGAATATGTAAACAACATAGCCTAACCAGAGACACACTGAGGCTATGAAGATACGCGCAACACTTTTATTGGTCTTGTTTAATAAGAATTTGTGAATGTGTTCGATAACAGCCGCCAAGAGTAGAATTTTGTAGAGAAATGCCGGCAAGTAATGGTGGAGAAAGAGCGTTCGTTCCATAAAGAAGTAAGGGATGAAGTGGAACAGGTATCCTATCAGACAAACTTCTCCAACAAACACAAACTGTTTCCAGGCAGAATCGGAGAGATCGAAGCACGCCCGCCGCTGGCGGATCAGATAGAAGAGGAGGAAGGCACCGTAAATGAAGAGGCTGGCAGATGACGAGTACCAAATGACTAAATTTCCAATCAAATGAATTTGTGCCTGAAAAATAAAATATTTTTAATCGTGTACTTCCCAGACATTTTAATTAAACGCAACAATCACAGTTTTTTGTAAAAGAAAATATGTTTTCAATTTATATATCTACTCATATTAAATATTATTAAAAAGCAAACTATATACTTCAATTGTAACCTTGTTCAAGGGTTATCCTTTCAAACCGAAATTAAATAATATAAGATACATACATTAATTAAAATATTTGAGATTATACATATTGGAAATTTATTTCAATCATTTTTCCTTTTCTCAATATGTTATGAATCTTTAAATGACAATAAAAAATATCCATTTGCTTAATAAACAAATAAGTTTTTATCATTGAGACAAAGTAATAACTTTGTCTCAATGATAAAAGCTTTTATTTAAAAAAATATATATGTGAAGATGGCAGCGAGCTGCCGAAACCGGTCGAAGGTACAAACATAAGTGGAATTTAATGAAATATACATATGTATTTATATTTCGCTGTTCTACAGGTTTGACATAGTAATGACAGTAACCCCTATTGTATATCATATATTTTATAATCTATCAAATTAATTAAAATATAATAAACTTACATTGGATTCTGAAGACACCCAGTATGCGATACCCTTTGAAAGTAGCGGCCACTCAAACGGTTCTGTGGAAAACATGTGGTTCTGAACATACTCTTGACTTGTGAAAATCATTTTGTACTGCAATTCCATAAATTTATCCCAAAATGACAGAGTGGTCGGTTTGGTTGGAATCATTTCTGCGAATAATAATTGCCGTTCCCTCTCTTTTTTATCATCCGCTATAATTAAAAAGAAAATAATTAATAGGTTGACTTTTTTATTTCCATTTTATATTCATATTAGAAATACATTTTTTGTTTTAAATAGATTGGAAAACCAGCTACTTACTTTTAGTATACCGATGTTCTTCAACATTCCAAACTGTGTCATCTTGGTTGACTACTTTATCAGCTACTATTTCATGTTGATTAAAACCCCAATCTCCCAGTTGTTTCCCACTAAACTTGACTGCTGAACCAGAATTCACATGGATAAGATGAATTTGGGACTGTATGGTACTCCACTGGGCTTTATCATCCTCCCTATTGATAATATCCACTCTCCATAAATTTTGAGCTGGCATTGAAACATTGTAGTCGATATAGCAGGAGACTTCCTTAAAGATAAAAACAAGATTCCATATTCATCATATGAACCCCTAGAAACTTATTGTGACAATAAATTATTTTCCAGTTTATAATACCTGATTCTGCGGTGACATAGCCGATGCCACATCGTGTGAATTTAGAGCTCTACTGGTTATACCATGTACAAGTTGGATAACATCTCCGTGCTTTATCGAATCAATAGGATATTCCACAACAAGATCATTCTTCTCCGGTCTTTTCACTATCCACCAGTTGTTGACATCTTTGAAGCTGTAGCACGTCACTTGCTGTTGGTGAGAAGATCCTCGCTTGTCAGGGTAGCGGATAGGGTAAACGTGTGCATGGGAGTGTAGCCAGCAAGTTCGGCCATGTGTGTGCCTAGAAATAATATATAAGATATGACAAATTTGTTTCAAATTAATTTTAATTTCCATTTACTTTTCAATAATAAAAATTCATAAACCTATAAAATAAATGCAATGGTGCCTCACTGAAAGCGTTTCATTTGTATGATTATTAATTGATGTATGTTGCTTACCTTAAGGTTATTTGTGACCCATGAGCAACATATATTGGCTGTCCTTTAGTTATACTGGCCAGACCTCCTTCAAGGGAAGCCTGGAATGCACTTGTCATTACACTATCGTGTGGACCAGCTTTTGTTAAGATGTTTAAATGGATTGCGAATAATGCCAGATACAGTATCAAAGGAATAACTAATATGGCAAGAAACATCCCGAGAGATCTCTGTATTATTAATTTGGTTTGAATGGCCTTGTTGCCCAAATAATTCCAGAATACTTTTCCAATAATATACAATCCCATATTGCAGGAATAAAAGCCCGAATATTTCACACTAAAAACAAAACATAAGTATACATATCCTAATGAAGTGCGAATAAGGCTTTGAAAAAGGCATTAAAAATGTATACACAAACATGTCAAAATAAATACCTCAAAGAGCATGTCAAAGAAACACAGCCAAGAACCAACCACACCCACCAGCGTGATCCATTCTGTTGTTCATAGTGACGTTTAAATTTGAGAAGACAAAGTATTCCTAACAGTCCAAAGGCCAATAAAATAGATTCCATCAGCATAAACCTTGACTGTGTCAACAAGGCATTATCTGAAATTTTGGTATAAACAGTTCAGATATCCTAACTTCTTTATTTTATTGACTATATCAATATTACAACGATGCAAAATGGTTACCGCAAATAATTAACACTGCTGCCAGTGTCGCTGTCCATTCCGAAGACTTCAGCTCAATCATAGTTTTATATGCCAGAGGCACTAGTAAGCTCCCAAAGAAGGCTGGGATAACCCGCATGGCGTATATTGGAACTGCATCACTATAGGGACTGCCTATTTTATCAAATGTAAAATTCCCCGAGTACCCCGCCATATGGGCTGCAGCTGATAATAACTGTTTACCCAATGGTGGGTGAGAGTCAAAAAAGAATATTCCTTTCATATACAGAGTTACGTATCTGCCATAGTGAAGTTCGTCAAAACTGAAAAATACAAAACATTTTTAAAATGTTAAAGCTTACTTTGTACTTAAAAATATAGTAAACATATAAAACCAAAATAACAACAAACCGTCACGCTGTTTCACCGAAAGGGTAAGTAGAGGGAATGGAGCCCCATACTACTATATCCTAACACACTTCTCTAGCTTCCTTTACATTCATACGGCGAGTCATACATGTATATTGATTCTTTACACTTCCAACATGGACGACCTTTAAAATTAGATTAATTTGGTCATGCCATGTCTTCCATGAATCTGTGGTCTATTCACATTGTAAACATTTTTTAAACTATTATTTCTTCATCCATGCGTTCAATGTGTCCAAACCAATGCATCATATTTTTTTCTTAATACTTTCTTCCCCTCTACATTGTTTTACCACATATACGTCTAAGGGATCTCATCTCTACCGCATTTATTCTGCTCTCATTCTTCTGCCAGTTCCATGATTCGCTTCCATACATAAGGGTTTGAACCAGAACTCCATTGTAAATGACCATTTTCACTTTCATTGATAATTGTTTGTTACCAATAACTACTTTTAAAGCTCCATTCACTAAATATCAAGTATTTCAAACATTATTACTCAATATTTATGCAGCAATGTTTCCATTATGATTAGACACCTTTTTTCTTGGTTCTTGAACAATTATGTAAAACTCCATATATGATATGAATTTTTCCAAGCTGTAATAATACCCTAGTAAGGCAAAACGTGTCACTCGCATAAAATATAATAAAATTTCTAGAAATTTACATTTTCATCAATAATAAGATTACACTTCGGTTGCAGTGATAATTTTCTATTGGGTTATGTACAAAATTTTATGGAAACAATGGATTTTTAAATTATCTTTTAACCTAAATAATACATACTTTTTATTTAAATATAAACTTATGAACCCTTTAATAAATGATGACTCACACAATATTTTTTGGTTCTTGCAATTTGTAAAATCGTGTAATTAAAGCAATCATAAACAAAAAAGCAGCCATCAGGTCTATTTCTAAATTTACATTAAATTTATTTTGTAATTCCGGTGTTAGGGTTGATTCATCATTTTCCTTAGTACTAGCATCTTCGAGGTTGCTTTTCTGTAAAATAAATAAATAAAACACCAATATTTTACGAGTGCACTGCAAAAAAAAAATTTAATAAATATAATAACAGATTATGGATTTCAATATCAACCAATAGCCAAACCGGACATTACATTTTATATAATATGTCCTAGCAATTGAAATATTGTTAAAAAATCTAATTATATATTTCTATGAAATTTAAATCATAGCAAAAGGGGTATGGTTTGAAGTTGTGTTTATATTAATTTTTAAAAACAGTGGTTTTGGTTTTGATATGTTAATGTGATATTGAAAAAAAATGACAATTTAACTTGTAGGCAATGCGATAAGAAAGTATTTTGTAATTCATATCTAGTACAGAATCTATATTTTTAAGCCTTCATTGAGGATTACCATGTTGACCAACTTCAAAGTAAAAAAATAAAACTTTAAAATAGCCTGTAGAAAAACGAAAAAATAAGAGATTGCAAAAAGAAAGGATAATCATCTTAAATTCATATTTATGGGACAAGAAGTATATTTCATTGCTGATAAAATATATTAGTATCACTTGAACATTCATTATGAAGTTGCGAACGTGATCCTCAAACAATCACGAAACAGTCGTCATATTTTGAACGAAAGAGTTGTGATTTTTTCGATTCATAATAAATTATTATCTTTAGCTCGATATTCAAAATGGGTCAAGTAATTTTTATTATAAATAAATCAAATACATTGAAACTGGTTCTTCTTATAAGAGTAATAAAAGCGTATTTGAAGCTAAAAAACACACATTTATTAAATCAGAATGTTCAAATCGCTTGTATTGTTTGATGTTTGAAAATATCTATAATGGTTACTTACCACAGGAGAATCATTATTCGTAATTAGGCTTGAGTGTGTTTTATTAGAAACGCCTCCGTTAGTCTTAGTTTTAATCATGTTGGTATATTTTTCTTAACGCATATTGATTATAAAGATATAAACAAATACATTAAAAATATTATTTTTAACCAAATAATAATCCTTAACGATAATGACTTTTACTGCAGAATATACGAAAAAAACTATGTTATTGTATTATTTACGTGAACTAACAGACGAAACTAAACTATTTTTACTATGAAATATGTGAACAAAATAACGGGACTCGCATAACTTTCAAGTTTTCGTAGGATACGTTATACGTCGCACCGCGTTTAAATTAGAAAGTTTATGACTTATGTACAGATAACATTGATTCTGTATACATTTTCTATGACACTGTCACAAACGTCAAACATTAAAATGCAAATATAATTTAGTTTTCGTACTGAAATACAAATAAAATGATATCCATTTCTTTAAATTAGCAAAAAAATAATGAATGCGTAAATATCTCTTTCAGCTTGGTTTAAATTTAAAAAATTCAATATTTGATTTTTTTTTCTTCCTGCGATGGCAATAACTATAACAACTATAGCAATAGCAATATGTATATTCTTCTTCTTTTTGTGCCGTGTCAGTCCCCCCAATATTGGCGCTCACTGCAGCAAATCTCTGTCCTACGCCACTTGGAACAGGTTCTGGACTCTGGTCTTTTTTGGACAGGACAACTGCCTTCTGGCAATTTTCCGATGTCCCTCTACCTTACCCATTAATATCAGTCGAAGAAGGCGATATTTTTTCCCCTTAGCACATGACCCAAATATGAGACCTTTCTAACTTCCACACTCGACAACAGCTATCTATTGGCTCTGGCTCTCTGTAGTACGTCTGCATTACTGACCCCATCGGTCCACGATATACGGAGCATTACTGACCCCATCGGTCCACGATATACGGAGCATTCTACGGTATATCCACGGCTAATACTATCTACGAAGGCACCAAATAAAAATCATGTTTGGTGCAACATCTCTCGGTGAAAGACAAAGCCTAAAAAATAAACAATCTATGCTGCACATAACGCTATGTCGAGACAGCCCGGTTACCTGTACCGAAGAGGACCTGACTCTAGCATCCAGAAGCGCGGTCCGGTAGGCCAACTTCTGGGCCAATGATATATAAGACTACTTCTACCATTAATAAGAGAAAAAATAGGACAGTAAAGAAAATCACGCATCGGAACATCATATAAATTAGACAATGTGCATTGCGTCAAATCGTGATAACATCAGTAGATCGTATAATACACATGCAACATACCTCAGATCAATAATGAAAACGAGATTTCGATATATTGAGGAGCTAATTTGTCGGCCATTGTCGAAACATCGTGAAGAAGGAAGTGATAAACTCACTGTTAATAAAGTTCACACCACCTTGAAGAATTTAAAATCAAGGTATAATTCAGGGTACGGCCACACCGGAGTGCCTGGGTAGGAGTCAAGACACAGTTCGCTTGTGATCACGCCCTGTGGTACGAACCCTATAGTGTGGCCGGTCCCATAGTACGCCATACACTGGCACTTCGGTGTGGCCGTACCCTCAGAAATCACAACCAAAAAAAAAAAATCTGCATCTTCCAGCACCCAGTTTCTCCCTCCTCATTCATGACGAATCCCCGGCTAGTGTTCTCTTTCTTGTCGAGGCGGTGGTTACTCGGCGCAGCATAGGATTTCGGCCGATAATTTTGTTTATAATTAAATAATTAAAAAATAACAAAAAAACGAATGGAGTATAAACTATTTACATACACGTATAACAGATAATCAAATTTAATATTCGATATTCTTCCTGGCAACATATAATAAATAGTTATTTTTTTTAAGGCGCCAAATTTATAAGTAATGTTAAAAATGTCAACACATTCTGCATAAAATTCTATTGTGTGACTTTAGTACATAAGTCCGTCTTGAACAATTTGATATTTTATTTTTATTATCAACACAGCAGCTGTGATATGATATCTTTTCATTTTGTGTTACCCGCTCAGTTAAATATTTAGTTATACGTTAAGAAGTTACCAATTACCAATGTTTGTTAGGTTATAGTAAAGTCTATAAAATAAGTGTCAAATAATTATGGAATCCGATTTAAATTGTCCGATTTGCAATAGAACATTTACAGGAATAAGTATAAATGATCACATAGATAAGTGTCTATTTCTTCATTCCAATGAAAATGAACAAAACCCCCCACATACTTACAAAAGAGATTTCATTTCATCACCAAGTACGTCTAATGTACAAAAAAAGCGAAAATTAGATGACATATCATCTCAAAATAAGAGTACTCCAAGTGACCTCGGCGTCACAAAATCAATTGTGGTATGTCAACTATTTTTATCTCCTGATTTATTGCTGATTTTGGGAGACGATGTTTTAAAAATTAATAATGATTGTATATGAAGGAAGTACGTTTCTTTCATTTTTACCTAAATTTTTATTTTTTAATACAAGATTATAAGGTATGATTTGACAAAAATTATAAAATATACATCTTCTTCCTCTTAGTTTAGGTCGACTGACCTGTTTGTGATGGTGGGCTGTCCTGGGATGATGATGTCCAGCCATTTTAAAATATACATAATAAACCTCATTAATTTTTGTACAATTCTTATTTTTATTTAAATGATTTTTATAACAGGAAAATTTAAACCCGAGTCCTGATTGTGTTCCATTGGCAGAGAAAATGCGACCTAATTATTTAGAAGAGTATATCGGACAGAGTCATGTTTTGGGGAAAGACAAAATCTTGAGACAGTTACTTCTCAAGAAAGACATTCCAAGTATGATCTTGTGGGGTCCGCCAGGATGTGGCAAAGTATGTTATAAAATAATTTTATTTTCATCCTCTGCCATGCTTATTATGGACATGTTGGTAATTCATCTATTTGATTGTTTTGTAGACTTCATTGGCTAATGTCATATCCAATATTTGTAAGACAGACAACAGCATGCGGTTTGTGAAGTTATCTGCAACAATGGCCGGGATCAATGACGTAAAAGAAGTTGTGAAGGTGGCAAAAAATGAGATGAAGTTTAAAAGAAAAACCATTCTCTTCATGGATGAGATACATCGATTCAACAAACTCCAACAAGATACATTCCTAACCCACATCGAAAGTGGCACTCTAGTTTTAATAGGAGCTACTACAGAAAATCCTTCCTTTAGTTTAAATTCTGCGCTTCTTAGTAGATGCAGGGTTATAGTTCTAGAAAAACTCAATACGGAAGAAGTTTTGTCTATCATTCTCCGAGCTGTAGAATCCAAATTCAATATTCATGTAATGGAGGATAAAAAAGGACCTGTCAATTGTAAAACTCCCGAGAATATACCTAGGTAAACACTTATTCTTATTTATTTTTATAAGGATTAATTGTATCTCAATAGAGAAAAAGATGTAAATTGTTTTCTGGGAACAGAATATGGTGGCCGAGGCGCTTACAGGACTTTATTGCCTGTCATTGGTTGGGTTGAGCGATCGAAAAAATACGCAATGGGTAAAATGCAGTATTTGTCTACAAGAATTTGTATACATTCAAAATGTTATTCTTATTTACGTCAAAATTTAGCCAAATACATACGATGGTTTTAATTTTTATTTCTCAGTTAATTTTACTTGAATGTTTACAAGTAAATTGGCACTAATATTATTGTTTATAAAAAAAAGTATTAATTTCAAAACTTTTTAATCTATTAACTTCAGTAATAATTACTGTAACAGTCTCATTATTTCTATTTTCTTTTTATAAATCCTTTGGTTATGTATTGAAATTATTTCATTTAAATAGGTTCAACCTCATTTTATGTGAATTCTCAAGAGATTAATGGTGACACTCTAGATAAAACTTTTCCAGGTTGATCATAGAGTTACAAACCCTAAAATGGCTTGCTGAAATTTGTGATGGAGATGCTAGAATTGCGCTCACCAGTCTGCAACTCTCCATTCAGGCCAAGGACCCTGGAACAGACTTTGAAATATCTGGACCAACAGTAGTGTCACTAGAAGACATTAAAGATGGCATAAAGGTACTATGTATTCAATTAAAGAATGTTTTTTAATTAAAAGTTACCACTACAAAGTGTGCATGACATGATGTTTACATGTCCTTCAATGCGTTGATTGTTGATGGAATCTCAAAGTGTTGAATACGCGCTCAGCGCATTTATGGTTTTTGTGAATGCTCACTGACGTGTATAATATACAAAACTAACTGAATTAACTAACTTACCATCACCTCGTCTCATCAGAGGGGTAGGCAGAAAGCATGGACAACCACCCTGTTCTGTCCTGACATACTTCTCTCGCTTCCTCTACATTCATACATTTTGTCATGCACGCACATCGATTTCTCTGACTCCTCACGTGACCGACGTTTAATATAAATTGATTTGATCGTGCCACGTTTTCCTCGGCCTTCCTCTATTTCAAGCTCCGTTTACATATACCTTCTTCACCATTCTGTCTTCACTCATTCTTTCCATGTGTCCAAACTATCTTAATGACCCTTTCATTATTTTGTTCATAAAACTTTCATTCGCACCGCATTCACTTCTTATACCTGCATTTGACACTCTATCATATACAGATTTACCACATATTCGTCTTGGAACACCATTATGCACTGCCTTCTTAGTTTTTTTGGATAGGCTTTTGTTTGCGATAACAACTTTAAGTGCACCATGTACTCTGTTGCCTGCCCCAACCCTTCTTTCAATATCCTTCTCCACTCTCCCATCCTTTGTAAACATACTTCCTAAATAAACAAATTCATCCACTTGTTCCAGATTTTCACCGTTTACACTAATGTTGCAGACTCTCATGTTTCCTTCTTTTTCGAAATTATTGTACAAAAAGAAATAGATATTATTATTAAGATCATTTAAATTTTTATAGGTTATATTTTATAATTAAATAAAACATAATTTGAGCATCTAACCAGATATCTTAAAATATTGCACAATCAAATTGTTAAATAATAGTTCTCATGCATTTTTAGCGATCACATCTTTTGTATGATCGCAAAGGCGAAGAACATTACAATATGATCTCAGCACTTCACAAGTCTATTCGAGCTTCAGATGATAATGCTGCCCTGTATTGGCTCACCAGGATGTTACAGGGGGGAGAAGATCCACTGTTCATAGCCAGGAGAATGGTGCGCATGGCTGGTGAAGATATTGGTATTAACTCTTTTATCCAAAAAATAAGATTTTTTAAATCAATCCTTGAAGTATCGTAAATGATATTTTATATTTAGATAATGAAGAAGAAATGGCAGTTTAGCTTATAAAAAATCCCTGAGACTTTGAACTGATAAGTTCAAATCTTTCCTGAATTTATTGAAATATGTAAGAGTAGAATAAATATTTTATTCATATTAACTTTTTAGTATCTTTCCCCTGTGTGCTAATTTTGTGTATTTATGAAAGTTAATAATTAAAATATCTGGAAATATTTAGATGTGGCTAATGTACGGTAATTTTGGTTTACAATATAATTTAAATGCCTACCTAGAATGCATGATCCTAATTTAGATGCATGTAAACTATTCACTTGGTGGTAATGTTAATCTATAGATATACGAGAAAAGTTTTATAATAATAATTAAAATAATTTTGAACTCTAAAGATCTTCATTCAGAATTTGGAATGGATAACTCTCAGAACTGAGAAACTTTCAGGATTAGCAGACCCACAAGCGCTGAATATGACGGTGGCTTGCATGCAGGGCTGCCAGTTGATAGGCATGCCAGAATGCGACGTGCTGCTGGCACAGTGTGCCGTATACCTGGCACGTGCGGACAAAAGCACAGAGGTATACCGTGCCCTGCTTAGATGTCGCCAAGCCCAAGCAGACCACCAGGGGCCTCTACCCTCTGTGCCCCTCCATCTTAGGAATGCCCCCACTAAGCTGATGAAACAACTAGGTAACATTTTTTTATACAATTTTATTGATAAAACCAATTGGGTTATAAGGTTGTTTACATCTATATTTACACTATTTTTCAGATTTATTTTAAACTTATTTCTAGGCAAACACTTTAGTTCTATTCGTAAGTCATTTTAATGTTTTAGTCCATTGTACAATATCCTCGATTGTCAGGTCTTTGTGCATACGGTAAGCAATATTTCTGGTCCAGCATCTGTTTGCGAGTTTTAGCTATTTTCTCTTCAATAGTTGATGAAATAGATATGGATTGAAAAATAAAAAAAATAGTATATGAAAATGTGTGCAACTATTTGACTTACAGCATTTATGACTCCAGTTAGGGAGTTGGTAATAATAATAATAATTATTATTAGGCTAGTTTGTATAGCACCGCACTGGTATGTTTGTTTGTCGCAGGATATGGAAAAGGATACAACACGAGGAGCCGCGAGGAGTCAGGCCTCACATACATGCCGGAGGGGATGGAGGATGTGGATTATTTCCATTAAAAGTGGTCATGTTTTGTGTATATTTTTATTGTAGTGATAATCTTTAAAATACATGTTGATTCACGCGCTTCTAGTATGTAATAAAACAGAATACAAAATAAATGAAGTATATATATATCTATATGTACAAATAAATGTGACATCTCACAGAGTAGACATTATATAAATAAAACATTTCATATCATTAATGTCATTTCATCTATACTATTCCAAACTAAATCAGTAAGAAGAACATAATTGCATATGTGCCTTACACAAAATATAAAATATGTATCATTTAAATACATATATTTTCCTACATTACTTTTGATTTTTTTTTTAAACTAGTCTAAAAAATAAAACACCAATTCAAAGTCAATTGATTTTAAAATTTATCTAAAAAACATAGTCAACCGTAGCCATGTCGATGGCCCACCGGAATTTATCCCGCTGTGTCTTATTGTAAATTTTTTCCATGGGGACTCCGTGCTTTTTGCACCTGGAAATAAACGAGCACTGTAATGATACATATATAGGTGCACAATGGGAAAAACAGAATGATCCAATAAGTTTTTTTTACAATACATATTGCAAAACTTTCATTAGAAAATTATGAAGAACACTTACCAAGCGATTGAAATTCGAGGATCAAGATAATTTAATTTTGAGGTTCCCAAAGCTATAGTCTTATTTTCATCACGATCAGTCTCTTGCACCTCAAGTTTCCGCAGCTGATCTTTGAGGCGTTCCAAAGTTTTCTTCTTCTTGTCTGCATTAAGCTTTTCCTTAACAGACCCCCTTTTGGCTTGCTTGACAGCATCTATCACTTCGGCCTCCGTTTCGTCGATTAGATCCCGCTTGGCCTGAATCTTGTCCTTGAGTGCATCCATGGACTTCTGGTGACCCTTAGGGACAGCCCTCTGATGGTTACACAGTACTGCAACGGCTCGGTTAGCCCTGTTGTAAGCTAGCATCTTCTCCTCAACAGATGCATCCGGATCTGTGAGTTCATCCAGTTGGTTTTGAAGGGTGAACGAAGCATTAAAAGTACGGAACACTTTAGCAGTGAGATTAGGCATCAATTCCCTGAGATGTTCATTCATTGTTTGCGTATTTAATCGATCAAAAAGATCATCACCTTCTTTTTTATTTTCTTGGAAAAGTTCTAAATTTTTGAAGACTCGCTTCTCTACTGGCACTTCATTGTAATATCGAATAGAATCTTTACCTAGGAAATCAAACACAACTACATATTCCTTCCCATCTTTCTCCTTGTGCAGTGTGATATGCTCCACACGCAAGGAGCAACAGCCCACGGTATCCGCCTGATCCTCGTCTTTCTCATTACCAGCTCTGAGCGCCAGTCGGTCAATGAAGTACAGCGCCACAGCTCGCTGCCTTATTCGCATCTCTTTTGCCTTCCACTCCTCTCTGTAAGTTTCTCTTATTTTGTCTATACTTTTTGCAAGTTTGCGGGCAGTTTCGTACTTTTGCCAATCTTTTTCTCCTTTCAGTTTGGAACTAGGATTCAGCATGACATACTTAACCTGACCCTGAACGTTTTCAGTCCAGGAGGCGAGCCATGTGACCGAGTTATCGCTACGAACTTCCTTCCACTTGTGTCCAGAGGGTGCCTTGGGAAATTCACTATCTTTAGAGCAATTGATAATAACATGTTCTGGCAAGACCCTTTTCTTAAGCATCCCCATTTTAGGGTGCTCTCCGCGGCCTCTGAAGAGTCCGGGCGGCTCAATTCGGAAGTTGCCAATTTTTTCATTGTGACCATCTATTTTGCAAATACCATACTCTTTCTGAATCTCTTCATTTTTTAATTTCAAGGCAAGTTTCTCTTCTTTCGATTTGTTTTTATTCTTTTCAGACTGTTCCTTGAAATATTCGCACATTGGTTTAAAATCACATTTCGAGAGATTTTGAATTAAAGATTTTTCTTCTGTGTTCATTACTTTACGCCAATCGTTGAAAAAATTTGTATTGAAAACATCCTTTGTTGTATAATCATGATCCAGCATTTTTGCATAGAAACCAGCAACTTCCTCAGATTCCTCCGAAAGATTGAAGACCTTTCCGTTGTAACGGAAAACCACTCCCTTGGGGAGTCGTTCGTATGGTGGTGCAAATAGCGGCCCCTTGTGCTCCAGAAACTTCCACTTGGTGCCATCGTTCTTCTTCTCCTCCTCCCACCTGGAACAAACACAAATTGCTTACATTTTTGGCCAGAGGCGAGCGTAAATGCTCACTACTAAGAATGGAACCATGGCCTTACCACTTCCAGACTTCCGGCTCTTCTTCCCCCTTTTTCTTTTTCTTTGGTGAAACTACATTCCCTTTGGGAGCAGGTTTCTCCACCTTTGGCTCTTTTTTCACTTTGGCTTTCACTTTCGCTTTCTTCTTCGGTGCTTCATCTTCAGAATAATCATCGTCATAATCCGATTCTACAAATATCAATACGTATGATATTAAGATATGCATTTTATTTAAATATTTAATATAAAAAGAACGAATTTAAAATAAGTTAAACACCTTTTTTAATTTTTGGTTTCTTTTCAGTCTTGGCAACTTTCCGAGCCGAAAGTGGCTTCTCTTCTTCACTCTCACTCACATTAGATTTCCTTTTGTTATTCTTTCGTGCAAACTAAAAAAATAAACATTTAATTACAAACATGATCATATAAATGAAGTATTTGTTGCATAAAGCAAAAACTTTTAAAGATATGCCAATAAAAAGATTGAATAATGAGGTACAAGACCTCGCAACTGATCAGTGGTAATTTCAAGTTTTATAAAAATGCAATACAGCCGTGGCGGCTCCAGAATTCACAAAATAAGGAGTCATTTAATAACCAAGAGTATATGAATATTAAATAGAAATATTTGAAGAAATTCTAAGACATTGCTTTTCATTTAAATTGATCAACTGTCTAATACAAGACTGCCACTGCTGAAAAACCAAAATAATGGTGACCCTCTGAATACCCGCCACTATAATGCTTCAACTTTCCATTCAATTGGTTAATGTGAATTTCAAATTTCATATGATGTGCTACAATCATCTTTAATAAATATTTTAGAAATTAAATGAATATCAAGAATGAAGTTTTACGTATACATTCAATATAAAAATCACAAACACAGCAACCAACATACCGGAGTTAACTTGACGTCTACTGTAGACGCAGTCTGAAATAAATTAGTTTTTTAATGGAAACATGGGAATAGTTGTTAAAACACGCCACCTGACAACAACAAATAACATAACTACTCACTTCACATCACCATAATGCCAAATCTATACATGTACATAAATATGTTTTACTCCAAAGAATTGAAAATAATCAGTGTGGACAGCAAAAGGATCCGTATGGGAGTTTAATCTATGTATATTGCTAAGTATATTTGAATGTCTTGATAAATCTTAATGGAATTAATGTTACCAGAGGGATATCCTCTTCGCTGTCTTGGTCCATGTCATCGTCCAACGGCTCGTCCTTGAACTGCGACAGAGAGTAGTCGCAGGAGCTGGCCGTCACGTTAGCTAGCGGGTCCACCTCGCTGTACTGCTCTAGCTTCACCACTGGCTCCGCAAACATTTCCACATCCTTCTGTGGGAGACGTCATATAATGCTCGCAGGATACATTTTAGACAGCACACAAGAGCCGAATAAAAGCTCAACTCAATAACTTTAAATATATTATACAATTACATTTCCCACAATAAAAGTGCTTATATGAAAAAACTCTAATGTTAATAATTTCAAAATATTATTCAAGATATGTCTGTAAGAAACCAAAACTATTTTAACTGTATTAAAGTTAAAGTAGATTATTTAAGATTGGAATACTAATGTTACAAAAGATGTTCTTCTACACGTTGCTTGATGTGAAATAATTTTCTTGAATAAAGAAACTTTTTTATGAATTAAAACACTGTTTTTTCCACTTTTGAGTTTATTGTTCTCGAGATGTTTTGAAGTTTTACACCTTCATCATCGGGAGAACAATATAGACGTTTACATCGTTCTCCCGATGATGAAGGTGTAAGCCTTCGAAACATGTCGAGAAAAATAAACTCAAAAGTGGAAAAAACAGTGTTTTAATTCATAAAAATTTGTCATGGAAATCCAGTGTTAACGCCATAATTTTATCTAAAATTAAAGAAACTTTATCACATTCACTGCTAAGGCAAACTAGTGAATTTAATAGTGTTACAATTTAAATACTCTGTGAACAGAGACAAGTCTTAAAAATATTTTTTATAAACTTAAGACAATAACGCTGGAATTATATAATTATGAAATTGCATGAATCAAATCAAAGTTTTTTTTTTACAATTTTGGGTGGAGTTTCAAATGTGAAAAAAACAACAACAAGCTTTTAATAAATATATCTTTAGTACCGCATGAATTTCATTCTTTATCTTGACGTCATCTCTTTTATCGGGACTCTTTGAGGACACTGACTTGTCTCTGGAACTGGAACTGTGTTTATCTTTGCTCGAACTATGCGATGACGATTTTTCTTTGCTGAAAAATAATATGAACATAAATACACCACTTGCCAGGAATCAGTTTTGAATGAATATCTGGTGTCACCTGAACACTGTCATCACCTAGAGGTTTTATCCTTGGAGGTTTCATTACTCGAGCGCTTGTCCTTGGATGAGCTGGAATGGTGCTTGTCACTGCGGTGCCTATCCTTGTCGCTCTTTGAGCTGGAGGACTTGTCCTTAGAGCTACTGGAGCTGCTCTTATCCCTGGTGCTACTGGAGGAGCTCTTGTCCTTGGAGGACTTTCTGTCCTTGTCCTTATCTTTGTCTCTGGAACTATCACCAGATCTCACCTTGTCCGAGCTCCTCTCTTTGTCTTTTTCACTTTTGCTTCTATCCTTGTCGCCCCTGTCCTTGTCCTTACTCGAGGACTTGTGAGTGGAGGAGCTGTGGCTCTTGCTACTGGAATGCTTGTCCTTATCCCTTTAATAAACCATCATTTCCATTAACAAATATATCTACACTAAATAGATAAATAAAACAGTATACAATAAACATTATGATATCCGTGTTAAGGCAAATAAAATAGCTGGATAATATAGAAGCTATAGATTGAAGATAGTTTTTTCGATAAAATATTCACATAACTTCATGTGCATAATCACTTTGCATATTTTTGGAAAACTGATGCTTGGGACTTATCGCAAATACTTTTCTCTTTCTGACTTCAACTACTAACCAAAGTTTTAACGATAAAATCACTGAATACCGTTATAACACTTCCCTAATAGTCACGTTATCAGACGAGTCATTTAATGTATAACCACTTTACATGTACAACCTGTTTTAAAACAATTACACGATCAAGTGCCAGATCAGGGCACCTGCAGATATGCAACAAAAAAAACTCCTAAACTTAAATCAAATAAGACTATTTATATAACCAAATAATATATTATTTTAAAAGATAAAAAAAATCATACTCCAATATTAACTCTATATTTAACACAACTTTATTAAAAGGTTGGTCTTATTTATTACTTTGAAATGAATGTGCTTAAATTTTAATAAAGCACACAAATTTATATTTATTTATTAAATGTTAAGTGCAAGTCTGTCTAGGAAATAATTATTTGCTTCCAATAAGGTAATCATAGATGGGTTCTATCCTTCACATAGCTATCTGTTCACATAGAACCATCATTTTTTATATTTTTTTCATTTATATACATAAAAGATCTCATATAAAGGTAACCGATAAATAATCGATAAGGCATTAAATAAACCAATCCATGCATAAATGAGCTTTTTTAACATAAATGAGCTTTTTGAACTTATTAACATGACTATATGTCAAATACACAAGTTAATAAAATTTAACCTAATTAACTTAAGAGTGAACATGATCAAAAGAGGCCGGGTGATGTCCAAGTATCGATATACCCTGCCTATCAAAATATGTACTGAAAAAAATCCAACCTGCTACTGCTACTGGAGCCATGCTTTGAAGAACTGCTCTTGTGATCTCTATCCTTGTCACGATGTTTGTCCTTGCTAGACGATTTGTGACTCGATTTATATTTGTCCGAACTCGAATATCCATTCTGCGTGCCATTGTGGTGGTCTGAGCGGCTACCGTTGACTTCTTTGATCTTAAAATTTTAAATGTCGTCAAAATTAGGACAATCAACAAGAAAAATTAAAATAAGAAAAATATTTTAAAAATGTAATGCAGACAATCGGAGAAGAACTTTAATGTAAAAATATATTTTTTTTCGTTATGAGTACCATTCATCTTTCGAAAAAAAATAGCATTACACAAAGCATAGTCTTGTGTCTTGACGCCATATTGGGGACTTAGAAAATTTTCACCGAGGCAAACGAAAAATATTCATCAGAGAAGCGACTTTACGGTAACAGATAGATAATTAAGAAATTTAAAAAATAGACATAAATAAAATGTGAAACTTATTTCAAATACACACATTCTCTAAAACTGCTACTTGGTCGTCACTCATCCTGCCGGAAAGAGTCCGCACGATAAATTTTTACTAAAAGCTAAAGTACCACGGCGCCAAAGTAACAAACGAACACAACTCGCGAAATGCTAAGTGTTGAAAGATATTCGTTGCGCATGCGTCAGTTCCAACAACCTAAAAACCTTTACCTAGTGGCTAGATCGTAACCGAAAATTTGAATGCATTCAAAAATAAACTCTATTGTTATGATCCGTAATACTATTTTCATGTCTCATATTAATAATACCTGTAAAGCACTTTTGTATGAATATTTTTAAATATTTATTTTATTTTACTTTCACAATCAAACAATAGATTTTTTTCATTATACAGTAGAACTTCGTTTATCCGGACGTCAGTTTACCGGAACGTCAATTATCCGGACAAGTCGAGATATTGAAGCGTAAAAAAAACGAGGAAATCTTGTTAAAAAAATCTTCGATTATAATTTCCAGTACTGTAGAATAATGTTAGCCTTTTTATGTATATGTACTTCATACATACTTGTTTTTTTCAGTAAAATGTATAATTTCATAATCAATAAATCAACCGAGAAAAAAATGCTAAAAGAATTAGCGCTTGTTTGATTATCCGGAACACCTCCGGTCCCAATTAGTCCGGATAAACGACGTTCTAATTTAGGATAAACGGTTGGCTCTAAGAGTAAAGGACTGTTTGATATTATAAAGTTAGGGATGTTTCTCGGTAAGCATTTAAAAAATAAAATTTACCACCAGAATGTGGGTTTTATAAATTATTAATAAGTACAAATTTGTATTTTTTTTTAAATGGTCGTACCAACGCTGTCTCTGATGACAAATACGGTTAAAATGGCATTGGTCCTCCTCTTTAAGTACTTATAATTTATGATGCCTAAATGTGGCATTATTGAGGTTATTGACCTTCCCTTATTCAGTATGATGATGCATTTAAAGTCATATTAGATGAATAATATGCATAATTCAAGACAACTGGGGCGAAATTGTTTTTATTTTAATTAAATAGAGGATTTAAAACAATATTTTATAATATAATCTCCAATGTGACAAAAAATAACAGCCCATTGATTATCTTGTAGAATTTTCATACATTCCCCAATACAAGCACAAAATTTTCAATGTGGTGGTTAGTGAATTGTGTAAAATTATAGTTATAAATGCATCTTTGTTTATGTATGTAAAATATCAAAACAGTAATTAGAGCGAGCTACTTAACCCTTTACCGCATGGAATTTTTAAATCCATCAAAAAAAATATGTCATTTTAAACCACAAATCTAACCAAGGAAAAATACAAAAAAAACAGTAGTTTTTAGAAAACATATACGGAAAAAAACGTTTGTTCCAAATTTGGAACAACATGCAGTAAGGGTTATGATTATCTAGTGGCCAAATTTGGAACAGTATGCAGTGGGGTCTCAAAAATCTATTCTTCTTCTTTTTTTAAATTTGTAATTTATTAACATAAAAAAAGTTGTCATCACGATATATTTGTTTATTATTTGCACGAAATATTATATTTTTAACAACATTTAGGTATGAAAGTTTTTAAAATAATTACGATCCTTATTAAGGCATAAATAGCATTTGCACTTCTGACACATTATTTGCGCTTTTTGTGCGCATTCCAGCATTTTGGACCTTTGCCGGTCTGACTGCCACACTGGCCAGTGATTAAAACCATCTTCAGCTACTTCAATTGGAGGCAGCTGAATGCGTCTTCTTTTGCCTTTTTTGATATTTGACGGGAAAAGAATTTTGAAAAAATTAATTTGTGTATCGAGCTTCATTATTTCTTCTAGAAGAGCTTCACTTCCAAGAAAGGTAATTGATGACTCATCATATTCAATGCCGTCATCAGACCAAACCAATTTGACATTTTTATTTGTTTTTTCTTATTCCTAAGGAAGGTATCTCTAATGTAGAAGGCTGGTTTTGATCTCAACTTCAAGCTCCATTTGACCTTCAAGCTCCATTTGACCTTCAAGCTCACTTTTTCTTCGTAATCGCTAACTTCGCTGTCAGAATCGGCACTACTACAATCTTCTTCAGTTTCTGGAATGCATATCTTTGTGGGTTTGTGGTGAGGAATTTCGTAATCATCATCGTCGGATATATTTTCATCCTCACTGGTTTCAGGAATGTTAGTTACAGTGCGATTCCGAGTCACCATTTTATCTAAAAAAAAAAATTCAAATACGCTTTACTGCATGGTGTTCCAAATTTGACCAAGTATAAATAAGCACCAGACTGCATAGTGTTCCAAATTTGGTACATCGAAAATGTCGTGACTGCATAGTGTTCCAAATATGGCACAAAGTTTAGTTGATGAAATATATATGATGTGCATGTCGTTACTTATTTTTTTGTTATAAAAGTGTCGAGGATCCATTTTAAACTAAAAAAATCACCCTTTTCCTTTTTTTCTGGGAGAAAAAACCGACAAAATCACGCAACGAAAAACCACAACCAGTCTCGCTCGCCAAATGGCGGATCTGACAGTTTACTAACGTGTTTAAAGTTATCAGAATGCTCCACGATAGCGCTTTATGATAAAACAGACTCTACAGTATGGAATTATTTAAAAAAATAATACGCAGTTGCCAGTAATAGTTATCTTTGGCGATAAAAGTCGAATGTTCCAAATATGGAACGACATGCGTTAAAGGGTTAAGTGTTATACCTGGAACTCCTTGTTTCTAAAATTTTATCAATTGATAATGATAAAAGTTTTAGAAACAAGGAGATGAGATAGATTAAATTCCTATGTGTGTAATATTTTTCGAATCTGTGGGCCAAATTAAAGCAAATAAGTAAAAACTTCTTAATCCTGAGTCACAGTATCGGGTATCTATCAATAAAATTTATATTTTACTACCTATACATAATAATGAACAAACCGACATTACGAACATATATGTATAAAGTTTAAGACATCTATGTATTGTATATACAGCAACAGGTAATATTCGAATACAAGGAATGCCTGAGGAATGGTTCAACTTTAGGAAATTAAGATATTCTCAAAAACTAGAATATTTGTCTTTTCAACTTACTAGAAATACCTTGAGATAGAGCCACGGATAGCTACTATATTCCCTCATGTAAAGATACCTCAGAATTTTTTTCTGAACCCTCAGATAAGGGAATATCTCGCTTCGTGCAAATTCCATATTACAGAGCCACTTTCGAGTCTGATTCAAACCAATGAATTGTATAGTACTCTGAGCATATTGGGATCTCTGAAAACTCTTCTGGTCATTAGCCCAACATCCTTAGGGCAATGCCACAAATTCCCTCAACATGAGTGTCAAAAGTTAATCTAAGATGGCCTCTAGATTTCTCATTGTGGATCCATATGCCAATAGTTGGTTATTTATCGTGAATGATTATTTCATGAAATCAGTTTTCATTAATACAGAAATGTAAAATTTATGTAGATTATGTAAGCCCATGATTATAAGCAAAATATAATCCTGACAGTCAGATCATTATTATAAAGAAACCGGGTTGGGATTGAACTCAAGCTCCCTGGATCGGGAGTCAAACTTTTTGTTCCTCAATATTTTCTTAGAACATCCCCATTCAGAAGTGAAAATCTTAGTTAAGCAAATAAAAAGGGTATTTGAATATTCAGGTAATATAACATAATCTACAATAGTTATAAACTATTAAATTAAAAAACTTTGTTTTATGTATCACAATTGTATTTTTAGCGAAAGCTGTTTTGTCAACCCATGTTGACATCATATATATCACAATAACATATCAACTGTTAAATTTTTGGCATATATCTTATGCTTAATAACAGTTGATATATTATTAACACCTGATGATGTCAACATAGGTTGACAAAACAGCAACAACAACAACAACAAACCATCACGTTTCCCCGCAGGGGTAGGCAGAGAGAATGGACCGCCACACTACTCTATCCTGGCAAACCTCTCTAGCTTTCTCCACATTCATACAACGAGTCATACACGCACGTCGATTCCTCCGACTTCTAACATGACCAACCTTTAAAATTTGATTAATTTGGTCATGCCATGTTTTCCTCGGTCTGCCTCGACTTTGTACCCCATTTACATCATTAACGTATACTTTCTTAACCATTCTTTCTCTATCCATGCGTTCCATATGTCCGAACCAACGCAGCGATCCTTTCATAATTTTGTTCATAATACCTTCTTCCGCTCTGCATTCCTTTCTTATATCAGCATTTGAGATTCTGTCGTATATCGTTCTACCACACATACGTCTTAGGGACCTCATCTCTACCGCATTTATTCTACTCTCATCCTTCTTCTGCCAGTTCCATGCTTCGCTTCCATACATTAGGGTTGGGACCAGAACTCCAAAACAGCTGTTGCGAAAAATAAAAATACAATTGTGATACATAAAACAAAGTTTTTAATTTAATAGTTTATAATGTTGATGTATCATAGAACATTTCGGCCAAAACAATGGGCTATATAATCTAGTTAATTTTTAGATGTTTAAATAAAATGGATCATTTGCATGTTTATGACAACCGGCGACAAGAAACGATGATTCATATTCTTAAGTGTAGTAAAATATAAGTTTTGTTAATAGATCCTAGGTAGGTGTTTAACCTATCTCCGCATTATAGAAAGAAAAATACAATTAGTAATATTTAAAAAAGATTTATTTGAAAACAGTTACACGAAAAGCATTATTTATATAAAATACTTCTAGATATTGAGATTCATTTCTTTTCTCCTTCATCTTTCTCCTTATCAGTCGAATGTTGTCCTTTGCGAAACACGAACACAAGATATATAGCTGAAAAAAGAAAAATACATTTTAGTAAAAAATAATAATTAAAAATAAAATGAGCATTAAACTTTCTGTGTAGAGAGGGCATATTTTGTTTCAAATATTTAGTAATGAAGAATATTAAAAAATATATAAGTATGGTTTCTTAACGTAGTACATAATGTTTTCATTATTAATTTGGCAAGAAAATTAACACTGTGTAAAACCTCTTTTTATATATTTTTAATGTCATAAAGATAAATTAACATTACTATTTTCATGTGTTATTATAACTAAATTAAAAAAGTTGGCTTATATATAAATACCAAATTTACATATGATCAATTCAGAACACAGATAATAACTGTTTAGAGCAATATAAAATGTAATGGTTTGAGAATATCTTTCTAAAGGTGAACCTGGGATCAAATTCAGCTGAACTATGAAATCATCTATTATAGTGCTATTCACTTGGTTTGGGTAGATAATGTTCATAGAGCCAGAGGAAGCGAAGCCACTTAAGGTTGCGCTATCTATTTATATTTTTTGAATATTTTAAAGCCCTTCTAAAATGACTACAAAGAGGAAATTGTCAATTTCTCCAAAAACAGATGTATAAATATTATAGATGTAACTTACTAGCTGCCTCCCACTGAGATCTGGAGATAGTACCAACATTCCTTAACCCTTCTTGCGACTTTTCC
This sequence comes from Lepidostoma basale, assembly GCA_022606425.2. Taxonomy (NCBI): domain Eukaryota; kingdom Metazoa; phylum Arthropoda; class Insecta; order Trichoptera; family Lepidostomatidae; genus Lepidostoma; species Lepidostoma basale. The sequence continues at coordinate 464,305 of JAHDVF020000860.1, read as the reverse complement.
ATATAATCCTTGGCATGCTCATAGTCCGTGGGATTTAGAGGGGTTATACCAGCAGCCAGAGGATACGATTCGAAACAAATCATTTTACGAAGTAAATCTTTTCCTTCGTCTTTCTTCTTTTCGTAATAATCTTCAAATCTTTCTTTGTACGCGAGATGTAAATCAAACTTTTTGGCCAAATCAACCAAAGTAGGGAAATGAACTAAAAATTCAGGACAGTCAACAACTCCCTCTAAATGAAAATTATATTTTGCCCCAAACAGCGGGAATCCTTTAGCAGGGTCAAACTGTAACTCAATGTTAAAGATTTCATTTCCAGTGGATAAACCATCATTCTTTTGCACTCTGCGCATAATGTCATACGCATCAGGTATTGTGCCAAGGAAATAGCCACCAGGACGTAGTCTCTCGGATGCATTTCTTAACATACATTCAGCCTGAGGAAGACTCTCAAATCCATAGTGAAATGCAAATTGACAATTCACAAGATCAAACTGAATCAAAGGATCAGCATAAAAATCAGTTAGTCGAACGTTTGTGCAGTCCTGGGTGAGAAACTCGGCAGAAAACAATCCATTGCCTGAGTTTTTCTTCATGAAATTATAGCGGTCTTCACAGTTGCTGACACTTACTGAAGCAATATCAACACAAACTAATTTATCAATATTGGCAATCTTAAATTTACGAAGATCACCTCCTTTTCCACAACACAAATCAAGAACAGTTACTGGATGACCGCGTGAAGTATTCTTGCTGATTTTATCCAAATATTCACCAATTATCATGCCTTTAATCCAGTTATTGAAGTTCCTCATATACAATATGGGTGAATTAAATCGCCCATTGAGACCAACTTCCTCTATTGCATTATAATGATTTGCAACCACTGTAGTGAGATCTTCTATTTTCCCTTTTTTATCGGAATGTAAATCTGAACTATTTTTCGATTCTCCTTGCAGGTTAACATCGTCAGAAGTGCTGCACATACTTTTAATTTTGTTAATGTTTAACTGATTACTTATGAAAAAAAACAATAAGTATCGATAGAATTTAATTTCCCGACAAACGGAATAATGCGCGTAATCGAACTAAACGCAAGCTTAATGCTGGAATAGAGTTCAACAAGCTAAAGCTAAACTAAAACATGGAGAAATAATAAAAACATCGAGAAATGTCAAAGAATAATGCAAGATTGTCTATGGATTATCTTGTCATTCCGTGCTGTATTTTCTATGCATTCCTTATTTTGTCAATTTTTCGAGTTTGCGGGACTTCGTGTTTTGCAAAACTGTATTAGATACAAAAACTTTGCGCGTTCGTAGCGCACTTTCGTTAAATTTGCGTTTGTGAATTGGACTTGATTATGATATTTTATAAATTTCTTTGAACATGTCTCTATTACTCCCAACCGTTTGTCGTCGGCTAAATTTTACTTTGTTATTTAATCTAAAGCGCAGATATTACTACGGTCAAAACTTTATTTTATATTCATCGAACATCGATTGTATAACACGTTTCAATAATTTTAAAGATCAGAGAAGCAAATTAAAAATTTTTCAACCTTCTGTAGTTCCCTATTGTGTCCGACACATATCAAATAATGTTGATAATAAAACAGATGAAAAACCAGGACTGGTTGCTAGGTTTAAACAGATGTACAAGGATTACTGGTATGTCCTTGTGCCAGTACACCTAGTAACTTCAGCATTTTGGTTTGGCAGTTTTTATTATGTTGCCAAGAGGTAATTATTATTCATATATACTCTTGACACACTTTTGAAACTTTCACATATTTTTATTACTCATCATAAGCAACTGCACTACTGCTTATTTTTTTCTCAATATATTTGTTTATGTTTTTTTAATATCACATGAACAATTATTTTACATTGGTTCAGATAACAAGTCGACAACATTGATTTGAGTGATGTTGTCAAAAGTTGCTAAGTAGTATATATTGGGCCATATTTTATTAATTAGAACATTTCTCTTTATTTTTGATAAAATAAAAGAAAACATCCTTATCACAATTAAATGTACACCTAATATAATGTTCCTGCAAAAAGGTACAGTGCGGTGAGATGGATGCTTTGGCAACTACTGAACCATTGGTGGGATTCACGGTTTCACAGCAATACTTGTTTTTGCTCTTAACTTGTGATAAAGGTTATATTTAATGAAATATTTTATTGTGAACATTTATTTCAGTGGAGTTGATGTTATTGGATTGCTCCAGTTTTTGGGAGTCAGTGATAAATATTGCGAACCTCTGAAGGACTCTAGTATGGGATATTTTGCATTAGCCTACGCCCTTTACAAAGTTGCTACTCCCCTTCGATATACTGTTACGTTAGGTAAACATTTTATTTATTAAAAAAAAATATATATATATATATATATATCATTTTTAACATACTAGGATGAATAGTTAAAGTAAATTTGCAAACACATTGGGGATACTACTTTATCATTTTTAAGATGTATTATTTCCCTTCCACTTGGCCTGGCATAACACAAGGATTAATTAATTATACAAGACATTAGAAAATTAACTATTTGGTTTTCCAAAGTTGAGATTTTTTTTACTTTTGTTTAATAATTTTGACAAATGATCTGCATTTAAAAAATGTATAATTATTTATCATGAAATAATTTTTATTTGTTTATTTAAAAAGGCTTAGTATTCCAACGATTTAATGAATTAGAAAAAATATTAATGTTGTTAATTGTTTTGTAAAGATTTATTGTAAATAATAAAAATATATTCATATGAAGGCTTTTTCATTAAGAGCGCTCGAACTTTGAAATGAGCGCTGCCTGTAGTCATTGGGCTTTAGCTCTTGAGTTAGTTGAACTTCGTGCGGATGAAAACCCAAATCTTGACGTACAATCCACCTAGTTGATATCGCGGAATGATACACGACGCGGAATGGACTGTCTGGGGTTTTCTCCCATACTGTCCCAAACGGCAACAATATTCTCTAACGATCTTGCGTTTCTTTGACACACTGCTTCATCGACCACCGATCCGGTTGTCTCAAACGTATGCATTAAAGGACCTGGCGTTCCATGGTGAAATGTCAAGACTAAATAAATATTCTTGTCAAATCTAACAGCTATCGCTTTACCAAAATGGCCGCTATACTCTGTCAAAGTTCGAGAGTCCTTATTGAAGAACCCTATATATGATAATAAATGTAATCTATCTTTATAATATATATTTTGTTTTATTCCACTGGTTTCCGCAGCTCGCTGCCATCTTCTGGTCTACCAGAATCCATCCATCCATCAATTGGAATAAAACTCATAAAATATATATTATAAATGATTTTTTCTATTTTCATTGTATTAGACTCATTGTGTTGGTATTTACCTCATTGACTTTAGAATAAATTTCAGGTGGAACCACAGTATCTATAAAATACTTGGGTAAATTAGGTTACATAAAACCAATGCCTTCTCGTGAAGAATTGAAAGAAATGTACCAAGTGAAAAAGGAAGGTCTACAAGACATGTATCAAGAAACTAAACAAGAGTTGAGACAACGAAAAGATCAAATAAGGGAAAGAAAGGATCATGTGATGTCGGATATAGCCAGGTACAAGCAAGAAATGAGAGAAGTCAAAGAAAACGAGTTAAAAAATAAGTAGTATGTTTCGGAATGGCCTGAATTATATTGTAAAAAAATATTTTGCTAAACCTACAACACAATTCTAAAACTATTTTAGTGGGTGATATGTACATAATCTTGTTGAATACTTATCTCTTGTATTTTATAATAAAATTTTATAAATGTTGCAATCAAACATATTGTGAGACTTACAGCAATAACAAACTGGTCCTTGTGATTTAAACCAACATTGCTTCGCATTGTTAATTATTAAATTTGTTGTTTAAAGTTGATTATTTTTACTATGAATCCCTTCAGTTTGAATCCAGGAGAGGTAGTTATGAAAAGGCAAAAGTTGCAGGTTTAACTGTTTGTGTGGTTGTGAGCCAAAAGCCATTTGGAGTAGAGAACGGTTTGTTGTCAATTTATACATTTTTTGGTTTCCGGTAATTTTGAGATTACTATGCTAGAAATGCTCCAATTTTAACGAAAATAATTCAAAAGTAATATGTATTATATTATTTATAACCGCCTGTACTGTTCTTAAAATTAATCTTTCAATTTATCTAAATAAAAAACATCTATATTTATATGTTGGCTCCTTTGAGAAGTTGCCGGTGGTCATGTGTTACTTCTGGGTCGAGTGCAATTCTCAAACTTACCGCTGTAGTTTCTTACGCACGGCGTAACAAGACTAGTGGACAGCCAGTAACCAGCATTCTTACAGCCGTCAAATTTATAGCAGTGTCATGTTCTATACAAAATTGATAGACATAAGACCCTTGGTCGCTGGTTGTCAAATATTCTTTTCACTCTGCCCAAAGTAGAGGACAGTCAGCGAAATTAAAATTAACTACAACCTATTATAAATAATTATCTTTCATTATCATTAATTCATAAATAGATTTTTATTTTTATTCATTCCTTTATTTACAGTGAATGTTTTTGTAATTTTTAAAATTATTCTTCACTATCTTTAAAGAAAAAAATCTAACTTATAAATGCTATTTTAATTCTAAATATGCATGTATAATTTATTAAAAATATTTACCAATCAAAAATTGTTATGTACCACTGATGCATTCCTTCACACCCTGTTTAAAACATATATGACAATTTAAATACTTATTTTGATCCAACAGATTTGGCATTTCTCCCTAGTGTATTGAGAGCCGATATATTGGATTTCGGCAACCAAGAGGTTTAACACATTTTTTTACAGAGTTCTGAAAGTGTAAAAATCATTTCTTTATTTATAATGGACTTTTCAATTCACAAATAAAAAATGTTTTTATATTAATTATGAAATAAAGTAATTTTGTATTATTTTAACCATTTGTATTTGATTTCTAACAGTCATCCCAAAGTAGGCAATATTGCCCACTATACATGTATGGTGATCAAGAGTAAATCAAAGATCCTGTTCTTTGGTGAACCTAGCCATATCAGGGAGCATAATTACAATGTGGACAATTGAAAATGTATCATTTTATCATTTCATTTGGGGCAATTGGCCTAAAAAAATTGGGAACATATGACCGTACTATTTGTAACTTTAATACATTTATACTCGTTAAAGGGTTAAAACAGTTTTTGTTGGGTTAAATTTGGTAACCACAATGTCCAATAATAAATTATATGCTTAATAAACTTAATAAACCTGTTGACGTATTTAATTTAAAAATGAAAAAAAAAAGCTAGTTTCATAAACCAAATCCTCTTGTTGCTAGTGGAAATGTGCATTATAAAACGAGTAACAATAAGCATTATATAAAAACTGTAATAAAATATTACCTAATGTATGTTACAGGAGTAGAACACCAGTCTACTTTTGTCGCTGATATTAGGTGGTTCCATGAGTCTGCATTTTTTTTGCGTGTAGATTAAAGAGAAAAAATATTGTATTTTAGCCGCCAAACAATATTTTTGATACTTGTTGCATAAAATATTTGATGAATTTTTAGAAATTAAAACACTGTTTTTTCCACTTTTGAGTTTATTTTTCTCGACATGTTTCGAAGGCTTACACCTTCATCATCGAGAGAAATATCGTTTTCCTGATGATGAAGGTGCAAGTCTTCGAAACATGTTGAGAAAAATAATCTCAAGTGGAAAAAACAATGTTTTAATTCATAAAAATTCGTCATTATGGAATTCCAGTGTTAACGCCTTAAGTAGGGTCAAAGCACCAATGAATGACCGTTTAAGGTTCAGCTTGTACTGAAATCCACATTAAAGGCATTAATTTCATTATTTCAGTGTACAAAATAAAATAAACAATAAAAAACACATTGACTTCTCTAAATTCTCTAACTCTTTTTATTGAAATATTAGTATTACTATTAAAATTAATATTTCTCTAAAAAAAATAGCACAATCACCAGTAAATGACCACTTCAGGTTATATTGATACAATACATAGATTTTGTTACATTGTCACATTATGAAATATCCTAACATATAAAAATATGTAAATATTCAAAGAATTGCATAAGAAATAACATTAAAAAAACACTTACCACACTTTTCCTTATAAAAAACTACTAACAATCTCAAATCTCAAAACAACAACGGGAAGACGCACTTTTACCGTTTGACAAGGCACAGTTCAAAACTGATAGTTTTGTTTCTTACCAACAGTTGTCTCTGCCTACCTTTTTGTCATAGTTGCTTGGGATTAAAGTTTTTTGACTGGACACATAGAGCAATTCTTATTATATTTTGTTTTATTAACCAACGGTCATTTACTGGGGGGGCGGTCAAATACTGGTGCTTCGACCCTATATCTAAAATTAAAATATTTGACTTTAAGAATTAATAAACACATCAATATTGTTTTTTATGAAGATATATTGGGTGTTTCGGAAAGTTCAGTGAGTTTTTTTTTAAGAGAATTCGCTTTTATTTGAAAGATAAAATAAAAAAAAACATCAATCAAAATGTTGTCCTTCATTAGCCACTACTTTTCCCATGTTTCTGGTAATGGATGAATCCATTGTCGAAAAAACGCCTCGTCTTTTGAGGTATTCCAGGCATTGACCCAATTCTTAATATCTGCATATGAATGGAATTACTGCTCTTCAAGGCGTCATTGATCTGAATGAGTGGTGGTTCAGTGGTGCCACGTCTGGTGAATAAGGCGGGTGTGGTATAATCTCCCAACTTACATTCTGTATGTAGTTTTTGACCGCGATTGCGATGTGAGGTTGAGCGTTGTGTTGAAGAATCAGTTTGCTGTGCCTGTTGCCCCATTCTGGTCATTTTTCAGACAGTGCCTGCTTTAATTGCATTAGTTGTTGTCGGTAGACTTCCCCCGAGGCCGTTTCACCCGGTTTGAGGAGTTCATTTTTCGGTCAAACTTTTTCGATCTTCCAGGGCAATCTTTCCTGTCAACGCTAAAATCAGCTTTGAAGTGTCTATACCATTCTCTGCATGATTCATCTGATGGGGCATGATCGCCATAAACTTCCACAAGCATTTTATTAAAGTCATCAAATTAAAACAGACAGCAGAACTTCCCGCAAATGCTTCTTATTTACCACAAAAGTCGACATTTTAAGGAGCGATAAAGCAAATGTGAGAATGACAAACATTTGCGAACTGAATTAATTGACATGATGCTCAGGTTACTTAAAAAATTGGCCGCCACATTTGAAGACTTGAAGCAGCCAGAGCCATCTGTTGTAAAACGACCGAACTTGCCGAAATACCTAATGTTATAGTTTTCAAAAGTATTGGAGATATATGAATAGATGATAGAGGCAATATACGAAGAATATGGTGGGTGAGGAAAAAGTTTCCAGGTAAGTTCGGAGATTTTTTAGCATCTGGTTCAAAATGTGCCGGCGAGTTTTATCCTGGTGTAAAATTTCCCTTCCTCTATCCTACAAGAGAAAGGCTTTTAATGGGCAATCTTCTTTCAGACGATTTAGTTGAGCATGAAAAACGTCTGCTGTAATTGTTTGATTGGAATCCAAGGACACTTAACGTATTATCCTCTTCATATCCCACCAAATACAAATCATTATCATCTTGGGTTCTAAAACTGGTCTTGGTGTAGGTTCAAACCCTGGGACACCTCCGAATATCCAAGAAATCTGCATCTTTTGACAGAAACAAATACATCCAAGAAATAATAAATATTTATTAAAATAAAATCAAATTGAATTGTTTATACAAAATTTGGAACATGTATCTTAGTGTACTTGTTTGTCTTAATAAAATTTGCATTGAAAATAAAAAAAATTACATTTCAAAACTTTATTACAAAGAGTAAGTACTAATTCGATAATACAACATATTTCCATAACTGTCAAATAGAAATTACAAATCATATTAAAAAAACAATCAGATGTGAAAATATTTATTATCTTTTATTTATACCACAGTATTATGATGCCTTATTTCAAGTAAATTGTAATCTTAAATAAAAAGCTTATAAAAATCACAATTCAAGTACGATACTAACTAATATGTTCACATGGATTTTTGGATACTATGCAATTAAAACTTTTAGTTTATAAAGTAATGTGAAAAGGTTTTTATAAGCATAAGGAAATGTACAATTATCACTTGTAGTCATAAAATGGAATGACATTAACAAGAATGATTAGTATTGAACTAAAATGTTTCCAGTTCTAGCATATACAACACATAATATTATGACATACAAACTACCTATAAAACTACCTATTTCACTTCTAATAGGATGAATATGAGATGCCTAGCATGTACATAAACATATGTTTCGATGCATATAAAATAGTTACTAAAATGAGTACAAATATTAGTATAAATTGTTAACAATCACAACAATACATAAAAATGGAAAATATCAGACTTAAAATTATTCTGTAAAAGCGAAAATTTTGTAAAATTTATGTGTAAGAGAGCTTACTTTTAAATTTACCGACAGGAGTTCTTAATCTATTAAATATAAGGAATTAATATGTGAATGAAGTCTTATAAGAAATAATAAATATGCAAATGAAGTCTATATTATCAACCCTGTGAAAAAATAACACTGATTGAATAGGAAAACATGAACACTTTGACCGCCTTTGTAAAAAAGAGAGTTTATTTTTTATGTGTTGGGTAGAGTTTAAAATATAAACTTTACATGCATTTTATTTCATGAGGTTTTTTCACAAAGCATCTTAGCCTTAAAAAAATAGTCAAAGTGGTAAAATCAATCAGCACCGGTTACCGATGACAGTCATGAATGATTCTTACCAGTCATGGCGATCAATGTGTTTATAAGCCAATATGTATCGTGACATAGAAGAGCAGTTGAGTCAATACTTAAATTAAATTTTATAACTTCTGATTTAAATAATTTTTGGAATGCTTTGTTTATTTCATTAAATAGCTATATAATACAAACAACTAAAAAAAACTTAATACTATTACAAACTTGATATTTTAGTTAAGATATACAACCCAAATATTTACAATAAAAATTTGTATTATGGCATCTAAGTTACAAAAGTGGGAACTAGAGGGCAGGCTACCACTCTATTATAATATCGAGAGTCAGCGTGAACCGCGAAAAAGGGTTAAATATTTAAATTTTGTGTGTCGTACACTAAAAATATCACAAATGGTTATTTTAAACCAAGCATGGAAGTGAGGGAATAAAGTATTAACAATTAAAGAAGGAAATGTTAGGTAAGTACATTCTTATAAAATTTTAATAACATCTGGCACCATAGTTGAAAAACATATATTGTCTGCCTTGAGATTTGACTGAACGATTGAAACTGTTTCTAAGAAATATGTTTTCACAGAAAGAAAAAAAAAAGTATTTAACTTAGAAAGACAAGACAAACAATTAAAATAAAACAAATAATTTTTTTTATACATATACAACAAATCATTGTTTTATCATAACACTGCGTTGACAAAACAAAGTTTTTAAAATATATATTCAAATACGAATTTAGAGTAAAATGGAATATGGAAGAAACAGAAAAATTCTTGAATTTTTATTTACTGTAGTTCCCAAAGACCTTGTTTTGTTAAGAAAAACTTTACATATTACATGTAAATTAGTTTTACAGAAATATTAAAATAAAAATTCAAAACTTCCAACTCGAGTTGGTTCTCAAAATCAATGTTTAGTAATGTGATGAAATTTTAGGGTGTCTAACACCTGGAGGGGGAAAACCACAGCGTAGCTTTTCTGGATATATGTAGCAGCAATTGTGTTCTTTCAAAGCAATTAATATTGAAGCTACCCCAAATAATTGGGACGTGAATAATATTTTATTTATTAAAGTTCCGAAGCAACCACCTCCGGAAGAAACAATTAGAATTATATAAAAATTAGTAGATTATAAAAAACTGGAAAAACTAAAAATTGTTACTTCAATAATTATCGTGCTATATTTAAGTTTGTCCGCATTTACCGATAAAAAGTGATTTGTGCAAAACATTCCTGTAAATACGATTTTGCTTGTGCGCCATTCACAAAAGCTTATTGAAACCATTACTTAAATATGAAGTATGATAATTTTCTTGTGATTGGTGGGATTTAGCCCATGTAGTGGTAGTTTGCAGGCGAAGGAGGGTGTGTGGCGGGGCAGGCCAAGCTGAGCAGATGGCAGGCGCGGCAGAGAAGCCGCCCGTGCAGAGGGTAGCAGCGCTTGTCTGGTTCGTCCGTGAGCTGCATGCCACACTCGCCGCACATGTAGCAATCCACATGGAAGTCTTTATCCATGGACACCACGCGAACTGTCTCCTCTGTGCCTTCTACGGGAGTTATTCCTGAAAATAGAAACCATAGTAATGACAAAAATGTCGAATATTAATTTTTTTCTGTGGGTTTAACTCAAGAAGAAAACATTATTTGAAACACTTGTGCAAGAAACAATTGTGAAAGAAAACAATATTTAAATATGAACTATGGGAGCATCCATTGACAGTTTTAAAACATTAATCAATTCCTTCGTCGTGTCCCGACTAGATTACTGCAATGGTGTCTACGCCAACATCCCCAAACAGCAAACAAATAAACTCCAGTCTGCATTCAATGCCGCAGCAAGACTGATAAGGGGTGTGCCAAAGAGTTGTCACATAACACAGCATCTTAAAGAGCTCCACTGGCTGAAATGTCCAGAAAGGATACAATACAAGCTCTGCTGGACGGTATATAAGGCGTTGCATGGAATGGCACCAGCTTATATATCTGAACTCTGCATCAACGAGAACCTGAATGCTAGACAGTATTGCGATCAGCTAAGTCTTCTGCGATCAGTAGATTGACTGTGCCAAAACGCTGTCCAAGCACAAACTTTGGCGACCGAGCCTTCGCGGTAGCCGGCCCTTCAGCCTGGAACAGTCTTCCAGCAGACCTTAAGTGCATTGAGAATCAATCAGAGTTTAGATCGAGATTAAAAACGCACCTTTTCAAATTATCATTTCCTAACAGGAAGGGCTGATCGACTTCGTCAGGTGCAGCCCTCATACTAAATATGTTTTTTTTTTTTTTTATCATTATTATTATTATTATTATCTAGTTGATAAAACGGAGCATCTTCTACAGCGCCCTTGAGATGAGTAATTAATAAAAATGGCGCTTTATAAATTATCCAATTTATTATTATTATTATCCACTAACCTTTTCCACAGCTAGCACATTTTGGTGCGAACATTCGGTGATAATCGTTGACACAATAAATCTTATTGTCCACATCAACAGTGAACGGCACTCCGTCCAGACACTCATTGCACACACAGCACCGAAAACATCCCGGGTGGTAGGACTTGCCCATAGCTTGGAGTATCTGGGAACATAATTTTTGATTTTTACATTACATATGAAATAATATTTTAGTCAAAAACAAATTATAAAGTTAAAGGAGTATAGATAAATTAATATATTTTACCATCTCCATAATAAGATGACCACAGATGGCACACTTCTCTGCAGTTTGTTGGAAGCCAGAGTACTACAATAAAAAAGAAATATTTAGAGATATAAGTAGAATGGACATAACTCTTATTATTACATACATTTCAAATAAGTATACAACCTGATACATTTAATGTGGCTTGGAGCGATAACAGCTTTTATTTTATGTTATATTTAATTGATATCGATGTTCTGAAATATTTAATATCGGTAAAAATGTTTGTTTACAAGAAGGTTTATTACAATGCATTGACATTTGATAATGCCCTAGCAGCAGAAAGATATCAATCCCTTAAAATATAATAATTCTTTTAGAAAATTAACATTTTCATTAATATTCAAAGAACCAATTTTTTTTTTAAGTTTACACATTTTAAATGTTTGCACAAATTATTATTTTTAAATTGTAAACTAGATGTTATCATTATAAGAGAAAAAATTCAAGTAAATACTTGAGCTAACACTAAAATGTTAAGTTAAGTTTAAGTAAAGAGTGGTGTAGAAAAAGAATGTTCAGATAAACAGAAAGTGATGTAGTAATTACCAGGTAGTCTTCTTCACAATAAACCCTCCCGTGGACATTATAGAAGGCCTTTCCTCTTAAGGCACGGCCGCAGGAACAGCAGATGAAGCAGTTGGTATGGTACAAGTTGCCCATGGCCTGGCATGCCTGCCCTGCTCCTGTCACTTTTTCTCCGCATGTGTGGCAAATTCCTGTTCAACACAAATTCACATATATTCTCTGCTTAAACATGGTTAAATGTGATATTCCAAAAGGGATTATGTTAAAAATTCAAAAACTTTTTGAATTTAGTGTTTATAAAGAAAAACAATGCAATGTTACATGAATATCATATATCGGCTAAACCAATTATTTACCAAAGTATTCTCCCTCTTCATCTTGTCGCTCCATCTCTTCCTCCAGCTGACGGGTGAGCTCTTCTACCTTCCTTTGCGCCTCCGTGGGTCCTGTGGGGCGAGGCGGCGTCACACTGTACGGCAGCAGCCCCTTTCCACGGCCCCCGCCGCCTGAACCGCGGGAGCCCCCGCTCAATTGAGAGATGGAACTGGGCGTGGGGCTCGGCGCAGGGCTGCGTGCCGGACTACTGGCAGGGCTGCGGGGAGGGCTGGCTGGCTCCTCCAGTCCTGGGGGGCGCCGCACCCCCGCTGCCGGCGTGTGCAGCGGTGTACAGAACTGAGAAGCACTTCCGCCAGTCATACAAACATAGTCAGACCCATTGGAGTCTTCCGTGATGCGCAATCTGTTTCCTGACATCTTGGGTCTACTTGTTTCTTTTGTTAGAGTTTGCGGTTTCGAATCCAAAATATTCTTAATAGTTTGCGACGTCGGAATAGAATGAAAGTACTTGGGAGAAGTAGTATTCTCCACGCAGGTAGCTATGTTTGCCTTCGGTCTCTGGGCACTGGGGGTTATGGAGGCGTAAATGGCATTAGAAGGAATGGTCACAACTTTATTGGCATAGGCCGCTGGCATGGTGTAATTACTCTTGTCCAAAGTCAAGGGGGTGTGGCCGTGGCGGCTGAGCATCTGACTATCCATGGATTGCCCCCGTTGGTAGTTGTTGTTGGCAGGCGCGTGCGAATGCGCAGATGGGGCATGGCGCTGCGCAGGCAGGGCGACCTGTGGGCCAGCCTGAGCCCCGGGCTGCATCAGCTGACCTTGGAAGTTGAAGTACTGATACTGGGTAGGAGTTGGAGGTTTGAACAATTGCAAGTTTTCATACACCGGCGGACCCTCAGAGAGCGGAGCGGTCTTCACGATACGAGCTTGGTTGTTGGTGGGGACCTGAGGCTGCGCTTTATTATAGATGGGATTAAATGAATTGTCCGACGATTTTGTGGAGCCGTGATCCAATGACAGACTTTTGTCATTCATTTGATGGTAATAAACTTGTTGGGGCGGATGAGTATTAACCTGCTCATAGTAGTCTAGGTTCTCATACAACGCGCTCGCAGACTGACTACCGCCATCACACGATGTTTCGTATCCAGAAGCTCCCTCGCCGCGAGAATGTTGAGAGACGCTGCTAATAGAATGTGTTGGACTCGAAGGATTTCTGAGGGATTTAGAATTCAATGGTTTTACATTGGATACTGATGCCATAGATTCCATTTTTTTGGGAGTTGCATATTTTGAAGCGGCAATTATATTGGTTCTTTCATAAATAGTATAATCTTGCGGATTGGTTAACTCGTGACTGGAATTTTGTACTACAAAACTCTCTATTGCACCTACGGCCCTTGGTCTAGTTTGTGTTGACCCTTTATTAGGTGAAGAATAAGAATCGTTTAAATAATTCACATCATCGTCGGCAATCTTTAAACCTTGTATTCCAGACAAACAATCCGTTTCACCGTGTACAGAATTCTGTGATACAGACATGTTTAAAGTGATATTTAATGCCAACAATTTAATGGAAACGTGTTTTATTTGAGTAATATTTAATTAACTGGGCGTAAGAATTACAAAATATGTAAAACATGACTCAAATATACATATATTTTTAAAGAAAAATCACCGCCCATTGGCATAAAGAAAAGCGTATCACGAACTGACAGAATTTGTTTTTTAATTGTATTTGGCTGCTTAATATGTTGAAATTGAAGTCTATCCCAATTTTGTACGCATAAAACATAAGATTTTGTACACGAAATTCTTTATGGTAATAACTAACACCATTTTCTATGGCATAGAGCAAAGTTTGTGCTTGCGGTGATTAGGGCCGCATCCTTTTCTGGCTCTGTTTTGCACTTTTTCATTCGTGAGACGTTGTCTTTTATTAATATTAACCAGTACTTATTAATTCTTTAAAATGTATGATATGGAAGATGATCCATATGAGGAGGAAGATGCTGAAGAAATTTCAGCCGAACTTTGGCAAGAAGCGTGTTGGATTGTCATCAATGCTTATTTTGATGAAAAAGGTTTAGTCCGACAACAATTGGACAGTTTTGATGAGTTTATACAAATGTCTGTCCAAAGAATAGTAGAGGATTCCCCTCAAATCGATCTTCAAGCAGAAGCTCAGCACGCATCTGGAGAAATCGAAACTCCTCCGAGGTATTTGTTGAAATTTGAACAAATTTATCTCTCGAAGCCTACGCATTGGGAAAAAGATGGTGCCCCATCACCGATGATGCCCAATGAAGCCAGATTAAGGAACTTGACTTATTCTGCGCCTCTTTATGTCGATATTACTAAAACAATTGTAAAAGAAGGCGAAGACCCTATCGAAACACAACATCAGAAAACATTCATTGGTAAAATTCCAATCATGTTGCGATCGACATATTGTTTGCTGAGTGGTTTAACAGATCGTGATCTCACTGAGTTGAATGAATGTCCTCTGGATCCCGGTGGATATTTCATAATCAATGGGTCAGAAAAAGTATTAATTGCTCAAGAAAAAATGGCTACCAACACTGTGTACGTGTTCAGTATGAAAGATGGAAAGTTCGCCTATAAAGCTGAAATAAGATCTTGTTTAGAACACAGTTCTCGGCCCACATCTACCCTCTGGGTCAACATGATGGCTAGGGGAGGCCAGAGTATCAAGAAGTCAGCTATCGGTCAGCGTATTATAGCCATTGTGCCCTATATCAAGCAAGAAATCCCCATCATGATAGTTTTCAGAGCTTTGGGCTTCGTAGCTGACAGAGATATTTTGGAGCACATTATTTATGACTTCGATGATCCTGAAATGATGGAAATGGTGAAGCCTTCTTTAGACGAAGCTTTTGTGATTCAAGAGCAGAATGTTGCTTTGAACTTCATCGGTGCACGAGGCGCCCGGCCTGGAGTCACCAAGGAAAAGAGGATAAAGTACGCTCGGGAAATTCTACAAAAGGAAATGTTACCTCACGTGGGTGTGTCGGATTTTTGCGAAACAAAGAAAGCTTATTTCCTAGGGTACATGGTGCATCGCTTGCTTTTAGCTGCTCTCGGGCGCAGGGAGTTGGATGACCGAGATCATTACGGCAACAAGAGGTTGGATTTGGCTGGTCCTCTCTTGGCCTTTTTGTTCAGAGGACTATTTAAAAATCTGATGAAGGAAGTTCGCATGTATGCCCAAAAGTTTATTGATAGAGGAAAGGATTTCAATTTGGAATTGGCTATTAAAACTAAAATTATCACGGATGGTCTGCGATACTCGTTGGCTACAGGTAACTGGGGCGACCAAAAGAAGGCTCATCAGGCACGAGCCGGGGTGTCACAGGTGTTGAACCGCCTCACCTTCGCTTCCACCTTGTCCCACTTACGGCGCGTGAACTCCCCTATTGGCAGAGACGGCAAGCTCGCCAAGCCCCGCCAGCTGCACAACACTCTGTGGGGGATGATCTGCCCTGCCGAGACCCCTGAAGGAGCCGCCGTGGGGCTTGTGAAGAACCTCGCACTCATGGCCTACATCTCTGTGGGAAGTCAGCCCTCGCCCATTTTGGAGTTTTTAGAGGAATGGTCTATGGAAAACTTGGAAGAAATAGCACCATCCGCAATCGCAGATGCCACCAAGATATTTGTCAATGGTTGTTGGGTTGGAATACATCGGGATCCTGAACAATTGATGGCCACATTAAGGAAACTGAGAAGGCAGATGGATATTATCGTGTCTGAGGTGAGCATGATCCGCGATATCAGAGACAGGGAAATCAGAATATATACCGATGCTGGAAGAATTTGTCGCCCCCTGTTAATCGTTGAGAACGGTTGCCTCCTTCTGAAGAAGAGACATATTGACATGTTGAAAGAAAGAGATTATAATAATTATGGTTGGCAGGTCCTTGTAGCCAGCGGGGTGGTAGAATATATTGACACCTTGGAGGAAGAAACAGTCATGATCGCCATGAGCACTGAAGACCTTAAACAAGAAAAAGAATTTGCTTACTGTACAACATATACTCATTGTGAAATTCACCCAGCTATGATCTTGGGAGTCTGCGCATCTATTATACCATTTCCAGATCACAACCAAAGCCCCAGGAATACATACCAAAGTGCTATGGGCAAACAAGCTATGGGTGTATACATAACTAACTTCCACGTTCGAATGGATACTCTCGCTCATGTACTGTATTATCCACACAAGCCCTTGGTCACAACACGCTCTATGGAATACCTTAGGTTCAGAGAACTACCAGCTGGCATCAATTCTATAGTGGCCATTTTGTGCTACACCGGTTACAACCAAGAGGACAGTGTAATCTTGAATGCCTCTGCTGTGGAACGAGGTTTCTTCAGATCAGTGTTTTATCGTTCTTATAAAGATTCCGAATCCAAGAGAATGGGAGATCAAGAAGAACAGTTTGAAAAACCTACGAGGGCTACATGTCAGGGAATGAGGAACGCTCTTTATGACAAATTGGATGAAGACGGGATCATTGCTCCAGGCATCAGGGTTTCTGGGGATGACGTTGTCATTGGGAAGACTATAACTCTCCCTGAAAATGACGATGAGCTGGATGGAACAACTAAAAGATTTTCCAAACGGGATGCTTCCACTTTCTTACGAAACAGTGAAACTGGAATTGTGGATCAAGTGATGTTGACCTTAAACAGCGAAGGATATAAGTTTTGTAAGATAAGGGTGAGATCTGTGCGTATTCCACAAATCGGAGATAAGTTTGCCTCTCGCCACGGTCAAAAGGGAACATGTGGTATTCAATATCGACAGGAAGACATGCCTTTTAGTTGCGAAGGATTGACTCCCGACATTATTATTAACCCTCATGCCATTCCGTCTCGTATGACTATTGGCCATTTGATTGAATGCATCCAAGGGAAAGTGTCATCCAACAAGGGGGAAATTGGTGATGCTACGCCATTTAACGATGCTGTCAATGTACAAAAAATCTCCACCCTACTGCAGGAGTACGGGTACCACCTGAGAGGCAATGAAGTCATGTACAACGGTCACACTGGAAGGAAAATTAATGCCCAAGTGTTCCTGGGTCCCACTTACTACCAAAGACTCAAGCATATGGTGGATGATAAGATTCATTCTCGCGCCAGAGGCCCTGTGCAGATCTTGGTACGCCAGCCTATGGAAGGCAGGGCGCGCGACGGGGGCCTTCGCTTCGGAGAGATGGAGCGAGATTGCCAGATCGCGCACGGCGCAGCACAATTCTTACGAGAGAGGCTGTTTGAAGTATCCGACCCTTACCGTATCCACGTATGTAATTTCTGTGGATTGATAGCTATTGCTAACCTGAGAAACAATACATTTGAATGCAAAGGCTGTAAAAATAAAACTCAGATTTCTCAAGTCCGACTTCCGTACGCTGCTAAGCTGCTCTTCCAGGAGCTGATGTCCATGAATATAGCACCCAGATTAATGGTAGTGTAAACATTTGACTACCTAATTATTAGGTGAGTGAGTTAAAAAATCGAAATTACTTTCAATTCATGCAGTGTATGTTTTGTATCTTATCAATAAATTAATGAATTTACGGTGTTTTTTTTTGATATGTATATTTTTTTTACTGAAGGTTTTTTTTGTTAAACCTAATTTGTCAGAGGAAAACTAAGATCTTAAAGATTATAAATATTGAACCTTCATAATTGTCAACTGAAATGGAAGGAATGGAATGTCATTTTCATTTCCATCTTAAAGTTTCTTTGACAAAAAAAGGGTGTCTGCGGTCCGAAAAGTTTATAAAAAGCGCAAAGTGTTTTTCAGGAGTTCTAATAAATTCATTAATTTTACAAAGCGTTTAAAACAAATTCAAAGACATTTTGTGTAAAAAAAATTTATTTGTATAAATAAATAAATGCATTTATTCCTATACAACAAAATTATTTTAAAAATGTACGATTACAGAGGTAGTCAAGTATCCACACATTGAGGTTGGGTGGTCCCAACCCTTTCGCCTCCCTTCACGGACAATAGAATGCAATCATTCTATTTGCTAACAGTAATACAAAATATGAATCCGAGCTTATCATATTTGTGCATTTATAAGCGAAAATTGAAATTGCCGAGGCTCGCCAAGAAGATTTCATATATAATTCATTTTTAAATTAAATAAAAACAGTGAGTCTACAACATTAAAAATGCCACTACATATATAATGATTAAAAGTAATAAAAAAACATAAAAAACACTCCATAAGACTAGTATTTTTAAAGACATACAAATTTGCACAACACCTTTAATAATAATATTTTACATGATATGTAGAATGAACAAAAATATATTTTACAGACCAAACATTTACAGAAAAAATAAACTTTAAATATCTTTTAATAACTTTATTATGAATCTAACATTTGTTTATTGAAAAAATTAGATTGATTTCAATATAGCACAATAATCCTGTAAAATATGTCATCAATATTTTTCTATATTAAAAAGATAACATTGCAAGCTGTTAATTGAGATTACTCAAATGGGTGGTGAGAGAAATAAAAATAATGATTTGGAAGACTAAAACACAAACACTTGTTTCTTCTTTTTTAGGAGGTTCAATTCTTACGTTTTGATTTCTTCAAAGAACAATTACAAACCTAAGCTGTGGTTTGCTATTCCGATAACTGGAATTTAGCAGAGTAGAAAAACACTTTGCTATAATTAGGTTGGTACTTAAAGTAGTAAATAAATTCATAAGAAAATATGACAAACAAGAGAATTAGTCTACTGAGTGACATGAATTATTGTGTACTTACGTATTAGTGTTGTGAGGTAAGAATATAAGGTGGTATATACAGAATATTTTTTTAATTCAATACACTTGTTCCAAATATGTATGGTAGAAAATAAAAAAACTACTACACAGCGGTTGTCTTGTAGTTTACATGTTGAAATGGTATAAATTTGATTAAAATCAGCCAAGGCATAAATGGATACAGACAAGCCTATCACGGTTCTTGCTGGAATCTAATGCTTCAGATGTACCGCCCGGGTAAGAAATATTTAACATTTTACAATAGAGCATGTTACATTGCCAAAATTTGGGAATCTATCCAAATTCAACAATTGGTGTATGTAGTAGAAAATTTCCATAAATCCAGTGAAAATTTAATTCTGTTGTCGTTGTTCTTCCTCCTCTGGCTCCTCATCTTTGGGTCTTGTCCACTTGATCATAGTCTCCGGAGACCGATAGAGGAACACTAACTTAGCCAGTAGATCTTCCTCTAGAGACAGTTCACCAGATTCCCGAACCTAGATATTGTAAAATAATTACGTAATTTTTTTAAATATTCATAATCTGACTTTTTACATAGATATGGAAGTGTTTATTGTTTCTTGAACAATGATGTAATATGAAACTCCATATTAAATAATTAATATAATGAAAACATCTGTTTTATGGAAGATTTATTATATTTTATGGGATTGACTTAGGAAGGCGAAACATGTTATTCCCATAAAATATAATAAAAGTTCTAGAAAGCAGACATTTTAATTACTTGGCAATGCGGGTTGGTTGGGTTTTAATTACTAATATTTATATAAATGCAAGACTTACCAAGTAGATGTCGAGACACAGTTGGAGGACTCTGTCAACATTGGGAAGGTCCTCAAACATAATTTTGAAGCAAATATCAGCAAAGAATCCTCTTAGTACCCGAGACGCCAAGAATACAAATGTAGTATAAAGACCAATGATTCTGGAAAAGAGTGTTAAATATTGTCACACATGGTCGATGATGGGCACTTGAGAAATTACAATATTCAAGACTGAGACTAAAAATAAAACAAAATGTTATTTTTACCCGCTGCCGGAGATGAAGTTGAGAGTAGTGGGGAAGAGCTTGTCGCTGAAGGTGTACATGACGAGTTCAGAGCAGCTGGAGTAGGGGATGTGGCGTATGAAATTGAGATAGTTCATGTCGCCGCACTGCTCACGCACCTCCCACCACATTACGCCTCTGGTCTCTGGCCCTCCGTGTGTTAACTTCATTGACAGAGTTCGGTACATTGTGTCTTCTTCCTCTGATTCATAATATTCATTTACATTTATTTTTAAATGTTCAAAAGTAATTGAGTAAATTTACTCAGAATGTAATAATAATATATAAATAATATATGTATATATATCCATTATATTATACATAATAGAACAAATAAAATAACCACTTACTTGGCATTTTATTCATTAGTTGATGAACAGCTTTTGCAGTTCCTTTATTGAATACTTTTACAAACTTTGGGAATACATTTTCCACTATCAACCTGAAATTACATACATATTATCACTTTTATTAACATATCATGATAGCATTGTTGATGAAATGTGATTGAAATAACCAAAAGGAAAGAAAATGATGTCAACTGAACAAGTTGATAAAATAATATTATTTGATAAACTGAATTACCATTCGTTACTTTTGCCATCCAACATATCTATAATGATGTCCCTTTGGTAATTTCGGACACCGTCAATAAACGGTTCTATCGCTACCTCCACCTCCTCCTCGATTAGCGGAGGGTTGTCTTTGCTGTTTGTTTTATGGGAAATAATATACGTAAACTTAATCTTCAATGTATCATCTGAAAAAAAAAAATTATTACAATAAACAATGAAAGCATGACAAGAATTTATTTGTGAAAATGATTTAGGGAAACAGATGGGAAGACTGTCTACATTCCTCCTCTGAATACCCCTGGGATAACTATAATTTCTGTGGTATCTCTACATAGAGGACCAGCTCTCTGCAGCTTCGAAGAGATGGACACGGCCTCCATAAATTCTCCTCGGAGATCGACGTCTTTTATATTAGTGAAGGTACGTTCAGGGGACAAATACTCTTGACTTTAGAAAGTATGTTGTCTTCCTAATGTCTAACCATCTCTAATGCGTTCCTGGTACTTTGTTGTATTTTTATAATATTTTACCTGTACTCAATAGATGCCTTAAACATTTTCCTGTTTGTAATGTCTTTTGAGTTAATAAACTGATTTGATTTGATTTGATCTTAAAACCCATTTCTTTAGATTAATCAGGGGATATTTTGAGAACTCGGCCGTGCTAGAGGATGTTGGTCTTTTTGTCCCTGATAGATATCTCTGACTCTTGGAATGACAGCATAGATTGTTTTACCTACCGGCCGCCAGAACCAACCTGTCTCCTAGGAGATCGACATCTTTCATATTAGTGAAAGTACATTCAGAAGACAAATACTCTTGACTTTATAGAGTATCTTGTTTTCCTAATGTCGAACCGTCTCTCTTGCGTTCTTGGTATTATATTGTATATATTATATTTTACCCGTACTCAATAGATGCCTTAAACATCAATATTGATTGTAATGTCTGTTTAGATAATAAACTGATTGATTTGATATGAATACATAATCAATTTAATGAGTTCTTTAAAGCTATTATATTATTTTTAATAAATAAAAAATTACTCACTAGATGCTGCGTCAATTCGTAATCTACTAATGTCTGGAGGAGATATACCCCAAATGTTTGTTGAATTTCCATTTAATATTACGGCAGAGAGATCATCGTAAATGTAGTTAGACAAAAATGTTTGCGCTGTACGATCCTTCTTGTAAATATTTACCAACACGTCCCATTGGTTCTCAGTAAACCTGTACAAAATAAAGGAATAAATAATCCATTGTTTTGGCTGAAACACTGTGAAATTTCGACATTATTGAATTTTTTAATTTGATGCACTGTTATTACACGTATCACAATTTATTTGTATGGGTTTGCTACGACAGCTGTTTCGCCAACCTATTTTGGCATCATCAGGTGTTACGAACAACTGTTAGTTGTTTGCATGATGATGCCAACATAGGTTGGTGAAAAAGCTGTCGCAACAAACCCATACAAATAAATTGTGATGTGTACAATAACAATATTTCAAATTTAAACAATAAAGTAATAAATCACAAACCTTCAACTGTTCATCGGAGAATGTAATATATATACCAAAATGGCCGTGCAAATAATATACAATATTTTTTAGATAATACAAATGATAACTTACGTTTCTATATTATTGGATTGAGCTGACATGGTGTATATAGGTAGGTATGGTCCAAGACGTACTTTGACAGTCACGTCGTAAGGGGGATTGGATTCTCCGACAGTATTTCCAAATGCAAAGAGTACCAATGGGAACCAGATGAGGGCGATAATGAAAGCAAGGACCGACCCACCCATCAGATACTTGACAAAGGGCTTCTTCTTCTCTCCCCTCGGCTGAGGGTACTCGCTCTCCACGTGTCGTGAGCACTGAAATAAAATTAATTCAATACGATCAAATATTTTATTGTAAACCAAATAGTTATTTCAAATTTTAATTAATTAGAAAATAACATACCTTCAATTGGAATACATTAGCAAATATATCCTCCATCTTTAACCAGTCCATCAGTGTCATCGATGTATCTGTCCAAATCCAATCCATTAACGCCCTCAGTTCAAATAAGAACGGGACTGCCATGAAACTGAAAAAAAAAAACACTTTTTAACATATTCATGGTTGAGGTATTAGTTTTGTAAAACTCCAGTATTCATTTATAATAGTAAACACGATTGTTTAGTTGTTTTACTTGGATCTAATTTATATAAATAGTGTCAAATTTGTTTTGCCTTGCAAGGGCATTTTCAAACTCTAACAAGGAGAATGCTCTCGCAAGGCGAAACAAATTTGTCACTATTTATATAATTTAAACTAACTAACTAACTAACCATCACGCCGTCTCCCCCGAAGGAGTAGGCAGAAAGAATGGACTGCCACACTTTTCTTTCGTGACATATTTCTCTCGCTTCCTCAACATTCATACATCGTGTCATGCACGCGCGTCGATTTCTCTGACTCCTCACATGGCCGACATTCAATATTTGATTTATTTGATCGTGCCACGTTTATATAAATTAAATCCAAAACAATCATGTTTACTATTATACTTTTTAAGATATTATAGGTATGGTATTCAATAAGAAGATAATAATTACCCTTTAAACAGGAACATGTTGACGTAATTGAAACCCTTGCAAAGGAAATTTCCAAGAATACGGGTTGGATAGCCGCAGCGGATTTGATAAGCGGACAGAAGTAAGTAAATACACTTCACCATGTACCACATGGGAGGGGGCAGCAAGGCATTGAAACTCCTGAAATTATGTCATTTAGAAGATCGCAAACATTCAAGTCAAAGAAACACAGTATAACAGCAAAGATATTACCTCTCGGTGACAGCCGGTAGGATGAAGAACATCCAGATGTGAACACCGATGATGAGGCCAATTTGAAAGAGTAGTTTCCCTAAAATAAACTTGCGCAAAAAGAGAGCTCGGTCGATGACAATCAACCCAAACTGGAGGATCAGCATAACCAGGAATGGAATGGGCACCTTGTTCTCCTCCAAGTAAGCCTGCACTCCCCCGTCGCCCTGTTGCGTCTAAAATACACGCTGTATATTAAAAAAACGAATCCATTCTGTATATTAAAAAAGGCTATACTGTTTGAATAACCTTAAAGGTGTATATACGTATATAACTAATAGATGAGTGAATGTATTTTTACCCCAAATGCAGAAAATCCAAATATGACGACCATAAAGTTGAAAAAGTCACACATGAACATGTAAGCGTATACATCAGCCTTTACGCGGGATGTGGGATCCAACATTTTTGTATAGAAGTCTTTGATAGATTCTCCATATCGGATTGTTCTAAAACAAAATCAATTTATAAACAGCCGCAATGACAGATGTTTTTAACAAAAAATAAAAGCTTAAACTGAATAATGTTAGAGGAATAAATACCAAACCATACAACCAAGTAAAATCAAATACTACTCACGATAATTTTACAACCCCAGGGAAACTCTTGAGAGGATCTTCTGCAACTGTGGATACGCGAATGGACCTCGTGTGCGCGGGGAACATTTCCAGCTCTTGCCCGGTGCCTTCTAGGCTGGCTGCAGTGTCGGAGCTGTCAACCTTTTCAGCAGTTGTCGCCTCCTTCTCTGAGCCACGGGAGCCGTCTTCTGCTTCATGATCTTCTCCGCTTCTGTTGGGCTCGGTGGTTTTAGAGGGCGACTGGCCAGTGTCTGATTTTGCGGATGCTATGGATCGCTTCCGTACTTGCTCAGGAGATGGTTCAACAGACCCCTTTGCTGCTTTTTTTTTCTTTTCTCCTTCCCTGCAGAAATGTAAATCAATGTCTTCAAGACTTCTCTGTTTGGAGTACTATAGAATGATAAGAATGATATAAAAATATAATCTTACTCAAAATGTTTTTGAGCAAACATTTGACCGATGGTTAGTCCTTGGCCCTCTTTAATCATGGCCAAGTGGCTCGGCTTTACTGGGTAAGTCTTGTCCTCTGAATATTCAGTCGGAGGAGTGGATTTCCATAGACCCAGTGAAATTAACATAAATCTAAAACACACATCAAAAATAACAACACCTTCATAATCATTTGTTTCTTGTTCTGTTGACATAAACGGTAATTCTCTAACTCCTCGATAATGGTGGTAATTCGAATTATAATAAACCAAAAAGAGTAATTATTTACCTATGGAAGAATACAATGAGCAGTAGTATGAGATCATACAGAGCATAGTTGGGCTTCCTTTCTATGCCAATAATTCTAGGAGCAGAAAATGGACTGTTGTTGGGTATCACACTCTGGTTCCAAGGAAGTATTTCATATTGGAACATGCACTTGACCAGCACGATAACCTAAATCAAATTATATTTATTAATTCTACAAAGAAAATTATATATTTTTAAATGAAATTGAAAAAATTATAAAAGTAAGGCCAATTTTTCATTTGAACTTCATGACTACAGTAAAACCTCGATATAACGGACTAATTGGGGGGAAGGGGTGTCCGTTAAAGCCGAAAGTCCGTTATATAAAAATAGATTTAAAATAAATCCTAAAACTTTTTTTTGAAAATATGTACTCTGTATTTAGATATAAATAAGCAATACAAAACACTGTAGGTGATCCACATAAGTGGACTTCGACGCTGAACCAGCATGATGAAATATATGACACGAATAAACGCCTGACTCAGGACGCACTTATCAAATCTGATGACTCGAGGGCCCAGATTTATTTGGTTTGGGCACTAGGTCACTAGAGCAGAGCATCATGTGATGATGAAAGCAAAGCATATAAAAACGGTACTTCCGAACACCCAATAGGGCAGTCAGTATTGCGATTCCTAACCGACACGAGTCTACGCTACCAAGTCTACGTACGAGAAACCTCCGACCTTCCTACTGAGCTACACAACTGTCTACACTGCTACGCCACGAAACCTTCGACTAATCTTCGCTCCAGTCGACCGACACTACTGCCCAGCGAGCCATCATCCTCTACTGTTCACCCCCGGACTCCGCCCCGCTGCTATCGACATCCAGCCATGCTCCATCACGAGTACATAATACTGTTTACGTATGATTACTTGTGATCTGTATTAAACGCTGAAAACTCCACCGTCTTTCAACTCTCACCACAAACACCCAAAACACAAACAAAATTCTATTTATTGTCTTCGGACACTCGTCGTGATATGACATTGCTGTTTGATATCGACGCGCTTGCTTTCGATAATCCTGCTTCTTAAAAGGAATCAGGTTTTGTTTGCACTTTTGAAGTTTGCTGTTTTGTTCTCTGTCTCTTAAATAATATCAGTCCGGCTAGGCGCAGTCTACGAGCAGGACGGCATTATTTCTCAAATTCTAATGCTAGACATATGAGGTGATTATCATGGCTGCTAAAAATTGTTTACATGCAGCAACACTTGAATTTAAACATGTATAATATTAACAGGGTGTTTTTAATTTTTTACATTTGGCCGGATTTTTTGGCCGTTATATCCGAAGTTCATTAAATAGAGGTCCGTTATATCGAGGTTTTACTGTACTATGAAATCATGAAAAAATAAAAAAATTGTGGGTCGGTAGTACTGTCTTTGACATCTATGTAAAGTTTCATATCAATATATTTAATTGCTGCAGAATTACACATATTTTTGTAAACATACAAAAGTGAGTTTTTCTATTTTATTCGAAACGGTGTCTTCAGAGCAGTCTTTTGAATTTGTTGAACAGCCGGAAGACGCACTGTACTAAATCAGGCAAATGCGATGGTTGCAGAATGATATGGAAAACCCTGCATGGATATCAATGACAGTTCTACCAACTCACAAAAAAAATTTCATAGTACCCTCAAAGTTTGAATGAAAAATTCACCTAACTTTTTGATCACAGTAGTACTAAGTACCTATTTTATTACAGAATCATAAATTAAAAATGTAATATTTAAATGTTAGTTTACCTCCGTGTATGCAATAATGGTCACCCAGAAACTCTTGCTGGGGCGCGGAATACTAAGTGTGCCCCACAGGAACACCATCAGCGGCAAGGGAAGGGAGAGGATTGTAGCCGATTGTATCTAGAAAATAGAATTATATTAAAATGGAACAATGTACAGACTTCAAATGCTAGATTATTATGGTAGCTTTTTTCAAATATCAAGTTCCTTATCAAAACTTTCAAATCTAAACTGCAGAAATAATGTGCACTTAAAATATAAAAATATACAATCAGTTGAGGTAGATTACATGATATGAAAAAAATATTTAATAACAAATGAGAAAGTACCAAAACTAAGCAGATTTAAATAATGAATACAAATGAAAACGCCGGTTTTCTAGAAGTTTTCATGAGAATGACATGTATCGCCTTATGTCTGGGTTGCGGACACGATCTCGGAGAGTTTTTCCAGAAATTGATCTTAGGACCTTCATCTCCGATGTTCTTAGTAGACCCTTAATGCCTTGCTATGGCATTATCAAATTTGAATTTGTTTCGTCACACATGTCACTCCCATAAAATATAATAAGACTTCTAAAATACAGATATTTTCATTCGAATTGATTATTTAATATGGATATTAATATAATTATTTGAAATTTCATAGTAGAAGTATATTATAAATAATGAAAATGAGAAAATTAAGTTAAAAATTCTTTAATGTATTTAGTCAAATTCCACTTAGGTTTATGAGTTCGCCGGTTCCGGCAGCTCGCTGCCTTCTCCTTGTCTATAAAAGAAGATGGTAGCGAGCTGCCGAAACCGGTCGAACACATAAACCTAAGTGGAATTTAGCTAAATATATACATTAAAGTGTTTTTTAAAATTTTCATTATTGATTATGGATTATACATTGTTGTTCAAGAAACAATAAACAAGTAGATTTACCTGATTTATAAAAATCATAAAATAGCACACAATGTCCGTGTGTGCCAAGATGGCATACCACATTGCAAAGCAGAAACGGAAAATCGTTGGCTGGTCGGAGGCAAATGTCTCATCATCGTACTCTTCAATCGGGGTTGTAGAGTCACTGGAAATCAAAAGACAACAATAAGAAACTATTTTAATCAATATTGTCGATAAAAAATAAAAATATTATTTAAAAAAATATATTCAGACCAAACTTTTATTTTTACATCGTACTTAGTTACTTCCGCCAGAGTCGTAAACGAATATAATTTAAATATCTTACAAATTATAAGTATTTACATTACATATTTAAAAATAAAACACAAGTACACACACACACACAATTAAAATGTCACAGAAAATAACAACATATAATAGATAAAAGAAAATAAAAAGAAAATATTCACAATAGGTAATTTTATATAAATCTTAAATTTAGAAAGAAATCATGTTTTAATTAAATATAAAAGTTGTGAAAAAATACATGTATTGTAATTATCCGGTATTTGTCAAACTAGGTTTCTTAATATAATAACCAAATATCAACTTTTATATAAACACAATAGATAAATAAAAAAAACAGAAATAAAGCTGTAAAGAAAGTATAAAATAAAAAGACATGTGGTTAATTCCATTTCCACAAAGAAAACAAATTGATGAGAGTACGAAAATTGTGCAAAAGAAAAATATATATGGAAATGTACATGGAACAATAACGTCCATCACACAACAATGTCAAATAAGGAGACACAACATACAGGACGGAGTAATAAAAGAAGTAGCTGGTGTGTACAACATCGCATGAAGGAGAAATAATGAAAATCTGGAAGCTTCATGCATACACCGAAATAGTTAGACTGTAACAGAGCAAAGCACTACGATCCAATGTGTATTTATCGTGTGAAAAAGTCCCAATACTCTGGGTAAATCAACAGATCCATCCATTTGTAAGGAGCGTTGCGGTTAAATCATTTCATCAAATTGAACTTCGTAAAGATATACTAAAAATAATACTCCGAGAATGTTATTTTGAGAGACGGTCTTAGAAAATACAGTACAACCTCGATAATACCAATGTATGACTAACTAACTAAGTTATTATAAGCAATGTATTGGGAGATGCCTATTGGTGGCGATGAGGTTCGCAACCCATCACACCGCATCTCCCGCAGAGCGAAAAGAGAAGGATGGAGTGCCACATCGGTTAAAATGTGACAGTCCATTCTTTCTGCCTACCCTTTCGGGGAGACGGCGTGATGGTTAGTTAGCTAGTTAGTATGTATGATTATTAGGTATTATTGAATCAATACCAGATAACCATTCCTACTAGGGGGAAAAAAATCAAGATATGAATAAAAGAGTTAGAATAATAATTAAGAGTGATATTAATAAAAACATTTAAAATATGTCACTTTTTTAAATTTGTACAAGCAAAACTAAATATTGAACTGTAATTATAGTGTAAATGAAATATTTTTTATGTATTTTTAAAATAATATTTTAAAATTTAAAATATTAATTTGGTTATTTAATTTTTAGCAAGTGCAATAATCACGAATAATTTTTTTATTAATTTATCATCAATAATGTAAATACATTTAATGAAAAATCAACAAAACTTTAGTATATATAGTAAATTGAGCGGAATTTCAGTAGATATATAAAATTTGTAAATAAATTGGGAAAAAGAGATTGTACTGTGGTAAGATGTGACTTTGCAATGGTACGTCTGCACACATGAAGTTTTCGGCATAACCTGGTGGAAGGCATGGAGTAGACGCTGGATTGTCTGATAGGGATGTACTTTGGGGAGCCGGGCGGGGACTCGAGGTCCAGGCCTCGCTCCAGACTCGGGGCGAGGATCCGTATCTCCGGCACGCTGAGTTCGCTCTCTTTACGTCTGAAATATCTCGTGCGTTGTACTCTACTTGCTTGCTCCACTATTCTTTATTCCAGTTTCTTATGTTAAGCGGTGTGATCTAAATCCAGCTAAATTTCATAAGCTTTTCAAATTAACTGTATTTGTAACGCATTGCAACCCTGTCTTATAAGTAGCTGATGTAAGGATGCTATAACAATTGCTAATAAGACAGGTTCTGACAACTTCTATTTTTTTATCTATGGTGATCGATATATTATTATATTACTTAGCAGAAATAAAATTATTATGTAAGTAGGTAAATACATTTAAATAAACATAAACAAATATTATTTGATAGTTTATTTTGTTTTAACCACCGATCACTGGTTAAAATGAAATAAAATGTAAATCAGGTTGTAATATGAGACCATTAAATTAATCCTAATGATATCAAAAACAAAATGATTCCCTTTTATTTAGAACAAATATTAGAAAACAATGTGTTTTCACAACACTTTAAGCCTTTCAAAGTGTTATGAAAATACAGATATTTCTAATGCCAATCCACAACATAGAGTGAAGGCGAACATAGAGGAAATTCTATCATAATTTTATGCCACACATGACATATCTTCATGGTATATTTTTAAGTATTTTTATTTAGACAAAGACAGACATCTATCCAACTTGTCTTAAAAAATATCAACAATAAATTTCAATCTATTGCCAATTATAATACATAACAAATCATCTCAGATTCAGTAATTACGTACTTACTTAACAAAATTTATAATAAAGTTAACAAAAACTAATTCATGGTTGGAGAATTGTAATACTGAGTTTAAAATAAAAGTATTCATTTGAAGAAGTAGGTACTAATTTGTATGCGGAATAATTTGATATAAATAGTACGGCAACTCAAAAAACTCAGTATTGCCATTCAAAGATTAAGTAATGGAATAATAAACAAACCTTTTCTTTGTGAAATATGCTGAACTAGAAGCGGCTTCTATGTTTTGATGATCAAATGTATTGGATTCTGATAACCTGCATGCACACACAGACTACTGAACGAACAGAGGGGCACAGGCAACATGGTGATTGCTCATTGACAACATTAAACCAAAGTCGTATCGGATCGGATGATGCCGAGTAAAAATATCAACAATGAAAATCAAAAAATATAGATTGCTTGAAGATTAACCCATTCAGACGGAATAACAATCTGACTTGTAATGTGTAACTGCTTTGAAGAGTAAACACTTGCAGAGTTATTATTAAAATATACCTCAGCAAGAAATTACTAACAATGAATGTGAGATAGCCAGAGTACATCAAAAATACCATCACAGCTCAATGCAAAAGAATATGGACATTTTGTTAGACACATGACACCAATTACTAAAAAAAATGCTTCCTACAATACCCCGTAAAGTGTGTACAGAAAAAAAAAATTAAACAACATCATGTCTTGTTCCTTATTATAGATTATTAAATTTGATATTTTTATCATGGAGTAATGGAGAAGAAATGAATTATTGGGCTTCTATATCAACCCCAATTCATGATGTAAAATACGAAGTTTTTTATTTATTTAAATAGTTTGTTTTGAATATATCGCTATAAAATACAGATTTTTTTTTCCATACATATATCTTAAAAATTTAAATCCATTAAATATAAATGCTGAGCCTTTAAATATAAACCCAAAATTAAAAAAAAAAGTACCGTCGGAATGGGTTTAAAGCACTAAAATAACTTTCTTGCTGATAGTTAAAAATTACACATAGTTAATAATTTATTTCTTAAAAATAAATTTCTTTCAAACGTAGACAATCGTCTGAAATATTATTCTCAATTATATAAAATGTTTATTGAGTATGATTATTGCGATTAAAGAAATTATGCGTATTTGTTATAATTCTTAATTATCAGATTTTCAATACATATTTATTATGTTAAAATAATTTCATTAGTGCAATGTTCCAAGTGGCGCAGGACAGAGATGCCTTTGCTGCAGTGATCGCCAACGTTGGGGGGACCTGACACGGCACCGAAATAAGAAGAAGTGCAATGTTGTAATAAGGGATGAGAGTGTAATAATTTAATTTCCACGAGTTTGGTTTAAGGTTAATGGAATCCTATAAAGATGATCTAGATAGCACATACCTATGATCTAGCAAACTGAACACATGGAAACATGCGTATATTGCGTATGCGGGGAGCATATTTTGATATAATTTTAGCATACAAAACATGATACTGTCAGTATAATGCAATCATTACAAAAAAATACATTACATTAAAACAACCAAATCAATTCAAAATTAGAGATGAACACATTACAAATCAGTGGCGGTCAGTAATAGCAAACATCAAGTCAAGTGTTTGATACTGTAAAACAGGCAAAATTTTGAAATCTGATTCTGATGTAGTAGGTTAAAAAATAATATCTCTCAAACATACAGTTCTGTATCTGGGAGCCATAAAGTCTTAATTGAATTATTGGCTGAAATGAGTGACGGTGGTCATGTCATATTTTCATAATGTTTTGAGTGCGTTCAGGGCAATTGTCTGTCTTACTTCTTACAACACTATATACGTGTGTTGGATATACAGGGTGCGGCAGAGCAGACAGTGCAGTTTTGAAAGGTCGGTACATCCCGTGTGGTGGGGGTAGGAACCTGGGAGTGGTCTCATTGTATCGGGAGGTCTTGCCGTTTTCAGTCGTTGCCATGATTTGGTCCGGACAACACCAGGGCTTTGTCATCCGCACGTTTCTTGAAAATGGCCATTTTGTCATCGCCACCCAGCGGGTCTTTCGGATGCACATCAATCTTGGGTGTTGTGATACTGTCCCTCACCGTAATTTAATTGTGACTTAGGTGCATACATTATAAGGAACTGGTTCCACACTAAGACCTAGGGGTTTAGGAAGACCCAAAACCGTAAGAACACCCGAAAATTTAACGAGTGAGAGAAGCTATTGAACTGTCGCCGCGGTGCTCTACCCGGAACCATGCAATTACATTGGGCATTGCTGACCGCTCACTAAGGAGGATTTTGCATCAAGACTTATCATT
The DNA here is from genome assembly GCA_022606425.2 of Lepidostoma basale. Taxonomy (NCBI): domain Eukaryota; kingdom Metazoa; phylum Arthropoda; class Insecta; order Trichoptera; family Lepidostomatidae; genus Lepidostoma; species Lepidostoma basale. The sequence goes on along the minus strand of JAHDVF020000860.1, from coordinate 431,614 downwards.
CCACCCCTACAAGATTATGATTGTCCAAGAGTTGAAACCTCCCGACTATGAAAACCGCATGAATCGCCTTCAAAACGGCACTGTCTGCTCTGCCGCACCCTGTACTATACTATGTGGATACTGTGTTGATGATAACATAATATGTAAATAACTCATATTTGTTTTTTAAAATCACTAAAGAATTATTATAAAGTTATTAGCATAAACATGGTCTAAAAAAAAGTCAAACATTGAATTTGTTTGTAACCACCAACTGCCACTGTAATAACTGCTACTTACTAAAGAAAATGGAAGATTATTCTAAGAATAATCAATAGTTTATGAATAAAAAATTACATTTTAGCAAAAAAGATAATTTTTATACTAAATTTAGCTACATCACTAAAACAAGAAATTATTCTTGAATGAAGAAAAACTTACCGGGGTTTCTTTAATCTCATCAAAGTGGACGGCAACGGCTCCCAGATTTCTGTGGAACCAGCTCTAATGCCCATTCCAAAATCAGGTCGTTCCTACAAGAAATATAGTAGCTATAGAATTTTAAAAAGTTTAGATACGAGAGTTGTCCGTAAAATAAGTGTCCCTATTTTTTTTCACAATGAAAACCATTTTTATTTACAACGAGCAATACATGAATGGAAAGCTTAGACTTTCAGCTATTTTTATACGTAGTCCCCGTTGACTTCGGTAATTCACACCTCGCGGGCGATGCAATCGGGAGCTCCATTCTTTACGGCTGGCAAACCGACACTGAGCGTCGCAGCGAGTTCGGCTGGGTGGGGATGTGGAGGGGGAAGACCAAGCTACGATCCAGTGTTGTCGGATCACACGTAACAGCGATCCGCGTGCCTGTGGCAAACAGGGAAACTTATTTTACAGACAACCCTCGTATTATTATATGATTTTAGAAATTAGTTTTGGTAAAAGATTATTGGTGATTATTTTAAAAAACAAATACGTTTATAATACCTTAAGCAATATCTTCTCTTTGGTAAGAACCTTGGCAACATAACGATAGTCACGCGAGAACTTGTTTAGCCACCTTGTTAGGGATATGAGGAAACTCTGTATGAAAGCCCACGCAAACAGAGCGTACTTACAAAACATGGTCCACAGTGTCTCTTTAGCTGTGAAAATAAATAAAAATATTAATTGATAACATCCATAAAACACCAAAAAATGATCTGGTAATTTAAGAGGTTGGAAGTTTTAAATATAAGTATTAAACATAAATATAACTGGACGTATTTGAAAGGAGAGTTCTTCGCCGAATTTGTGGTCTCGTGAAGGATGGGAAAGAGTGGTGCATAAGATGAAATGAAGAAATGTACATTTATGAAGCCCCTAGTATTTCAACACACATAATACTCCTCGGATTGAGATGGGTTGGACATAAACAAAGAATCAAATCAAATCAGTTTATTTACTCAAAAGACATAACAAACAGCATAAATGTTTATGGCATCTATTGAGTACAGGTAAAATATTATATACATTCAACATAATACCAGGAACGCAATAGAGCTGGTTCAACATTAGGAAGACAAGATGCTTTCTAAAGTCGACAGTATTTGTCCCCTGAACGTACTTTCACTAATGAAAAACGTCGATCTCCGAGAAGACCACGTTCATCAGACTAATTGCTCTTCCCATCGGTGTCACCAGAGGCAGATTGGTTTTGGCGGCTGGCAGGTAAAACGATCTGTGCTGTCAGAGATATCTATCGGGGACCAACATCCTCCAGCACGGCTGAGTTCTCGAAATATCCCCTGATTAATCTAAAGAAATGGGTTATTAGATGCCCATCTCTTCGAAGCTGTAGAGAATTGGTTCCGAGCATGTCTAAAAGAAATGCCGTGGGATAGAGCCACGGATAACTACCATACTCCCTCATGTAGAGAGAGATACCTCAGAATCATTAAGAATGCCAAATAAGGTACCTAAGAGAATCATGACTGGACATCCAAAGGGGTAGAAGGATTGGAAGACCTAGGGTGAGGTGCGAGGACAACGTAAAGAAATTATAAATCGGAAGAAGGCGACTGAGGATAAGAGGAGTCGGAGGTGGAGGCTCGATTTAGGCTGTAGCTCCATGGAAGAAGTAGAACAATTTATTTTCAAAGAACTGTAGTTAAAAGGGTGATTCTTCTTTTTCTTTTTCTTTGCTAGCCTTCTTCCCTCCACTGCTGGATATAGGCCTCTTCCAATTTCTTCCACTCGTCTCTATCCTGCCCCTTTTGCATCCAAAGGGTGGTTAATTATCTGTATTTATGAAATAAATACATATTAAAGAACAGTATTTATTTACCTGGGATATCACTATTTGGCGAGTCCAACGGGTGATCAGAGTGATAAGAATCATCATCATCATCCTTTGGTATTTGCACTTGGACATGGCTTGTGGCCGCAGCTGAATCCTAAAATTGCATTCAATATAAATATTAACACTCATTCAGGTGCAATTCATATTTTATGGGAGCGACATGTTTTGCCTTCCTATAGCATTGTCAAATATCGATAATGCCTTATGTATTCCAAAGAGACAATCAATTGATGTATTATTTTTAACCATTGTTGATATTTTAAATATATACATTTGATAATGCGCTAGCAAGTAGAAACTTATCAGTCCCACAAAATATAATAAAACTTCTAGAAAACACATGTTTTCACCAATATGAAATATAAAGTTTTATATAATTTTTTGAGAAACAATAACTAGAAAAAAATATTTGAAGAAAAATAATGTTACACAGTAATTCACAACTAATTATTTAAACAATTGAAATATTTGGAAAATACAAAGTAAAAATAAGACAGAATAGAAAGGTTTAATTTGAATTTTTTTATCTAATTCTCCGTTTATGTCAAAATGTAAAATTGTATATTATGGCGATAGTTTATCTACTTATCACATGTCACGAGAATCAATATGATAGCTTTACATCGATTTGACTCGCACTGTAATGATGTAAAGAGCTATTCAAGAAAATAATAATAATATACATAGGCATGCATAATAAGTTTACTGAAAGAAAGACAGAATAAATACATATGTACAAACATTTACCATAAGCAAATAATAAAAGAATAGAGAAAGAAGCATGCGTGAAAATTAAAAACATAAGGAAAGAGTTAAAATATACATACATATATACTAATTCAAGCACATAAATAAAAGTTATATACTTACATTAATTCACTCAACATAAATGGCATATAATAGATACTGAAGTATAATGAAACATTATTTTAAATAAATATACATATCTTGCACAATATAATTGAAAAGGGGTGCGTAGTGAAGAGAGTAAATATATAAAGGAAAACTTAAGATGGCGATTTTCAAATATATAAATAAAAATAATAATAAGGTAATACGAACTGAGGACGTACGAGTACGTCACACCAGTAAGAAAAATAATATTCACATAAATCATATTTTACAATGTACGGATATATTAAACATTACTTTCATCAAATCCTGAAGATAAAAATTATTTAAAAATAAAAAAACACCCTCCATATAGCCATATTAAAATTTCTTGGTAGAAGTTCATTCCAAATATTTTTTTTGTCAATTTGTTATAGTTCTGACTAGTTTCAGCAGCCATCTTCAAATCGATCGGAACTAGAAATATGTTTTATTTTCATTATTTGTAGCATCTAGCCTGGATTCTACTAACTGACTAACCATCATGCCATCTCACCGAAGGGATGGGCAGAAAAAATGGACTGCTTCATTTTTCTATCCTGACATATTTCTCTACATTCATACATCATGTCATGCACGCACATCGATTTCTCTGATTCCTCAAGTGGCTAACATTTAATATTTGATTGATTTGATCGTGCCACATTTTTCTCGGTTTTCCCCTATTTCTTGTTCCGTTTACATCGTTAGCATATACGTTCATTACCATTATTTCTTCATTCATTCTTTCCATGTGTCCAAACCATCTTAATGACCCTTTCATTACCTAAATTTTAGGTGACATCCAATTTATTTTTGTCATTACATTCAAATGGTTGCAGTGCAATTAAAAATAAAATAAATGTATTATTGCATTATATAATGAATATTAAATAAATATAATAATTATCATATGAAAGTTTTTTTTAACTACAATAAAAATAATAGGTCCGGTAGGCATGTGTAACCTTATATTAGCAGTGAATATATCGTCACTTCAAAGGTAAAACTCACTAAGTGACATTTGAATTTTTTTTTTGCAATTTCTGTATCAGACTTGTGAATTCTACGTCAGAAAGTAATCACCAAGTGTTTTTATTAAAGAATAACTGTTATTCTTTAATAAATACACTTGGTAATTGTTTTCTGACGTAGAATTCACAAGTCTGATGCGGAAGTTGCAAGAAAAGGAGAAAAATTTGAAATGTCACTTAATGAGTTTTACCTTTGAAGTGACGATATGTATTCTATAAATCACATATTTTATTAAAATTATCAGGCTAATAAATCACAATAAGAATGCCATGCTACAGCATGAAAACAATGATCAATATTTTTTTTAAAATTATACTTCACAGTATGAAACCAAGTTTAGTAGTGATAAAAACAAATAATATGTTTGAGAACACATTGGTCCAGATAACCGTTCTTGGTTATATCTAATTTTTTCTAGTTTTAGATATTTTGAGGATGGAAAAAATTTAAATCAACCAAGGGAAACAAAATAAAAAATACTTTTGTTTTATAATACAAACTTTTTTTTCCATTTATGGATAATTAATAACGTAAGATAAATCTGTGAATAATTTTAAAATATATTCATGACATGAGTGCAGACTCATGTCCAAGAAAAAAAAATAAGTACAAGTTATTTTTAAGAGTGATTTTGATATCAATTGATAGCTTCGTGTTTTTTGAGTTCTTGAGTATATCCGTGTAACTAGTTTTCTTCCACTGACGTTTCGGAGATTGTTGCAGTCTCTATCTTCAGGGTAGTTGTAGTGGGTAATGTATGCTTAACTCCTTCTACGCTGTGCCGTGTCGTCGGCGTGCTCAGATCGAGAAGGTATGTGACGTTTCGTTGAAAATGTTGTGAGTTGTTATTCAAACTGTTTTCAAAGACACCCGTGTCCTAATAACTCTAAATAACTTCTTAGTAAGAAGCAGGCTCGAGGGAAGTGGTGTGATATGGAATCCTCGTGAGGCTCAGTATTCTCTCATATTGGAGAGAGTTCAAAAGAAATTCTTGAGAACCCTCTACCTGAGAGAGTATGGGGTATATCCTTGGCTCTATCAAACGGCATTTCTCTTGGGTGTGCTAGGGATAACTCCCTTGAACTGAGGTGGGAAGGCTTTACAGCGACGCATTTTTTCAAGCTTATTCGGGGCTCTATTGAGAACCCCTATGTTCTAGAACAAATAGGTCTTTTTTTTCCTGATTTTTACCTGCGACAGCACCAACATCAATCGTTCTTTCCGCAGAGCCAAGCTGACAGTAGGAAGATCAATTCGGACGTTGAATTTAATCATCTAAGATTTGGACATTTTCAATGTCAGTGAGGCAGTGTTCATAAAAAATATATTAGAAATTCTGTAAAGAGTACTGCCTCACTGATGTCGACATATTTTTGGATCCTTCTGAGATACTCGCACATTATCTCTTAGTTTCATCTCGATATTGTAATTTTGTTTACCGTATTGTGTCCAAATTGATCGCCTAAATATTTTTTTGTTTGCTATGTCTCATTTGTGTATAAGAAAAATAAGTAAATGAGAGTGAGAAATAAATACAAGTTGAATGGATATACCCAAGATCTCAAAAAACATATTGCTACCAACGGTGAAAATCTACGCAGTTAATTGATAGCTTGTTTACTTCGATAGAAACTGCCTCCATTCTATAATATATCATCTACAGATAGAATATAATTGCTATAATAAATTAAAATAATAATTTCATGAATCATGCTACATTGCGGTGATAATAGATAAAGCAACAAGAAGATGAGAGATGGGAGGACTAGGGGCTGTCCTTACGGGGCGAGCGGGGATGTCCGGATGTAGTTGTGAGACGGGCGTGCGGCGCAAGGAGCGCGTGGAGAGGCGCGAGCGCTGTGACTGGCGCGGCAGCGACTCCCTCCGCATCAGCGTCGCGTGCTCGATGTCCGTCTTCATGGCCGTGCTCAACAGCTAACCAGACAGCACACGGGACACAGTCAGAGGACAATTACATGCAGCGAGGTGGTTACACCCGGGTGGGAATCATTTTAGTAATTATGTATTTACAAGGGGACGTTAAATTAATGGATTACTTTAACCACAGTTGATGTGTGAATACTAATATTTATATCAATTTACTACCTAACCTTTTGAAAAATAGACACACAAAACAAAAACAAAAAAAATTGTAAATATTGATGAAAAAAACAATAATTTAAATCAGGGGTTTCCAAACTTAGGCCCGCGGGCCAAATCTAGCCCGCCAATGTCATCAATCAGTGACAGCTAATGGCTTATTATTGTTGTGATAAGTTGGATAAAATACACAGAATGATAGTAACTCGGTTTTATTTACTTGCTAGATAAAGCTTAATGACAAATATAATAGTAAGCGTATGCTCGCTCAGGAGGTGAACTCGGCGACTATTCTATAAATTATAGATAATGTCAGGAAAATTAAAACGGTTTTGGCCCGTTGGAGACTCCTGATTTAAACAAAATCTCTTCAGTCTAATATTTCTTCTGAGATGAAATTAAAAAAATCTATTTGCAGGCAACATTTTAACTAATTTAAAAACAAAAAGTCTATCATAGACTTTGATTTGTCTGCTAGAACCTTAAATATTAATTCTCTCTTGGTGGCTAAATAATTTATGTGAATTGAAGCAAGGTCTTAAAAACTGTCCGTAAATCAAGCAATGTGGAAAAAAATATCATGACCCAGAGTGATACCGATTGAATGCAAGTTTTTCCACAAAAGTAGTAAGCATTCATCCCATTATATCTAAATGTATTGTTAATGTAATCAAAATAAATGGCTGAAATTCTAATACGATATTCCTAAATTTACAAAAAAAATATTGATAAAGTCTCAATGATCTGCCAATTTTAACTCTCAATTTTATCTATAAAATATATATATAAATAATTTAATAGAATAAAATTTGAGATATTAAAAAAAATAGGAAAGATCGAATCACAATAGCCAATAATGTTTCCGTAATACATATTTGAAGAAAGTTATTGAATCTTAAAATCATGTTTTGAACCCAAATCATGCATTTATTTTAAAATCTCAAATAATGAAAAATTGTGATAAATACATCCTAAATGAAATTAAAGGTTTGATAAAAAAAATTAAACACATTAAATTCCACAGACAAACCGGTTAAATAACAATTGAATTCTTGTTTTAATTGACAAAGCACAAAATGAAAATTTGTAATTAAAAACGATAAAACTTATATGTACCAATTACCAGTAACACAATTGTTATATTTAACCCATTGTAATACACAAAATTTTCACAGTTTTGACTCAAATTCACATTAGTCAAATAATTCTAGATTTGAATTTGAAAAATTTAAATCAAAACACCCCTAAATTGTAAAGCAAACCACACAAAAATAAAGGAATGAAATGAATTGGGAAAAGACAAAAAAAATGAATATTTTACCACTCCAAGTGTGGGTCTTTTGTTTAATCCGTCGTCGCTGTCATCACTGTCCTTCTCCGAAATTAGGTCCAGCTCCTCGTCATCGCCAAACTCATCAAACATGTAATAGTCTCCGGATCTGATTGCTGAAATGATTTAAAAAAATATCACAAACAATACTTGAAAATATTTATTTGATTGCATATTCAAAGAAGCAGCTAACATTGAAATACTAAATGTATTCAATTGAATAAAAATATTGAAGCTATTGTATAACTGATATCATAATTATTACAATGAAATTTTTTAAGAGATAATTAATTAAAAAATATTGTTTAACGGACTTGATATTTCTCAAACTTGATGAGAAATTAACACAAAACGAATAGAAATTATCCAAATAATTAATGTCAAAAAATGATGTAAAGATTTCTTAGAAATAAAAAAAAAGAAATAAAGATATCTCTACTCAAGAGTCAACTTGTCTTAAATCCATTTTCGGCAAAATTTATTTAAATATGTATCTCAAACATTCTATTAAGGACCATACTTATTAAGGCGGAATGAACATAATAAAATACATCCAAAATGTCTTAAATCTATGTATCTACGTGACTGAGGGATTAAAAAACTTATCAAAATAATAAATGTCAGAATAGAATAGTGTGGTAGTCTATTATCTCTGCCTACTCCTCTAGAAACGGCATGATGGTTTATTTGTTTCAAGTTCCATACCAGCTTCCACTTATAGCACAACCCTGTTAGAGGTAAAAATACTTAAATCCATTGATATTTAAAATATCGAAAATATTTCAGAAAACTAATTTGTATAAACTGAGGCACATTTGATGTAGATAATGGGTGAATGAATTCATTAAATATATCATTAAAAATTGTAAGAAAAAAAAACTTTAATTTGCCTCTACTCTTTGGAGTTAAGACAAGTTGACTATTAGGTACAGATATTTAGTAGTGTATCATACACATAAGACTTGAACATTAATAGTTATATTGATTTTTTTAAAATGTGAAAAACATATAGCAATAATTTATTCATAAAAAGGTGGGAGTATCAAAAAAATCTTGAAAGAATAGGAGTAATAGAAGGCAGATATAGTATTATTAAAAAGATTTTTTTTTATTACAATGGACATATTGCGTATTATTGAAATAAAGATCTAAAATGAAAAACTTATATTTACAACATTATTAAACATACGGCACTTCCTCCTTAAGCTATATATACACCTCACAGGACCATGTTTAAACCTAAGGCATGCAAATGTTTTTTGTTTTGTTATTACAACATTTATATCGAAGGCTGTGGGAATAATATAAATACATGATAATTACAGAATAGTCAGTTTTCATATACATATGATACAATTGATTCATAAAAATATTAATATTTTGAGATTAAATGCATACACAGACCAGAGAACAAATAGATATGACAAGTACAGTATTTAGCATAACACATTTTGTTCGATATGTTCATAATGACAATAAAAAAATGTTCAAAATCCAATAACGTCTGTGTCTTCGACCGGTTTCAACAGCTCGCTGCCATCTTCTGGTCGTATTATCAAAAAAAAATAATATAAAAATTAACAAGCAATCTACATTCCTTATGTTCAATACAATACTAATACTCCATTTCTAAAAATTCTCTTTTCTGTGATAATGAAATGTATCAATTTGTTTGAAAAAAAAAGTTTTTTTCTGTTTTATGATATTATATTTGTTTCTACCACCAAGCGGATTGTATACTTCTTTCACCATTATAAATTATTGCTTACTTCATATTGGAAGGTCACACAGATTTGCGACTAAACTTAAATCTGGGAGATTATTAAATTTAGGTAGTACATATTCTTAAATGCATGAAACATTTCAAATAAAATAATGATACGTTTTAACTTATCAAAATGCAGAAAGTACAGTAAAACCTCGATATAACGGACTAATTGGGAGGAGGGCGTGTCCGTTAAAGCCGAAAGTTCGTTATATAAAAATAGGTTTAAAATAAATCAAAAAACCTTTTTTTTTAAATATGTACACTGTATTTAGATATAAATAAACAGTACAAAACACAAACAAAATTTTATTTATTGTCTTCGGACACTAGTCATGAAGTGACGTTGCTGTTTGATATCGACACGCTTGCTTTCAGTAATCCTGCTTTGAAAAAGGAATCAAATTTAGTTTGCTATTTTTTTATAATCAACTCTCTAAAATTACAAAAATGCGTATAGTACAGTGGAACTTCGTTATCTGATGAATAGTCAATAAATGTTATTAGATCGTCGAGATGTGATCTTACCACTGATAACTTCATTTTTGGCAGTGTTGTTTCTTCTTCTTCACTATCTTCACTTCCATCTTCGGCATTATGTCTCAAATTCTAGTGCTAAACGTATGACGTGATTATCGTGCCCGCTAAAAATTGTTTACATGCAGCGACACTTGAATTTAAGCAAGTATAATATTAACAGGACATTTATAATTTTTTTACATTTGACCGGATTTTTTGTCCGTTATATCCGAAGTTCGTTAAATAGAGTTCTGTTTTATCGAGGTACTACTGTACTTAAATAAACATAAATATTATATTATTGATAAGCACCAATTCAGCAATTTGGAAATGAGGGACATGATACGTCCGAGAGATTTACCAATCACCACCAGCAACGGAATTAATAGTAATTAGTAGATATATGAGGCATAACATTATAGAGAATGTTATTACATTTTGCCGCAACCCTGTTATGAAGCCAGCGTGAAAGGCACATTATTAAACATTACCATTCTTGTAGTCTGTCGGTGAATTTTTTTGGTACGTTGGCCTACTTCCGGGGAATATACGATCTATAAAGAAAAATTATCTGTAATAATGGACAATTATATTTCTATTAACAATAATTTACAATGGATGTGATATAATTTACATAAAGTGTTAATTTACATAAGCACTAAACTATTCCTCGAATTAGACCAAGTTTTCAGATATAACTAATGGTTTAATTATTTTTAAAGGAACACATGTCCTTAAAGCAATGGTTCTTTTTGTATTTGAAGCATGTCTTCACATTTATTATTAATTTTGTATCTACTTAATTTAACTCAAATCTGAAAGACTAAAATAAAGTAATATTTTAACTTTTTTCCTGGAGATTCAGATACATATAAGATAAGAATTAAATAAAATAAAAACAATAAACAATTGTAGATTACAGTTTAATATTTCCTATATCCAAAAAAAATTTACCAAATTATTATATTATTATTTTAGTAAAGTTCTCAGATCATTTTAGTAATATAACTTTTAGTTGGTCTCTTAATTATTATATAGTAACAAGTAGTTCATAGCAACCGTTCCCAAATCTCATTCATATTATTTAGTATATTTGTAATTTAAAGACATCAAAAGTTTCTGGATATGACAGTGTTTCATGGTATCCCCTATGACCTATGTTTTGGAGATCATTTCAGAGTCCATCTTCAGCGTATGTAGGAAGAGGATACCACGAAACACGTCCGTGTTTATGCTATATCTTAAGAAATATAATTCTATCAACCGTGATATTCGATGTGCACATAAAAAAACAAAACTGATTATTATAATTTTAAAACATTTATCGTTTCTGGAATAATGATGTAAAACTTCCTATTAAATATTGATGAGGACATCAGTTTTCTAGAAGTTTTATAATATTTTATGGAAGCAACATATTTCACCTTGCTAGGGCAATATCAAATAATTTGATAATGTCTTAAGTAAGGCAAAATGTCATTCCCAATAAATATGATTAAAGGTCTATAAAACAGATGTTTTCACCAATATAAAAAAACGTATGTAGAATTCTCGAGCTTGAATCCGGAGATATAAGCTAAAACCTTTTTTTTTCAAAGCCTACCTCCATATTATTCTAATTAAGCATTTAGTAGGAGTAGTTGGCTAAAATGTATGTATCGAAACAAAGGTTTGTTTTAATATTATTCACAAGGAAATAGGGGTTATATGTAGTGAGATTATTAATACCAGAGGTTTAATAAATACGTACAAATGCTATCTTTATAAAGTTCGTAAATCCAAAAATTCAAGAAGATTCAGTTGAGTTCTGTTGATTTTCAATATTAATGTCATATCTTTTTTAGTAAAAGACCAGCACCAAGGATTTAAATCAATGGTATTAGAATCCATCTTCAAACTGAACAGAAATAGCTCGTTATTATAAAGAAGGAATCGGGTCGTGTCCAGGCTTGAGCCCAAGTCTCCTAGATCAAAAGGCAAGTGTTCTGTCTCCTAGATCACCACCCGATTATTATAATAAATAAATGTCAGTGTGTCAGTTATAAATCCATAAGACGCAGACACATATTTAATTCAAAATAGTAAATTAACAAAAAAAAATTTAAATTAATTTTGATTAAACATGTCTCATGCCACATTGGACATTCTGCACGAGCGATTTGAGGGCATGGTCACCTCACGTGGAGGTGATGTGAACTGGCCACCGAGATCGTGCGATTTGACCCCGTTAGACTTTTTCTTGTGGGATTTTCTTAAATCGCGGGCCATCGGTCAAATTCAGCCTGATTTATGCGCCAGAGTCATGGAAAATTGAACATTTCGGAATGCGCGCCACCCAGAGAAGCCTCGGTGGACATTTGAACAATGTTATATTCCATACATATTGGCATCGATAGGCCTTTCAAACGAATAAAAAAATTTGATGATATCTCACACACACTTTGTTTTAATTAAATTTGAAGATAGGAAGTGCTTAATGAAAGACCCTTTATAATGTCGTAATATATGCAGTTGTAATCATATTTAGTCCACATTATTATAAATAACCTGTAAGCAGTTTTAAATTTCAATCATTATTTTTTCAAAAAAAGGCCTATCATATTATTATTAGCCAAGTCCAATATATTTTCTTTACCTACTCACCTCAATAATCCACCTTAGCATTTTATTAAATAAAATTATTATTATTAAATATAACATAATTAATAATATTTATTTATACCATCAAACAGCGTATTTGTGGAAGGACTGTGATGGATCAAACATTCATAGAGAAGTCACTGGGTGAAAGTTATATACATAAAAACTAGTTGTTATTTACAGATCGGGCAGCATCGATGCAGCATGCAGTGTTCCTCACTTGGCCACATATACAGGATGCTTTTATAAGTAGATGGGGTCATTACATGTGTGGTGAGAGAGCACAGAGCGGCCGGAGAAGGAGATGACGGAGTGGCGCGGGGTGGGCGGCTGGGGCGGGCGGCGGCGCGCCGGCGGCGAGAACACGGGGTACGATTCCGAGGGGGAACGAGCGCGAGGATTCAGCTCCGACGAGGGGGGGGAGCCAAAACTTATCCTCCGCGGCTCCAAGTATGCGTCCAGAGACACTGTATTCAAAGCCGAGAAGGGAGACGGTGGCCCCGGAGGTGACTGCACGTGCTGCGGAGATCCCTCTTCACTTATGGGTGTGTGGTACCCCCGGGGGCTGCCCGCAGTGGGTGTACGGGGTGTGTGATACCCTGGCGTCCTCACAGAAACGGAGCATACGCTGGCACTCGCGTTCGATCCGCTTCTCTTCAAGCTGCTCTTCATCTCGGACACGTCTTCTGGGTAGATTTATTGTGTAGCAGTCCGTGTGATAGTATTGTCAGTGTGTGGGTTAGTTGAATGGGAGTCGTGTGTTAGTATAGTCGGGAGGAGGTGAAGATACAAACAAACACTGTGAGAATGCACAAAACATGATACACACAAAACATCATTTGAAATAATCAAACCATGCCTGTTGTCTGTCAACAATATGTACCGCTATTGGATACAAGTGATTTATGCAATACAATATTAAATATAGAAATGATAGGGGGTTAATTGTTTCCATATAAAATAACATTACTATGAAAATAGTTATAAAGTTTTAAAAATATACTTTTCCTACATTTATAATCATATTTATTAAAAGTAGAAATGAAATGTTGATAACAATATCAATGCAACCAAATTACATAAATAAAGATCTTACTTGTTAGCTTAATTTAGCTTGAAAACTTCAATATTACTCGCCACCTAGAGAAATGACCATCTGTAGGGAAGAGAATGAATGCAGATAGCTTACCAACAAAATGGCTGGTGGGATCTTTATACGCCGGGCCCTGAATCTTTTGCTGGTTTGCTTTGATTCTGTCCATTTTAACTTTGATCTTCTCCAAGATCTTCTTTTCTTGTTCATCTTGTAAAGACATCTGCTTTATTCGCAGTTCTTCAATAAGTTCAGCGCCCCTGGAATACACGAGTAATAAATTAAATATTCATTGTTTCCTGAAAAATTGTATAAAATTCCAAATTAAATTAGTAATATTAATAAAAACTCTTGTTTTCACGACACATATTTTATCATTCCCATAAAACATAATAAAATTTCTAGAAAACAGATGTTTTCGTTCATATTTCATTCAATAACAAAACTTATTACTAATACAATTTATTACCTGGACTGTAAAATTGTTATAGCTTTGCTTTCATTAATTATTCTCAAAAAGTAATGACTTCTGAATAATCTTTTCTGCATTAAAAGGAATCCAAAGCAGACTCCATCCCAGGCTAAGCCAATGTCTTCTCGAGGAACTGCGCATTCCTAATAAAATGAAATATGATTAATGCATGTTTATTTCATTACATATAATCTATACAAAAAAATAGGTGCCTTCGCTCAATATTCAAGATCTATTGGCCCCAAACAGTGTCAAATGCCGTTCTCTGGACCATGGCAAGCGAAAAACCAATCAGAGAACAAGTGGCTAGACGCAAAGGGCTGTGGATCAGTCACACCCTGAGACGGAACCCAGCCTGCATCACTAGACTAGTCCCCTATGGGGGGAAAGAGGAAACGAGACAGACCTAGAGCCATCTGGGGAAGAGCCCTACAGGATGAAGTCAAAGCAGCGGGCCTCACTTGGGATGATGTTAGGCATCAGGCATGTGATAGAGTCGGGTGGAGAAGATTCCTTGAGGTCCGATGCACCACGGAGGTGTGACAGGACAAGAAGAGAAGATTTCATTACATAATTTATACAATGGATTATATAACTAACTAACTATCACACCGTCTCTCTGAAGGGGTAGGCAAAAAGAATGGACTGCCACACTTTATCCGATGCGGCATTCTTATATATTTCAAATTCTGGTGAATTATTATGTTAGATATGTTGGAAGTAATTGTAATCTGGTCAGTTCATAGAGTAGAGCAATCTATAACCACTTGTATACTCCGATTAAGTATCATTAGATTATCCAAATTGTTATTTTTCCATTATGCAACAAGTAGGCAGCAAGTAATCTACAGAAAATGAAGAATACCCTGTACAATACCAATATAAGGACTATTTTGGTATACGGAGGTGAGGCACTGACACTGACAGTAAAATTCGCTAAAGCGCAAGACAAATTTGAAAGTTTTTTGCCGAATTTTGAGAGTATTTCGCCGAATTTGTGTTCCCATGAAAGTTGGAGAAGAGTAGTATTTAAGACAAATCCAAGAAATGTACAACATTTTTGAAACCCTGTAGTATCTCAACACTCATAAGACTTCTTAGATTGAGATAGGCTGGGCGTATACAAAGAGTGCCAAATGCGCAGGTACCTAAGAGAATCATGACTGGACATCGAGGGGGCAGAAGGAGGCTGAGGTGGGAGGACGACGTAAAGAAAGATGCAGCACAAGTTGCAAATTGGATGATTGCATCTTAAGTAAAATTAAAAAAGGTTCACTTAGATAGTTTTGACATATGTATTTATATTATTATTTTGTTGAATCGCTCTTTACATCATTACAGCGCAAGCCACCACCTCATGACATGTGATAGCTAATCTATAGCCATTATATTGTCATGTGAATTTTACACCAGACAATTTTATTGTCACGTAAATTTTACACCAATCACACTGTCATTGCCGGGAATCTAACCCGGGACCTTTGGGGTGGCAGTCAAAGCACTTACCACTTGGCTACGAAGGTCGTGAATATGGAATGATTGAATGACAGAAGAATAGTAGTAGGAATGGAAAGAGAAGCTGAGGATGGCTGAGGAGAACATGACATGACCAAATGAATCAATTACTAAAAAGCAGCCACATTCAAAGTCAAAAAAATTGACGAGCGTGCTTGTTACGATGTATGTAATATAGAGGAAGCTCGAGAGGTATGTCAGGACAGAGCAGTGCAGCAGTCCATTCTCTCTGCCTACCCCTTCGGAAAAACGGCGTGATGATTGGTTATTTAGTTAGTCAGCAAATTGAAAGATGGCACCTGAGGACAGTTGGAGGCAAAGGTTGAAGAAGGCCATTGCTCGATTTAGGCTGTAGCACCATCGAAGAAGATGGCAATAAGTAATTTTTTTGTTATATCAATATACAAAGCTGTACAGAAAGATCCATGAGGCTTACACTTTCATTTATAAATGCTGTTTGCATTTCTTTACAATACTCACATGGTCTACTGCTTCCGGGGTCATCATTTTGAAAAAGGTCTTTAGTGAGCGACCACTGAATTTGTCGATACACCCGATGCCCAGAAGCTGCACCAGCCAGCAGGCGTTTGTCGACATGTACTGTATAAATATGCAACCAACTATTTGCAAACTCGCTTTTATAACAATAACTGCCACGTTGTAACCCAGCAGCCAGTTCCACCTGAGAAAAAAAAACATTAAATTGTCCGTGAACCAGAATGCCAAACGATATGAATACATGGATAAATTCAGTATCTTTGAAGTACAATGGAATATGAAAAACACTATACATATATCTATTTATAAAAAATATACATATATTAATTAAAAAGCAAAAATTTTCTAAAATAATAATTTGAATAAACTGTGGATTCCATAAAGAAGAATTTTTCTGACATACAGTAGAACGTCGTTTATCCGAACTAATTGGGAGTGGAGGTGTTCCGGATACCGATTTTTCCAGATAATCAAACAGGCACTAATTCTTTTAACAAAATAAGGTGTACATAATTTTTTTTTCAATTTGAAAAAAGTGTTTTAATTCATAGAATTTATATGTTACATTCGCATTTAAATCTTTTTACATATCAATAATAATGAACATTTCAAGTGGCACATTCTCATATATTTTTAAACTTAGTATTCCAGATAGTGAGAGCCTTTGCTCCTTTTGCCAGCTCAAAGATTACACAATTTGAAGGTATTTCAAAATTAAAAAATGCAAAATGAGAAATACAACCTCTTGCCTTCACACTTGATTTAACTGACAAAAAATAGTAAAGTTGTTGATATTTTTCTTAAACTTATCCCAAATAAAAAATGTTTTATTTCCAGTGCAATATTCATACCATTTGAGTGTGCTCTTGATTGGTCTGAGGTATAGGTCTGTCCCCTGCCAGAGGAACACAAAGGAGCCAATCAGATAACCCATAGAGAAGAGGTTCACCCGGTTGGTTCCAGTCAAGAACATGATGGCCAATGTCACCCAGAGGGAGCCCATCAGAGCCATCCTTTTAATAACATCCAGCCATGACCTGCAAAAGACAGATTGCATCATAATTCTATATCATCCTCTTTATTACATCCAGCCATGACCTGCAAAAACAGATTGATGCATCATAACACTATATACCTTAAACGATACAATGATAAAACGATAACGAGGCGCTGTTCAGAATTGCCTGAGATAAGGACACCCACTCTCAAGTGATGGTCAATGTCGGGGGGACCTGGCCTGACAAATGAAGAAGAATAATTAACCGGTTAAAAACACCACTTTTTTATTTTCCTCACCAACATTAATTTATTCTTTTTGAAGATACGAAAAATTGTAGGATAAAAGTGGACACCACCAGTCTCCCCTATATTGCACAATATAATCAGTCTCACAGGACTTGTCCTTGTGGAAGACCTCCTAAATTATTGAAGGACAGCTGGGAATCCACCTCACAGGCGGAGTAACCCTTTAGAAGTAGAAGAAAAATGTATTAAATAGATTATGAGATATTGCACAGCCCCAAGGCCTCCCGTAAGAAATCTTCAAATGCTTCTTTTGTCTGTCAACAACGTTTGCCAAGGACTTCACCGTAAAGCATACATCAAGGTAGTCTATGATCTTCAATACGCATCACATGTCCGGTCTAGCACAGGCTGGCCT
The DNA here is from genome assembly GCA_022606425.2 of Lepidostoma basale. NCBI lineage: Eukaryota > Metazoa > Arthropoda > Insecta > Trichoptera > Lepidostomatidae > Lepidostoma > Lepidostoma basale. The sequence goes on along the minus strand of JAHDVF020000860.1, from coordinate 413,794 downwards.
TAGTAAGTCCTCAATGGGTTTGCAGTGTAAACAGCGTTGTATTGCTTATGCAATTGCTTCAGTGAATTTGAAAAATGTGTCTGAGGATGCACTGTTGTTACAGTTCCAGACTGAATATATCTTCTGTATGGTACTCATGTTTCATAGGCGTAGAGTAATGTGGAAAGCAATGGAAAACTACCACATTATAATGGTCCAAGTGGCATCCCAAGAACGAGCAATAATGTTACACATTGCTGAAAACCAATCCCTTGGATTGAAACTAGCGAAGAAGAGTAATTTAAAAGTATAAATTGTTTAAAGAGTTAATATTTTTTATTACATACATTAATATTAGTTTGGGACAATGTTCAGTCATGAATTGTTAGTTAATAATAACTATTGCAATGGAGACATTCTATACCTTATGTAAGTCACAAAGTCGGGGACGGGATTGATAAAGTCCGATGATTCCCAGTTGTCAGGAATGGTGTCGGTGTTGCAGCCCCCCTTGTAATTAGAGCCATGCCTCTTCTCAATGCGGAACACCAGGGACTGCCGGGAACACAGCAGAAGCAGGATCAGATCACATATCAGCTTAATGGCATAGGGAGGCCGGATGGGGTCCGGAAGCATCATCCAATCTCTGGTGCGTTGAAGGATCTAAAACAGAATGAAAAAAAAATGTTAAAACACAATTACAATATAAAAAAAGTGATTTAAAATCAACTCAAGACGTTTATTGAAGGTGAAGGCGTTAACACTGAACTGATTTATATTTGTACACCTGAGGATGGAGGTCATCTCGGAAAGATGTTATGAAATATTAATGTTTGTAAAAATATTTAATAAAGTGGATATAAACAGAGTGACAAATTCTTCTTCCATATTAAAATGTTTAGATTGTGGATTTTTTAAATATATATTTTGATATAAAAGACCAATGATATAAATTATTATGAAGAAATCAGGTTGAGTCTAGGCTTGAACCGCTGAAGTCCCCTGGATCAGGAAGATATTTCTTATGTAATTGAATGACAAACTAACCATCACGCAGTCTCTAGAAAGGGTAGGCAGAAAGATCGCCACACCATTCCTTCCTGACATACTTCTGTCGCTCCCTCAACATTCATATATGCACGTATGTTAATTTCTTGGACTTCTCGTGTAGCCGCCATTTAATATTTGATTAATATTATTTTTTAAATATATGTCTATTATTTTAAAAATGGAAAATTAGAAGTGCATTAACCTCATCCCCGCTCATCCAGGGGTACTGCACGCAGATTTCAGGGAGCACGCCCACCACGAGCACGTACTGCAGGGGCAACACCACCACGATGAAGCCCACGAACCAGCGCCACAGGCGCGCCTGCCTCTCCCGGCTGGAGCACCACAGCACGCACAGCCAGCCGCTGTATAAGACGGCCCACACGTCCATGCGGGACCCGATCACGCCCACCAGGCACATCAGGCAGATCTGAAGACAATTACTTATCACGTTACATTTTATAATATACAGCTGATGTCGTCCACTGTAGGGCAAATTCCTCCCCCATACTTCTCCACATATTCCTATCTTGTGCCTTCTGCATCTAGTCACCAACAATTTTACTAATGTCATCAGACCATTGTGTAGGGGGTCCTTCTCCGCATTGTATTACTAGACGGTAAGTAAGCTCAGCTACTGCAAATTACATATTACTAGGCAGCAAGTATCAGGTTAAGACCTTTTAAAATCCTCATTTGACGAGACATGAAACATACAAAATGATTCTTTTAACATTTTACTTGTCATTGATATTAGGTTTACATAGTGACATCAAAATAAAATTAGATATTAAATTGTAAATAAAACACTTGTTTTTCACCATTTGAGTATTATATTTTACACGACTATAAAATATAATACTCAAGTGGTGAAAAACAAGTGTTTTATTTACAATTTAATCATGTCCTACCACAAAGTGAATGCCGAAACAATAAATAACATAAAATTAGATATAATTTAAAGTTTTTTTTATGTTCATCAAAATTCTTCTTCTTGTGCCATATCCAGTTTCCCCGGTGTTGGCCATCACTTCGGCAAAGCTTTCTCTGTCTTGTGCTGCCCGGAATAACTCATCCACACTCCTTATTCCAGTCCAGTTTCTAATGTAGCACAGCCAAGACGTTTCCCTTCAGCCAGGACGACGTAGTCCTTCATCGTCTTGGCCGTTTATATAAGTTACAGATTCCATATCTGTCCCCACGCAAGATGTGACCAAGATAGGAAATTTTATGGACCTTAATACATGTTAACAATTCTTTGCTGTAATGAGTTCTCCTCAAATCTGTGTACGGTATACGAAGCATACTTTTGTGTGACCACATTTTGAATACTTCTAACCGGTTCGTAGTATTTCACACTTTTAGAGTCCAGGTTTCTGAACCATACATCAAAATTAACATTACATATTAAACATAAAGTTATTTTATATTAATATTTAAAATGTATAACTTTATCAATTAATGTTTCTTTCCCTACTGTAATCTATATTGATATAATATATTGAGGGGAACATACAACACAATATGCATAAATATTCCTTTACGGGTATATTTCTTAAGCATAATACACTTTTTAGACATTAGAACTTTTGCATTGAGTTTGTTTGTATTGGTTTTATATATGTCTTGTTTTAGTATGACTAACACTTAGTGTGGATTGATGAACGAAAGATTAAATTTCACTTTATCTGGTGGATTCATTTATTGTGTTCACAGTCATTGACTTATGTTTCACAATAAAGGCTTTTCAAGTTAACTGTGACTATCAACAAAGTTTCATTCAAATACATATATTGTTTTTCTTAAGTTTTATTATTTTACAAATATAACAAATTACCTCAACACCAAACTTATAGAATCCATAGTTGAACAGGTATTGGAAGAAGTTTTTAATATCCTTGTCAGCATCCGTTCTTGTGACATGCGGAAACATGAGGTGCGGCCGGATGGTGGGATCGTGCTTTTTAAACCTAAACAATAGAAAGAAAATAATTAAATGCATATGACAAGAAAATATCACTAAACTATGTACAAAAGAAAATCATACATGTGTACCTGCTTACTGATTGTCTGAATTCAACAATAGCTCGAACTGTGATGATGATGATGAGACCAATGTATCCCCTCACTAATTTGGGTAATGTTACTCCATTCCCGGTCTTTCGGAAGCCCAACCATTCAGCATTATTGAATAACATCTCTGTTTGATTGGTAGCGTTTTGGAACTAAAAATAAAGGAAATACGTACAATAATATTCGACAAACTGTTGTTTGATAATAATACACATGTAATAACAACCATCACGCCGTTTCTCCGTAGGGGTAGGCAGAGAGAATAGACTACCACACTACTCTATCCTGGCACACCTATCTAGCTTCCTCCACATTCATACAGCGTGTCATACACACACGTTGATTCTTCCGACTTCTAACATGACCAACCTTTAAAATTTGATTAATTTGGTCATGCCGTGTTTTCCTCGGTCTGCCTCGACTCCGTACTCCATTTACATCATTAACGTATACATTCTTAACCATTCTTTCTCCATCCATGCGCTCCATATGTCCGAACCAACGCAGCGATCCTTTCATAATACCTTCTTCCGCTCTACATTCCTTTCTTATATCAGCATTTGAGATATAATAGTTTCTAATATAATATAATAGGCTTGTCAAAAAGACAAAAAGGCCCAATAGTGATAGGGGAGTTGGAAAGTCAAAAGCACAAATGTGATGATGGCATCTACTAAGTATTATATATGATTTTGGGATTTTTTCTTAGGAATGTGAAAGATTTTAATAATTTAAAATTCATAAAGTATTTTTATAATAAGGTAAGAAAGAAGTCGATTTGAATTTATCACACCAATAGGCATGACATGAATAATATTTAGTGATCAAGAAGGTACAGAACAAGATATTACTTTTTTTAAACTTTCAATAGAGCGATTATCATCTTTAGCCATACATAGATCCATCTGACTTGTTACTAGGTATACTCGGTTATCAATTGGAGATTAGGTGAATCATATACTTGAATATTACTTTTTTTAACTGATTTGTAGTTGAATATGGAATTTTAAAATACTTGAAATAAATTGTTTCACCTGCCACTGTATTTAACCAATCTACCTAAGCTTATGGGTAGGGCAAACCACATCACATTTTTCACGAAAGAGAGGTGATTGTCCCATATCTTAAAATGGGACAATCAACAGTGGCGGTACTCCCATAGAAGCTCAGAAGCCCGGCTTGCGTAAGAAATTTTTAATCAAAATCTCTTCTGGCTTACAGAGGTTCAGCTCTTGTAACTATTCCTCTTACGTCTGATGGGAATATTGTTGGAAGGTGATTTGGTGGATTGTTGGTTTATGCGGGGGCATGATTATTTAGATTTGGGGGTTTTGATTCAAAATTTCTTACGCAAGCCAGGCTTATGGGATTCTATGGGAGTACCGCCACTGACAATCACCTCTCTGTGATACACATACATTGACTGTACCATTCTGCGCTATCACGTACGCACTTGAGAAAAAGTAATGTACTTAAAATGTACAAACTGTTAGGGATACGCGCGTGTGCCAACAGCACTTGATTACAAGTCTTCATAGTTTTACAACGGGCAGGCGAAGTGTCCATTCGAGTTTTAGACGTTTTGTAATTTAAAAAAATAAAATTAATATATAATTAGTAAAAAACGTGATTTTTTTTGCATGTTTCTCGGAAAGTTACCTGGAGGTAGAGCGGTTAAAATTAGTGACATTGATAATAATAAATTAAAATGCAAGCTATATTCAGATGAACTTACCGTACAGTTCACTGCATATGAAGCATGCTCAATGTACTCAATCTGGTATATCATTTTGCAAAGAAGTAATACACAAGTGGCTGCCGATATAAAATGAATGAGACCGAGCTGAATCTTGGTGCTGAACAATAATCCTATACACACCACTAGGACAAATAGAAGATGAATGGCGCAGACCTGGAAAGAAGTAAAAACAGAAAAGAGATTAATCAATGACTGAAATTGAACAATTGCAAATCGCATTAGACAATCTCTTGTTTGCTGTTAGTCAATTATATTTTGGATATGTGCGGTCAAATGTGATTGATTCAAATTAAAAATTTATACTTGAATGCGGATCATGGTTATAAAATAAGAAAGTAGACATTACGTGAATTGGATTTAAAATATACATATGAAAACTTTACATCTGAAAGGAGTAAACAATATTTATTATTTCTTGAACAATAATGTAAAACTCTAAACTAATTAATACCTATGAAAACATCTGTTTTCTTGAAGATTTATTAAATTTTATCGGAATGGTATGTGTCACTTTGGTGAGGCATTATCAAATGTAGCGAAAATCAAAGGAGTTGTTGTTTATATACCGGAGTTAATGGAGCAGAATGTCCACACATCAATTACCATATTCTGCTCCACTAACTCGGGTATATAAACAACAATGCATTTAATTCTTGCTACATTTCATAATGTCCTAGCAAGGCGAAAGATGTCATTGCCATAAAATACAATAAAACTTCTAGAAAACGGACGTTTTCATTCGTATTCATCATTTAGTAAAGAATATACATACATAGTTTTATTTAGCTTCTACATACTATTATTTTCTAAAACAAGTATGTATTATTAAATTATTGCAAACCCAGAGATATTTCATTGATGAAAATAGTATTTGTCAGTTAAATTATATAAAATAATTTTTACTGTAATTATTTATATATTTGTTCTTCATACTTACATCCAGTACACATAGTAGCATAGTTGCAAACATGATTAACTTTATAAGGTGAAGCTCGAGGAAGAGGAAAATCAGATCGAGCAGTTTGCCGAGAAATTTAAAAACAATGTGCTGCACTTTGGTTATCCACGTGGTGAAGTCCATCTTGGAGCTGAGGCGTGTGTGGCTCCCCACGTGGGACACCTCATGGTCAGCCTTGGCACTGGACTCTAACTCCAAACTCTCCTGGGTCTGTAAAAATAAAATGACATTAATACAAATGTGTTTTTTGTGTTTATTGAGTGCAAGGCTGAAGATTGATACCATGTAAATTAACAGTTGCAGAATTCGTTTCTGTCGCGTGCACGGCATGTGAACATAAGTTACGTGTGTACGTGAACGGTGGGGCACATATATAATGAAGTAATGAGCCTAATTTATAATGTACCTATTTTTGTATGATTTTCATTAGATGACTACAGTCAAACAATGAACATAAAACTAGTTTTACCATATTTTAGGGTTCCATAAAATATTTAGTGTTTCAAAAGGGTTCCGTCTCCAAAAAAGATTGAGAACCGCTGGTTTACAACAACAAACCATCACGCCAAGGAATGTAGATCGGAAGAAAATATTCAACGGATTCACTGCGTTGGTTTGGACATATGGAACAGATGGATGAAGAAAGAATGTATACTATACATTAACAATGTGTATGGAGTACGGAGTCGAGGAAGACCGAGGAAACCATGGCAAACAAATTAATTAGATTTTAAAGTTTTTTAGTTTTAATTGTGTGTATAGGAGAAACCTTGAAATTAAAGTACTGATTAACCATGAAACAGTAGTGAGATTCTGTAAGTCTCAACGCCTACCGGCTGGCCATGTAGAAAGAATGACAGAGGGGCAGAGGATCAAAAACTATATTCAGATGGGTGCCCCACGAAAAGAGACCAAGGGGCAGACCGAGGAAAAGATGGGCGGATTGCGTTGAAAAAGATTGGGAGAAAATGGAAGGAGCTGGGGAATGGAGAGAGATGGCCAGGGACAGAAGTCAGTGGAGGAACGTTGTGGAGGAGGCCAAGTCCCACAGGGGATGTAACGCCGAGAAATAAATGAATGAATGAATGAATAAATGAATGAATGAATGAATGAATGAATGAATGAATGAAATGATGAATGAATGAATGATGAATGAATGAATGTAAATATAGGAGAGAAAATGACTACTGTATAACAACAAGAAAACAAGATAAATGTTACCACAGCTTCTCGGGGGGTTGGAGGCGGTAAGGAACTTCCTCCCATCATGGAGGAAGCTATGGACTGCGGTCCTTGAGAATCCTGGCGAGCGACACTGCTACTCCTAAAACAAAAACAAAAAAAACATGAAGATGTAAAAATATTAAAATATTTCAAAATGAATGGTGTTATAAATATATGTATCACATTACCTGCTCTTAATGTGAGATACGGCTAAAAATTCTTTGTGGAAGTAATGGAGTTGTATAACCGTCAATATAAGGAATAATGTTGGAGTCAGAAGGCGCAGGAACAATTCCTTTGTTTCATATCGTTCTAAGCCAATATCCAGTTGCCTAAAATGATTTAAATACATTCAAATATACAAAATCAAAATCTGTTTACACAAAGCTTCTAACCCTGACCTAGGGCTTTTCTTATCTTTATGATCCTAAAAAATCCTAACTCTATTTTTTGTATACTTATGTATACAAATTGCGGTGTACTTCAATTTAGATTGAAATCCTTTTATTACATACGCACTTGTGTTGTGAATACGGTTATCAGTGATAAAGTAAAGTTATATGGGTTCACCATAAAAATACAAGCAAGTAAACTTACAGAGTTTTGGATACATGTAGGTATTGTTCCCAATAATATGGAAAATCATCAAACTGGTATGTGTACACTAATACTAGGATAGACATTGAGTACACAATCACGGTGACCCAAAATCCGTACATCATTTTTCTCCACGCTTGTCGAGATATCTGAAAAATAAATAAATAATTAATTTAATTTACACTTACTGACCTCCAAGTTCCTTACCGTCTCCACTTACTAGAAAACTCCAGGTGTTTATAAATAGGTGCCTTCACTCAATATTCAAGATCTATTGGCCCCAAACAGTGTCAAATACCATTCTCTGGACCATGGCAGGCAAAAAGCCAATTAGAGAACAAGTCGTAGAAGACGCAAATGGCTGTGGATCGGTCACACTTTGAAACGGAACCCAGCCTGCATCGCTCAGGGAGCACTAGACTGGTCACTGGTATGGGGGGAAAGAGGAAGCGAGGCAGATCTAGAGCCACCTGGAGAAGAGCCCTACAGGACGATGTTAAAGAAGCAGGCCTCACTTTGGATGATGTTAGGCATCAGGCATGCGATAGAGTCGGGTGGAGAAGGTTCCCATGCACCACAGAGGTGTGATAGGACAAGAAGAAGAAGACACTAACGGACAAATGATTTGAGACTTCCCGAAAAATATGTAGTATTAATTATTAGTTTTAAATCATAAGTATTATTATATTATATGGGAGCGAAAAATACCCATCAACCTGAAGACGAAAGTATATACAGGACGTGTGCTGCAAGTTGCTATTTATAGTATCAAAACTGTCATATTTCCCAAAGAAAATGCTTATATTATAGCAACAAAATTAAACTAACTAACTAACCATCACAAGTAGGTAGACAGAGAGGATGGACCTACCGTTGTCCTGACATATCTCTAGGGCCTCATGCATTGTAACATGCATTCTCGTAGATTTTTCCGTCTTCTAATGTGACCGCCTTTAAGTATTTGACTAATTTGGTCATGCCATGCTTTCCTTGGTCTTCTAGGGCTTCTCTTTCCACTTACACTGCTTGAATACAATATTTTAACCATTCTTCTCTCCTCCATTCGTTCTATATATCCAAACCATCTCAGGGATCCTTCTTTAATTTTAATAACATTTCTTCCTTATATCGTCGTTCGGTATTTTATCATATATCATTTTCTCACACATTCTTCTCTGTGATCTAATTTCTACAGCATTTATATTACTTTCATTCTTCTTTTGCCAGCTCCAAGCTTCACTTCTGTACATAAGGGTAACAAAAATAAGTTGCATTTTTTTTATTGAGTGATCATTTACTGTCAAAAGCTATTCAGCATAGTATAAAAGTGTGAACCTGGAAAGTGAGGATGAATATGAGGAATAGGGCCATGTACATGATGCGAAAGACCGTCATGCGCTCTCCCGTGATGCCGATCACAAACAGCATGGTCGCCACCACACAGATCCAAAATTTGGTCAAAAATCCTTTCACAAACTCTCCGAGCTTCTTCAACAGGGGCGATGTCTGCATGTTTTGCTCCTCTTCTAGGGCTGTAAACACAACCATTATAGAGTACAATATGATCATACAATATGAAAATGGGAAATGGGGTTAGATTTGTATTGGAAAATTGTCAATTTTAGTAATTAATATGAAAGAAAACATCTGTATTCTAGAAGTTTTACTATATTTTATGGGAATGGCATGTTTTGCCTGTCTAAAGCATTATCAAATGAGATAGAATGACCTCAGATAGGCGAAAAATGTCATTCACATAAAATATAATAAAACTTCCAGAAAACAGACATTTTCATTCATATTAATTATTTTATATGGAGTTTTACATCATTGTTCAAGAAACAATAAATGACATCTTTAGTATTAAGTAGTATCAATTTATTTATTAAAATATATGTTAATTACTTAATTTATGATTAAGGAGTTACCACTATGGAATTTCACTATTAATTTGAAAGGATAATGAACACTTTTCATACAGTTTTATTTAACCGCCCTACCTTTGGGTTATTTTTCGAGAAACGTGCAAAATACTAGCAGGTTTTTTATTAATGAAATTTAATTATATACTAATTTTATTTTTTTAAATTACGAAACGTCAAATACTCGGCCGCACACTTCGTCTGCCCCTTGTAAAACCATCATATTTATGAAGACTTGTGCTCAAGTTTTGATGGCACACGCGCGTATCCCTAAAACTTTGTACATTTTAGGTACATTACTTTTTCTCAAGCCCGTACGTGATACGGGATATCGTAGAATGGTACAGTCAAAGTGAACGTATCACGTACGTTCAAATAGGTAGGGTGGTTAAATAATAATAATATATGCAAAATGATTTCTTTTTCATGAGTAATGTAAACATTATGACTATAAGTGTATTTTTTGGAAGCATCATTATTCTTCAAATGTTTTAAATGAAATAAAATCTTCAATAACTCCTCCATCATGGAGAATATCCATCATTATGTTCCAGGTGGGAATCTTCAGCATAGATAGTTGTATCTCCCAATATGCAGAATAAACCCCTTTGGATGATGTCAGTAGGGAGAGTAATTGTACCGTTGTCACTTCAGAAATTATCATTTTTTAAGTACTCTGTTTCTTTAGTTTTAAACTTGCTTTTATTGGTTTAATGTTCTGTTCCCAATTGGCGCCTTAAACATTTGTATGATTGGAAAGAGAATTTGAATGCCCAATTTGCGCAAAAAAAATATTTGATTAACCGCTTTACACGCACATTCAAATTAATTTGAGCGACTAATACCAGCGAAAAAGCACACACTCAAGTTAATTCGAGTGACCTCATATTTCATGGTATCATAAATGCACAGTTAGAATTAATTGGGCACAAAAGGATTCAGTCAGAACTGAGAAACTTTGTTTAGTATTTTATGTGTAATTTTGTCATAAAAGATAAATGACGACACTTATTCAAAATATACAGAGCGATAAGGGCTTAAGGATTTGTAAGGTTTAAATTTTATTTAAAGTAGGTTATAACCAGCTAAAAATGTATAATCTGCAACATTTAGTATTTGTATCAAAGTTGGACAGTAAAACATTATAACAAATTTGAACAGTACAACATTGCATTAAAGTTGGACAGTACAACATTGTATCAAAGTTGGACATCACAATATTGTATCAAAGTTGGACAACACAACATTGTATCAAAGATGGACAACACAACATTATATCAAAGTTGAACAGTACAACATTGCATCAAAGTTGGACAGTACAACATTGATACAAAGTTGGACAGTACAACATTGATACAAAGTTGGACAGTACAACATTGTATCAAAGTTAGAGAGTTAGTAGTGTAAGAAAATTACCGGGTGTGACGGCTCCCACGGTAACCTGTAGAGGTGCCACCATATCAGCCAGCGTGGTGGTCTGCGCCCCCTCCTTTCTCTCCTGCATCAGCTGGCGCAGCGTGACCCAGAACATGATGGTGTACAAAGACTTGACAAGCAGCGGCAGGAATGGCAGGTACACTCGGTGCTCGAATCCCACTTGGGCCAAGTTTATACTCTGGAAAACATGAGATTCAAAAGGTAAATCATGATTTAAATTTTTTTTTTTATTATTATTTTTTTCTTGTATACAACAGGTTGCTTGAACCCAATTACTGTATACACATTATTTTAAGCTATTATATTGATGATTCACATGACATGTGATAGGTAGCCAATCTATAGCCATTTTATTGTCACGTGAATTCTACACCAGACCAAAGACAGTGTGACAATCACACTGCCATTGCCGGGAATCGAACCCGGGACCTTCGGTAAGGAAGTCAGAGCTCTTACCACTCTGACACGAAGGTCGCCAATATATCTGTTTATACTAATTTTATGTTTTTTTCCTGTAACCCTTTACAAATTTAGAATGTTTTTTGGAATATATCCGCAATATTATCATAACCACCCTGAAGATGGAGACTGCAACGATCTTCGAAATGTCGGTCCAGAAAGATGAGTTACACAGATTTTCCCAAGATCCCAAAAAACATATTGCTACCAACCGTGAAAATCTACGCAATTAAATGTAACACACGTATGAAATTCACTGATGTTCAAATATTTATAATAAAAAAAATATACAAGTTACAATAACTACAGATTTGTTTTTTAGACTTTTTTATATATACGTTGATATATTATGCTGTGTTTTCTTACTTATATACTATGTAAAACCTTTATTTATTTGACAACTACTAGAAGTAATACATTTGTTTTAAACTATACAAATAATAGTCTGGTTTCTAAGCTTTCAATATTATGACTATTTGATAATATTGATTAAAATATAGTCAATTTAAAATGAGATTAGAAAAACAAATATTACTAAAAAATATTTGTAAATATGAAACAAATGTATATAGAATGGTATAAAATTAGATAAAACCATTTTACTTCTCTGGACGATTTCATTTATCTCATATTTCCAAAAAGAAATGCCAGCAAAATACAGATAATCAGTTTGTGAGGAGTGTTCTTACCTCAGATCGAGACGGCAATTCATTTTCCTTTATGTCCATGCCGTAAATGTACTGGATGATTAGTAGGATCATGGCGTACGTAACAAGCACGGGGCTAGAGCGCAGCGTGAACCCTCTCTGGTCCTGCACCATCCATATGACATTGGCCCACAGAAGCAAAACGAAGGTCAGCCAAGAGTGGTAGGTAATACTCCAAGCCATCATGATAATAGCAGTCGCTATGTACGAAGACCTGGAAAGATCAAGATAAAAAATGTCGCATAAACTGATCAATAGAAATAATATATTATTTTTTAATATGTTAAATAAATTTTATTTACCTTATCATAACTTGAAATATATTCGCAATTGTAAAGACAATGTGTTCAAGTATGGATGGTGCATCATAGTCATCTTTTTGCTCTAAAATGTTAATACCAAAATGTTAGGTTTAAGAATAAATTAGAAAATATGAAAAAAAAAATTCAATAAGGGTGAGAGTAAAAACTTAAGTTTAGCAAATTAATCCTTAGAATGCAAAACAAGGATATATCATCGATTGAAAAACCATAGAATAATGCTAACGATGACCATCGTTGCTTAAAATATGACTCATAAACGCTTAAATTAAAATTATTTCTGTGTGATAAATAGTGCATTTTGTTTATGTATATAAGAGTTATGAGTTGTTATGAGGTTCGCAACCCATCACACCGCGTCTCCCGCGGAGCGAAAAGAGAAGGATGGAGTGCCACATCAGTAAAAGTGTGTCCATTCTTTCTGCCTACCCTTTCGGGTGAGATGGCGTGATGGTTAGTCAGTTAGTTATATAAGAGTTAAGTACTTTATGCAAGATAAAGTACTAATCTAATATGATCCATGTGGTATCTCTTTCATACATGAACAATGAAGTATGAAATTTATTTTCATTATTTTTTTAAATAAATTACAGATAGTAACATTTTTTTAAAAATACTAAATTTCATAGAGATTTTTAATTATTAAATAAATGCCTAAAAATCTCTCCACAATTGGACATGGTTCAGGATTATGATTTTTGTTTTAAAGTTACAATCCGAAGGATTGGTTTGCAGCAAAGTCTATTAACATCTTAGCCGGTTCTTAGGATGCCCCGTGAGCCTTTTTAATGTGGTAGTTTTCTGCTGTTTTCCACATTGTGAAATATCAAATAATATTTAGAAAACAGTAAAAACACAAACTAAGTTTGCATTGATTGGTCAGATATAAAGGAAGGGTAAAATCTACTGCACCCACCATTTAAAGTATTCATTGGAATACCTTCGTCAGGAGCCACGGTTACAGATCCGGTAGAGTCCTGATAGTAAATGGAGCTGCTGGCATTAGATTTCCGAGCCAACAATTTTCTAGTAGGACTCACAGCTCGGATAAGCTGAAAACATTCAATACACTTGAAAATCACTGGGAATAAAATTTTGTATGATTAATTCAAGTTTAATGTTATGCTATTTTTACTATTTTTTAAGGACTTATGTAAAACTGTAAGGATTTCATTTGAATGAAAAAGTATGTACCTTTATGTTTCGAATGATGACAAGTTAACAGAATCACAATGAACGAACAACATAAAAGAGTACATGCATGCTATTAAAACATTTTTTAAAAGGAAAAGTTAATTAAGAACTAAAACCAAACAGGTACATACGGGTGTAGACTCAGTGGCACGTGCATCTTCAAAGATAGTCACCTAGGATAACCAAAGCACACCAAATAAAAAGCAAGCACTTTAAATTAACAAAATAATTTTAAAATGAAAATTGTAAAATGCATTGATTATTTGCAAAAAAAAATATCTAAAAAACAAATTGTTGCACTTTATCATAAAAAAAGTGTTTATTTTTTTAAATTTGCTTAAGCATAAAATAAATCAAAGCTGTGCTAAAATAACTATAATTGAAATATGCCTATTTCAAGGCATTTATTAAATAAAACCAAACCTGTCAAATTATTGAATTATTTGGCAAATGTGATGATTTAAAAAAAACATTTTGCAAGTTATGAAATAAAAAAGAACCTCGATAGAAGAATAAACTATTGGAGAGAGATGAAGTGAGTGCAAATATTGTTAGTGTGCTAATTATGAGATTATTATATGGAAAAATCAGAAATTGTTATATGTATGAAATTCGGATGAAATATCGTAAGAATAATTAATATAAAAAACTTATCATATAACAATGTTAAAATATGTGTATTTATCTATAATAAATACATCACATTTAAACAAAAATCTTAATGAAAAGAAAAATATGTTTTTTCAATTTTAACCTTCATCTTATAAAATAATCACCTGTTTATTAATTAAAATTCTTATGAATCTTGCATATCCTTTTTTGTTGCATTTACAAAAAACCTACTTATATATAGAACTAAAATCTAAAATAAAAATCTACTGAACACACGTGCAATAAAAGGAATAAAATAACGGTGACATAATAAAATGTTGCACTAAAAGTGTAAATAAAATTTGGTTACAAAAGGAATGTTGCCGAAAGGGGATCTTACTCGGACTTTCCTCGTAGCGGATCTCCACTTATCTTGTGTAAGAGTGCTACGAGCCATTCTTTTTCTAGAAAGTCTCATCGACATTTGTCGACGCAGAGAGCCATTCAGACTACCAGCTTCCAATTTTGAAAAAGTTCCAGGTTTTTTCTCAGGCTAAAGTTTTGATAGACAAATCACAAATTTTGTTTTTAATTTCGAATATGGAATCAATGAAATTGGATTGAATTTTAACACATTCAGACCAATATTAAGCGATATAGTATACATAGCGATGCTGATGTCAACTTTTTAATTAGCAATTTGCAAGAAAATACTTAGTTATAAGTATTTAACAAGTTTTGCAAGTTAAATATTTTGTTGAGAATTATATGAGCTAGATTAGTTTAAAAGCTCGAAAAGTAAACATAGTATATAGAAAGTTAGTACGTTAGTAAAATATAATACTATAAAATCAATTACAAACGTTTACAATGTTTAATCATCAGATAACTGGAAAATAGACAGTCAATTCAACGTATCACACAAAAGGTAAGGACTACATAACAAGGGATATTACCTGAGGTTTCAAGAGCTCGGAGGACTCAAAGGCCAGGAGATAGTACGTCAATACTAACATTACAGGACTCGCAAAGGAAGCCCACTCTAAAGATAAATACTCTATGTTATGGTTATCGCAGTCCATTTTAAATAGACGAGTAAATCCAAAAAATCTGTAAAAGTAATAACATTTTAGTTATTCGGATAACAATTCAACGTGATTTATTGCACCACAACATTAAATTCCAATACAAATATATTACTGCAATAAAATTAATTTCAGTGGCATATCAATGTGAGAAAGTGGAGTGTTAAACTGTATTATATCTATAACACTTAAGATTGGTATCTACTTTTATGATACCACGAACGAGTGCCAGTTTGTTCTTCCTCAAGGAAGTGTGTTTTATGGATAGTTAAACCATCAACAATGCATACGAGCTGTATGTTAATTTAGACATAGAAAATTACCCCATTTAATGTGATACTCTAAATAGGGTAATTTTTTTATTAATAAAATAATAATACACTTTTAGTAATTTATATTAACACCACTTTAATTGGTAACACCAACCGGTTTCGCTCGAGCCGGAGCTTCGTCAGGAGCGAAACCGGTTGATGTTACCAAATAAAGTGGTGTCAATACAAATTACTAAAAGTGTACCTTTATTTTATTTAATAATGTCACACCACAAATCAAGTGCTTCGTACGAAAGTTTATTTTTTTTATCTTTAAAAAAAAAACTTTTAAAAACGTAATAAAAAGGTACATATACAACATAGAGAGTTTAATATTATTGCTGAATATATAGGATCGATTTTTTAGTGTTAAAAAAATAAAATGAAATAGAAACACAATTTTAAATAACAAATGTATGAAAATTATTTTATTTACAAAAATTTCGAAAACTTGAAGATTTCTTTGTTTCTGGATCTTCTGGAAGGGAATATGAATAGGAGCACAGTTCAAACCTGGAGATGACATGGTCAGGTGGCAGAAGTTCTAGTATCCACTCGGTCTGATAAACAAAGAGGATGTTGGCGTGAAAGAAGAGGATGGCCATGATGCACTTGCAGACCACGGCGTAGCCCCGGGCCAGCTCCTTACCGCAGGCCCACCAGGTGGCCCCGCCCAGGAAACAGAGATAGTAAATTCCGCTCAGCACTCCCGGCCTCAGGCAGCCCGTCACCATCAGGAAGAACAGAGAGAGATATTTGCCTACGAAAAACAAATTATATAAATAAATATTGTAGGAAACATGCAAACTTAAAAAAGTTACGTGAATTTTGCCGGGCAAGTCTATCGTGAAACTACACCAGTGTTTCACGATAGACCAGCCGATTACAAAAAAAATATTGAAATTTTCGTTACAAGACATCAAAATCCATCAAAATAGGTTCCTCCTGCGTTGATACTTCGGCTCCAGCGATTTTTACAAGCATCGAATGCGCCACGGTAGACCTCCTCCGGAATACTCCTTAAGGCTGCGGTACAAGCTGGTTGGATCCCCTTGATAGTCTCGAAATGCTTTCCTTTCATGGGTGTTTGAGGCGTCGAAATAAAAATAAGTCAGGGAGAGCCAGGGGGGAGGTTGTTTAAAAAATCGGGATCACTTTCGCACATGTTCAGATTTTCTTGGCACATTTCAATGTGGCGCGTGCTTTGGTCGTCGGTGAACGCTTTTGGGACCTTCTTCGCGCACACCTTCCACATGTTCAAATCGTTCATAACGATAGTTTTCGGAATGTTTAACTCCTGTGACAGTAAAAGGACACTCATTCGTTGGTCTGTGGTCAAAAATTATTTCACTTGCGTCACATTGTCATTCATTATGCTTGTTGATGTCCGTCCGTCGCGAGCTTCATCGTCGACTTCTTGCCGGCCTACCAAAAAGGCCTTGTGCCACCAGAACATTTGCTGATTGGACAGATTTAAAGGCCGTCTTGATCATTGAAAAATTTTGTTTGCCAAGTTTGATGCAAAACTTGATCGCTATCCTTTTCTCTACCGAACGTTGCATTTTGACATGTACAAAGTCACAAAACAACTTCTGCAGAAATGCCTGTCCTAACTCTCCGGATGGGCGGAGAAAACTGAGTGACCTAGGGTTCGTTAGCTGACTACCCAACTACCATTCCCAACCAGTCCGTGCGCGCTCCGGCGCACAGTCGCATAAAAAAAAATCAATGACATACTTTCCGGATACACCATGTATATTATAATATTATTAGAATTCCAAAGATAGCCCGAGACAGTCTAGTGGACGGTTCCTGACCACGAGACTTAACTAAGAAAAAATGGCGAGATAAGAGTATGGCGGACAGAGATTCAAGAAGAATTTTATTTCCGTGGAAAATATCCTAACGTCACGAGTTACGTTTCATCTCTTCAATACACGTGATCGAAATATACATTACAATATGGGGAATAAAATAATCAGGTAGGTACTCATAAAAATTACTTCAACAAACAATTTTTTTCAATGTTTAGATGCATTGGAAATAAATGAATAATCTTATTGAAAAAAATATATACTAACCGACACTGATCAAAAACGCGTTTTTCCTTTTCGGAGCGCTGGCTTGCTGTTCATCATCAGGCAATCCTCTGCATAAACGACTTGTTATAGCATAGATAGCTATTGATGAAATGAACATTAGGATCTGTAAATGACAATGGTTTATTTTTATTAAAATTCTACTTCATTTTAACAAGTGGCCAATAAAAAAAATTAAAAACAACTTGAGTATCTACCTCAGGTGAGATCCACTTGAGGACGGTGGTGACGTCCAAACCATCGTAGGGCACGAAGGCCGCATGTTGGAGAATCTTGCCGATGAAGCTGCAGCCCTTGATCCAGTCACTGGACCAGGAGACGGGTACGGAAACCAACGTGATCTGCCAAGCGATCTGGGCAGTCATCGTCAGAACGCTGATACATAACACGGCCCGTAGATAATGACCCGCATGACCTGAAAAATAATATAATTTTGCAATATACCTTAATTAACCAACCATCACGCCATCTCTCCGAAGAGGCAGGCAGAAAGAATCTACTGCCACACTATTCTTTCCTGACACACTTCTCTTGCTTCCTCAACATTCATATATGTCATTTAAACTTCTCAATTTCACCGAGTCTTTACATTGCTAACATATACTTTCTTTACCATTCTTTCTTCATTTAATCTTTCCATGTGTCCAAACCATCTTAATGACACTTGTATTATTTTTTTACATAACACTTTCATT
Organism: Lepidostoma basale; assembly: GCA_022606425.2. NCBI lineage: Eukaryota > Metazoa > Arthropoda > Insecta > Trichoptera > Lepidostomatidae > Lepidostoma > Lepidostoma basale. The sequence continues at coordinate 395,334 of JAHDVF020000860.1, read as the reverse complement.
CGCACTGCATTCACTTCTTATATATTTGCATTGACACTCTATCATATACAGATTTATACACATTAGTCTAAGAGATCTCATTTCTACTGCATTCTACTTACAACCTCCTTTATTCTACTTTCATCCTTCTTCTGTTATTTTGTTTTATTCCATGTTTTACTTCCAAACAGTCAGTCTTTGTAATATATCTTAATAATAATAATGTGATTTTTTTAAGCACCATTTTTGTGATGTAATCGCCTAAGAGCGCATTAAAACTACGAGTCCATTACGAGTACATTACGAGTCCTCACGAGGCGAGATATTCCGTGAGGCTGGAGAGGGTTCCGAAAAAATATCTGAGGTATCTCTACATGAGGGAGTATGGTAGCTATGCGTGGCTCTATCCCACAGCATTTCTTTAGGGAATGCTTAGGGCCAACTCTCTGCAGCTTCGAAGAGATGGGCATCTCATAACCCATTTCTTTAGATTACTCAGGGGATATTTCGAGAACTCGGCCGTGCTGGAGGGTGTTCGACTTTTGTCCCTGATAGATATCTCCGACAGCGACAGCATAGATTGTTTTACCTACCGGCCGCTAGAACCAACCTGCCTTTGGTGACACCGGTGGGAAGAGCAATTAATCTGCTGAACGCGGTCTCCTCGGAGATCGACGCCTCTCATATTAGTGAAAGTACGTTCAGAAGGCAAATACTCTTAATTCTGGAGAGTATCCTGTCTTCCTAATGTTGAACCATCTCTCATGCGTTTCTGGTAGTATACTATACACAATATATTATTTTACCTGTTCTCAATAGATGCCTTAAAAATTAATTTTGTAATGTCTGTTGATGAAATAAACTGATTTGATTTGATTAAAAAAAAAAATCTAAAATGAATGTTGCATCTGATATTCGCGATCAGCTAGAAAATTATAAAAAAAAAATTGTTGATGAAAAGATATGTTTCCAGCTTAGGCCTGAAATCTATTGGATCATTTATGCGCCTAAGGTTAGAAGGGATATTGTTCTAGCTGATGGGCCGGCTACGGCAAAGTTTCAATCCTGGAAATTTTATTGATCAATATACTCAAAAGTGGCAATGTAACTTTTAGAGAGATCTTTTGCAAGTATATATGTATTTATAATATTACATAAAATCAGTGATATAACTCTTATTCAAGAGAGAAAAGTGACCTGTACATTTACACGTATATATGTAGAGATAATACAAGTATCCATATATGAATATACTTGATTATATACTGTAGTGTGAATAGAATATAAGAAAGTTAAAACTTGAATGTTTAATATATAATACTTCCATAAATAGTATGATTGAGATTGCAAACCATTTATAGATGAAATAAATCTAATTACTTCTTAATGTGTACATAGGTATTTATATTGATACTTTGATACGTGAACTAGGTTTTCCAGTATAAATCAATCACAAAATTATAACATATTAACACATAAGTGAAATAATTAAAAGATCCCACTGAACCATCCTTTTGGTTTGTCTACCTGGGATCACTGATGAATACACGGTAAGTGAGGCGAGGGGTGAATAGAAAATTCGACACAAGACTCAAATGGCTAAAACTGCCATGACAAAGCTCAACAAGATATGTAAAGATAAGAATATATCTAACAACTCCCAAGATGAAACTAAATCAAACCCTCAGTTTATCCATATTCCTTTATTGTTGCGAATCTTGCACTATGGGTGTACCGGAGAGATTCAAAATTGATGCTTTCAAAATGTGGTAGTGATGATGCATACTTCGCATACCCTGGTTAGCGAGAAGAATGAACCAGTTGATCCTTGACCAGTGAATGGTAAAATATTTCAGGCACATAACCAAACTCAAAGTAAAGCGACCACAAAGATGGATCTAACAACACCCAAGATGAAACTAAATTAAACCCTTACTTTCTCCATATTCCTTTATTGTTACGAATTTTGGACTATGCGAGTATCAGAGAGATCCAAAATTGATGCTTTCAAGATGTGGTGCTGATGATGCGTACTTCGCATACCCTGGTTAGCGAGGAGAACGAACCAGTTGATCCTTGACCAGTTGGGCATCAGGCCAAGACTTTCAAAGTGTGTTCTAAGTGAATGTGTGCTCAAAGTAAAGCGACCACAAAGATGGCCACCAGGCCGCTATTCTGATCAAATTAAGGCACTGCCTATCAATAGCTACAACCTGGAGACTGATCGACTGGAGTGCAAGACGAGCCATGATGGATGGTCTACTGGATGGACACGACCCTCTGTCATTAGGAGTGTGACAGACGAAGAATCGGACAAAAGTTATTATTTCCAATTGATCATCACCCTTATTATAAGGGAACACAAGTATATTTTATAAGATAGTACCATCTTCATCATATGTGGTGTTGTATTTAATTACCTTTGAAGGTCTTGGTTGTTGGGACGGGCACAAAGGGCAAGTAGAACATCAGCAGCAGGTAGAGGAGGGACATGCCAACAGGACGTATGATGACACCTGTAAGCAAAAATAGTATTTTTAGAAGAAAAAAAAATTGGGAACAATTTTCTCATTTGTAGATGTTTAAAAGTAGCAGAGAAAGTCGCTAATTTCAACCTGAAATGTTATATATAATCATATAATCGTAAAAAATAACAAAAATATTTATACAACTGATAACAAAATATATTTAGAAAACATTCAATTTTGAAGAAACACAAAAGCGTAATTGAACACCTTGTTATGAATTGAAAGTAAGGTTTAAATAATTTGTAATACATGCATTGTTACCATTAAAAATATACAAAAATATGAGAGGTTACATGATCATTAATTTGTGTTTACTTATTTATCAAAAAATGGTTTATAATTTTAAAGTATTTTGTAGATATTGAAAAAGTTATTTGTAGACTTAAGAGTTGTTACAGGATTCTCTTTCTGTAATCTTCAATCCCAGCTATCTCTCCATAGTTTTAGGGGTCTCTCTGGTGGATGCTATCTATCCGGTATTCCACGAAGAGCTACATAAAGAATTTTGGTGAGATTCATTCTCTATACATGTTGGTACAAGTCTCCTAGATCTTCCTTACACGATTACATAGCATTCTCATTTCTGTTGTCCTCAGTATACTTTTGGTTTTGACAGTGTCCACCCTCCCTTCAATACCAAATGTGGGGACATGCTACCTACACACAGGTTTTATAAATGGGTACCTTCTTATCTTTATTCCTCCATATGACATCTCTCGGGCAACCTGCTATAACTGCAGTTTTATCTATCATGGCCAAGATATTTGAAAATCTTTATATCATCATATACATTTTTATGAATTACCCATCTCAAGTGCGCTGTGAATGTTAGAAGTCAGAAAAATTGACATACGAGTATGACTTGATGTATGAATGTGGAGGAATCTAGAGAGGTATTTTTTTTTTATGTATACAACAGGTCGTTTCAACCCAAATACTGTATACAATTTATTTTTTAGCTATTATATTGATTCTCGTGACATGTGATAGGTAGCCAATCTATCTCAATTTTATTGTCATGTGAATACTACACCAGACCAAAGACAGTGTGACAATCACACTGCCATCGCCGGGAATCGAACCCGGGATCTTCGGTATGGAAGTCAGAGCTCTCACTACTCTGCCACGAAGGTCGTCTGCCACTCTGCCACGAAGGTATGTCAGGATAGAGTAGTTTGGGGGTCCATTTTCTCCTCTGAATAAATGGCGTGATGTGTTTTTTTTTGTTTATTTAATAAGTATTATATGATCTAAACATTAAAGAGTCGTTGACCGAATGGCCAGTATGTCAAATCGCCTCCATTATGCAGACACTAAAAAATAATTGACAAATTCTTTGATAATATAATAGTGATTTATTTCAAACCAGCTGCACAGTGTGTCTTACGAATGTCAACAACTCCACTTGATAATATTTAGGCCATTTTTTAAATGAAAAAGAACAGTTATGATAAGGATCACACAATGATCTTGATGGGATGCAGAACGCCTGGACCTGGAGGGCGGCCAAAAAGTACCAAAAATAAATATGCCGGCCGCAATGAGAGTAACTACACGATTTAACAAGTTATTTACCGTCGCGTCGGACCAGCCAAAATAACCATTAAATATTTTCTGACCAACCTCGTCACGGATCTACCCACAGGATGACCCAATAAATTGTATTCGCATTAAACAATAAACCACACACTATTGAAATTAACTTCCTAAATTTATTTCGTAAACAATGTATCCGTCATAAGTACGGTTGTTTTTAAAATCTACGGAGAACAAAATTAATACATATTACAGTTTCAAAAATCTCGCACATTGTCATTTGCATCATAAAATATTTTTTAAATAATGCCTATCAATAAAAGTAAATACTCTATACGTTTTTAAATATTACAACTAATCGTCAGGTGTTTTTTTTATATATATATTAAAAAAATATCCATGTATTCATACCACATTAATGCAATGAAAGGTTTCAGATTAAAATACCGTGTTATCGTTGTAATTCAGATTAATAAACTAACTAACTAACTCAGTTTAATTTATTTCGAATACTTCGAAGGTAGAAGTGAAATTGTTAAAAGAAGAAAAAAGATTATAAATAATCAAAACATAAATAAAAATGGAAAATTAATATAAAAATCAACCGTAATCATATAAAATTCTGAGTGATTTATTTTGTAGACGTTGGACGATAGAAGCGTGCGCGGGAGATGCCTATTGGTGGCGATGAGGTTCGCAACCCATCACACCGCGTCTCCCGCAGGGGCGAAAAGAGAAGGATAGAGTGCCGCATCGGTTAAATTGTGGCAGTCCATTATTTCTGCCTACCCCTTCGGCGAGACGGCGTGATGGTGTATTGTTATTATTATAAATATGAGTGAATTTATACATATATTTTTACAAATCTTCAGAACAAATGTTAAGTTTAAAACGGAGTTAAGAACTAATATAATAAAATAAAAATCCAAAGAATTATAATAAAAATTAACAGCAAGAAGAAATTTCTTCCGTCCGTTCCAAAAATCAAAACACGGCTTTTACACACATTTCCTAAACTACTAAACTAATACCGGTCGCTTAGACGGTGATAAAATGAAAGTTTTGCTGCTATAAGGTCACTCGAATATGGATCAAGTTAGCAGTTCGCAATTTGCGGGAAACTTTGAGAGAAAACTTAATAATTACGCCATATTAGGCGGCCAAAACCTTTCGGCACTAATTTTCAGCACGCCATAGCAACGCAAAATTAGGAAAAACATAAATATGTTGAAAATTGGCCGTACTTCCCGAAAGCGGACATTTAGTGTCACATTCAAGATGAATAACAATCAGTAACTCTCTAAAAACGAACCAAAATATTGCATGTATTTTGAATGCGAGTTATATTCGTTGAATAAAAATAAATAAACGGTATTGAATACTTTCTATATTCCCTCTCCTCAGTCCTAATTATACCCTCTCCACCTTTATACATAATCCCACCCCCTGTTAGTATATAAGTGACCTCTGATTTTTTATTATTGTTAAACTTGTGTACCTTAATAAAGTTAATGTTATAACCGAAACATGTACGTAAAGTATTGTAATACCAAGTGTAATTATATTTATTCGAATATTGAATACCTTTAAAACTTGAATTCAATTTAACTAACTAACTAACTAACCATCACGCCGTCTCCCCGAAGGGGTAGGCAGAAAGAATGGACTGCCACACTTTTCTTTCCTGACATATTTCTCTCGCTTCCTCAACATTCATACATCGTGTCATGCACGCGCGTCGATTTCTCTGACTCCTCACATGGCCGACATTCAATATTTGATTTATTTGATCGTGCCACGTTTTCCTCGGTCTTCCTCTATTTCTGGTTCCATTTACATCATTAACATATAATTTTTTTACCATTCTTTCTTCATTCATTATTTCCATATGTCCAAACCATCTTAATGATCCTTTCATTATTTTCTTCATGACACCACTGAATTCAATTTACAAATACTTATAAGTGAATATATTCTGCTGAGACACCCTATACATTATTATGCAATTATTTAATAAACGATTCAAAGAAACCGCCAACCGTGATATTCCATAAAAGATGAGAGAAGATAATAAGGGAACATCCTTGACACTCGCAGTACGGTGAGTATTGTTATATGACATATTAGGGACGTTATTATTATTTTATCCTTGGCATAGCTTCTCAATATTATGTGGCTATTGCTATAATTAAACTGGAGGAACAATGCATTTTTTAATAACTATACTGACATAGAATAACAAACTTCGGTGTAAAGTACTTCTCAAAATTTAAAACTTTTTTATGATATGAGAATTCAAAATAAAGTCATTATAAAACACGAGTTATTGATATGAAGACTTCACACATTCAATGTTTATTTGTGAGGTATGCAAGTCAAACGATTTAATGATGAACACAACTAACGAACTTGATAATTATTATTACCGATACTTACTATTATTCTAAAAATTCGAACCCCTCAAAATGCCTAGAATTACAAAAAAGCGTTGACAACGAGTTTGAAAGTAGTGATGAAGAATATATCGCACCTCCAGTCGTAAACCTGCTCATTCCAAAATTTTGGTGAATTGAGTTAATATACAGAATGACTAAAAAAAAGCGCGCTCTATCACCCAGTAAATCAAAAACTGCCCCAATAAGGCTAGAAAAGCTTAGCTTTTTATTTCATAAAGTTATAGTGTGATTTACCAAAAAACTGTCGAGGACCGAAACACGTTTTCTTCATTTCCCAAAAACATGAATTTTGGATTGAGTCAGTTTACGACTGGAGGTACGATATGAAGGAAGTGAACAGTGAATTTGAACTATTTGTGTTTAAAATTAGAGCATTATTCCATACATTCAAAATAAATAAAAATTGACATAAATTTAGTTTTATTAAAAAAAACTGGATGTTTTGTTTTACTCTGTAATTTTGTAAATCTATTGTGGACCCGATGTAACTTTTTTTTTGTGGACCGGAAAGGGTTAATAAAATCGTTAACTTAAATTGATGTTTGAGGTTCCTTGGAATGTAGCATAAATAAATTATGTAAGATAACATAAATAGAGTAAGCCACATTATTAGCCAGAGAAGATGCGCGCACGAATATAGCTCAGATAGTGAATTGAAATTTCGGTTTACCACATAATTCATAGACACAGCGTAAATAGTGGATAGTAAAAAATATAAAGTGCTAGGGTAGCATAAACAAGCGCCGAGTTAACCACACAACGAATGTAACTTATTTTTAAATAGTCTGAGGATTCTATTTAACGTTCCCGTCGGCAGACGTGATCAGAATTAATTCTGTATGGACGTGGATACAGTGTGGATGGGTAATATTGCCAGCACGTGGCCCGGCATATTATGCATGGCATTTCGCATTGCGTGCGATGCGCAACAATTTAATCTATATTATCGAAAACGTCCGTCTACCATAGTATAAGGACAGCACTAGATGGAGACCCGAAAAGGGAAGGCAATACAATACATATTAATGAAAATGTTTCCCCAGACATATTTTTCCCATCCGTAGAAAACAAATCTAATTTCAGCAAGGAAAGTTGTGACAGAGGTAAGGTGACATTAAAAAAAAAACAGAATAAATAATTGGGATCCAAATACATATTTAAAAAAAACTGCTAGTATGTATTGGTGTAAATTGACCGATGTTATGAAGACCATCGTGGCATGACCGTCACACCAAAGGTCCCGGGTTCGATTCCCGGCGATGACAGTGTAGTTTTTACACTGTATTTGGTCTGGTGTAGAATTCTCGTGACAATAAAATGGCAATAGATTAAGATGAAATTAAAAAAATAACAGAATAAATAATAAGAATCCAAATTACTCGTATATTAAAAAAAAACTGCTAATATGTCTTCGATGGCCCTACAGCCCATATCGAGCCTTAGCCTCCAGTATTCTTCGCCTCCAACTCCTCCTGTCCTCCGCTTCGACCCTCCAATCTGACACTCTTAACAATCTTGCTCCATCTCTCCCAACTTCATCCTCCCATCGCAGCATTGGTCGTCAAATTGGTCTTCTACCACCTGGGTGCCACTCCAGCAATCTTTTTGGGGTTCGCGATGACGGCATCCTCTGCACGTGACCGGCCCATCTCAGTCTATTCAGTCTGACCTGTGTGGAGAGACTGGGAGCTTTGTAAATATTGTACAGCTCGTCATTATGCCGCACTCTCCAGCCTTCACCGTCATTCACAGGCCCCAGAATTCTGCGCAGCACCTTTCTCTCCAAAGTATCCAGTCGCTCTGCAGATTTCGCTGTTGTTGTCCACGCCTCACACCCATAGGTCACTACTGTTCGGATGATTGTTTTATACAGGGTGATTTTGGTTTTCCAGTGTACGTTTCTTGATTTGAGCGCTGGTAGTAGAGAGAAGAATTCTAATATGTATTGGTGTAAATTGACCGATGTTATGACGACCATCGTGGCATGACCGCCACACTAAAGGTCCCGGGTTCGATTCCCGGCGATGACAGTGTAGTTTTTACACTGTCTTTGGTCTGGGGTAGAATTCTCGTGACAATAAAATGACAATAGATTAGTTACCTACCACATGTCATGAGAATCAATATACAATAATATTGTAGCTAAACAAATTGTATACAGTAAATAGGGTTCAAAAGACCTGTTATGTACAAAAGAAATCAAGACTTGAGCATAGGCTACAACTTATTTTTTACTTAACACATCGTCTCTTTCGCGGATTCGATCTATAAAATGTTACATACATTTTTACGATTTTTTTATGAATTAAAAATGGCATGAATTTCACAGTATTGCCTTAAGCTTATCCAAATAAAAATAATTAAGCTACCCGCAGACAATGTGTTAACATTAGATTTACGGAACCCATCAATAAGACGGATTCGACTTATTCAAATTATTTTATAAAATACAATCAATACCTGTATATCAAGCAGAGCAAATCTAGTAGGAAACATGTCATTCAAGCTGTACATATACATCCACCAAATCAGATTTCCGACAATTTATTATTCCAATAGACGTAAGATGACAACATAGCATACATGTACATAGATTTCATAATAAAATATAAAATACAAAAACTAGTGTGATTAAAGCACCACAAGTTATTTCTAGTTTCAATTTGATTAATTCTTCGAGATAAGACAGACGAAGAATCATATACGAGTATAAACACACCGCCCATTCGATGGCTTATAGAGAAGAAAAGTTGGGCGTATCTCCACATATAAATAATTCAAATTCTCTGGACGGGTTTGTGGGGCATAAAGACATACCGACGCGTGTTATTATCGGAGACAGAGTGTCGTGAAAAGCAATTAGATAGATAAAAAAAAAGTTGTAGAAAAATATCCCAGTTAAAAATAAATTTTTAGCGTACGGTGTTAAAAATGTAGTTTGTTACTAAAACAGCGAACGCTTTAGATAAACGAATTTGCATACGATAATTAAGTTAATAACTTACAAGGAAATAATTAAATAGTTAAAACTATCATAATTTTAAATAAATAAATAGTAAAATATAAAACTAGGAATCATTAACCACTTCAATACCGTAAGGCCACTGGTGGCCGCTACGTAGGCGCACTATCAATACCGTAAGGCCACATTGCATTAAAAATGATTCCAGTAGGAATTAAAAAAAAATTGTGTGGCTAGCGACATCTATACACTATCTCTGCAAGAAAAATTAACCTTCTGACGTTGGTCGATCTTATTGAAAAAGGGATTTTTGTAGAAGTGGAGTAACTAGTAACTAGGGTTACCACTTATGGCGAGATTGATATAAAGGATTAAAAGGATATCACTTGAAAGAATTAAATTTCAAGTGTTAATAGATAGTAACTGATACAACATACTTTGATTTTTTAATGTTTGCTTTCAATAAATACATTTTTTATAAAAATCAAAAATTATATTTATTTATGCTTGTGACAACCATGAAAGAAAAATCAAATAAACGAAATTTCGATAATGCAACTTGATATATCATTTTATATGTAAACTTTAAACATAATGCATAAAATCCATTAGCCCTATTTTTTTAATAATTAAAAACATGCGGTATGTGAGTGTTCCTAAGCTTAAAACATCACGGTACTTAAACGGTTAAACTAACTTATCATCACATCGTCTTCCCGAAGGGGTGGCAGAAAGAATGGACCGCCACACTGTTCATCTCCTCATTTTTTCTCATGTGCCACGTTTTCCCCCCTCTTCCTATATTTTTTGTTCCGTTTACATCGTCAACAGATACTTTCTTTACCATTCTTTCCTTGTGTCTTTTAATTATTTTGTTCATTATTCTTTCATTCGAACTACATTAACTTCTTATGTTTGCATTAATTAATTAGGAATCATCAAAACATTGGATCATATTTTAACAAAGTAAATATTATGTAAGCTATTAATAAAATAAATTGATATCAAATAAAATGCTATCCTCTATCTATAAAATCTATGCAATCAATAAAAATGTTTCAATAAAATAAATTAATATTAATAAAAATGGTGATTGTATGATCATATTAAGATTTCAAAGTAAATATAATTTAAATAATGTTTTTCAAGTTCTCGTAATGAAACACATTGTAGAGTGGATTTGACAAAATACACGAGTAGAGTATCCTTGGAAATATTTTCTAACACACACTTTCAAAGGGAATAGTGTAATTAACAACAATTAATTAAACATTTAGATCGCATTTTCGCAATCTAATACAGATATGCACCTTACGTAGGCATGAGAAAACGTAGCATATGTGCGACCTCGTGCCTTTAAAATTTTAGGTTCATTTCAAGTAACAAGATATGAAGTACGATAACCTTTGAAAAATGTTTCCGACTAATTGAATCCAGAAACTCCCCTGTTGACCTATGACTGAGAAGCGATACGAATTCCCGTTGCACAAGAATCGTTCTTATAGACAGATGGCCATTGTCGCCTCGTGACTAATGATAAAGGAATGGGTAGATAATTATTGTTCACTCGGCAACAGTAGCGGTGAACGGATATTACAAAATAAAATGCATGGCAACAAAATATTAAAAGTCTATCTTTTATATTGCTAACACGAAAGTATTGTAGAAAAAAATATCTAGAGAATATATTTAAAATCATCTTACTTATTGTTTCTGGAACAATAAAGTAAAACTCTATATTAAATAATTAATACGAATAAAATGTTTTTTTTTAGAAGTTTTATTATAGTTTATGGGAATGACATGTTTTGTCTTTCTAAGGCATTATCAAATCTATATTTGATAAGGCCTCAGAAAGGCGGAATATATCATTCCATAAACTATAATAAAACATCTAGAAATTTGTCATTTTTATTCGTATTAATTATTTGAAATCAACCTTAATGTTTCAATCAGAAAAGTGTAGAATGTGGTTTTTAACAAAATTCGTCCTGCCATAGGCAAATATAGGCAGACAGCATCCCAAGACTATATCACATTGGAAACAATCACGCCAGGGCCAGCTTCTTAGTTACCCCAATAACCGAAAAGGTGAAAGAGACGTGACTCTGGTAGCTTAACAATATGATGCGCCGAGACTGTTAATAAAGACCTCCCACCCTCATCAAGGGGCAAAGGAGGGCTGGAGGGTCAGCATTAGGAAGAAACTAAAAGTCAGGAACTAAGCCAAAACTGAAGAGTGTGGATCTGTGTACACAGAGGGCCAACCTCAGATGATGGGAATAAGGCTAAGAAGATGACAGAGGGTTTAAAAGTGATCTCGTAAGTAGTTTTGAATCTCCATAAGTTGCCGAGTTACTTAACTATCCAATACAATATTTTAACAAAAGTTAGTTCATAAAAAATTAAAGTGATTAATTAATTTTAATGACCAACAGGGGCATTGCCTTTTGAAATGGCTGTAGTTCAGCTATTAAATATAAGAACTAAACGTAGTCTTTTACGCGATTTTCTGTTTAATTCCTTCGCATATACGAGTGGCTATATTCCATTATGTAAACCGTTTACATAAAAGTCAATTAAATTTATAAACAAATTGTCGACCGCCACTGCTAGACGCGATAAGTCATGTGCTAAATACCGCATATAAAAGGCAGGCGTTCTGCACTCGGTAGGTGCTGTTCGAGGAATTCTCCGCGAATCACTACCATATGACACCAGGCGGAAAAGGGTTCGGAGAATCGGTGTTAGGTGTTAAGAACTGGGTGCTGGACGATGGCTGGCGCCCGTCCTCGCCTTGGATCTTACCGAATGCGGTTAGCAATAAAACGGCAAGTACTTTAACCTTTGGCACCTCTAATAAGAATCAACATAGAGTCCTTGAAATTAGCCAATAAGCGAACATTCCTTTGAAGCGTGTCTGCGTAGGGGTAAGTAGAGAAAATATGTAATGAGTTTAGCTAATAACTTAGACACACGTAAGAGAATAATTTAAAGTTACGTAATATGCATAACAAGGCAACGAAAATATTTTTGAAATGACATTTCAAATTAAAACAATATAACTCATTTAGTGGTTTGATTAGTTGTAAAAATCACAAACAAGAATAAAATATATAATATACACGATTAATTTATTCTTCTTCTTCCTTGCTATAGACCTATGTGGTCTGTTTCGAGAGGATTGCTCCTCCTGTGAGGTGGATTCCCAAATGTCCTTCCATTTTTTAAGAGGTTTTCCATGAGGACGAGTCACGTGAGGCTGATTATATAGTGTAATACAGGATATAGGGGAGTCTGGTGGTGTCCATCTTATGATATCCTCAGCCTCACGTATCTCTCATCTTCTGATGTTCCTCTGCAGTCTCTTAGTGTTTTACCTGCTATCATCCTCAGTGTCTTCATCTTGGAAGACCTCAAAACTTGTTTGATCCTGACTGTGTCTGCCCTTATTTCAACACCGTATGTCGCTATTGGTCTTAGGCACGCTTCATAGATTTTAATCTTACTCTTGGGTGTAAGTCTTTATGTTTTTTAAATTAAATTTTGGATTTTAGAGCACCATATATTGCAGCTGCCTTGTTGACTGGGGCCTGTATTTCTTCACACAGATCAGCTCTTTCAACCAGGTATATGACTAGATATCTGAAGGTACTGGACCCGTTCTAAACGATGGTTCTTTATAGTTAGGTAACATGTTTTTGGTGTTTTATAGAAGGTCATTTGATAACTATAATTTGTTTTATAAAACAAACATAAGTAATTAAGAATTACATCACGAATACGAATATTTTTAATCAATTATAATTCGCATACCAAAGAGAGCGGCCAGTAATTGATTTATTTACAAACGTCGAGTTCAAAGCACCGAAGACTTCATCATAGCTTCATCTGGCTCCTTTCGCATCTCACCAGCCCATCACTCGCTGCCTGTCTATTTACACGACTCATCCGAAGCTTTCATTGTCAGAGCTAATAATACTGCAGTGTGTAAACAATGGGCGCGATATTTACCGCGAATACACAAATTTCGCTAGAGTAAAATAATGAACGACTGCCTACTTAATTAAGACATTCCAATGACATGAACATCAACGTAAGTGTGAAAACATGGCGAGTCACGGCCGACAAGATGCACTCGTGTGAGTATCTTTTAAGCCAGAAGATCCAAGTCCAAGCACTAAGTAATGATTTAATAATGGTTGTATTAATATTTTATTTAGTAATACTAAAATAGGTAATCATAATATAAATAGACAAAAACCGGATGAATACAAGAAAGAGAACGAGAGAAGAATGCTTCGATTCTCTTCGAAAGAAATACGAAATGCACGCGATGCGCATGCCCCATGAACGTAGGATTATTTTTAATTATGTTCTGATTATTGTTGTATGACAGTAGTGTAGAAAACAAAAGGAGAACAATTTGGCATGGTTAATTGTGACATATTTAACGCGTGAAAAAAAAAGATTTGCATTAGAAGTAAAAACTTATTACTGATTACGATTGTACAGTGAACCAAGCTTATAAGGGGATAAAAAATCTTTACTTCCGTGAATATTTCACGGATTGCAACTATGATAGTAACATTTAATTAACAATTAATCTATTAGCTATAGAAAAAAGTTTCCTTTTAGTTTATATTACGAAGTGAAATGGATTTAGATCATATCTATATAGAATATCAAAATAATTAATAAAATGTTACATGAAGATAAGGGAAGTTAGTCATGGATCGATCTCATGAAATAACCATTTTCTTAGGTAGATATATCACAGTAAAACTATAATTATAAGCTGACAACATAAACATTTGTTTCTCGAAACCAGTAGTGGATAAAAAGTCGCAAACTACAATATGTAAATATGTTATTATGTTATTTATTTATCGTATTATATTTAAGTACATGATTTTCAAGTAAATATGTAGTCTGTCCCTAGGTTTTAATATGAAGCATTTTTTACAGCGCACTTGAGATTATTAATTTATAAAAACTGCGCTTTACAAATCACCCAATTTTTTTATTATTATTTTACCTCTTTCACACAAAAAATATGTGTCCTTATACTCGTATACATACGCACGTAAGAAACTTCTTTGGCGCAACAAAACAAAAATAATTATCCCGCGTGGCATTACTCTATAATAGTAAAAAGGACGATAAAATAATAGAAATATTATTGTACTAATATATTTGGTAAAGGTTCATTCTTCTAATTTTCCCACAAAAATGTGGCAGTTTTATGGTTTTCACACTTTTCACAACTATTTTCATTATGTCTCGTTTTATGACATGTTTTCGCAAATCGTGAGTAGGCACGCGTGAAATGACCTGCCTTTATTTATCATCGATGGCTAACTTCATCATGTCGCACTTCCGTAACAGGGTGCGCGCGCAGCACTCAATTTTATCATATATAACTTCAAAAACAGTCCAAGGTTGTTGTTACTGCAACCTTGGATATAGAAAATATGAACGATGGTATCATAGTACCGTGCGGTGCTGTCTAAACATCATCAACCGGGTTATAGTGGAGGAGCGAATCTGATATTGTGTGTGTTTACATTGGAGGTACGCCGGATTGTTTATTCAAGTTTTTCCGAAATAATGGCGGGCGCCGGGCGCTCCGAGAAGCGGAATGGGCGCGTTCATTCACCAATTACGGCGGGAACGGAGTACGGGTGGGGCGCGCCCAAAACATTTGATGGGAAATCAGTCGGAGAGTTAATTGATGGCACACCGCGCCGCACCGTGTGTGGATCGCGGCCATACCTTTCCGGAACACCTCACTCCCCTATTCCCAGCTGCCTGCCCTACGCGTGAAGTAACTCGATGATGGTCGCGCTATACCGCTTGGTACTAGCGGGTCATAGCAAATATTTAAATGTACAAAAGGCGTACCGAAAGATTTTTTAACTGCGGTAAAATTATTTAAAAAATCGATTAAATAATAAACTTTACCGTACCTATTTAGCAAAAGCACATATGTACTTTTTTCGCATTAAACAGGAGTATTTTTAAAGTTGAAAGAAGTTCCAGAAATCCACGTATGAAAATAGGATAGTATTATAAAGATTTTTTTAAGAATTCAATTAGTTTTTTTAAGACTCTTGAGTTTTTTTTGGCATTTTTCGAAATGAATACACCTTCATTATCAGAAGAGCTAGAAATTTTTTTAACGAATGTTTTTAACACATATAAATTATTAAAAAAATATAATAAAATAATTTGTCGAGTTATTGAGCTATGAATGGCACAAGGGGTTTTTGGTAGACTTTTGATATTCATGTTTTGGCATGTTTGAGTTCCATATTTTATGATATGTATTATTTTTCCAATCAAGTTTTTGAAACCTAACCTTTTGCAAAATATGCAGTTGGTATTTGATAACATATTGGCATTCAAATCTCAAAATCGACAAAACCGGGCATGTGTGCTTTTGACAAATAGGTATGGAATTATTCACAGGCACGACTTACTATCATACACCGCTTGTGAATTAATCATCTTTGGTAAACAGCCGTTCTCATCATCAGGTTGTATAAAAAAATGAGTAATATAATCATACCTCCACCTGACAATTAGAAAGATTAGTTCACGAAACGAGTCGTAAATAAATGACAAACTGTCTATGGTATATCTATATTGAAAAAAAAAAGTATTTTGTAACACATATTCTACTCAGCTTGTAAAAATATAGTGTATCTAAAATTTAAAGTTAGGCAGGATAAAACGATGTAGATATGGGTTTAAAAATAAAATTAATTAAAAAAAAAACTATATATATAGGTTCACCATAGAACCAATTACTTTAAAATTATACGATTCAATCGAATCAAACCGTTTGAGTCATGAGTGATAAAAAACCGAGATAATAACCATGTTATGTGCAAATTAATAGTGGACTAAAACTGTAATTAACGTGTATGGCAGGCTTATTTGTACAAATCCTTGCAATTTTTCAACTTAAAAGTTAATAAGGTCATTGACTTGACTATAACTGTTCTTGAATATCGCCTTAATACTACTTTTTATATAGATACTTAAGTATACAAAATGTTAATGTCTATAATTTATAGAAGTAAATAATTGAATTTACAATACACAATATTAATAAAAATTGAAGTTTGTGGTAATTATTAGATTATAAATTAAATTTTCGCTATAAAACATTCCTAAATGATGCTCATTCAATAAAATTAGATAAACTAATCGTCAATTTTAAAAAGTCAGGTGTTTTTAAACAAATCTCATAGAAGTCCATCTAAAATTGAGGGCTGGATATTACAAAGGTGTCAAGTATCACAAATGAGTTTTTGATCCCAATTGGTATTAAATAAAATAATAAATATAAAGGCCAATAACTGTGCAAAGTGTTTGAATAATATAGCGTAGTTCAAACGTCATCCTAAAGTTGACACCAGTGGTACATGACATATGGAACAAAAATAGTTTTTTGTTTTTGTTTTATGTGTAAACCACTTGGCACCTTTGTTATAACCAGCCTTCAATTATGTATCAGTAAAAAAATGCGCCCATAGGTTTAACATTTTTGTGACCGGTTTCGTCGTTTGACAGACGATGCCAGTAACAATATTAACTTCTAGAAGAAATTAACACCATTAATTAGTAGAAATAATAATGAAAATAATAGATAATATAAAAACAATAGAATTAACTAAGTTTTATAACACTTATTTTTCTAGTTTCGGATAAACCGGTCAAAACTAGAAGAACACGTGGAATAAAAGAAAATACAAATTACAAAGAATGCTTTATACATTTGTTATTTTAATTATCTAAAATGAACTTCTACAAAGACATTTTAATAAACAACGCTAATATATTAAATATTATATTCAATTAACAAAATTCATTATTAATTTAAAAGCCAAATAAAATTAGGATACAATTATGTACAATATAAGAATATAAATAAATCAAAATATGAGTATAAAATTATAATGTCGGCCAAATTCCAAAAAGACGACTCGGTTGTTGGAAACATTTTCCACGTTTTCCCACTTCACATACGAGAATGTACATAAGAACCTACACTGACTTTTCAGTGGCCTAATTTCCATAGTATTTCTACGATTTTCTTTCTTCCTTTGCCATTTTGAGTTTGGGTTACGTTGGTATACGTTATATTTTATGTAGTACATACACAACAAAAACATAACCAGAGACATTTAGTTAACATTTGAATATTTTCTCGAATATAATTAATGTTTTATTTTGTATACCCACTGCAACAAAAAACGCAGGATAATGGCGATCAAGACATTAGGGAAACCGTTTTCTCGAGACACTTGTCCCGGCACTACTTTCGTCGGTCTTTTCATGACTTAATTTAATATTTGCGTTATCTTAAGGTTATTAATGATTTATTTATTGTTTCTTAACAATGGTGTAAAACATCATATAAAATAATTAATACGATATTTGATAATTCCTTAGCAAGGCGAAACATGTCATTCCAAAATATTTAATAAAACTTCCATAAAATATAATAAAACTTCTAAATAAGAAATGTACAAACGTAGTAATAGATTTTTCTTCTTCTTCTTTCTTGTTTATATGTTTGTATGTTTGTACCTATGTGGTCTGTTCTCCAGTGTTGCTCCTCCTGTGAGGTATACTCCCAGCTGTTCCTTTTTAAAAGGTCTTCCACGAGGAAGAGTGCCATGAGACTGATTATGTAATGCAACATAGGGGAGTCTGGTGGTGTCCATTCTTTGAACAAGATCGTACCAGTCCCTTTTTCGCTGTCTGCTCTTTTTAGCGATCTCTCAGTGTCTTGCCTGCTATCGTCCTCAGTGTCTTCATCTCGGAAGTCCTCAAAACTTGTTTGGTCCTTACTGTTTAGATTTGTATAGATTTTTCGACTTTTTTAAACTAAGAAGGATACAAAGTTGATCGAAATGACATCATAAAGCCGAATGGAGGTGAATCAAGAATCGGAACAAATTTGTTATTAAACTTGAATTAAAACATATATTATTGTGATATTAAAAAAAACATTAATCAGAGAGATATCACTTAATATACGACTAACACATTAAACAAAAATATAAGCCATAACAGAATTTTGATATGTAGATATTACGTAATGTTATTTATAATAGTTTTTATTTACTAACTACGTGAACAACACAAATGTTCCTGTTTGAGCGTATGTATAGAAGAATGCGACGGCACGAATCTGCTTATCGCAGAGACCATTAAAGTGGCGAGTTAAAAGAGTTGGATTTCAAGGCCAATAAAAAAGTATCGATGTTTTAGGTAATAGGGGGCAGGTGAATCCGTTAGGTCGCTCGCCTCTGTCTCGCCACCGCGGCCCACTCTGTTCGCCGGGAATGGAAGCCATAAGGCAGCTGACAGTCAAATGCAGGATGGAGTAAAATGACCTTTGTGGTTAAAATTTGTCATAACTCGTTTTTTTTTTTTGTACACAACAGGTCGTTTGAACCCAATTACTGTATATAATTTGTTTTTAGTTATTATATTGATTCTCATGAATGTTACAGGTAGCTAATCTATCGCCAATTTATTGAACTTCAATGCATACAAGAAAGGTGCAAAATCCCGATTTACTTCCACAACTTGATAAAAAAGGAATACGTGAATTCTACACCAGACCAAAGACAGTGTAAGAATAACAATGCCATCGCTAGGAATCGAAACACTCTGCTACGAAGGTCGTCGTTTTACTTGAAAATACACATATTTTTTCAGAATTTCGCAAATAAGACACGGAGAATTTAATATGGAACGATACAAAATCCGGATTTACTTCCACAATTTAAAAAACTAATAATCACGCCGTCTCACCGGAGGAGAAGGCAGTAAGAATGGACCGCCACACTGTTATTTCCTGACATACTACTTTCGGTTCCTCGACATTAATACGTCGTGTCATGCACGCACGTCGATTTATCCGACTCCTCGCGTGGCAGACATTTAATATTTGATTGAGCTGATCGTGCCACACTTTCCTCGCCCTTCATACACATTCGTTTAAGAGATCTCATTCCCACTGCATTTATTTTACTTTCATCCTTCTTTTGCCAGATCTATGCTTCACATCCATACGTATGGGTCGGCACATGATCATCAACGCAAACAGGAACGATGCAAAATCCCGATTTACTTCCACAATTTGATAATAAGGGAATAAACGTATTTCTTTTTTATTATATTTAATCTGTTGCCATTGTAATGGAAGGTTTGGTCGAGTTTATGTCGTTTCCAGGAGCGTCGGGTGTTGTAGCTAGTTTATTTGGTTTGATTTGATTGTTTTGATTTGATATAGGACCCTGAACCGAATGCACTTACGTGTTGGTAGATCCAGATACAATATGGCGAATCTCTTAGGATAGTACGACGTTCTTCTGTGACATAGAGTGATCCATGCTGCATATAAGTACTCTTGCTGCCCTATGATATGCAGGGAGAACGATCTTGTTCAAGAGTCTGACATTGAGTCCAGCTGGCGGACTTCTGAACCAACGACTTATAGACGGTTGCCATTGACGTGAAGAAAAGGAAGCTTCAGGATATGGGCTACGAAGAATCCAAGAGCAGTTCATCAGCGATGATTGGTGTAGTAGATAATCCAAAATGATCATCGCTCCATTTTCTTTAAAAATGAAGCCGGTGTCGTAGTTACTATCAATGTGGGAAAATTATTTGCGGCCAGCTGAGCGAAACCAATCATAACTGCGGTTCCAACAGAATGAAACCGCAGAGCACACTGCCAGGTACACAATAGCTCAGTTAATTTTTTTTTTCTGATAGGAAGTCCATCTCGTGTCAAAGTGGTGAACTATATATTATAATTATATTTTTATAAAATCTTTCACAAATTTATAAACGTTTATATTTTTATATAAAGACAGATATTCACAATTCACCATATTGTCCCTAAGACGTATGTGTGGTAGAACGATGCGAGTCTCAAATGCTGATATTAGAAAGGAATGTAGAGCGAAAGAAGGTATTATGAACAAAATTATAAAAGGATCGCTGCGTTGGTTCGGACATATGGAGCGCATGCGTGAAAAAATAACACAATTCCAGTAAAACGAAAATTAAAATATTTTAAATCAAAAATATATAACAACGACTCGGGTTGAGAGTATAAAAATCTGGGTTCTTAATAAATTAAATTTGGTTCAACGGTCCTATGACATACATAGAACAAGTGATTTTTAGTCTAATTTGGTGATGATAATAAAATAAACTAGTTGTTATAAAAAAAAAACAATTAATATTAATTAAGTAAAGTTTGCATACTAAATTATACAACTGAGTACTAATATTTTCAAAAATTGAAAGTCGTAAAAACAGTGTTTTAATTAAAAAAAGAAATCATTATGTAATCAAATCTTGATACTCTCCAGAATTGAGGATTTGCCTTCTTAACGTACTTTCACTAATATGAATAACGTTGATCTCCGAGGAGACCGCATTCAGCAGATTAATTGCTCTTCCCACCGGTGTCACCAGAGGCAGGTTTGGTTAGGTTAGGTTAGGTTATCACATTGTGTTAACGTCTTAAATGTATCAAACATATATATTTTTTGTATATATTAGACCGTTAGTATTCTAACATCAAAAATAAAATCATTAAATGAATGCTATGAGTATGTTACATATTGCGTATATTATTCGTAACTTTTATAATATACGAGGACTGAACCGCAAAACCCGACTACTTACAACAATATAGTATTATAGTACAATACTTGGTGGCATGTTTTTATTGTATTGTATTATAATCGTATTTCTTCAATTCCATTGTTTTACTTTGACTGCCATGCCTGAAGTGAAATGTTGGATGAGGCCGCATCGGGAACCGTGCTATGCAAATATTGTTCACGCCGATTTGCCTTGCGGGAACAGGGTTATCTCCGATGGGTGTATCGCTCACCGAGTACCCCGCCGTGTGTCTGGCTAACATTATCAGTAACTGTTTGCTCTACACTTGATTTATTGGCATTAGGTAAATATGTCTTCACTTTTGACACAGAAAACATGTGCACGTTTTTTTTGGTTACATATTATTACTTAATTAATCGTAATTATTTATATAACTACCGGTTTATTTTAGACATAAATTTGGACAATTGAAATGAATGAAGAAAGAATGGTAAAAAAATTATATGTTAACGATGTAAATGGAACCAGAAATAGAGGAAGACCGAGGAAAACGTGGCACGATCAAATAAATCAAATATTGAATGTCGGCTATGTGAGGAGTAAGAGAAATCGACGCGCGTGCATGAAAGGATGTATGAATGTTGAGGAAGCGAGAGAAATATGTCAGGAAAGAAAAGTGTGACAGTCCATTTTTTCTGCCTACCCCTTCGGGGAGACGGCGTGATGGTTAGTTAGTTTTTTTTTTAATTTGGATCTTCTGGCTAACAAGTGTTCAGCTCTAATAGCTATTTTTCTTACTCTTTAATCTTAATAGATGGCGCTAGTGTAGATTGAACAAAAATATGTGAAGTTTTCCTCAACATAGTAGCATATATACATCTTTTAAAAATTTGTCAGACGTGGTGGTCGTAAGAAGGGCGGAATGGGGAATGTTGTATTTACATAAAGCGATCGCTTAACCCAACCAATGACAGGTCATAAGTCCTGTAAACGCCTCGACCACCAAATTCTGTTTAAAAAAAAACAATTTACATCTTCGTCTCTATTGAGATAAAATTAATCCTTAAAAATGACTAACCCGCAATGGTTTAAATACAGTATTTGTATACATTCAAAATGTTGTATTTATCTTACGTCTCACAGTGTACGATTTGACCAATCTAGCTAGACAAAATTCAGAATCAAAGCTACATGATTTTAAATGATCTTTCATGGCAATTTAGAGACATGGATGTAAATAAAACAAAATTTTCTTGATTAAATATAATTTAATTTGACTTTAACAATGATTTTAAATCTGTATAATGTTTTATTGTATTCTTTTTTGGTAGTTTCCGCAACAGTGAAATGTATGGATCGGACGACATTAATAAATACTTAATTAAGTCATAGTTTGTGCGTACACGAGATGTTTTTAATGTGTGACCTAATCTTACCTTCCTAATTTCTTTGTTTTTTGCCTCAGAAGCCTCTTCGGACATTTGACCTATTGGTATGATAGAATGTCTTATAATTTCTACTCCATGTACCAGGATCTTATGTAATGTATCTGGCATGTTATACCATGGGTACAGAGTAAGATATAAGTCCCGAGTTTCCAAACAATATTGTTTAAATTTATCAGAGTCAATTTAATAGCCAGACGCCATTGCTGCAAGAATAGTACTGAGACGATAAATAAAATTTTCTTCAATACCGGTGATACGAGCCGTTGTTTTATAATTGTGAAAAAACGCTCTTACGGTGTTGCCATCGTTACTTGTACCAAAACCTGGTTTAATTTTGTCTATAATGAAACCAACTTCTTTGAATTGACCTTTTATCATATCCTTCTTCTTTTTAAAATTTTCTTTATTTTTCTCTCCCCTAACTTGCCACTCAGCTATTTCCATTCTATAAGTAATATTTAGCAGGCATTCGGCATTCTATTGTGCGGATATAAGCATGCAAGCTTGATATCCCAAACCTGTACATGTTTTCATCAGGTTCTCTTACGATTGTGGTTGAATTTGACGTTTTTTTAGTTTTTCGACGGGAGGGTAACTCTGCTCTTTCACTTTAACTAAATGATCGTAACATGGGTATAGACGGAATCCTCTTTCATTCGACTCTTGTTGAATATTTTTGTACATCTGCACAGTGAAATTGTTTGCAACAAATAAAGCCAACGCTTCCTCCGGGGTGTAAGGACGTTGTTCTTTGTTTATGGTAATTCTTCTTCTAGCTTTTTTATACTCGGTAGCTCGTTTTGGCGAAGCTGTAGACACTTCCTGTATTAAATTAGCAGCGTCTCGTTTACCACTGCCTCGCACCTTTAATTGTGCAGCAAAAGATAGCTGTGCATCGTTATATTCTTCCAATAAATGCTGAACTTTGCGCTGTTTCGATTTAGTGCAACTATCTTCAAAACGCTTTTTCGGTTTGCCAACACTGGGATTCGGTTTCGGGAGCGGTTCGTAGAACATATTAAATACAATTTCATCATTTAACCAATCCTCGTGTGCACTTAAAAATAAATGTAATTGTCTATTTTTACGAAGCCATTTCGAACGAATCTTTTCGCATTCCCTTTTCAGAAAAATCTTTAAAGGCTTCTCTTGATTTTGTTTGAGGACAAAATTAACAAATCTTGACTTTACAAACATTATAACTTCGTTTAATTTGCATTTGAACGGGGTAGAACGCCAAAATTCAAATAATGACTTTCGCGAAATCCGGGCACCTATAAATAAAAAATACATATATCTTTTTTCTAGCACATAATAGCAAAAAACGATTATGTTCTCAACAAACTTATATGATGCGAAAATATATTAAGACCTAAATCATGACGTGACCCGGCGTGACTCTAGACTTTAAGACTATCCAAAGTCAATTTATGCGTTTTTTTGTAGTTTTGAAAATGATGTTTTTTAAAATAGTATCCCGAAGTGTTCACAAGTATTTTGGTGGATTATAATAATACAATAAATCAATAGTTACCTCAAGTTTAACAATCCATTCCTAAAAAGCACTTGAAATCACACAGAACAAAGTAAGACATCCGCGCACGTCGACGTTCACTGTAACGCTGAGCGGGGGACGGGCTACCCTAAGCCGAAACAGCGATTTCGCTCAACAACAGTAATGGAACTGTGGCACCAATATTTGTTTGGAGTGCGTTATCGGTTGAAGAAAACATTCAAGAGCATAGTAATACTTAAGAAAAGCAATATTTCAACATAATGATTTCCGACTTTTGTCTAGCTAGATTGGTCGAATCGTATGTAGTGCGTCTGTTGGAAATGTGATTTGGTGGTTGTTATATCCTGGGGCTAGATGTATGGCCGGGAGTGCTCTTTCCAAGGAGGGCGGGGGGGATTTAGGGTTTAAGGTAATAGTAAAGTCCTATATTATTACGGTCAGGGAATGAAATACCAGTTAGGGTTGGTATCGTAGAGTATGATGGGATCAGTCTCATTATTTTAGAAAAGAGGCTGTTTCTGAGGAGAAGAGGAGCAGTGCCTGGATGAAATTGTGGTGGAATATATTGTAGCATCCTGCGCGACATAATTTTGTTTGGCGAACTACGCGGTGGGCTATTGGGGGTGAAATTTGGTCTGGGAGGCGATAGTTATTTTATTATCACCAAATTACACTGAAAAATCGCCTGTGCTTTGTAATTTCCTAATTTACTTTATTAGGAACATAGTGTTTTTTTACACTTAATCTGAAATTTCGTATTTTTATGTTTTTGATTCAATACATTCCGATTTTCGTATTACTGAAAAAGGTAATGTCAGTATGGAATGGAATTTAACTTCAGGTTATTCCCGATCGCCCACTCCAAATAGTTTATGGATGTTGTGCAAGTCTAATGTATTTAACAATTGATTGTAGATAACCGAACCCTAGGCCAGGTACTCTGGACTGATAATATATACCATGATACAATTGAAAGGCTTTGATGGTTATGTCTTGTAACCCAAACAATATTTTCAATAACGTTTATTTAATAAAAACTTGGAATTAATACATAATAACAAGACGTAAATAAATACAACAGAAAGGAAATGGGTTCTAATTGTTACAGATGTGTTATATATCTGTCTGTCTGATAAATATACAAAAAAAACATAGATTTAATTTAATATTAAATATTTAGGAAAACGGGTGTTTTCTTTTAGGTTCATAATAGAAAATATATAGAATATTGGCTAAATTTCGCCCCACTAGAGGCAAACACAAGATAAATGTAGATATGATTACAAAATAAATAGTGCCTATGTAAGGCTAAAACATACGTTTTCTTGACTAATTAGGACAAATGAAAAGTCTGTTTTCTAGAAGTTTTTTTTTTATAATTATAATTTATGGGAATGACATGTTTCGCCTTGGTAAGACATAATCAAATTATAATGATTTGATAATGCCTTGGCAAGGCTAAACGTGTCATTCCCATAAAACTTCTAGAAAACAGACATTTTCATTCGTATTAATTATTTAATATGGAGTTTTACATCATTGTTCGAGAAACAATAATTACGTTTTCTTTACTATTTAGCATGCAGTTGTACCTACATCATTGTTAAAACTACAATAGATTTCACTACAATAAAGCCGTGCATACAGTAGAGGAGAGAATACCCTGAAAGTCTTCCATGTGGAACATTAAGGGGGTGGGAATGAAAGTATTATGAATGGCGAACGAAAATCCATAACAGATGGGTGAGGTTAATGAACAGCAACACAACACAGAGAACTGTTTATTCCAATAATACAACAACAACAAACCAACACGTCGTCTCTCCGGAAGGGTAAACAGAGAAAATAAACCCCGAAACTATTTTATCCTGAAACTCTCTTACTTCCTCCACATTCATACAGCGAGTCAAGCACGCCCATCGATTCTTTCGACTATTAATATGGACCTTTGAAAATCGATTATTTTGGTCATGCTATGTTTTACTCGGTTGCTCTCAACTCCGTACTCCATTCACATAATTAATGTATACTCTCTTAAAACTTATTTCTTCATCCAAGCGTTCCTGATGTTCAAATATTCCTTCCTGATGCATTTGAAATTCTGACATACGAAGTTTTAGATCACATGCGTCTAAAAGATCTCATCGCTACCGCATTTATTCTGCCTTCAATCAATTTTTGCCAGTTCCATGCTTCGCTTCCATACATTTATTGTTTCTTTATTCACATAATTAATGTATACTTTCTTAAAAATTATTTCTTTATCCAAGCGTTCCCGATGTTCAAACATTCCTTCCTGATGCATTTGAAATTCTGACATACGTAGTTTTGATCACATGCGTCTGACAGATCTCATCTCTACCGCATTTATTCTACCCTAAATCAATTATTGTCAGTTCCATGCTTCGCTTCCATAAATTTATTGTTTCTTGAATGATGATGTAAAACTCCACATTAAATAATTAATACGAATGAACACATCTGTTTTCCAGGTGTTTTATTATATTTCATGGGAATGACATGTTTTGCTTTGCTAAGGCAATATCAAATATTCTTTTTGGTTAAAATCCTGAGAATTGGTCTGCAACAAGCCTCACTCGTTCTCTCCAATAATTCATGTGCCTTATGCCTTAGTATGGCATGGACTTGGATCTTCTGGCTTACAGAGGTTCAGCTCATGTGGCTATTCCTCTTACGTCTGATGGGAACATTGATTGGGAAGGTGATTTGGTGGGTTGTTGGTTTATGCGGGGGCATGATTTGTGTGGCCCGGAGTGTTCCTCTGAAGGAGGATAGATTTTGGGCTCTTGTGGAGATGTGTGGGTCGTAATTTTAGAGTTCTTTTATTGTGGGGTTAGGATGTGAAGATAGTGATGTGTTAGATGTTCGGCAAGTTTCAAAATGAATTCATCTATCACCGGGATTCCCGATTCTAGGTGTAGTTGTGTGATCCTGGTCCATGAAGGCGCACCAAGCGATAAACGGATAGCCTTATTTTGCAGGATTTGGAGGTTTGGTATGTGACTCGAAGCTGCATAGCCCCAGATTGGGGCATAAGTGAAGATCGGTGGCGAAACATGTCATTTACATAAAATATAATAAATCTACTAGAAAGCAGACGTTTTTATTCACATGAATAAATTAAAATAATATAAAGATGTGTGATTGGCTGAAAGGAACGCCATATGCCACTTCGCCATATTATTCAATTATGTTATTACAAAGATGCATGTATGCAATTTTAATTGAGCTCATCCATTGAATGGGGAATTCAACACACATGCGCATTCAAAAGCTTGTCCTCGTTGCACGCTAATGTGCGGTGTAAGTACAATCATACGACACGCCAAGATAAATCTACTCGCTTATAATAAATAATGAATTCCTCGGAAAAGCGGGAGTTTTTAATTCCATTTGACGGAATGACAAAGTGGCCGATGGGCCGGCGTCACGCACCCGCCCTTGCGCCCCGCCGCCACTCTGCATTGGGGGGCGGGGCGGCTCGGGAGCTGGGAGGGGCGCGCCCCCCTGACTCGTCATTTCACTTAGTTTTAATAACCATCACAAAGGCGACCCCGCCGTGATTGTAACCGAATGGGCAGTCCAAATGGACAAGACCAAATTGTTCTGCATTCTAAAAAATATATAACTGACCAACTAACCACAACGTCGTCTGTCCAAAGGTGTAGGCAGAATAATGGTCCGCCACAGTTTTTTCTCGACATTCTCTCGTTTCCGCAACATTTATACATTGTGTCATGCACGCACGTCGATATAATATTGATTGGATCATGTCGCGTTTTACTCGGTTCTACCAAAAATGACGCTCGATTTAATAAACTTTCAAAATTATGATTAAAAATGTATCTGGAATCATCATTGAAATGAAAAAGAACATACGAATCTGACCTACCAAAACATTCTATGGAAATGTTAGGCTTTTGTAAAAAATAAACACAGTTTTAATATGTTTTTTTTACGAATATGTAAGATGATGATATCTAGTTTTTGTTCAGTGTAGGTAGTTTATAAAGTTCTTGTAAATAAAATTGGCTCTAAAAATGTCATCGTTGTACTGCTGATAAATGTCCCTTTGGCTTGTTTATGAGTTTTCCGACCAATAATGTAAAAGATCTTTTTTTCTAAATTAATACGAAATAAAACGTCTGTTTTTTAGAAGTTTTATTATAGTTATTGGGAATGACATGTTTCGCCTTTCTAAGGCACACATGACAACATTTGATAATGCTTTAGAAATGCAAAACATGTCATTCTCATAAACTAAAATAAAACTTCTAGAAAACAGACGTTTTCATTAGTATTAATTATTAAATATGGAGTTTTACATCGTTGTTCAAGAAACAATAAATGATTTTATTTTTCAAGAATTAATTGTCATCTCTATCTCTATAGAGACGAAGATGCAAATTGGAAACAGAATATGGTTGATCGAGGTGTTTACAGGACTTATGACCTGTCATTGGTTGTGTTAAGCGCAGGCCTTATGTAATATACCTTCCACCCTTCCACCTTTTTTTTTCTATGACCACCATGTCTGACAAATTTTTTGGAAGTTGTATATATGTTAATCTGTAAGACCACCCTTTACATGGTAGTTTTTTCAATCTACACACTAACGACATCTATGAAGATTGTATTTTTAAGCATTAAGCAGAAGATCTTTTTAACGCAATGTGAAAGGCTACCGCCATTAGCTTTCATCTCTATTGAGATACACTTAATTCTTGAATTGATAACCCGCAATGGGTAAAATCTCGTATTCGTCTACAAGTATTTGTATACATTCAAAATGTTGTAAGATCTTATTTTTCTTCATTTTTCACATCCATATATAAGAAGTCTGTGAGTTAGCGGGATGCTCGTCCAATTAGAGTTTTGTGAACCCTGTAGACATAGTTTATACTCAAACTAAGTTGTTTAACAGTATTGTTCTGAAGTGGAATCCCAACCCTATAAATCAATATGAATAATCTGATTGGAATAAAGATACCCCACCCACAAAAGAGGTGTACAAATGAGTAATGTGACTCAAAATGTTCCACGATAGAAATACATAAGCACTGTTATCAGTTATCAGCGACGACAGAAAAGCATGGTTGATTAAAAGTGACCAAATTTTGTGGTATTCAATGTATCAACTCCAATATGCAAATGATTATGCACCAAAAATACGTGGGTCGGTAAAGACAATTTATTAAAATGAAATATCTTGGGAATCAAAGATCAGATCTCAAATGATGTCATGCATATTGTATAGCTCTCCTTAAACAAAAATTTGAAGGATACTTAAATTAAATTAAAGTGAAAAAAAATTATGAAGTAGATACATAATGCAATGATGCAATAATGCAATGGTGCGAATGATGGTGTTATGAACAAAATAATGAAAGGATCATTAAGATGGTTTGGACATATGGAAAGAATTGTAAAAAAATTATATCTTAACAATGTAAATGGAACCAGAAATAGAGGAAGACCGAGGAAAACGTGGCACGATCAAATAAATCAAATATTGAATGTCGACCATGTGAGGAGTCAGAGAAATCGACGCGCGTGCATGACACGATGTATGAATGTTCAGGAAGCGAGAGAAATGTCAGGAAAGAAAAGTGTGGCAGTCCATTCTTTCTGTCTACCCCTTCGGGGAGACGGCGTGATGGTTAGTTAGTTAGTTTTATATAATGCATTTATTTAATAGTTAATTTTATTTTAATAATTTTTTGGAAACATTGTATTATCACAACACTTTTCACAAACATGTTTCGGGACACAAACTTCCCTTCTTCAGGTATAAATTTTAACCCTGTATGGCACGTAATGCCTATGCTTAAAATTCATACAATGAAGTAGGGAAGTTCGGGTCTCGAAACATGTTTGTGAAAATCGCAAAAAATATTACGATATTTTTGTTTAAATAAAATAATAATACACTTTTAGTAATTTGTATTAACACCACTTTATTTGGTAACACCAACCGGTTTCGCTCCCGCCGGAGCTTCGTCAGGGTGAGAGAGTAAAACGTAAGTCAGTTTACAAATTACTAAAAGTGTATTATTATTTTATTTTATTTCACACCACAAATTAAGTGCTTCATACGAAAGTTAAAATATTTTTGTTTATCTATGTGCAAGTATAACGATATCACCCACTCGAGTTTGCGTTGCATGTATTTATAAAAAAGATAAAGTTTAAGAGTTACATAAATAGCACTGTCGAATGTTTATTTAAATATTGGACTAGGGATTTATTAAAAGATATTAAAATATGGTGTCAATAGATTTACTATACTTAAGTTAAAGGGGATCATTGTAGATTCTAAATCTCATCGGCATATGCAGACTTGATTATAAATATGTTATCATGGGAGTCAAGGAAGGCTCGTGTGGTCAAACTAAAACTGTGATATACCGGCGCCCCTCGAAACGATTCAAAGTCAGCCTAACCTTCCACCATATGTTTTACGTTTTATAGTCTACGTTACTTCGAATTATTATGGGTGATTTCGCTTATATGAGCAAGTTTTTGACATTTCCGAAAAGAATGGTTATATTTTGTCTTTGAGAAATTTATTGTAATTGTATTACGTTAGTTATGATTTAGATCTTCTAGCATACACAGGTTCGGCTATGATGGCTTCTCCCCTTACGTATTGGAAACACAGTTGGAATATTATTTGGTGATTATTTTATGCGGGGGCTATGTTAGATGTGTGGTCCAGGGTGCTCCTCTGAAAGATGGCGAGGGAGGATACAGGGTCTATGCTAAAGTCCAACTTTTTTCAGTATGGAGTTCAAATGAGGAATAATTCAAGCAAAAAATAAACGCCTTTTTAGGGGCTTTCTATTTCTTCTGTCCCACTTCGCATTATTGAGAGTAGTGTCCATCGAGTGTGACATCCACCACGCATTCCTGCCATCGGTCGGCCTCCAGGCTGCGGCTATTGAGAAAGCAGTCAGTTGTATAAGAATACCACGAATGACACGAAAAAGAGGAAGAAGACTACAAAGTTCGTCAGCTTCCGTTTTTTTGTTGGATTTTAGTACAAACGTGAACTACCAGGAGAGCAGTAATATGAAAATATGCTTCCTAAGCATCACCAAATTGAATAGAAGAATGAAAAAAATAACTATACGAACTCATATACAAAAAAGAACGATAAATAAAACAGTTTTATTAGGATGTGCTATAAATTTTGTCAGAATTTTGTCAAATATATGTTTCGCCCTGCATGGCGTTCCGGTATCATTTCGAGAAAGCTCAAGCTCCAAATATTCAGCAGTAGCGTTAAAAGCGTCCTGCTGTACGGATGCAAGACTTGGAAATCTACCGCGGACGTTATTGGTAAACTCCAGGTGTTTATAAATAGGTGCCTTCGCTCAATATTCAAAATCTATTGGCCCCAAACAGTGTCAAATGCTTCTCTGGACCATGGCAGGCAAAAAGCCAATTAGAGAACAAGTCGCTAGACGCAAATGGCAGTGGATTGGTCACAACCTGAGACAGAACCCAGCCTGCATCGCTCAGGGCGCACTAGACTGGTCCCCTGTGGGGGAAAAGAGAGAGCGAGGCAGACCTAGAGCCACCTGGAGAAGAGCCCTGCAGGACGACGTTAAGGCAGCAGGCCTCACTTGGGATGATATTAGGCATCAGGCATGCGATAGAGTCGGATGTAGAAGGTTCCTTGAGGCCCTATGCACCACGGAGGTGTGACAGGACAAAAATGAGAAGAAGATAAATTTTGTCAGTATCGTTTTATTTATTCAATTTGAGCATTAAAGTCAATAAACTACTGGGAGTATAGTAATACAAAGAGGTGCTTCTCCTATTAGTTGTAAATATAATATGTTGTTATTTTAAGTGGAATCACAATAAAAATTGGGTATACACGACTATAAAAAATCAAACTATCTAAAAATCGCACTAAATGTATGTAAATGCGATTGTAAATATTGAATTTAACGCGGTAACTGATACAAATGATTTATAGCGCGAAGAGTATTTCGCAGATATCCTGAGTAAATAATTTGACTAACTGCAACGTACAGGTTATTTATATTTAAGCATTACGTCAGCTTATCACTTTTTCTGTGTTTACGGTTTACCAGCGATAGCTCCGTCCGTCCTCCGCTGGTGGGGTGACACAACTTACCAAATAATACAGGAATCGTCATTATCGCAGCTGAAGCCCATTATGTCTATCTTGGTATCCCCCCGCGCATGTTCGTTTATGGCGTATAACAAATTTAAAATTTAATTCATGAAAGCAAAAATGGTCGTTCACAATGGAGTTCTGGTCCCAATCCTTATGTATGGAAGCGAAGCATGGATCTGGCAGAAGAAAGATGAGATCAGAATAAATGCGGTAGAGATGAAGGTATTATGAACAAAATTATGAAAGGATCGCTGCGTTTGTTCGGACATATGGAGCGCATGGGTGAAGAAAGAATGCTTAAAAAAGTATACGTTAACGACGTAAATGGAGTACAGAATTGAGGTAGACCGAGGAAAACATGGCATGATCAAATTAATCAAATTTTAAAGGTTGGTCATGTCAGAAGCCGGAAGAATCGACGTGCGTTTATGACTCGCTGTATGAATGTGGAGGAAGCTAGAGAGGTATGTCAGGATAGAGTAGTGTGGCGGTCCATTCTGATGCCCCCTGCGGAGAAACGGTGTGATGGTTTGTTTGTTTGTGCAATTCATAAATAAAACAATGTGAATTTTTTCTTTACAAATTTTACACAACTGAAGTGTGGTTATTACAAAGGTGTTAAGTGATTTAAACATAAAACAAAGAAAAAGGAAAAAAAACTGTTTATAGTAACATGTGTCATGCATGTATCACGAGTGGCATATTTAAGGTGAATTTTGAACTACACTATATTATTCAATCACTTTACACCATTGCACAGTTATTGGCATTTATGCTAAACACCAATTGGGATCAAAAACGAATTCTTGATTTATTTTTATACCTGGCACCTTTGTTAAGATCAGCCCTCAATTTATTCTGATGCAATGATATAAAACTCGACAAAAAATCAGATTTTTCATATTTCGTGTTTTCAATATATCTTTATTTGAGTTATTTTATACCTTAGGAAACCGAAAATAACTTTGTTTACTCCACAAAATATTAAAAAACACCACATGTTTCGGAGGATACCTCCATCTTCAGGTTACCTGAAGATGAGGGTATCCTCCGAAACATGTCGTGTTTTTTAATATTTTTTTTAAATAGTCCATTGTTTTGGCCGAAACATTGACATTTGATATATTATTTTAACACCTGATGATGTCAACATTGGTCGATGAAACAGCTGTCGCGTAAAATAAAATACAATTGTGTAACAAAAATCAAAGTTTATTCATTAACAGTTTATAATATTTTGTGGATTAAACAAAAGTATTTTCAATTTCTTAAGTATATTACTATGGAATTCCACAGTGTTAATGCCTTAGCGTTCAATAAATTTTATACATTAATTACTCAATAAGAATGCAGTTTACTAACTAACTAATCATCACGCCATTTCCCCGGAGGGGTAGGCTGAGAGGATGGATCGCCACAATGTTCTGTCCTGGCATACCTATCGGGCTTCCTCTACATTCATACATCGTACCATGCACGCACGTCGATTATTCCGACTTCTAATGTGGCCGCCTTCTAGTAATTGATTAATTTAGTCATGCCATGTTTTCCTCGGTCGTCCTCGGCTATTCCTCGGATGCAGTTTACTTATGTATTTAATTTGTTTTCTATCGTACCAAAAAATCATTATAGTCAAATGCGAATACAATACAAGACTCGAAGTCGTCATTCCTAAACCACTCTAAAGCGAAATTACCATTGAATTTCCAACCTTCCGCGTGAGTTCGAAGAATAATCAGGCAAGCTACATACGATTACTCAAAAGTAAAAAGTCCAGAATCGGCCCCGGCTGCTCGGAGAGAACATTGATCGCTTCAGATCGGTCATAAAACCGCCGAAAATGGCTCGACACCCGCCTACATCATTATAATATAGACGTTCACACGGGAAGACATGAGTTGGATCCTAATGGGGGGACTGACTCAACGTATTCCGTGCAGTCTTCGCAGTCTTTGGCGTATTATCTATGGACTATGGTTGCACTCACAAGGCCGATGTAGACGGATATAATAATATTTACATCAGAAATATATTAACACCGGCAAATGCAGAAAACAGTTATGGTCTGCTGAATAAGATGATGAAGTCAGTGGTAATTTTTATGTTAGAAATTATACATTTTTTAACGTGCATAAACAAAAGTTTGCACTGAATTTTTATTTGTTTAATTTACATAGATTTCAGACATCGGCCGCCAACTTCAATATGATGAAAAAAGAAACCATGACATTCTCCAAAGAACCCTTCGGATGCAGGTTTTCCTTAAATGACAGAATGCTGGAACAGGTTGCAAAGTTTAGATATCTGGGAGTGGATCTGCTCAGTCAAAAGGATCTTGTCAGTGAAACAATAGAACAAGTCAACAAGGCTTCGGCGGTATCAGGTTGTCTCAAGGATATAATAAGGAAAAACAAGTATATGAGAACTGACAGTAAGGTCAGAACATATAAAACCTGCGTAAAGCCTATACTGACATATACCATTGAGACCAGAACGGATACCACAAGAACGAAGGCTAAAGTACGGGTGGCAAAGATGAGGACGCTGAGGATGATAGCAGGAAGAACTATTCGAGATAGGGTGAGGAACACAGCTATCCGCGAGATCTGCAAGGTGGAGGATGTCGTGAGATGGGGCAGACAACGCAGAAGATACTGTAATGCGCACGTGCAGAGGATGGATCCCACCAGAATTCCACATGTTGTGGCGCATCAGATTCCTGCCGGCTGCCGTCCCCCGGAAGACTGCCGAAGAGATGGAGAGATAGTTGTGAGTCAACCTCCCAAGAGAGGCCAGCCTGATTTCAGGAACAGACCAAAGGTCTATAAGGAGAAGAAGAAGAATAATTTATATTGATTTTTGGTTAATAATTTCGTGTTTAATCTTCTATCTATGTAAGTATTATAAATATTTCAAAAATAACTTCATTTTTAAATTTAAAGCTATAGTTGAAAGTGAATACTATGAAATACGTTCTGCCTAAAATGAAGCTCATGTACCAAATAACGAAATCGTACACATCTCTTCCTCAGAAAAAAGATCAGTTGTTTGTTTTGGATGAATGCCAAAAACTTCAACCCCGATCTCGAGATGATACATACAATCTCACCCTTAAACACTATTAAGATTATATTTTTTTTCTCTCCAAAATCCCACAAAAAAAATTATTAATTCAATATTCCTAATTGCATTAAAGATTGTTAACAAAAAAATGTTCTTTACCCTCGTGTATTTATGAACATTAATCAAAACTATTTTAGGAACTACCCACGTCTACCTACTTTAAAAATTTAGACAAATTTGTGAATCAATACTTAGTTTGTTTTACTTATATGTGTTTATTTATCTCGACATGTTTCCAAAAAAAGCTTCTATATCAGGAGAACAATAAAAAAATTGTTTCGATGCTGAAGATTTACAATCTCCTCCAGATAAATAAACTTATATAAGTGAAGCAAACGACGTTTTAATTCATAAATGTAGATGCCCTCATAATAATAACGCATGCGAGAAAACCGGCATACTCTGTAAGTAATATAAATGTCTTTATTATGTCTATAAAAATTAAGCATCCGGCTCTTTTTTTCGGTTATTCCGAGTAAAATGAAAACCCGCTGAACGGGACAATTCGGTCAAATAACACATAAAATGATATTTATAACTACTATGCATTCGTTACCACTTGAAGAGAGGTTATGTTCTTAATAAAAAAAAGGGAACCGCGGTGCGCTTGTAGGAAGACCAATTTATTAAACGCATTTCACAGATGTTAGACCGTATCCACTCTGGAGGAGAACGGCGAGGGTAAGCGCGGAAATACGTTTTCTAATTAAAAATATCGCTGGAAGCCGAGACTTGTTGCTTTTGGTTATTTATTTGCATTCTTTACTGCTGTTTCACGAGATAAACAAATATTTATATCGGTGGCTATTCATTTTTATTACGAATCGAAAAGCTGTTTTCTCTATGTTTCACGTTGCTAAAGCATCATCAAATGTGTCACACATTTGATCATGCCTTAGAAATGCGAAACATTTCATTCCCATAAAAATAATATAAAACATCTAGGAAACAGACGATTTAATTATAGTTACAATTAAGTTGCAAAATAATACGGATTTTTATGAATTAAAACAATGTTTTTCCACTTAGAGTTTATTATTCTCGACATGTTTCGAAGGGTCACCTTCATCATCGGGAGAACGATATAAATTTTATATTATATTTAACAGTTTATATCGTTCTCCCGATGATGAAGGCCTTCGAAACAAATACATCGTAATAAAAATAATAATGCATATTTAGTTTATATTCACTTGTTTTTATAGTTTTGACCAGATTCGTCAGCCCACTCTCAGCTCCTGGTTTATACCAAAAGATGGCAGTGAGCTGCCAAAACCAGTCAAAACTATAGTAAAAGAACGATTGGAACAAAACTAAATATATATTAAAATTAGTTTAATTTTCTAATTTTCATTATTATAAAATTCTTCTGACATACTAAAGGTCTATTATTTTTCTAGAGAGGTTGAGAGAGAGAGAGAGAAAGTTTCTATGTTATTTTGAATCTTTTTGATTCAACCTCTTTTCCTACTGAACGATTTCGATACTATCCTTATAAACCGTTAAATTAAGGATACTATCCTTAATTAAACATAGTATCGGTCGGCATATAATGTGAGATTTGTGGCTTAAACAAAAAATGAACGGAGTGTAATTATAGTAAAACGGAGTGTAATTATAATGTATATACATATCGTGTATAATGTTGAAAAAACTGAAACCATCTTATAGTTAAGAATTAATTGTATCTCAATAGAGACGAAGATGTAAATTATTTGGAAACAGAATATAGTGGTCGAGGCGTTTACAGGACTTATGTTCTGTCATTGGTTGGTTTAGGCGATCGCTTTATGTAATACAACATTCTCCATTCTGCCCTTCTTATAGTTAATACCATTTTATTGTTATTTTAAAATGAATACAAATGACGTCTACAAGTCAATAATATTTACATCATCCGGACTAGACGACACAGTTTGCTTAGCCAATGCTTCACATCAATGCACATATGCAAGGCGATACATTTGGTGCAGGCTCGGAAAATGACGGTCTGCTTCGCTGTCTGTATTGCCATAAATGGGAAAACTAAACGTGCGTTCAGCAATCGCACCGGACTAACGATTCGTACTAAATCAAGTGCTAATTCTCTATGATATAATGCTTTCGTAATATGCGATTCGATGCAATTTACAGAATAACAATTCAGATTCAATCCTTCTAGGAATCCAAAGATGAAATCTTAGTCGTTAGTCATTATTATGTCCGCAATTTTAAATAGTAAAAACGGGATGTATTGAAAAATGGCTTAAAATTTTGATATTCGAATTAATACTGTTTTTTTTTAATATTGTTTTTATTCGTTTTTCTCCCTTCGCTTCCGTTACACGTTTCAGTTTTTTGTAGATCATTCCCTTCTATCTTAATTTTATTTCATTGCATTCTTCTCATGATTATGTTTGAGCTAGCGATGTGATTATAAACGAAAATTTCGTGTGATTTTGATACAATTTTAATAAGGTATACACATGCATTTGTTCAAACTGTAATATATGTATATTTATAGTTCTCTTATAGCCACATCGGCATCTATATTACATACACATTATTTAAAAATATAGAGACATGAATGATAAAACAGATGGTCTTGACACATACATCTTAATTTCTCCAGAAATAACTTATTCAATAAAGTCTTTATTTCATGCGTGTCGTCCATCAATCGTGATATTAATAAAACAAATTTAAATATACGTTCAAATACAAATGTTAACGGAATGTGAATTGACGACCTTCGCGGCAGAGTGGTAACAGCTATGACTGCCACACCGAAGGTCCCGGGCTAGTTTCCCGGCGATAACATTGTGATTTTCAAGCTGTCTTTGGTTTGGTGAAGAATTCATTTGACAATAAAATGGCGACAGATTAGCTACCTATCACATGTCATGAGAATCAATACAATAGCTATACCCTCTACATCGATTTGGCTCGTGCTGTCATGATGTCAATAGCTATTCAACAAAATAATAATAATATTAGTGTAATAATGCTGATGAATTAATTAACATATCCTTATAATCTTCCTCTTCTTACTCTTAGTTTAGGTCGTATGACCTGTTTTTGACGGTGGGCTGTCCTGGGATGATGATGTCCAGCCATCTCTCCATCTCTTCGGCGGCTTTCCTGGTAGTCACAACAATTTTTGCAATTCTTGATTCTCCATGCGGTCCACGTGGTCTCTCCAAAAGCGCCTTCTGCTTCTTCCCCATGTCACTATGTCCTCAACAGTCATGATGGGGCGAACGCATGCCTTGTATATCTTGACTTTAATTTCGGTCAGCATCCGTATCCATATCCTTATAATAATTTCTAAATTGGCTTCATTCAAATTCATTCATTAAAGTGTTATAAAATACGTGAATTACTTTTATAGTAGTATATACTGAGTAGTATATACGTTTGGTCTATTAGTTAAAAGGTATACACCAGGTAATATTGCGATAACTAAAGAACGGTAATAAACCCGACAAGAGTAGGAATGTATGGAATATTATTAATATGTAGATTACACGCGTTACTCGCCTCCACCTGTAAAGTGCTAAATTCGCTTCTGGTGGGTATTTATTTTCACGTGACTACTATAATTAAGAGTAATTAAATTTCGAGGTTGGACAGTGCTCTTCTACTCGTCAGTCATCAGTCCGTCCCTGTTCACGCGAGGTATCCACACTCACAGAGCCTGGACAATGATACCTACACATTTATAGTGAGCTCATAGTTGTAAAAAAAAACTACTTCAAACAATATACACGAAGCAGGAAGCAATACGATGCATTAGACAGAAAAAAATCTTTGGATTTTTTTATTAATAAATGGATTATGTACCGATGAATTGTATAGTTAAAGTATGGTATTCATAATAAATAGAGAACCAAATATATGAATATATAAAACACTTTAGTTAATATAATTTAATTTAGAATTATTACTTCTTCTTCTTCTGCTTTATTTAGGACTGTGTCCTGTTATTTCTCGGAGCCTGATGAAAAGTCTGTTCCCGGGATGTAGATGCCCAGTCTTTCCATCTTTTGGGTGGTCTTCCTGTAGGTCGATTTCCTGTTGGTACTTTATTTGCAGCTTTACTTATCACTCTTTCAGAACATGCTCTCTCTAGTAGCGTCTTCTCAGTTTTCCCCATCACACGACATTTTCCACATTGCAGATCTTTCTTATTTCGGAATTTCTTATTCTGTCTCGGAGTGTCGTTCCCGCAACGGATCGGAGAATCCGCATTTCTATGGTTCTTAGACGTTTTGTTCTGATGGTGTCAGCCATTAAAATGGTGGTTTATTACTATTAACTTTAAAACATTTAAGATATCATTGACATTGATATTAAATGCATTTTGATAATGCCGTAGCAAGATGAAACATATAACACTCTCTTGGGCCTTAATACTTATGTAAAATACACGTTTTTCTTCTTCTTCGATGGCTCTATAGCTCATATCGAGCCTCGGCCTCCACCAGTCCTCGCCTTCTGCGGGCTTCCAGTTTTTCATTTGCAGTAGTTATGCAGCTTCCTCACCTCTCTCATTTTTTCTTCTTAAACAGTAAATATTTAACATGGAATTTATAACATTGTACACGCAACAATAAATACCATTAACATTGTGGTCACACATTATAAACATACATAAAAAATATACCTTGTTTAACACCCATTCTGCGGTATAAACAAGAATGCATCTACGTTTATTTTTTTGTTTACTAAATATATTTAAATTTTGTAAACATTAACAAATATTTACGAAAAATATTTGGAATGCAAACGGTTTTCAAATGAAGACATCGCTGCAAAAAAAGTTACAAATGGCTTTTCAAACAGTCAGAAAAATGGACGATTGCCTGATGATGAAGCGAGCGAACTATTTCAGGAAACACGTGAGCCGCGCGTAATGCCACTCGTAATAATCTGTAATGACAATGACGTATCCTTGTACTTAAATATACCGCGGGTCGAGGAACCGCCATTTTAACATAAAATGTTTTACTTGTATACACAGACAATATAATTTTCATCTACAAAACAGGATGAACCCTATTAATTCACAGCTTGTTTTTATTTGGCCATTAAATGAATAAAAACGTTTTCGGAATGAGACGCCCGTTTTAAAAAATAATATTCTTCTTCTTCTTTTTTTATGGCTTTTCACCGCTTGTGGGTGTTCTGTGCCAAAAAAAAATATTCAATTGTATGATAATTCATAAATAATATTGGTACATATATACAAATAAAATCTTCGATAAACTTAAAGCGTTAACACTGGAAATCCACAATGACAATTATTGTATGAAATAAAACAGTTTTTTCCACTCATGAGTTTTTTTCTCGACATAAATGGAAGATTTTACAACTTTATCATCGGGACAACGATATAAACCTTTGTGGAAAAAACGTTGTTTTAATTCACAAAAAATTTACAAATAAAACCACAATTATTTTTTATTAATTTATCAAATACCGAATTTTTTGGTCTTAAAATTTATAATGAAAAATATGGATGCGAGACATGAACGTTGACTAGAGAAGTAATAAATACAATTAAAGTTGCATAATGGGCCATGAAAGGTTCCATGTCGGATATCTCACTTATAGCCAACGTGGAGATTAGAAGACACACCAGGGTCACCGATATAGGGATACGCATTGCGAAGATAAGGTGGTAACGGGCTGGAAATATGCGCCAACGGGATGATGGAAGATGGAGCCAGAGGGTTACTGAATGGAGGCCAAGTTTGAGCCGGAGAAAAGCCGGGATACAGCCTACCAGGTGGAGCAATGACATTGTGCAGACGGTGGAGAAGGACCTGGAGAACAATGGCAAGAGACCGAGAGTGAAAGAGCAGTGGATGGAGACAAGCTGTTGAAGAATTATATTTTTATTATAAATAATGACAATTTATTTGAAAGAATTTTGTTTTATTTCTAGTTCACAATCAATTCATCAATACATCTTGTGGCAGTTTAAATTAAGCACATTTGACAATATTTTGGCTTACGAATGTATGGTCACTAAGAAAATATTAAATCAAGCCATGTCTCGAATTGCGCGAATATCCAGTTTCGTTGATATAAAAAGTAGAAATAACTGAAAACCGATTTATATTCAAGCAATACGAACGATAAAACTGTGTTGCAGGTTGGAATAATGCCAAATAAAAAATTTGCAGTGGAAATGTTTTCGCTTCACCTCTGTCAAATTTTTAAATATGGTAATACATTGTTTTTTTCTAAAATATTCATCGTTACGCTGAATTGTGGTGTCTCTAATCCTGGAATACGAGGAAATTTCTGACACTCCACTTTATTATCGGCATTATAAGAATAAAGTTACAAAACGAAAAGATGTCTCATGTTTATTGATTTATTCGTATCTAAATCAGTTTTTCTTAACCGTATTGAAAGAATCCCCCTTTACCAGTTATCCAGCCCTCCAAATTACCAAAGTTACCCTCCCCCCCCCCTCATCCCCCAAACGAAAAACGAAATTTAAAATTTACGCTTTTCTCTATTATGTATTATATGCAATGGATTTTCTACAACAAATAAAAATGATGAGAAGTATAAATAAAACACGTGCGTACATTTTTTTGCACGCGGAAGTGTAGATTATTTAACTCAAAATCAAAGCTTCTAAAGAAAGTGTATCAGTGGGCGTAGCTCGTGAATGAGCTAATTTTTCTATATTGACACAATGCCCACTCGAACTTCTGCAGCGCCCCCTGAATGCTAAAAATTTAAAAACGCCCACAAATGGTCTCTGGCGCCCGGTTAAGAATCACTGTTCTAATTAAACAGAAATAAGGAAGGTTGAATCATTATTAATACGGCGTATAATTGATACGAAATATTCAAAAGTGGGTACCAGAATATACAGACTGCATTGCACTATGCGAGAATTATTTTCGCCAATCGAAGGCGACTAAAAGCCGAGACACATTTTATCTCCATCTATGGATTTTTGCCAAACAAGACAAAATGGTGACCGAAGAGATAGGCCCTCGTTACTCGAATCTATTACACATAATTTTTAATAGTGTTAAACGTAATATAAGAATCATACGTAGTGTCCTATTGGTTAAGAATATATACGTAAAATATGAACAAAAAACAACCAAAAATGTTAATTGCGGGTCGTTTAAATTCCATACAAAGGAAACACCAGTTCAAGGTCAGAATTCAGAATTAAAGTTTTACACATAAAATAAATTATTTAACCAAGAATACAACTTTTTCTAATAAAATTCCAATACGAAACGTTAATTAATATTAATGAAAAACGAAGACGATATCCAGGAGATACCCATCAACAGATTTATTTATATAAAGTAGATAAAATATAAATGAATGGAGACATCACGGAACCTAAACATTCATTCCTAACTAATTAAAACTAACTAACCTTCACGCCGTCTCCCCGAAGGGGTAGGCAGAATGAATGGACTGCCACATTTTAACCGATGTGGCATCCTTCTATATTTCAAATTCTGGTGAATTATTATGCTAGATATGTTGGCAGTAATTGTAATCTGGTCAGTTCATAGAGTAGAGTGAAATATAACCACTTGTATTCTTTTTTCGCCTCCGCGGGAGACGCGGTGTGATGGGTTGCTAACTAACTAATTGACCATCACGCCGTTTCCTCTAAGGGGTGGGCAGAAATAATTAACTGCCACACAGTTCTTTCCCGAGATACT
This sequence comes from Lepidostoma basale, assembly GCA_022606425.2. Taxonomy (NCBI): domain Eukaryota; kingdom Metazoa; phylum Arthropoda; class Insecta; order Trichoptera; family Lepidostomatidae; genus Lepidostoma; species Lepidostoma basale. The sequence goes on along the minus strand of JAHDVF020000860.1, from coordinate 352,249 downwards.
CTCTCGATTCCTCAAAATTCAATCGAATCATGCACGCATGTCCATTTCTCCGACTTCTCGCGTAGCCGGCAGTTATTATTTGATTTTCCTTAGTCTTCCTCTATTTATCGCTACGTTAACATCGTAAGCGTATGCTTTTTTTTATCAATATTTCCATGTGTCCTGACCCTTTCATTATTTTGTTCATAACACTTTCATTTGCACTCCATTCATTTTTTATATTTGCACTTGACTCTCATCATTTAAAATTTAACACACAATCGTCTAAGAGATCTCATTTCTACTGCATTTTGTCTACATTCATCCTTCATTTTAGTCAGTTTCATGCTTCGCTTCCGTATTTACACAAGTTAATCTATTAAAAATACTAAATCTTAGTAAATAATTGTAAATATAATAGGAATTTATGTATGTACCGACGACCTTCGTAGCCGAGTGGTAAGTGCATTGATTGCCACCCCGAAGGTTCCGGGTTCGATTCTCGGCGAGGGCAGTGTGATTATCACACTGTCTTTGGTCTGGTGTAGAATTCACGTGACAATAAAATGGCGATAGATTAGCTACCTATCACATGTCACGAGAATAACTATGTTAGCTACAATATAATAATACCCTTTACATCGATTTGGCTCATGCTGCCATGATGTAAAAAGAGATTCAACAAAATAATAAAATAAAAGAATAAATGTATGTAGTATGTAGTAAGTGTAGGTAGACTATTTATTACGAATGAGTAAATGCGGAATCACGAATGAGTCGTGGGATCTGGGACAGGCGTGTATGTCTCGGGATATTGCAGGGAAATGTCACATTTTTATAGGTTGTACTAGTGTAAAGGTCAGAATTTTGGGGCTTGCAGCGGGGCCGAGGGCCACTTGAAACTGCGCGAGAAACAAAGAAAACTTGATAATCGAGTCTTTTGTTTATCTGAAAATAAAAATAAAAAAGAATCCGTCATTTCAAATGTTTTACTTCTATTAACCCTTACCACTCCATTATTTTTTTATATTGTTTGTCAGCCAACTCTAATTTAAATAATGTCAAAATATTTTTATTGATAGGTTAAAAATTCTAAATCGTTAAAAAATCATTTGTAATGATTAATTCTTCAAATAAAAAACAATATACAAAAAACATTATGGACTACTTATAGTTTTGCATAGTATGTTACTTTTTAAAATAATCTCCAGGATGGAGACCAGGTTTTCTGGAACAGGTCTCACAAAACCACATTGTTTTCCGTCTTCCCCCTGGAATCTTTCTGTTGCTGCACACAGTACAGTCTTTAGAACCTTTGTCCAGTTTCGCAAATGAAGTGGGGCTTGTACTCTAATCGCTCCTCTGCATGACGTATCACGCGAAGTTCCCGCCATTTTAGGTTATGTGAATTTGCAAGGATTGTTTTATAGTAAAATAAAAACGGAAAACAGTCAAAATCTTATTAAAACGTGAAATTAAATGTTTTCTTAACGAATAATCACAAAATACACCGCGCGCGCAAGTCTTATCGTGTCGGCCGCCAGCCGACTACTGAGTTGAAGCGTACATATAGCGATGTCGGCTGGCATTCGACAAATGAGTGGTAAGGGTTAAGTTAATACATCTGTGATCTAATGTTTTTTTTTTATCGTGTAGTTATATGTACTATCTATTCATGAAGCAATGGGATTTTATTTACAATATGCAGAACGTATAATGCATTAAAAAAATGTATGAAGTACAATTTAATTAGTTATATGCTATTATCTAACTTCTGTCTCGAGTGATGACCCAAAAGTTAATGAAGAACAAAGGTTATCCTTTTAGTAACAGAGTGTCCGTAATTTCTATTATTAAACGAATTTGTGTTATGGATTCACATTTGAATAAATACAATTACACTTTCACACAGTATTTAATCGGAAATATGTTACATATTTTTGTGTGATCGTGAATGGTACTGGTACATTGAAAATAATAAAACTTGGTACAATTGTATATATAATTTGAACTATTCGATCGATACAATACTTAATGAATAATATAAACTACTCCAAATGTCGAGGAAATACGTAAATAGAAATCACATAATGATTATTTAATAAATTCAGAAGATTGCGAGTGACTAAGAATTATTAATACGAATGAAAACGTCTGTTTTCTAGTAGTTTTATTATATTTTATGTGAATGATATGTTTCGCCTAGTTAAGGCATTATAAAAAGTCACACACATTTGATATTGGCTTAACAAGGAGGCAAAACATGTCATTCTCATACTAGAAATTTGATGTTTAATTCGTATTAATTATTTAATATGAAGTTTTAATAATTGTTCCAGACATAATAAATGACTAAGAATATGTATTGTAATAAAATTAATATAATATTAGTATTTAATTATAATTAACATAATATTAGTATTAACCACAATGGAGTTCTGGTTCCATCCCTAATGTTTGGAAGCGAAGCATGGAACTGGCAGAAGAAGGATGAGAGCAGAATAAATGCGGTAGAGATGAGGTCTCTAAGGCGTATGTGTGATAGAACGATATACGACAGAATCTCAAATGCTGATATAAGAAAGGAATGTAGAGCGGAAGAAGGTATTATGAACAAAATTATGAAAGGATCGCTGCGATGGTTCGGACATATGGAACGCACGGATGGAGAAAGAATGGTTAAGAAAGTACACGTTAATGATGTAAAAGGAGTACGGAGTCGAGGCAGACCGAGAAAAACATGGTATGACAAAATTAATCAAATTTTAAAGGTTGGTCATGTTAGAAGTCGGAGGAATCGACGTGCGTGTATGAATGTGGAGGAAGCTAGATAAGTTTGCTAGGATAGAGTAGTGTGGCAGTCCATTCTCTCTACCTGCCCCTGCGGAGAAACGGCGTGATGGTTTGTTTGTATTAGTATTTAATTTTAAGGTTTAAAAATCGGTAGAAATATAAAAAAAGCTGGTTTTATTGCAAACATAAATATTCTTACTCATAAATTAAACGAGAATATCACTAAACATCGGCCATTAAATATATACGTTTATCGTGGCTGTGAGCAGTCTATGGTAGTTAATTAGTATTTGGTTTTAGCATTAAAAAATATTTGACGAAGCATCCGACGATCAGGGCGGGTTCTTGTTCATAAATCGTCGTATAAAATGATTGTCGTGCCGAGTGAAAGCACACAAGGACGGCGTTAATATCTGTGTGATATTATCGCGAAAACCTCTCCCAAAAAATCGTGCAAACGAGCCATCACACCTAAATCATGGCGACTGCGACACGTATACCGGCGCACACGGCATATGTCAGTTGTAACGAAGTTTAATGCGATGGGTAACTCCTACGCGAAATTAAATGTTATCTGGTACCTATGTACACCCCGTACACGTTAGACGGAAAAATGGCATTTCATTCAGGGGAAACTTTCCCCAGTACTTGGACTGTTCTAACAGCGCATGTGGGATGGGAGAAGTGAGCGTACGGAGAGAGAATTACCAACGTGAAGGTTTATTTTAAATATTAATATGGGGTCTAATTGTACAAAATCAAAATGAAACGCCTTTTTTATTTAACTAAACTAACTAAATAACCATCACGCCGTCTCCCTGACATATTTCTCTTACTTCCTCAACATTCAAACATCGTGTCATGCACGCGAGTCGATTGCTCTGACTCCTCACATGGCTGACATTCAATATTTGGGATGTGCAAGGTGCCTTTATGAATGGCAGTGGATGTATGGATCCAATTTTTGGACTTCGTACATTGACAGAAAAGTTTCTGGTCAAAAACTGCCAACTTTTCTGTGCGTTTGTCGATTTGCAAAAAGCATATGATTACGTTAATGGAGTAAAGTTGTGGAAAATATTGTCTGAATATGGCATAAGTACAAAAACTGATCATTTTGGCACCTACATCCAACACTTTCAGCTCTTTCATAGACTTGTCCATATATAGATTAAATAACCACGGGGAGATTACGCAACCCTGTTTGACACCTTTTTTATTTTACATATATATGAAAACGTCGAAAAATAGTTTGGCGTCTTCGTACAAGGAAGGCCGACTCCGTACGATGGGAAAGAAGACATATGAAAACGACGTGTAACTTCAAATATCATGAAATCTTCACATGATTAACGTAGTAGTGCTAAAAATAAAATTTTAATTTAAACAAATCCAAAACATATGAACGTTATAAACAAAATACAAGTAATATCATCATTGGTATGGTTTGTGTGAAATAAAAATATATCACTTCTTAATTTAAAAAAAAAGTAAAAAAAACGGAATTTGTTAAACAAAGTGCATTTTTCAATTTGTAATTTAACTATCGGATTCAGCGGATTTTATATTAACATTAAATTATAAAAAAAGTTACTATCGACATTAGATGGACATAAAAAAATATTTTGTACATGACAAACGTTCATATTCTAATGACGATAACGATGATAATTTTCATGCGACTATTTTCTAATTAGAAAAAATGAAAAACGTTGTCGATACTATATCTAAACTATGCACGTTAGGTTTATTAGTTGCAGTATGTATGAAATTGATTCAAATGAAATAATTAATATTAATGAAAACGTCTGTTTTCTAGAAGTATTATTATATTTTATAGCAATGACATGATTCGCCACTATCAAATGTTATGACCACAAAATATATAATAATAAAACAAACATTTTCATTTGTGTTGGTAATTAAATATCGAGTTTTTAATCATCGTTTAAGAAACAATAATTATATATAAGAAAAATCCATTTATGTTCCATTGTTTTTAATCCATTTATATTCGCAGAGCAGCATGGCATATAAAACATGAAATACACACAAAAATGTTAATTTAGAAAATTGCCACATTATTTATTTCTTATTGGAAACGGTCCGCAAAATGTAGCATTCTTGTTTATATGGTAAGTATGATTCCTTTCCATGTCGAATGACATAAATTTAAACGTTGGCATAAATTTATTTGCCGTCTGCGGTGCTCTCTATAGCTGGAATGTTACGTTAGGTAATGTTATCATTAAAATTGGTGACCGATATTGTTTAATTACACCATTACATAAGATGGGCGTACAGTGGTTTGGGATATCAATAACAACAAGCATTACAATTTTCTTTTGCAGATAAAAAAATGTAGAACAGCAACTCGTCGATTTGCAAAGTAATTGGCGGGTTGAGATATTTTGCATAATTTTAAATAATATCTAGGTGAAAATGTGTGCAAGAGATGATTTATAAATAATGGCTAATTGGATACATACGTAAAACGATTAGAGTATTTCACGTAGGTACGAGCAAAAAAAACGCGACTGCAAAACCGGTTATGTTTCATTTGGCAATGTATAGCTTTATTATAGGATAGCAGATTTATGAATGAATAAGGCTATTCTAAGATTTTTCATATATTTTTTAACAATACACACATGAGGGGACGCCCACGCCGAGAGTACCTGGAGGACCTGTTGGTGGACGTACGCTGCTCATCATATGCAGATCTCAAAAGAGCCGCACAAGACAGGGAAAAATGGAAGAGAATAATGGAGGAAATTGCTGCAAACCAATCCCAGGATTGAAACCAGAGAAGAAGACATGAGATTCAAAACAAGTACGTAATTTACAAAATAAAACAAAGGATGCTTTAGAAAAAATGATTTATCTCAAATCACAACCTGTAACAGTAAAACTCATTTCAACCTTATTTGCTCCTTTTAAGAACAAAAACAACAACAAACCATCACGCCGTTTCTCCGCAGGGGTAGGAAGAGAGAATGGACCACCACACTACTCTATCCTGACATACCTCTCCAGTTTCCTCCACATTCATACAGCGAGTCATACACGCACGTCGATTCTTCCGGCATCTGACATGACCAACCTTTAAAATTTGATTAATTTGGCCATGTTTTCCTCGGTCTACCTCGACTCCGTACTCCATTTACATCGTTAATGTATACTTTTTTAACCATTCTTTCTTCACCCGTGCGCTCCATATGTCCGAACCATCGCAGCGCTCCTTTCATAATACCTTCTTTCGCTCTACATTCCTTTCTAATATCAGCATTTGAGATTCTGTCGTACATCGTTCTACCACACATACGTCTTAGGGACCTCATCTCTACCGCATTTATTCTGCACTCATCTTTCTTATTTATTTATTTTGTTGTTGACGGAATTAATTCCAATACATTATTCATAATACAGATAAGTTACTTAAATCTAGGAACATTTTAAAACAGTAACAGTAAACAATTAGCCTAGGACAAGTTAAGAGGATGATCAGGAAGAGAGTAAAGAAGAATGATTAATAGATATGTATACTAGAGATGAGCAACAAGAACACGACTGCAATTAGCCAACGACATATTTGATTATATTGTGGAAGGATTACAAGGTACAAGTAGTCTCAGTGACAAACAAATAGTAAAAGCTGCATCTGGTTTAGACAATTTAAGGGTTTGATGGAGGTCGATATTTTTTAAGTTTAGACAAAAAAGAATTTAGATTTAATCCAAAAAAATCTAAGTCTTGACAACAGTTTACAAGTCTAGTCATTCTAGGTATAGGTGCATTATATCCGTAGTTTGTTTTAAGGAGATTTTCGTGAAAAAGTTTAATTTGCCTTAGATTCCGGGTGGTGAATTTTATATTTTCGAGAAGACAGGGTGCATCAAAGTTCTTCTGCCAGTTCCATGATTCGCTTCCATACATAAGGGTTGGGACCAGAACTCCATTGTGAACGGCCATTTTCGCTTTCATTGATAATATTTCCTTTTAAGAACTAACTATATATACTGAGCATTCATTTTAATCGAAATAATGTATCAAATTATACGCCGGGAATGTGAATAGAATATATAGAGGTATGCGTCAAATAATTTTCCCCTTTCCAACGTAAGTGAGACATGGAATACTCCAGAAAAAGGGCAAAATTTGTCTTGTGTTGGGAGAAACCCATCCCAACGGGCGAGCAGGCGGGCGGGCTGGCCCAAGTTTCTCTGCCGGGGGAGCGAACGATGAGATTATCTTCAATAACAACTGTAAAACAACTCTCAAGCCATAGACAATTTTTCACGAAACATTTAGTACTAAATATTAAAAAAAATGTATTTAATAGATACGTACTGCAGATTTATTAATAGATACGTACTTCATTTAAATTTTAATAGATACGTTAAATGAAGAAAAAATAGGGCGATTCCAAAAAAATATCATTTTATTTTTAAGCGGGAACTTATCAATTTTATTAATACTAACGATTTGCACCAACGCGATGAAGCGAATGGTCAACAATAAAAGTTGTGATCCATTTATTTAATAGCTAGTAAAAAAATAACGTTAATAATAAAAATATAACATTACAAAATAAATATTTATAACGTCTGTCAAAACTGATCATATTTGTAGCAATTTTATAATAATATTTAAATATGCATCTTTATAATATTTATCACTGAAGAAGGACCGGTTGTCCGAAACATGTCTGATATGTAATTTTATTTTTTTAAAGTTAGTGTTGTATACCTATACAAAGTATATAAAAAAGAAAAAGACAAATAAAACATCTGCAACACAAAGTATGGCGAACATAGAAGTAAATAAAAATATATAATTAAAATATAAAACCATAGAACAGATGTTTCACGAAACCGAACAAATTTTATTAAAATGTACACAATTAATTCATTTAGTTGGTTTGATAATGTTACGAATTTTAGAAATATCAAATGATACAGTAAACTAATAATCAAACGCTTTTTAGAACCAAATTAATTTTGTATATCGAGCTACACGAAAGAAAACCACAAGAATAATAATACGGATAAATGAAATTACGTTCAATCAGATTAATGTAAAGTAAAATTAATCTTTCGTCAATTGTTTTATACATTACTACGGCGGTAACCTTCAAGTTCATTGGCCATTGATACACTACCCAATCGTTTATAATACGCATTGAATAACTATAATATTTTAAGCATCTATAATACAATAGTAGACGGCGATCATGCACAGTGGTGGCAGGAAAATACGCGGTGGTTACGTAAACGTGTATTATAATAGCGTAGATAAAAAATAGGGTTCAACAAATACGGAAATGGGCAGTAAAGTAAATCCATTTAAAATATACGTAATTTTATAAGTTTTATATACTGCAGATTATCGACACGACAATATTACGGAGTTCATTATATTCATATAAAATGTTGCGATTGTAAATTTATTTGCACCATTTTGGCAGGGGCTTGGATTATATTATAGAATATAATTAACTCGAATAAAACGCGAGAGTACGATAACAATAATATTGAATCATAAATAGCAACGTTCTTTGGACTAACAGCCGTGTCACTAACGCATTACGCTTTCAGAGTATTTACGTGTGTTAACTGCTAATCTTCGCGATAATGAATCTGTTGAAAACGAATAACTTATGAAAAGAAATACAATAAGTACTATTAAATTAATGACAGAGGTAGATTAATATATATTGTACACTTCAGAAATATTATACAATAGAAGTATGAAAAACCTCGCCATTAAAGATACATAAATTGAAGACAAATCGGAAAGAGAGAATTTTTTTAACAAAATACTAATATATTAATCTCAAATGCGCCCTTGAGGTGACCACGTCACGAAAATGGCGCTTTAATAATTAACATATTATTATTAAAACGTTTATTTGTGAGCCTACATTTTGACTCCCTGCAGTTCCAAATGTGCGAAGAGAACTTTGCGCATTAATCCAAAAGCGCGTAGAGTATCGAAATGTGTGCTATAACAACACAACCATCGCAATTGATCTCCCAAATAATTGTCGCGGATATTATCACAATATTGGCGGCGTATCAAACCACTGTCTGGGAACTGGGTCAGCGGCGGTCCCGAGTACACCGTTTCCGAGGGAGAAACGAAGCCAAAGTTTCAGAAAACAAAGCCGAAAACGAACGTGATTTGCGCGGGAGCAGCGGGAGGTCGCGCCCTGAGGCCGCACGCACCCCGTTTCAGCTCACCTCATTTCTGGATAGGTACCCAGGTACCCACCAGCCTGCCTAATGAACTACCGAGTACTTGCGTATCGTGATCACCAAGAACGGCCTGCATGTCATATACGAGTAGTTTATGATAGGTCTTAAATTTACAACAAATATTTTTAGATGGAATTTTATTTACGTAAATATTTGAAGCAATAAAAGCCATATAATTGCATATTACCGATAAGGAAAATTTAAAAAGAAATTAAATTGCAATATTTTTTAATTGTCTACTCTCTTTATACAAAGTATCGTCGATTTTGGTTGAGTGTTTCTGTTTTGAATGCATTTATGCGTGGAACAACAACTCAATCGTAAAAAAGCTTAGGTCAATGTGCTGAAAATTGGGAATAGATTTTTTTCAATCTTAAAGAAGATGTGCATATTGAATAGATGAGATAACAGATTTTTTTTTACATTTTACAAAGGTACATTAAAAAACGTTCTGACACCTCGTACAATATCGTAAATAGTACATTACAAAATTTGAAGCTTTTAAACACATTTATCGATATAACCACAACTAATGCCGTAAATAAAATAAATATAGTACCGAATCACAATAACAACAATTACATCATCATTGGCGTGGTTTAAAAAATCTTATTCCAGATTTACGTACGTGAACTAACTAACTAACCATCACGCCGTTTCCCCGTAGGAGTAGGCAGAGAGGATGGACCGCCATTCTGCTCTGTCCTGACATACCTCTCTAGTTTCCTCTACATTCATACATCGAACCATGTACGCGCGTCGTTTTTCCGACGTCGAATGTGGCCGCCTTTTAGTATTTGATTAATTTGTTCGTGCCATGCTTTCCTTGGTCTTTCACGGCCGTATACATGTACATGACGACCTTCGTGGCAGAGTGGTAAGAGCTCTGACTGGCATACCGAAGGTTCCGGGTTCGATTCCCGGCGATGGCAGTGTGATTGTCACACTGTCTTTGGTCTGGTGTAGAATTCTCGTGACAATAAAATGGCGATTGTTTAACTACCTATCACATGTCACGAGAATCAATATATCTTAAATATAAGTTGTATTGATTCTCTCATAGCTTAAAAAAAAGTTGTATAGAGTAATTGGGTTCAAGCGACCTGTTGTATAAATAAAAAAAAATGTATTTTTTTTCTTTTACAATAACCAAACAAAACCCCGGAAAACAATAATGTTGGTTACATAAATTTCTAAGTAGAATTCTATGGTAAATAAGAAATTAAAATATTTTTCTTGCTATAATCTCAAACTCCGTAAAAAAAAAAATCCAATTCCTCGGCGGTGGAAAGAGATTCGATTTGCTGGAGAAGTACGTTTCAAAAGGAAGTGGAGCGAGCCGATCGCCGTATTTCTCAGGATCAGCGCGTATATAGGGTGTCTCAAAACAAATGTTATATTGTTCATTAATATGTTATGTGGAGATATTAGACGACTTTGCAAAATTTTCCTGGCTATACCCAAATAATATGGTTCATGCAGGACGGAGCAACGTCACACACGTCTCTGCCACGAGTTCATGAAAATTACTCTGGCAAATTGATCTCCATGAGAGGTGACATAAATTGGCCTCCACGCAGTCCTGATTTAACCCCTATGGGCTTTGTCCTGTGGGGTTATGTAAAATCTAAAGTTTACGCCAATAAACTGACTTCCCTTGTACATTTGAAAGAAAACATTCGTCACGAAATGGCAGCCATCAAGGAGACTAAATGAGTGCCGCGAACGCGAGGGTTTACATTTGGACGATATTTTTTTAAGAAATAAATTCCCTAATGATGTACTTGAATTAATAAACATTTTTTCGATAAATGGCTCACTTTTTTTTTAATCGAGCCACTAAATAAATATAAACTTTCTTTTGAGACACATTGTTACATTGCTTGCAGGAATTTCCCTGGACAGTTCATTGTCAACCTTATTTTTTGTTTTGCAATTAGTATACAGGCGGCCCTCGACTTTCGCACTTAATTGATCCTGAAAATGTGTGTGAAAGTTGAATGTGCGAAAGTAGAGGTCATCTAAAAAAAAAACACCAAAATGGCGAGTATTTTCAGTTATTTATTTATCAATCACATTACATACATAAATAATAAAATATCGAAACGAATTAGCACTCTTTTATACAAATTTGTAAAGCGATTTTTGAATCCCCCTTTTTTTTCTTTTCCCGATAGAGAGTTCTATAACATGCTGTGTCTTTTTCGATTGCCCTACGTACTTGAGATAAACGGTCTGTATTGGGATCACATTCATTCATGATAGTCAAAAATGTATCAAGATGCATGAAGGCTTCATTCACATTTTTTATTGTCAAAGTCTTTATGATTTCAACCTCTTCTTCGCCTTCATTTTCTATTTTATTTACTTCTTGTTCAATTATGTATTCATTTGACAAAGGTTCTGAATGCGATTCGATTAATTCATCAACATCTTGGTTGTTGACGTCCAAATTTGCTTCTTTCATCTTTGAAAATATTTCATTTGTAATAGTTTCCTGAGATTCTTCAGGATTTAGATGATCGTGGATTATCTCATCTAATGTAAGGGCGAAATGTGAACACGTATGTACGGTTAACACATATATAAACAGATAAACCGGAAAAACGCATAGTGTCAGTCCGTACTGCAAAGCAAGACTGAACTTGTTTCAAACGTATAAACGGAGATGAGAGCGACTGCACTCGAGACACAAGTGATCGATTGTTTATTGAACAAAAAACGACGGTCGAAAAATGTGCGAAATAGCGAATTGTGCGAAAGTCGAACGTTCGAAAGTCGAGGGCCCCTGTACACAGATCTTGGAAAATATAATGAGAGACAAATATAATAACTTACTCGACAAGAGGCAAATGGGCAGGATGATCCGCAGGAGGCAGAAGCAGAACACGTAACCCGCCATTGTGGTATATTATCCTGTAAATACGAAACAATTTAATATAAGAATGAACATTGTTATACGCTTGTGTGTTACATTACGCTGGATCTATATATAACTTTCTTATCGATGTTTTCTATGAGTCCTTGTTTTAAATCATGCACGAAGAAAGAAATGGTGTACAATTTTATAAAGCGATCGTTTTACATTCTTTCGATCCATTTCCCGCTCAAACGTAAACATATGAAAACTATTAAATTGTATTATCATCTTTATTCCACAAATATCATGGTCCCTGTCATTGCATGTTACAGATTACATTACAACTATACCAAATAGTTCTGATCATTCGGTTAAAGGGAATAATACAAACAGATATTTATTTATTATATTATATTTAGCCAACGACCATTCAATGTATTTGTTCCACAAAACGCATAAGCATTTTGTAATATCACTTAATTCATAAATCATATTACAATATATTATTAATGAAAATAGTAAAGCCGTAACCTTTGAGTATACTATACTTCAGCCGTCAAATGTGCGAATCAAAATAAATAGAACAATTTTGTAATGCCTTTTTTAATGCAAGCCTATTGACATAAATTGTTAAAATAATATGAAAAAGTAATGTAATAACATACTTTACAGAAAATACGAATGGCGCAATAGATGTAAAATAAATAAAAAGAGTTGCCGCCTAAATATTACATGGTAGGTAAGTAGGTATACAATAATAATATCGAATATTTAAATTATATTAGGATAAATATTGCTATATTAATTACATGATAAATATCTGAAGACAAATATATTTTGTTTCAATTTACATACAGCATCTTTAGAAAATATTAAATCCCGTCAAAGATACGCAACTCAAGATGCCGTTTTGGTTTTAGAATTAACTGTCGAAAACACCCAGATGTTTACAACACAATGTTGTGGATCAGCTCATAATTATGTCTTTATTAAAATTGAGTATTTATTTATTTTTCTATAACACCGTTTAATCACACATGGCTTACTACCTAAATGTAAACAAATAATATAATAGCTTGCCGAAAACAAATTACCTGTCAAACTAGCACAATATTTGTGACGGTGTAACAAAAAAATATAAAAACTATAAACTACATTTGAGTAGAAATGAACACTCTACATAATATATCTACATTGTTTAGCGCATTCAAATTTTATAACAAAACACATTCATTTTCATCACGCACTTCACGCAATCCAACCCAGTACGTACGAGCGGTACTGACAACTGCCAAACATAAATGCTTAAACCATAGATAAATCGTTCCAGAATACGATGTCATCGACAAAACAAGAGATTATTATTAACTAATTTTTATCAAGTAATATGATTGTGGCCATTAATGTACTACTATAATGTAAAACATGTCTTCTATTTTGTGTTAGTATATCGTTCAACGTGCTGAGTATTTTCTTTTTACTAGTGAGCCAAATATATTGTCATGTTTAGTAGTGAACCAAAAGCAAATTTTATTTCAACAGCATATTACTGACCGGAACCAATATCACTGGAAAAAGCTGAATACTACTCTAGCAAGAATATATTTTTTGAAATTCTAACATTTCTTCTTGTAATAGTGGCGATTTTTAGTTTCAGGTATTAGGTTTAAAAATACGAAGATTAGTCTCAACAAATTTCAAGGAGAGCGGTGAAATGAGTTATCAATATCCGACAGAGTGAACAGAAACCAACTAAAGCTTGAAATGACCAATTGCGACTGAAAAGTTAGTGGTTGAGAGTACAAAGGGTCTAAAGGGTCTAAAAATGTGAAAAGATCAATTCAATTATGAAAATTATCCGAGTATCAGAACAAGACAAGAAATAAACCACCAGCTAGGAGGGCCTAGTTGTGAAAATTGTCTTAACCACTACCTAATATCTATTATTCAATGATTTTAAGAAAAATTATAAGCACAATTTTTCATATTTGTCACCATTTAATATATTATATTTATTTACTTACTTATTGGCCATCTTTTGTTCATTGCTGAACATATGAAAAAATTTCAAAAGCTTCTTTGTCATGTTCGTAATAACTGCTCCACACTCCTAATCTTCCAGACCAGTTTCTGATGTTGCACAAAAAAAATTCATTCTGCCACGTTAATATCGACACTAAATCTTGAACAATAGAGCAGCATATGAGCCTTATTATTGTCCAAATTTGTTTAGTATGTACAATGAATTATTCAGTCTAACTGGTTTATAGTTGGCATTTTCAGAGTCCAGAGTACAATATAACAAACTAGCACTTCAACATTCTCGGTCTAAGTATTAAATTCAGTTAATCTTGGCAGATTATTGTCATAATTTTATTGAATGTACTATAAGATCATGTAGTATTTATTCATACAAAAAAATATATACATATATAATTTTAGGGAAAAGTTAATTGAAAAGTAATAAAACTAGTAACATTTTGTTATTTTGCCCAAAAAATTATACCGATTTGAATATAATCTGTTTTATTAAAAAGATATTTGAAAAACATTGAGCGAATAAATCTATATGCCTATTTTGTTTCTGTCAAAACCATAGATATACTATGCAGCGACATTTGAAATTCCAGCGCGTAGTAATCGTCGGGGGATGGCTTAAAAATCAATATACTATAAATAAATTGTAATTAGAAGATCTGAGCGATGAATATAAATGCATTTATAACGTAAAATTCAATCTTATCATAAAAGGTATAATTGACAATATTTAAAAAAGACCGATTTCTGAGAATCTAAATTTTAATAGATTTTTGGCAATAATACTAGAACTGCACAAGTAAAAAAAATATGAATTAAAAAAAAAACAGTATTTCCAATGTTTGGAATATTCTTCCTTGCACGTTTTAAATATATATCATCAAAGTAGCGACAAAAATGAATTCATAAGTAGAAGTATTTTATCCAGAAAGGAAAAAAACAAACATTCATTTAATTTCTCTATAGGATTATTTCCAGTATTCTTTTGTGCGTACCCTAGAAAGATTTTTTTTAGAGTGAACAGCGTCTTTGTAATGTTAGTTTAGATTATAAGTAAATACTCAAAAATATCGTATTATTACTTCACCACAGTTTTCTACATGTAATAACACAAGTTTTTTTCCAGACTGCCAAACATAAAAAATGATTTAAAAAATTTGCTTCAAAATAAAAGAAATGATAACAATGTTTTAAAAATTTATTTGTTACAGAAATCAAATTATACAAACAAAAAATACAAAATAAATATTATTATTAATAATAATAATAAATCAAAATACTTTATTTGTAAAAAAAAATAATATTACAAATAAATATCTCATGACAATAGATCACATTTTTCATAATAAATTGTATCAGTATCAACCAAATAGAACTAGCTTGAACAGTGGTGCTGGGTGGCATGACGGGCTACCCGCCGGCAGACTGCAGCTAATAAATGCTTGGAAGGGCCTGTTGTAACAACGCCACTTCGCAGTTGGACATGTCCAAGATCAGATCTATCGACAGATTCCATTCACAATGGTTTAAGACTAGATGATTACAAAGTTCAGTTGGTACAGCTGGATTAGTTACATGTTGATGGTTTGTATAAGAAAATGTAAAGTTAGTGTATTTTCTAGCTTATAAATTTTATTGAGTAATATTACATATTTAGTGCGTAGAAAATCTTATATCAACACAAATGTTCCAGTGTAACAGCTACTTTTAACATATAAATACATTTTTAAATACTCTTGTATAACAATAAATAATATAATAATAAATTATCAAATTAACATTCATAGAATTTTGAATTTCAAAATCAACACAAACATGCTCAAGATTTAAGTCTAACATCTGACAGGGAATCGTATGATTAAGCTGCCACACTCAGTCCTGTGTTTTTCTTCATTACTCCGGATTCGCGATCTCTATGCTGCATTGGGCAGAGGGGAAAGGGCACTACTAGTAACCTTCAACTATCTGAACTCCTGATACCAGAAGCTATACCTTGCACCAATCTTAATCTAGAAACTATAGTATTTTTAATGCTTCGTAGTCTATTGGATACATTTTCAATAACCTTACAATTACGAAAAAAAATTCTAACAATGCAGTTGAATGTACATTTAGGCCCTAGAGATTATTGAAAGAGGGATGCTCGAATAATATATTTCAAATATCTACAAAAGGACAAAGAATAGACCTTGTCGCGTGGTCCAACAAAAACTGACCATCCAGTGATATTATGTATAAAATAAAATAAATGTAGTGCATGTGGCTACACAAATTCAGTTCATTCAATTTGGTGTTAAAACATTTTAAAGTATATATCCCAGAAAAAAAATATATCCCTTAAGAATATGGATACAAAACTCATACCATACAGAAAGTTAGATAATATAGTATTTTTTTAAAATAAAAAAACACTTATTTTTTATCAGTGTTTTATAAGTTTGATAATTTAAAACAAACAGAATATAATTCTACATTTTAGAAAATATTTTATTAGATTTATAAAGGTACAAAAAGTTGGATATTACATTGATGAAAAGGATATGCGGATATTCTAATTTGAGCCCACTAAACTAAAAACACCTTGTGTTAATAGAATACAAAAAAGAATATGAATGGAAAAGATTTTCTTGAAGTAAGGAAATGGGAGTATTTTCCAATTAGGCACCATTTTCATATTTCTACTAATTTCTTGAGAAATTAAAATGATTTTATATAATAATTATCATTACTTATGTTCATTTCAAATTATAAAATATTATTGCTTCAGTAATAAGTGTTATTGTTATGAATATGCATTTTAAGTTAGCAATGTTAAGTCTCTATGATTCTCAATTAAAGTATTAATAACAGAAGACATTGTTGTGCAGCATCGGACTCTTGGAAAAATGATATTGGAATCAAAGTGCAGAATGTGGTTCCTCGTTCAACTGCAACAATTCCTAGAAAATAAAAATAATCTGCTAGTAGTATGCATAATTAAAATTTTCAAATTGATAAACTATTTCTTATTGTTCTGTTTTTTACAATACAAACATCTATTTGCATTTTGGTTCATTCTTGGATTAAATGGTAAGTAAGGAGTGTCTCCATAACTGTTAAGAAATTAATTTGCTATATTTTTAAGCAGTAATTAATTTAATGTTACGAAAAACATACCTTATTATATTTTTGGTGATGGGTGGTTCAGGCTTGCTATTAAACAGGAAAAAAATATTAAGTGATATTAAACAAAAACAAAAAAAAAGTGATTAAAGTAGTTGTAAGTATATAAGTATACAAACCAAAAAATTAAATTATTTAAAAAAAATCAATTGCCATTACAAATATTTTTTAAGTTTCAATTCTGGGGATTGGTTTGCAGCAAGTCTAACATCTTTGTTGGTTCTTGGGATGCCACTTGAGCCTTTAATGTAATAGTTTCCCCTTGCTCTCCACTTTTTTGTATACATCAGGTTATTTGATTCCAATTACTGTATACAACTTATTAGCTATCGATTCTCATAACATGTGATAGGTAGCTAGTATATCGCTATTGTTAGGTGAATTCTACCAGACCAAAAACTGCATAGAAAAATTGTCATCATGGCCGGTAATCGAATCCGGGATATGTTATAATTTACGTAAATAATAAAAATATTAACACAATTCTGTATTAATGCTTATACTCTATTTTTAATTTAAGGGGGGCAAGTATGTGCCTTCATATGTGGCCTTATTTTACACACGGTGCCCTGGGAAACAACAAAAAGTCTGCCAGATTTTCCGCCACAATGGCAAGAAAAAGAGGAGTAAAAGGCTTTCTACCCTCTTCTTCTCCAAATAAAAGGCTTTCTAGCCATTGCTATTAAGAAGAAGAATTGAAAACAATATTATTCGCTTGAATACTTAACTTGTTTAATTTTAAACATACATATTTACAAAAAAAAAAAAAAAAATTTCGGGAGATGCCTATTGGTGGCGATGAGGTTCGCAACCCATCACACCGCGTCTCCCGCGGAGCGAAAAGAGAAGGATGGAGTGCCGCATCAGTAAAAGTGTGACAGTCCATTCTTTCTGCCTACCCTTTCGGGGAGACGGCGTGATGGTTAGTTAGTTAGTTAGTTATATTTACAAAATTGGGAGATTGGAAAGTATTTGATCACCAATAGAATTAAAATAAGGTAAATATAAGCAGGTGTTATTATAAAGCATAAACTTACATTATCCGGTCACTTTTCATTCTTAGAATATGGATTAGAGTTAAAACACAGGTTATTATTAATCCACCACACAGAAAAGCGGTTAGTAGGAAAACTGTAGTTTATACAAATGTAGAGCCTAAAAACAACTTCTCAGAGTTAAAATGGTTTGTTGCTATGAGAACATGCTGTGCTTTGGATAAGAAACCGCAAGAAAGTAAAGATACTTTATGTAAATTTCTATAAATTTGAATTCCTAAATAGTACAATGCTTTGAATATGTCTTCATTACTATTGGTGTCATCATAATCACTGCTTGTTTAGTTTTAAATGTCTAATCTTGTATCTAAATTTGATGGTTAACTTAATGTGAAGAGGATATATTGGGGAATTATTAAATAAAAGTACATACACGTAAATAGAAGAAATAAAACAATTTCATGAGTCGAGTGATCTATTTCTAAAAAAAATAAAATTTCCAGACATTACTGGTATGTTCAATAAAATAAAAATAATAACTGACAAACATTTTAATAAATAATGAACATCAAATTTCACCCAAATAAAATGTAACAAACATTAAAGAGGTTTGTGATGGCCATCACAAATAATAACAATTGATAAAGGAATATTATTACAGAAACATAAATTACAATACTAAATAAAGATTAACATTTGAACATTTTTTGTCAGGAAAAGACTGAAGTTTGAAAAAGAGAAAATTAATTTATGTGAACAGAGATTAAATTATACCAAACCATTTGTAGCTGATTTACATTATACTATTTTAATAATACTTTTTACAAAATATATAAAAGAAAGAAGTTTCACTAACACCAATAAGATTATGATATGTTTATATACTTGTTATGTATATATAATACATAAGCATCAACAAAACACATTGAAAATTAGAGGATTCAATATATACAATGTATTTTTAAGAAATCTTGATAGGGTGTATGAAAAAAAATCTTGAGAAATAATCATAGATGCAATTTTTAAACTCGGTTTTTTAAGTGTAGCTATAATAAAAAATAAACTACCAATAATTTTAGTATGTAGAAAATGCAACAAGATTAATTGGAAAAATTACAAGATTTCAGTAAAGAAGGTGATTAACCAACTGATTCTACTTTTCCAATTGAGATTCATTAACCTAAATAATATTTGAAAAAAAAAACTTTTCTTTCTGACAGTAAAAGCAAAAGTCTTGTTAAGTATAAGAGGTAATTGGATAAGAGATTGTACTTGGAAGTGTTACAAGAGATGTGTTAAGAAATAAAATGCACTTTATCATCATATCACTTGTACACATGTGTGTATGCGTTGATCCACACTTGGAGCATGGGACTAACACATTTGTATGACTAAATAACCCTTAAGTATATAATATCTAAATATTCTCAAAAATAAAACATATTTTTATCACTTTGGTAAAATAATAAAGCTGTAATAAAGCTTTCTCACAATAAGATCTTTGAATTTTATCACTTTGGTAATGCTGTAACTCCAACATCAATAACATTTAAGTATGAAAGCAAAAATTAAATTGAACTTTGAGGATCCTTTAAGAATCTGAATATAATGGGTAAAAAATCCTTAATATTGAATAAATATACAAATTTATTTTCCAAAATTAGAAATCAGTAAATTTTAAAATAAATTTTGCATCTATGTCAGATACTTTGCGACTGTCAGTCCCTCCATAATATTCAGATTTATTGTGTTGAGCCCATAAAACGATAGTGATTTCTCTAGAGCATTCTCAATTGAAAGTTAGGGCGATGGGTGCAGATGTGAGGATGTATGAGGACTGATCCATACAGACATTGTAACAATGTTAAGACTTGGCCGTCCCATTCCTTACATTTTGAAAGAAGTTGAATGAATGCTGGGTACAACATTACCATTTTTCTAACTAATGAGATTACAAAATAATATTGTTTCCTACACATATCAACTTTAAAAATCTTTACACCTAAATTAAGAGCAGTAGGCTCCTAGTATCAGTCGCACTTATTGCTGGAGATAATGTCAGTTTTAGTTGTTAATGTGCAAAGACAAGCGGCCAGAACCGGTTAATAGGTGACATTGCAGGCGTAGTCCGGGAGGTGCGGAAAGTAGTCACGGTGGGGTGGGTAGCGGAGGGGGTTGGAATAGAGGGGCTGGAACATTCGGGAAGCGAGCTGGGTGGAAGGGTGAGGGGTGAGAGCGAACCGGGGCAAGCGCATGGCAGGCATGAGGGAGATTACCTTGCGCGATATCTCAGACGGCAAGTTGCAGCTGGGCACCTGCTTGCTTAACGGCGATGCTGAATAGTGCATCAGCATCTCCGAAGTGTAAACCTGTTTGCCCACCGATCTCTCCGCTAGAATTAGATAATTCATATATTTTCCATAAACTTTTGCACTTAATCAGATTTTTAATGGAGAAATAATTATGAAAACATAGTTGGAATATAAAAAAATGTTTTAATTAACCTGGTTTTTTCTCGCTTGAACTCATCGATCGTGAAAACCTCATTCTACGTGAAATTTCTGAGTTACTCTCTTCTGAAAATTAAAAACAATTATATTGTCTGTTGTAAATAATTCAAATTAAGAAAGAAAAAAAAATTATAACATGCAAAACAAACAGATAAATATAATAGAACATAGCACAAACCGGATGAATTTTTCACAAATACGTCATCTTCTGTGGGAGAAGGAAGGCCATTAGTCTTGAAAAGCTCATCATTCCCATTGCCGATGGAGCTCTCTATGACGGGGATGACAGAAATGGAGCCAGTGGACTGCTTCGGCCCGAGTCTAAAGAAATCCCCAATTTCTCCAGACGGCAGTTCGGCTTCGTTAAAATTTTCGAAACGTTCATCAAGTAGAACCTTGGCTTCCTAAATATTTCAAACAAAGGTAGATAACAATATTATTCAAGCAAATAAGAAATTATATGGATACATTGTAATGACATATTTAAAAAATATATATACGAGGTCTGTTCAAAAAGTATCGCGAATTTTATATTTTTTCAAAAAGTATTTATTTATTCATGAATATCTATTTTGTCCCCTTCAAAGTAATTCCCCTCGGATATAATACATTTATGCCAACATTTTTTCCAATCCTCGAAGCACTTAAAAAAATCATTTTTTGTGATCTTGTTCAGCTCCTCCTTCGATGCCGTCTTTATCTCCTCAATCGTGGCGTAGCGTCGTCCTTTCATGGCCTCTTCAGTTTTGGAAACAGGAAAAAGTCACAGGGGGCCAGGTCTGGGGAATACGGTGGCTGCGGCACCATTACTGTGTTGTTTTTGGCCAAATATTCGCGCACAAACAACGATGTGTGAGCAGGGGCGTTATCATGGTGCAAAAGCCAGTTTTTGTTCTTCCACAAATCCGGGCGTTTCTGGCGGATTGCTTCGCGCAAATTGCGCATAACTTGCAAGTAATATTCCTTATTGACCGTACTACCCTGTGGCAAGAACTCATGATGCACCACGCCCCTGCAATCGAAGAAAACTGTGAGCAAAACCTTCACGTTCGACCGAACTTGGCGCGCTTTTTTGGTCTTGGCTCATGCGGCAGCTTCCATTGGGATGATTGAGCTTTGGTTTCCACGTCATAACCATAAACCCATGATTCGTCACCAGTTATGACCCTCTGGAGCACATTTGGGTCGTCACGGGCCGAGTCCAACATCTTCTGAGCAATGTTAACGCGATGCTGTTTTTGGTCGAAATTGAGCAATTTTGGCACGAATTTCGCGGCGACCCGACTCATGCCCAAATCATTGGTTAAAATCGAATGGCACGAGCCAATCGATATGTTTAGGTCCTCAACAACTTCTCTAACGGTGATTCGACGATTGGCTAATACTATTTTCTTCACTTTATCAATGTTTTCGTCTGTTGTTGACGTGCTCGGGCGTCCGGCACGCTCTTCGTCGTTCATATCTTCTCGGCCCTCTGAGAGCATTTTGTACCACCGATAAACGTTGCTTTGGTCCAAGGTAGCTTCACCATATGCCACAGTCAACATTCGAAATGCGTCCGCGCACTTTATTTTGTTTTTCACACAAAATTTGATACAGATTCTTTGATCCATTTTTTGGAATAGGCAAAAATCGAAGACGAGCCAAAACACATCCAAGCAAAACAGCTGTCAAAAAATTAACTAAACATTCAAAATGGCCGACCTTGTCAGCATAAGTAAGGGACATGAGTACCAACATAACGCTACAAAAAAATCAAAAATCAAATATACGTAGCCAGCGGAAATTCAAAATTCGCGATACTTTTTGAACAGACCTCGTATTAGCGATAGCCAGCAATGAACAGCATGCATATCACTGTGTTGAGTACCTAAGTTATATAATACAAAGTTTTCGTAAATATATATATGTATATATTTTTTTAATCGTTAATATTTTTTAGGTAAGCTTTAAAAATGATTTTTAATTTTAATTACTTAGTGACCTAAGGTAAGGGTGGCATTACTCACATTGAGTATCTGAAGATTGTCCCCAATGAGTTTGATGTAGTGGTTGGGTCCGACAGACACGGTGTAGCGAAATTCCCCGAACATGTCGGCGGCAGAGTGGCTGTGCAAGAGGGCTTGGGGGTGCGGGGGATCTTCAGACCCCGAGGAGTTGAGGGACCCGCTGGACCCAGCAAGCGGCAGCGTGGCACTCTCTTGTCGGACAGGGGAAGCATTACGGCGTATGGTGTCGCCAATCAGGTGTTTAGCATGACTGGAATAACGTTTTAAATATATTTTTAAAATTTAAATATTCAAATGCAATTTAAACAATCTACTTTTATATGTAACTGCCCTAAGCATATGAATGTAAGTGATGCGCACACTTTGACTGTACCATTCTGCGCTATCCCCTATTATGTACGCGCTTGAGAAAAAGTAATGTACCTCAAATGTACAAATCATTTGGGATACGCGCATGTGTCAACAACACTTGAGTACTAGTCTTCACAAGTAAATAAAAAAAATATATTTAATTAGTAAAAAAACATAACTTTTTTTGTATCTTTCTCTGAAAGTTACCTGAACGTAGGGCAGTTAATACTGATCCTAATAGACATTTTTATTAACTCATTGTCTATGAGATGAATTTTAATATACATTTACTAACTCGTGGTGGCCGGCGGGAAGGGTATAAATACCTCTTTTGAGGACTAAGCGTAAACTATTGAAAGTGTATTTTTAGACAATTTTAGTGACATATTTTCAACACATTTTTAAGTATACATAAATTTAAATGCTATAATTGTATTTAAATTTCAAGTTATGAGCTTAATAAGCACGCAAATCTACCCCCAGACAATGTGTTAATATTAAATTTACAGTTTTACATAGTTGTTTAAGAAACATTAATCTATTTAAAAAATAAAAAAAAGGAAGACGAAAAATATTCCATTTAATTTGAAATAGATGAACATTTCATGTGGAGATTAATAATATTTATGAATTTGTAACAAAACTCAATGAGGACAGGCTTATTATTTCAATAAATGTGAACAGAACTGAAGTGTAAATATTAATTTAGATTATTATATTTTCTATTGACAAATGATGGTTGATTGATGTATGAACAGGTGTAGCATATCATTAGCTATTTACCAAATTAGTGAAGTGATGAGAGCACCACACTAAAAATGGAAATACGCTGAGCACATCTTGTTGCTGTTTTGCAGCAAGTATGTATTACTCAAATGCGGATAATAGTGAATTAATTTACTAACTTCACATTTTCTTCATTCGGACCGGTGATTTGCACCAGTCTCTCCTTAGCACCCGGGCTGACTGGAAATAAAATATTTTCATTTCAAATGTGTTAAGGTCACATGCTAACACGCCGCAGTGACTGCGCAGCACCACCTCAGTCACCGCTGCGCATCGGCGGGAGATTAAAGCATGGAGTGTGCAGAAAGGGAAAGAGTGCTCTTCGTTTCATAAGATAAAGAAGAACTATTCTAAAATTATTTTTGAATTGTGCAAATAAAATTCAAAACAAACCACAACCAAAGATGAACATCACAATTTTTATGTTAAAATGATTAGGAATTAAACGATATTAATAGGGAGACATTAAGGAGAACAAAATATTAATTGCATTCACAATTTTTTGATTATCATCAATTTTATTACTCAACATTAGCAATCATTAAAATTATTACACAAAAAGCATTTTAATTTAAAAAATAATAATAAAATCGAAGTGCATATTGGACAAATGTTGAAATAGAAAATGGCTATAAAATTATTTGCAAGTACACCAATCTAATAATTATTTATTGAATGCCCCTAGTTGAATTTATGCACAATAAGAAATTAATGACTATATTTTGAACTCTTCATATAACGTAAAGTGAATGTACCCTTACGAGTGAAACTAGTTAACCTGATTAATCTTTTCAACAATATGAACATTAAGAATACAAACTGAGCTAAAATAATAGAATCATTATTCCACTGAGACACATCACGAGTATTGTAAATTTATACAAGTCACTTACTGCAGGTGACTCGATGGAGTGGCTTTTCTGCTATTGCAACGGGAAGGCAAACTATTCCCTTGCGATGAAAACATCAAAAGTATTTAATATCACAACTGGTTTATAATAATAATAAACCAAAGGAATTAAAAGTTTGTTTGTAAGAAAGCAACATTACAGAATGTGATAGTGTGGTATCAATGTCGCTCATACAATAGAAAAAGTTACAATGTTTAGTAGAAGTCCGGAAAATCACAATGCGGAGGTGATGAGATTAGATTAGAGATGCAGTTAGAGAGGCAAGCTAGGTAGGAGGGCAGAGCTTCTGCCGGGCGGGCGGGCTATTACCTCTCTGAAATGAAATTATTGTATCGCTGAGTTCCTCTATCATGTGCACACGCCGACCCTTGATACCCATTACTGCAAAACAAAACGGGTTACACTCCTGCTACAGCACAACAACTGCCGCCATTCGCCACTTCACTCAATTTTTTAATTTGTAAGTTATAAATAACATAATAATAAAAATATACAAATAATAAGTGGAGGACACGCTAAACTAAAAATAAGAAATGGTTTTATTGAGTATTCATAAAGTAAAACAATTTTAAATAAATAGTTTTGGTTTCAACCATTGATGCCAATTAAACAAATATACAGTGTTTATTGTAGGTAAAAGTAGGTCAGATGTAAAAATGAACAGACGTAGAACAATAAATTGGCAAAACAAGTTTTTGCTTAGTGATCTTAAATTATATTTGTACAAATAATATATGTAATAAAAAAGGTAACTTTAAATATTATTGTGAAAAAAAAATGTCACAAAACATACCTTTTCCGGAGTCAGCATTTCTTATAACTACCTCGTCTTTGGAGTAGTTTTTCCCGGGAATTTTGGTGGGTTTGGGGAACTTTCCCGAAGTTTTGATGACTTCCCCGGGCCCCAGCAACAGAGGCGGGGGAGGCTCCGCAGGCGCAGCTGTAGGCACAGGTGGAGAGCCTAGGGGCATGGACAGTACTTCCATCCCTACCATCATGTCGGCAGTAGCGAGAAGCGCGGGCTGGAATACAGTCAGGTATACACTTTACTTAAACTACAAAATACAGTCAATTAAAATTAACCCTGCCAATATCTTATTATTGTTAAACCCAAAAAAAGAGACTTAAGAAATATTTAATGGAACACAATAAATTAATCAATCAAATCAAAAAGAGATATTATTTTGCTTAATAATTAATCATCCTGAACATAATTTTAAGTATGAAATAAGAAGGTGGAAATAGGTAACACATTTTTGTTATTGCAATTTGTTGATTTTGAAAATTATAATAATAAAAAAAACATATTGAATTTTACACACTCTATATAAATAAATAAAAGCACTACTGTTTTTCATTTTAAAAAGGTCCACATTATTTATCCTACAGTTAAGTAACATTTTTTCGAAGGTTCGGCTCCTTTGCCCATTACTTTAGTGTGTTATATAAAATATGTTCTCAACACCTCAACATGATGCCAAGATAAAAAATAATAAAAAACGGTTTTTGTTGGCAGTCTGTTTATTTGGGAAATTTTGTATCTCATTTTATTTTCTCGGAAAATACGTTGACTGTCACAGTACATTTCAGCATAAACTGCAGCATAGCAGAGATATTAATATTTACACTGATACTCTACGAATATCCTCGCAGTTCCACAAATATGGCAAGTAAAGAAAGTACAAAGTAATTTGTGCTTAGCTTCCTAGGTAATAATGCAAACTACGAATTATCTCACAGTTTCAAGTCGTTTTAATTTCGAAAAATAAACAAATAAAAGTATGTAATGAAAAATTTTCACATAAAAAAACTAACCTCAGCATGTGTGACCCTGTGCTTATAGTAAAGACTCATATTATCAGATTCCAGCCAATTCTTGGCGCGTAATTCGATTAGTTCCAAGAGGTGGAGCCTCGATCTCTTGTCCAAGTTCTCGTCCTGGGACCCGTTGCGGAAGAGTATGAAGAATTTATCTAGTAAATCCTTGTACAAGGCCTCCAACTGGCCCCCGTGGGTTTTCAAGTGCTGATACATCAGGGCTACGTTTGACTGGAAACATCTGTCGTAGTTTCCCAGAGATATTTCGCAAGCTACTGTTTGGGTGAGGACTATTAGGTCATCAACTGGAAACAAGATTAAATCCATTAATTAGTACAAAAAAAAACCCAGATATTCTAACTTAAGTTGATAAAATTTTATTCTGCAGGGTTATTCCAAACGGTTCGTAAAAGCAGAATAGGTGTTAATCCAGCAGACAGCGTTGAATACTTTTTTACTAACCTGTAAGAAAACTCTTCAAATTATCTATGTGATTTTCCTTCTTCTTCTCATATAAAGAATTATTTATGGATATTAAATAGGTAGTCACAGTGTCGTGTATTCGATAAAATCTACAAGCTGAAATTGGCCATTGATCAAATAAAAAAATTAGTTTGTTACATTTTTAAGAAATGTAATTGTGGAAAAAGGCACCTCACTAAATAATGAACATTGATACTTAATGAGGAATTATTGTTTATGTGTATTTTTTATTTAAGAAAATACCAAGTTATTCTCGACACAGATCAATGTCCAAGTGCAGCTTACAGCTAATATGGGATGCGCTCTACTGGAAGTAACCCTAACTGGCCTTTTGTGATTTTGCTCACGAATTTATGCACAATGTCATGGTGATACCATCAAGATGGACTAATGACAATAAATAAAATAATATATATTAACTTTATATACACCATTCAGAGCAACCCTGGATGAATAACAATAATTTGATCCATAATGCTAGGATAAAAATAAAATAGATCCTTTAATTGCACCGGGACCTTTGACTTTGAAATAAAAAGGATCCATAAACATTGCTATAAGTAAAAATCGGGATATTTCAATGCTCCAAGTACTTGCTATTCAAAATTAATCTAAATGATTTTGAAATATATTTGATTTGAAATTCAAAGAAAATATCACTGAAAATTAAGATTCCGCCTACATTGAAGACATATGAATATAACTAAAATACTTTTCAATAATGACACATGTACAATTTGCCAACGCTCATAAATATGAGTTAATATGACTGTATTGTCAACAAATTGTTGTGAATAAAAGGCTAAATGTATCCATTAAAAATATATCTACACCCTCAGTGTTTAATTCAAACGGAAATATTAAAAAATACACATTAATTAAATATTAGACAAAAGATTTCATAATAAAAAATACTGATTTTTAGTTGCAACAACAATAATCAATAAATTTATGAATTTGTATAAATTTTTCATCATATACTTTTGTTTTAATGTAAATTAAAACAAAAGCAACACATGATGTGTATTTGTATGTAAATAATTTATATGATACATAAATATATAGTAGTTAAAGTGATCAGAGTAATAAAAAAACTTCTATAAATATTCAATAATTCTTGTTGACTTTTGCGATTAAATAAGCAAATTCTTTTGACGCCTAATCATAAATCACATTTATTGAATTTGGGTAATTACCAGTATTTATTTTCAGATCCATGACTGAGTTTCTTGTATGTATAGAACTTGAAGATGATTTCAAGGGTCTTGGAACCTCTAATTTTTTAACTGTACGAGTCATTTTCGCAGTGGTCGACATCATTGCTTCCCTTGCTAGAGATGAAAATGAAACAAATGAATACGAGTTTAAAAATTCAAAACAGTAAAATAGAATATACCGCGAATACGTAATTAAATTGTCAAAAAGTAAACATGAGCATGTTGCTTTGGAAATTAATAAACAAACTAATATAAACAATAGTAAATGTGCCATGTGACACTAAAAAAAATGATCCAGAAATATTAGAAAAACTGGATTTCTAAAGTGAAAGGACAACAAGAGCAAACCTAGAAAATTTTCATTAAAAAACATATCAAGACGACGACTCCCCAGATTACGAAACATAAAAAAATACATATCATTTAAAGTAAAACTGCATCTAAATATTTTTTTGGGTGTTTTACACATGTTGTTAAAAAGCAAAATAGAAATTATTAAAATCCCGTACCTCTCGCTACGCCATAAAACAATGAACAAAATGTATGACAAGACACCGACAACGGCGACAACACACCTACTCTAATAGGGATGGGTAATATTTCCAAGTTTGTTTCTAGGTAGGCAGTTATGTGAATTTACACGTATGATTTTATTGGCCGCCTCATTTTCTGGTTTGCTTTTAACTCTTTACAAATTAATATTCGTTATTTTACATTTACATATTGTATTAGGCGATTATTTTCTATAAGAAAAGTGATTGCTATTCTAATTTGAATATATTTTTTCTAACTCGGAATCTAACTGGATTTTAATGTTGGTTTTTGTTATTTCTTAAGGCCGGCTTACACACTACGATAAATCGAAAGAGTGAGTATTTATACACGCTTCGATAAATCGTAATGATTTCTTGTCAAATATTCGTTAATATAAAATAAAATCAAATATCGACTGCTAAATAAGCTTTTTCAATGGAAGAAGTAGTATTGTTATATATCGGTTGTTTATCGAGAAAAGTGAAAAAGTCGCGAAGACCGAGAACAAAGTGGACCAGTGGTTACTAAAGGAAAAGGAATTCTCTCATGTTAAATTATTGAAAGAATTGAGAAATGAACTAAATGACTGGCGACATTAATTGAAAATGGACAAAGAGACTTATATTGAGTTGTTAAGATTAATTTCTCCGTTTATTGCAAAAACTGATACTGTAATAAGAAGAGCGATATCTCCGCACGAAAGACTTTCAGCTACCTTACGATTCCTTGCCACCGGAAGAAGCTTGAAGGACATGAAATATTCATCTGCAATTTCTAAACCAGCTCTCAGCCAAATAATCCCGGAAAATCGCTACGATTCGCAGAAATTGATGCCGGCCGGTATCAACCATCCAATCCAATTCCAATTAATCGCTACGATGTCCTGTTTACATACAACGATAAATCATAAAAATTCTATAGTTACGATAAATCGCTACGATTTATCATAGCGTGTAAACGGGCCTTTAGTAGAAATTCAATTGGTTGTAGTTTCTTTAAATTTATTGGTAAAATTTCCAAATAACATATATTTATTTTTATCCCATTTGTTATTCTAGTTTTAGCTAGCTGCTTTTGCCATCTTCTAGATCAGTGGTTCCCATACTTTTTAGTCCCGTGGGCCCCTTGGTGATTTTTTAATTTTGTGCAGACCCCCTACTTTCGTAATATTGTTTTTTTTTTACACATTTTTATTATAATGGAAGTCACATAATAAAATATGTGAATATTTTTCGTTGGCGACCTTATTTTTTAGCTCATCAGCGGACTTCCGGTTAGTAGAATTCGGCGACGACCTTTTTTTTTAAGCTCAACACCGACTTCCGGCCAGTAGCATTCGGCAGCGACCAATTTCTCAATTGAGCTAATTCGAAAAATGGACATTCGATTTTCCCAAAGGAGCTAAAAAAATATGGTCGCTGTCGCTGTTGAGCTAAAAAAAGTTCGTCGCCGATTTCGACCGGCCGATTTTCGCAAAAAAATGTCAACAGCGAAAAATATCCGCGGACCCCCTGGCGTTGTTTAGAGACCCCCAAATTAATTTTAATTTTCCGTGGACCCTCTGAAAGATACCAGGGACCTCTGGGTGTCTGTACGGGCCACTTTGGGAACCACTGTTCTAGATGAATTAGAAGAAAAAACATTTATAATATATATTCAAAATTAGTAGTGGAATTGAAATTTTGTTCTCAATCAGTAAATATTGTTATTTACTATCAATCACCCCATTTCTCTGAAAGCTTAAAGTATCCAGATATTCTTATCCTCTTCTTCTTTCCAGTTTAGGTCATATGACCTGTTTATGAA
The DNA here is from genome assembly GCA_022606425.2 of Lepidostoma basale. NCBI lineage: Eukaryota > Metazoa > Arthropoda > Insecta > Trichoptera > Lepidostomatidae > Lepidostoma > Lepidostoma basale. Next base: position 321,741 of record JAHDVF020000860.1, on the reverse strand, counting down.
GGTGAGCTATCCTGGGATGATGAAGTCCAGTCATCCCTCCATCTCTTCAGTGGCTTTCCTTGTAATCTCCTGCTGTTGGGGTTTTAATCTTTGGCAATTGGTCCATGAGGTACACTTGATTCTTTGTCTTCTATTATTATTAATTTTATGTCTTCTATTATCTCTTTAATATTTATATATGGCATGCACGCAAGTCGATTTTTTGAATTCTCAGGTGGCACTCATTAATCATTTAAATTGATTATGCAACGTTTTCTTCGATTTGTTTTGATTTTGTGCTCCGTTCATATTGTTAACATATACAACTTTTCTTAGTATTCTTTCCATGTGTCCAAACCATTTAAAAGATTTATCAAACATGAAGGATTTTTTTGTTTGTTTTGAATGTATACTTGTAGACGAATACTGGATTTTACCCATTGCGGGTTATCATTTTAGGGATTAATTGTATCTCAATAGAGACGAAGATGGAAATTGGAAACGGAATATGGTGATCGAGGCGTTTACAGGACTTATGACCTATCATTGGTTGGGTTAGGACGGAATGGGGAATGTTGTATTACATAAAGCGTGCGCTTAACCCGACCAATGACAGGTCATAAGTCCTGTAAACGCCTCGATCACCATATTCCGTTTCCAATTTGCATCTTCGTCTCTATTGAGATACAATTAATCCTTAAATATATAAATAAAACATATTTATTGTGATATAAATTTATTTTCATTATAGGCTTAAAACATAAAGTATTTATATAAACTAATTACAAATAATTAACATATAATTTGAACATGATGTATAATGTTTAGTCAATATTTATTCAACTTGTTTCTAAAATGAAAGTGTGGCACTCATTTTTTTTATTTATTTAACAAAATCATCCCATAAAAATAAAATAGTTCTGGAAATTTGAAGAGAGATGGTAAATCTCAAAAGTAAAATAAAATCAAATGACTTTATAAAATAGTTTTTCATAGTGTATATAAACACCAATTTCCTGTACATATCAGGTAGTCTATAAAGTAAAATACAAAAACAGACACTACAAAACATTCAAAGGAGAATTCGAGATTCTATAATAGTAATTATTTCCCAAAAAGTCCCGATCGATCACATCCTAATGGAATGTTAAATATATGAATTAAGAATAAGTTCCAGAAACATTCCTTCAACTTTACACTTAAATAATGTGATGGATAAATATTAATTGAGTGCTTGAAACTGACAATTTTATTCACACTACTAAATACAAAATAATATTGTTTCATGCACAAGCACATCCTTATAGATTACATTATGTTTTTTTACAAACATAAGGCATACACATTTTGGAAAACCATAAATACAATATTTATGAAACATGAGCAATATTTTTTAATATTCTATTAAGTATGTTATGTTGCTGGTTGATCTATTGTTTATATACTTTACACACTGATCTTTAGGAGTTTCGTATAAACAAATAAGTACATATTATAAAAGATGGATGAAATTTAAAAAAATGTTTGTACTACACACACACGTAAAAAGTTATACTTCTTTGGCGTACCAAAACTAAAAAATAATAATTAAAAAATTTAAAATAAAATGTAACATCACCTCGTTGCGAGAATAACGTGTTATCTCGAAAAATTGAAAAATTGAAAAATGAAACAAGATACCCGTCTGAATGAGACAACGTGACAACACAATATACCACTGTTGTGTTGTCTCTGTCTCTCATAAATTCTCTGTTTTTCACTTTAATAATACCATGTTTTTGTAGAAAATGAAGTTGAGCATGGCGGATTTGATTATCGAAAAAAAATAAGAATTTTTCGAAATGTCACGTTATTCTCGCAAAGAGGCGATATATGTACTGCTTCACTATCAATTTCAACAATAACCATGTGTAATGCTGAGAATTTAGCATTTGTATACAGCTGACTGATTTGAACATGCGCGTTAGGTATACTCCTATCAAATTTACAAAATGGGACTTCTACAAGTGAACTTAAATCAGTAAAATGAAATTACATTTTTATTTATTATTGATGGTTAACTTAATCATGTCGCATTTCTCCAACAGGCGCGCAGCTCTCAATTTTATCCTCTACTTAACGCAGCAAAAGAAGTATAACTTCTCCTAAAGACAAATGTGTAATTCTGTATGTATAGCTTTACCAAATAACATATCTACCAACGGAAAAACAGTATTACATAGATTAATGTGATTAATTTTATATCCAATGAATTTTTCTGATTACAGATAATCTAATGTATAATTCAGAATGTAGTTGTATATAGTATGGTAAATAATTATTCAAAAACTATACTTTGCATAAGAGAATGATTCCATATTATGGAAGCGAAATATTTTATTTACGGTTATGAAACCTTATATCTATGAATATACCAAGTCGATTCATACAAAAAATGCCTACAAAAATGGTTACAAAAACCATTAATATTAAGGATAAGCAGACTATTATAAGAAGGTGGAAGAAGGAAGGTAGGTAGGCCGAGGCAACGATGGGAGGACAAAGTTGGGAGGGACGCAACGGAGCTTCTGGAAATACAGAAATAGAGGACAGGAGGAATTGGAGGCAAGGATTGATGGAGGCCAAAGCTTTATTTAGGCTGTAAGGTTATCAAAGAAGAAGACTATTATAAGAACTACACGGTTATCACATATTTAACTGGATTATAATACAAAATGCCATTTACTTTTGGTAAATATGTATCACGCATTATATTTTTAAACATGTCAAGCAAGTAAATAGCAACCATTTAGAAATGTTGAAATCATATTCAAAGTGTCGTTTTTAGGAGGAGATTTTGACAATATTAAGGTAAAAATGGTAAAAATTAAAATTTACTTTTTTGTTCTCATTGAGTTCATCAATTTCCCTCCATTTCCAAATTTTGTTAACATTTTAGCTTGTTATTTTTTATTTTTATCCGATTAATTATTTGTTTAATCAATTTAAAAGTTCTATCCTTCTGAAGACATAATGGAAACCTAAAATTGTTTATGATTTACTCACAAATTATAAGCAATACAATGCTATAATTTTTACCTCATTTTGAAATACATATTTAAATATAATACTTGACACTTATATGAATGTTGCCCAAGTAAACAAAATGGTTTAGCAATTGAAGAAAAGAGTAGCTACTTATTCAATTAATTGAGAGTGTACTTATTATTATATCAGCATGCACCAGTATACAAAGTAATCTACAGTTGATTACAATATATGCACTTATACTAAATAATGAAATATATATGTATGTACACTAACCGATTCCATAAATAACGCATTAACAAAATAAATTCTTTAACCCCAGCAATAATATAAAAAATTAACAAAAAAAAACAACTTAAACATGTCCGGGTGGTCATAAAATGTCCATAATGTAACCTACTTGGAGAATTTCAAAATTGGAATATCCAAGAATATGTCAGAGAATCAGAAAATTAAACATTGCAGTGCAGAAATAATTTTTTTGATTTCAAATCAAATCATTAGGGAAAATAAAAACATTTAAAATCTTTGCTGTGGACAGAATTTGTGGCTGATGTCAAAAATTCTATTTTTAATGTGAAGTGTAATGTCAGCAGATAAGTTTTCCACACATTTGTAATTGGTTCGTTGAAAGCTAAATATGTCGATGAGACACTGCATGATCTGGTCCTTGAAGTATACACACGTCTCCCGCAGGCTCTCATCAGGGCCCAGGAAGCCCCATGCCATGAGCGGGGACATCTGTTCTGATATCATGTAGAAGTGAGCCATGAATCCATCCGGATACTTTAGCATACGGCGTTTGGCTTTCAAAACAGACCACACAGCTGTGGCAAGAGCCTGTTGACAAAAAAAAACCCCACTTAATATGTAGTTAAATACATTTCAAATAAAACTTTTTATCCTATATGCAGATCTTGTGATCTGTTTAGACTGGAAATCAAATTTGGTCCTGTGATGAAGTATCCTGGTGGTCGACGGCCCTCCTGAGTCACATGCACCATGATCTTGGGAATCCTTACTGGGTCCATCTTCTCGATGTGGTCCCTTCAGAAACGTTTTCTCGGCCTACTCCATTTCACTATGTCATCAATTTTGAAGGTTCTGTGAATCTCTTCATTAGTATCCTATCTCTAAGAGTTCTACCCATGATAGGTTACAATGTTTTCATTTCTGTTGTTCTTAGGAGATGTTTCGTTCTGACAGTGTCCAATCTTATTTGATTCTGTAAGCCATTATCGGCCTGATGTATGTTTTGTAGATCATTACTTGCATACATAAGAAACATTACTTGCATACGTAAATTAGCGTCATTCAGTCCAAAAAATGCATATATTTTATATTGGCTGGATGCCAGGCCTGAGCTTGTATGTGAGGCAGTTTACAATGCAATCAACAATGTCTTCTGCGATGGGCAGATTGTCGTGATAAAACACTGTCTTCATACAAATTTAGGCAACCAAATTTGGTTGCAGATCTCAAGTGAATTGAAAACCCGCCATAGTTTAGATAGAGACTAAAAACACACCTTTTAAAATTATTATGTCCTGATATATGTTGATAGACTGCGTTAGGTGCAGTCCCATTATTATTATTTTTAACTAGTTTATAACATCTACGGCGTCTTTGAGATGATTAATTCATAAAAATAGTGCTATACAAATCATGCAATTTATTGTTATTATTGATGAAAAGAAGAAGATGAAAACGTCAGTTTTTATGGGAGTGACATGTGTCACCTGTTAGGACATTATAAAATTAATAATTCAAGTATAAATATTGAATATGGAGTTTTATATCATTTTTCAAGAAACAATAGACTTAAGATAAATGTTTGAAGCAGAGATTATTTTTCACATTTATAACTACCTGTAAAAAAATGCTTTTGAGTTATATCCTTTAAAAAAAAATGCAATTTTAATTATATAGTAAAAGGAAAAGAAATTACTATTTTTCCAAATATAGCAGAATTTATAAGATATAAATAACACAATTATTGTATTATTGTTGTATTGACTTAGTTGCCTTAACTTACAGTTTCTTTAAATCCATTAGAGAGCCACCGGTTCTGTACAACGGCTGTGACGGAAGAAGGGGGGGAGGCGAGGTCTTCGAAGGCATCCAACAGGATGTAGTCCAGTACCACATCATAGAAAGTCAGCACCTTCACTCCCTTGCTGCTCAGCTCGCTTTCTAGACACTCCCAATTGTTGGGTTCGCTGACCCAGCAAAGCATTTCTTCATAGGCCACTAGGAATTCTTTGGGATCCTAGAATTGCAATCATTTTCTCAATTATATAGGTCAAAATAAACACACCAAATAAATTGAGATATTTTTCAAATAATGATTAGTTACACATGCGTTGGAATCAATAATTTTAATACAAATTATAAACAATGTTCCAGAAAACATTACTGTTGCAGGTGACTCATTCCTCTTCGAATGGTCACAAATACATCTCAGAATTAATAATTTCATAGTATTTTATGAAATCAATAGTACACATGAATCCCATCAGTTAAAACAAGTAAACTAACTGACGAGTGGTGATTATTTTTAGAAGATTTAGAAACTATCTTAGAATTAGTTGATTGTTGATTTATGTGGAGCCTGATTTGTGTGGCCTAGAGTATTCCTTCTTCAATCATTTATAGAAGGTCTATTTTCTTTCTCCTCGTTTCTTCTCGTTACTAAGGGTGGGCTTTCTTAATCGTGTTAGGGTTGTGATCTTCTTGAAAATGTCGCTGCTGATCATCTCAGGTTCATCTAGCACCTTCTCTAAAGAGTATTCTAACCTAAGCCTCATCTCAATCACAAATATCTGCTACAAATATGTGAAGAAGTTCCAGGTTGGGTTTGATAACAGTGAGTTTTCTCTCCTTTTTATTTGGTCTACGGAATTCCTTCTTATGATAAGCATTCCCTCATTTGGTAGCGCCCCCCACTCTCTAGGATAAAGGTTTCACCAAGAGAATGCATTTTAAGATGCGGATTTTATTATTATTAAAATAATGTTTACCTTATCTGCAAACAACAGGAGATCAGACAGCATCTGCCGACCAGTATCAGCAAACCAGGACCAGGTGTTGGGATCCCGGAACATGAGTTGGAAAGCTAACCGGATGCAGTGTAGCTTGCAGAGATATTCCGCATCGGAACCACACTGAACCACTTCGGTGCGGAGTGTTCTGAGAAATAAATAAATTATAAATATACATACATAAAAGTAAAAAATGTTAAAAAGCAAATATGTTTTACCAGAATGTTTGAACTACGAAAGTGTAATGGAATAAACACAATGTATGTAAGCTTTTCTGAGTCATATTGGAAAATGAATGATGAATGAATGAATGAACAAGTTATTTGAAAATAATTGGCAATTCAAGATAAATAAATATAGGTAAATGTAAAATATATGTGGGAGGATTAATCCCATACATCTAGCTAACTGATGGCGCTAGTATGCTGGCAGCAGCATAGCGCCCCATGGAGACAAGAACCCTGTGTTTGCTCCCGGTTTTACTACCGCGTCCTCCAGCAACACGCATTCTCTCACACCATCGCTATACTCGTACTTGTACACTTGTGTCTGTGCCGCAATAAACAACTGTTAACTAACCTGTGACTTTTATTCAAAACTGAACCACATCACAATTACATATAAATATATACCTGTAGGGTATTCCAGTTTCCAATTGTTTCAGAGCAGATTGATATAAAGTTAAATTCTCCACATCAGGAAAGTATTCAGAAAACTCTTCAAATTCTCGAAGATCGGCGACCTGAAATGGAAGATAAATACATTATAATTTTTATATACAATTTAATAATAAAAATACATTATAAATATGTGAATTCGTTCCTATATATAATATAATATACGAGTACATAAAGATTATTAAGAATAATTTTTCAGAATCAATATAAAATTAGGTTTGTTATAGATTGGGAAGACATTTTCTTGTTAAAAGTCAATTATTAGACAAATTAATCAAATTTTAAAGGTTGGTCATGTTAGAAGTCAGAGGAATCGACGTGCGTGTATGACTCGTTGTATGAGTGTGGAGGAAGCTAGAGAGGTTTGCCAGAATAGAGTAGTGTGGCGGTCCATTCTCTCTGCCTAACCCTGTGGGGAAATGGCATGATGGTTTGTATGTATGTATGTAAGAATAATTTTTCAGAATCAATATAAAATTAAGTATGTTATAGATTGGGAAGAAACTTTCTTGTTAAAAGTCAATTATTAAAGATATAAGATAAAAACAAAGTAGTAAGATATTGTTTATTACATACAGTTTGTAGGATAATCACAACAAAATTCAGACAACAATCTGGTTTGTAGAGGTTTGACTGTATTGGTAATTTATCTCCAATTTTTGATAAAAATTCTTATTCTGTTGCCATTTCAATTTATAAAGAAGGAATACTAAAAATCTTAACCCAGTATTTATTATACCTCTATTTATAGAGATATTAAAGTTAATATAAGTAATGTATACTAGCTACCAGGCCCCCAACATCTCCACGCACATAAAGCTACAAAGATCGAGATGGGCTGGACATGTACAGAGGATGCTGAACTCACGCGTCCATAAACGCATTATGACTGGACACCTGGGCGGAAGGAGAAGGGTGGGAAGACCAAGGCTGAGGTGGGAGCAGCACAACTTCTTCCGGTGCCGAACTGGAGGACGACTGCTGAGGACAGGGACTACTGGAGGGAAATTTGACGGAGGCCAAAGTTCGATATGGGCTGTAGCGTAATCGGAAGAATACTAGCTACACATCATCAATAAGAAAAGGATAAAAGTGCCTGATTCGTGTTAGTGAAGTTATTGAAGCATTCTTTTTTTAAAAGTGAGATAGTGGTAAATATAATATGAGTAAGAACCTCATCTTGCGCTGAAGCAAAGGACTCTGCAGAGGATAGGTTACACTCCTGCTGTTGGGCAGACTGTGAGGGTGGATGCGTGGAGCCCTTTGTGGCTGCCGTGCCTTCTGCGCCACTTCCACTCTCCCAGCGGAACAACACTGACCTTTGGTCCAAGAACAGCAGCTCACCTTGTTCCTGCAATCAAATTGATTACATTTATTGCTCAATATATTTAAATACTAGAAGAGAACATGAAACCTTTTTTATTAAAAAGGAAATAATGTGGCCATATTAAATAAATACACTTTAAGAACATTTTTAGTGATAATTGAATTTTTGAAATATAACAAACATGAGTAAATAAGAAATCTTAAGATGACATCATAAACGTTACAAATAATGCAGAGTGTGTACTTGGTAACCTTAAAAAACCATTTTCATTGTCTATGTCAATCTCATCATAATTTTGTCAAATTATAGAAAGCCATAAATAAAACACAAGTAGTACTCAAGCAATTTTTGTGTCTATGATTAAATTTATATAATCTTTTGATCACTTTTTGCTGTAAAACTATTTTATAAAAAACACTATTATAATATTATTTTTGTCTTCACCATACTAGAAAGACGATCTTCGTGGCAGAGTGGTATGAACTCTGACTACCATACCGAAAGTCCTGGTCTCGATTCCCGGTGATGGCAGTGTGATTGTCACACTGTCCTTGGTCTGATATAGAATTCATGTGACAATAAAATGGCGATAGATTAGCTATCTTTCTATCACATGTCATGAGAATCAATATAATAGCGAACACAAATTGTATACAGTATTTGGGTTCAAACGACCTGTTGTATAGGGGAGAACCACCATGAAAAGAACGGCCCATGAAGAGAACAGTTGCATTTGCAACGATAGTAATAAATCTAGCGACATCCCGCAGCCCTTCACGTGATCGAAGTAGTGTGACGACATGGTGTCGTACAAACAAAATAGAATAAGTGTGTGACCAAGGTGGTTTTATAACAATATGTTTCAATTGTTTTTTCATGGTTAAGGTGAAATCTAACCATCATTTTATATCTCCAGAGGGGTAGGCTGATAAGATAGCAATCACACCTTTCTATCCAGATATATTTCTGCAGTCTTCTTCATACTCTAGATGTCACGAAAGCAAATTTTCCTCGGTCTTCATTTATCCCTCGCTCACTATCGACTGCCCCCCACTCACACTATATATTTTATCATATAATGTTTTATTTCGTATTCATCTGATAGATTTTATTTCAACTTCATAAATATACTATCATAATTCATTTGCCAGTTTTAAACTTTAATTCCGTATATAAGAATTGGAATACTATTGTACAACACTATCTTAGTTTTAGTAAGCAGGGTTTTATTTGTGACATTTCTTTTAATCATACCATTCATTTTGTTATCTGTTTCAACCTTAACTTAACTATTTCGTACGTCCATCCTTTGTAAACTACAAATCCATTCACGTTTCATACTTTCATCTTTCTCAAAATCACTTTGGACTTGTTCAAAATAGACTTCTTAAATAATGTATGTACGAGTACATAAAGTTAGTTGATAGAAACAATTTGATGAAACCTCTTTAACTATCTCATACCTGTAGTTGGTATGCAGCGTCCAGCAGCTGCTGTATCTCCTGGCAGAACTCTGCTTCCTCCGAGGTGGTTATGGCTAAAGCAGCTCCTGAAGTTTGATTGGAGAAGGCGCTCAGGGCATCCTCCCAGTAGTTGATACTGGTTTGTAGAGCCTCCATCCCTACAAGACAAGCAGGTTATTACAAGGCCAAAAATATTTTGTATTTAGAGATATATGTAGTTACATATGCTAAATAGATAATATTATCCTAAAAGACATAATAGTCATATTTGGTGAAATAATCTTTTGAAATTATTTAAATCCAAGAATAACTAAATATGCTATGTACATTCCCTACAACTACAATAGAGCAAGAGGTCATGACTTATTTTCTGCTACAAATTGCCTTACGGAAGTAGTTCAAAATTCTCATATTTTGAAGGTGATTCATCTTCTCGAGTTGGTATCTGAAGTGGATCTCTATAGATGTAGTTGAAGCCAAATTATTTTTACTTAATGATGAGATCAAATAAACAACCATTTTTTGTAAATTTCAAGCATGATTTATGTATAATTGTAGATATATTAAAAATATAATAATGATAATATATAAAATGGAATAAATTCGGTAACTTCTTTCGTTTCTCACCATTCGCACATATGTTACAAATTGTTTACAAGAGATGGAAAATTGAGAAAGACATCGAAAGGAGGGTCGGTGGTGGGAACAAAATATTATAAATGGCGCTCTCAAAGTCATCACTGCAAATAAAAATATATCCACTAAAGCAAAGATGACAGTAGATAATGGAGTTCTAGTGCCAACCCTTATGTATGGAATTGAAGCTTGGAGCTGGCAAAAGAAGGATGCAAGTAGGATAAATGCCATAGAAATTAGATCACTTAGAATATTGTGCGGAAAAACGATATGTGATAGAATACCAAACGACAAAATAAGGAAGAAATGTAAGGCAGATGATTGCATCATAAGTAAAACTAAGATGATATGGACATATGGAACGAATGGACGAGAGAAGAATGTTAAAAATGTTGTATACAAGTAGTGTGAGTGAAAAGGGAAGACGTGGAAAACCGAGGAAAGCATGGCATGACCAGATAAATCAAATACTAAAGGCGGTCACATTCGAAGCCGGGAAAATCAACGAGATTACGATGTATGAATGTAGAAGAAGCTAAAGAGGTATATCAGGACATAGCAGTATGGCGGTCCGTTCTCTCTGCCTACCCCTCCGGGGAAACGGCGTGATGGCTAGTTGGTTCATAAAATGGAATGAGAAAAATGCTGTATAATTTTTAGCAATGTGAGATTTTAAATTTGAGAATAGAATACTAAGAATGATCCTGGGACCCAGACCCGGTGTTGCAGCGGGAACTTGGAGGCATAGGATCAACCAAGAGAACCGTACCATGACCCAGCAGCCCCTTATAATGAGCATCGTGAGAGCCGGTCGCCTAGCATGGATTGGGCACGAATGCCGAGCCGAAGAGACCAGGGTAATCAAGACCCTGTACGCGTCTAGACCGACTGGAGTAAGACCTCTAGGAAGACCTAGACAGCGCCTAATGGACAATGTTCTGGCTGATCTGGCTAAGTTGGGCGAATCGGACTACTGGGAGCAAAAGGCGCAGGATCGAGGAGCTTGGCGAAAAATCATTAAGGAGGCTATAACTCTTCAAGAGTTGTATGGCCATATGAAGCAAGAAGTAAGTAAGTGAGATTTTAAATTCATAAAAATGTTTGTAATTAAATAAAATTATACTAAACATGCGGAAGATAGGGTAGATATACACAAGAGTACTCCCCCTTTAACAACATTAAAAAGAGGAACAATATACAGTTACGCATAATCCAACATCTGCCCAAAATTTAACGCACCTTCTCACTGTTTTTGTAGCAAAAATGGATTGCAAAGTTACTCGAATAATTTGAATAATTAATTTGATTCGGCTAAAAAACAGAAGTTCCTTATTTCTAACCCTAGAATACTTCCGGCACTGCCATGTTCTTCATCAGACTAAGACCCGATCTTATAAATAACTCCCGCCCGCCCCTGTTTAATGTCACCCCGGGGATCCGCCGCCCCTGGCGTGGGGCCAACTGCGGAGGAACACAGCGCATCGCGGATAGGGTAAAATACGGTTTGAGCGAGATTAAAAATGAGGACCAAAGTAGAACAAGCACGGTATAAACGTGTAGCAAAATAACAACATGTATAGTACACATATGATAGAATTTAAATTAAAAATATATAATAAAATGTAGTACGTACGACCATAAGTGAATTTAAAAAAAATATCACCTATTAAAAAAGGGCAGGATCACTTTGGACATATGGAATGAATAGATAAGAAAAAAATGGTTAAAAATTGTATGCATTCAGTGTGAATACAGAAATAAGCCAAATACGGCAGAGGAAAACATGGCACTTCAAAAACTAACTAACTAACCAAACATCACGCCGTTTCCCCGAAGGGGTAGGCAGAGAGGATGGATCGCCACATTGTTCTATCCTCACATAACTTTCGCGCCTATTCTAAATTCACACATCGTGACATGCACGCTCGTCGATTGTTCGTACTTCAAACATGGCCGCCTTTCAGTAATTGATTAATTTGGTCATGCAATGTCTTCCTAGGGCCTTTCTTTCTCGACACACTACTTGTATATATCTTTTTAACCATTCTTCCCTTAGTGACGTCCAAACCATATTAGTGACCCTTTCTTAATTTTATTTATCACGCATTCATCCGCCTTACCTCATTTCTACGGCATTTAGTCTACTATCATCCTTCACATCCTCTACAACTCCAAGCTTCACTTCCATACACAAGGGTCAGCACTAGAACTCCATTGTGCACTGCCATCTTTGCTTCAGTCGATATACGAGTATTTCTATTGGCGGTAATGACTCTGAGTGTACCATTTATTGGCACATTATCAAAACAAAAATTATGTCGATAAAGAAGCGTATATTTTTGCGTGATGGTTAGTTGGTTAGTTAGTTACCTTCTTCCGCTTTACATTCCTTTCTTATATCAACGATGATTTGATGATGAAAACTTATAGTGAGTCATTTTTGATAACTGACCTAGTCAGAGATCACAAATTGCATCAAATGAAATGGCAAGAACGTTACGCATGGTCGGAGGTCAGGTGAATCATCTCCACCATTCATTTCCTTGGCCGGCGCGTCACCGAGTTCTGTGAATAAACCAGTCGGCCGGTGTAGGCTATGAACTTGACTGCTATCGCTGGGTACCCATAGTAACTTTAGCCGGTAGGTCCTCCGCCCACAGAGTGCCGGACGACCGCCTCAAACCCGACTAATGAGGTTTATGATTCAATTCTTCCATCTCCCGTGGTTTTGTGGGCTTACTTTACGTTCACTTTGGTTTGAATAGTGGTTCAGTCAGAGAGATGCTCAAAAACCCCGTCGAAAATGTGAAAAAAAGATGTAATTAAGATAATGTCTGTCAATGCAAATCTTTATAACATATTATTTAATTTCAATAATATTATTTCTTCTATATTCACCATCACTTTGTGTTGTGGATTCACATTTGAAAAACTTTTTGAAAATATTATATCTTCACCGAGGACCAAACAAGTTTTGAGGACTTCCGAAATGAAGACACTGAGGACGATAGCAGGCAAGACACTGAGAGATCGCGTGAGGAACACCAGAATAAGATAGATATGTGAGGTTGAGGATATTATAAGATGGAGCAGACAGCGAAAAAGGGACTGGTACGGTCATGTTCAAAGAATGGACACCACCAGACTCCCCTATATTGCATTGCATAATCAGCCTCATGGCCTCCTAAAAGATGGAAGGACAGCTGGGAATCTAACTCACAGGAGGAGCAACACCCCGGGGAAAAGACCACATAGGTCTACAATAAGGAAGAAGAAGTATTTTTACAACACTTCTTTGCAATTTTCACAAACATGTTTCGGGACACAGAAGTCCTTCTTCAGTGTAGAAATTTTAACAATTAAAAATTTTATATTTTAAAATATCTACACTGAGAAAAGGGTTCTGTGTCCCGAAACATCATGTTTGTGCATCAGTGTAAAAAAAGTGTTGTGAAAATACAATGTTTTCAAAAAGTTATTCATGGACTCATTGCTGAAGACCGAAGGAGTGTGGAGTGGAGGAAGAGATTCATGGCTTCGCTGCGAACTAATATCCAGGATTGAAACTGAAGAAGAAGATTAGTATTTTAAAAAGTGACGTGATTTTGGCTTGTGTCGCTTTAGAAATACTAGTACGATAGTTATATTTATGTCACATTGTGGAAAAAAATCGCAAATCAATTGGTAGCCTGAAATTTAAGCAGCGGTTTTCTAACAAGCCCAGCCAGTATATATTATAATTGTATAGAATTTTTGAAATCCCCTTCATAGAAAAAAATCCTAGGTGCACCCCTGGATTTGAAGCTATTCAATATTAGATTTACAATATTAGTAGGTATCTACTATACATGAAAGAAAACAGTGTCCTTTATGCTCTGAAAATTATGAAGATTTAACACGGGTCTTTGAAACCTACACGCTCAGTCTGACTCGACGTGTGATTATGCTTTTGAAAGGGAAGTTATCCATTGTAAAGGTTGCTAGTTAATTAAATAAAGTCCTCTGACCGCATCGCGTCCCTTATCCCTATTAACTGATCGGTCTATTACAACCGAGTTACTATTGAGGCAAGGAGCATCTGACTCACGACCGGTCAATTTGATATGTGCTTTATGTAGATCAAACGAAGAAGAAAAAGAGCAGCGTAAGTGAATATTTAGATTTTTATCAACTCACAAAATGTAAATAGAAAACTTATGCGAACAAAATATTCGAAACACTAAATAAATTTTAGCTTAATTCTCAGGTATTCTGAGATTTTTTATTTCAATAGATCAAATACGAAATATGTGTCTCATAATAATTGTGTTGTGGTCTAGGAACGATTGATTCATTTCAATAATATAGGGTGTTTTTTTTAGAGGTATACAATACATATTCAAAATAAAAATAAAAACACATTAAAATAATGTTAATGTCTATGATATTGGCTTTATTTAATAGATAATTTTATGCCATTATTGTTTAAATATGATTTCGGGCATATGAGCGCCACGGCTAGCTCAAATGAAGCGCAATCGTGAAATCCAATTTTCGATCTGAAGAGATGGATAATACCCCACAAATGAAAGAAAAAATAGAAGATTTGTTATTATATGCTCGTATGTGCGAAATTTAAATTAATAGTGTGTAAATTTTAATTACAGAACTTTCAGAATACAAAGAATGGCATAGAACAATTTGAACATCAAACGCTTGTTTCCACTTATGAAAACATTTAGGTATGTCTATTTTTTGTTAGTTAATATTTTACCTTATAGCTAGAAACAGTAAACTAAGCACCGACAATGAACTCCTGATATACAAAACGGTTATAAGGTCGATCTTCACTTATGAAAACTTCAAATCCTGCAAAATAAGGCCATCCGTTTATCGCTTGGTGCGCCTTCATGGAGCAGGATCACACAACTGCACCTAGAATCGGGAATCCCGATGATAGATGAATTCATTTTGAAACTTGCCGAACGTTTTTACAAAGGACTCCCTTCACATCCTAACCCCACAATAATATACCTCTCAAATTACGACCCAAACACTTCCAGCCGCCACAAGCGCCCAAAATCGATCATCCTTCAGAGGAACACTCCGGGCCACACAAATCATGCCCACGCATAAAGCAACAACCCACCAAATCACCTTTCAACAATGTTCCCATCAGACGTAAGAGGAATAGCCACATGAGCTGAACCTCTGTTAGCCAGAAGATCCAAGTCCATGTCCAAGTCCAAGTCCCATCTGAATATTGTAAACTTGGCTTCTTTCAAGACCATTAGTACGTATTTAGGGTTTGTCTATCTTACAGCCTTCCATCACGGACGTCGGTTTCCCATGTGGTTAGTTATTCAAACGAAGCTCTTGATACAATCAACCTCATTGAGTAATTTGTGCTAAATCATTCCTCGCCATCTCGGGCAAGTATTATTATAATACAACCTTTGACACCAATGATCGATACAATACATACACTATTAGATTACGTCCATCACTATTACATTAAGTACGTACCTCAAAAATAATTATTTTATCTTTATTTACGCCTGTTCTTAGTTTTCGAAGTTATACTCGTACTTCTTTTGGCGCGTTTAGTAGAAGGTAAAATTGAAGCTGCACGCGCACCCTGTTGCGGAAGTGCGACATGATGAAGTAAGCCATCAATTATAAATACCAATGTAAATACATTTACCTGACTAGGTTCACTTGTTGCTGAAATTGATAGTGAAGCAGTTCATATAAATTTATAAATTATTATTTATTATCGATTTACACTGATAAATGGTACCTATACATTATTAATTCATTTTCCCACATTGTGTAATGATATATAAATATATCAGTGACATAATTTGTGTTTAAAAACCTTAAAAGTGTTGTCCTTAAAATAAAAAAATTGAGGTTAATTTTTTTTTGTTACGCCAAAGTAGTATAACTTATTTTTGCGTACATAAGGTACACACACACACACACACACGTTTTTTATTAAAAAATAATGTAAAATATTTTTTTATTAATATTAAATTAAGAAGAAAAAAAAACGCTTTAGAATATGGTAAAAAAATCTGTATGATTCTAATTTGAAATTAATATTATAACTAAATATATTAATTATAATAAGACAAGTTTGATTTGCGTAAAAACCTATAAATAACGTAACACGAAAGAATTTTGTGGCTGCGACTTTAGTGGATATTTTAAAGGGCAACGAGAATTTTTTTTATGAAAAGTTCAATCTGAAAGGTTATACTAATAAAGTTTCTACATATATAATATAACCGTTTTC
The DNA here is from genome assembly GCA_022606425.2 of Lepidostoma basale. NCBI lineage: Eukaryota > Metazoa > Arthropoda > Insecta > Trichoptera > Lepidostomatidae > Lepidostoma > Lepidostoma basale. The sequence goes on along the minus strand of JAHDVF020000860.1, from coordinate 305,314 downwards.
GATGGAGAAATCTGAATCCGAAAATGTGAATCTAATTAGATTTCCGTAAAATAAAGCCATGTTGTTGAATATCCATAAGAACTTGTAAGTTTCGGAAGTAATATTAAATTTATTCGATTTTATTCGAGTGGCATGTTTGAATTTGCTATGGGATTACCAACAAGCAGTGGCGGTACGTCCATACAAGCCGAGAAGCTGGGCTTGCCTTAAAAAAATCTATATTGAAACGATGTTTTTGCGCGTTTGAGCCGTCTACGAATAAAATAATATTTCGGATTTCGCGCGAGGGCATTAAAGCGATTTAATTCGTTGAGTTTGAAATGATTCCGCTGACATGCACAGAAATGACCTACGTGTATGTTTTGTTTTACTCGCACACCCGTATTTTATTTCACTCATACGAAATCGCATACGTCCACATGTCATGTTTTCGATGGGCTTCATATTGGGCTTGCAAAATGTAAAAGGGTCTTTGTCGCACGTACGTATTTTTGGCTTGTAATCATATAGCTTGATGCGTATACTCGTATACCAGAAGACATCTATATTTTTTTTGTATGGATTTAAAGCCAGGCTTTATCACTCGGAAGTATGTTACTATTCAAAGTGTATCGAACTTCATTTCTTTTGTCAGAATATTATCTGTACGTTGGAATTTATGCAGAAATGTTATGAAAAGAAAGATATATATGTGATTTATTTACGAATATTTATTTTTAAATCCTTGGCTTGCCTTACTGGTTGACCCTAGGCACGCCACTGCCAACAAGGTATATTTGATAAGGTCCTATCAAGTTGACACGTGTCATTCCCATACTTCTAGAAAACATTTGTCTTCCTTAATAATAAATCTTGAATTTTAAACATATATAAAAACAGTGTAGCAAAATACGAAGTAGATTAGTAAATCAAATATTGAATGTCGGCCACGTGAGGAGTCAGAGAAATCGGCGCACGTGCATGACACGATGTATGAATGTTGAAGAATCGAGAGAAATATGTCAGGAAAGAAAAGTGTGGCAGTCCATTATTTCTGCCTACTCCTTCGCGGAGACGGCGTGATGGTTAGTTATTATAGTATTTTTCTTTTAATTCACTTAATTAATTAAATATTTTTATTTTGTAAAAATATGATCTAGTGAATATAATTGACTATATAGTGTTAAATATTCTCCTTACAAAATAAAAAAAAATCACAGAAAACATTTCTGGAATATTTTGTCTACAACAACGAATTAAGACATAAAAATACGTTAAGAAACCATCGTCTTAAATAATGAATGTCGTTTGTATCGTTGAAATAAAAAGTTTTATTTCGGTTAAAAGAAGGTATCGATATTAAAGGGATCATGGATATAAAATCGTTCAAAGTAATAAATCAAGGGACCTGGACCGATCTTTAGGAGAGAAGAACGTGTTGGATGCTTGAGGATCGGGGATGTCGATATAGGATAGAGAGATATATTAATATGAAGGTACACAACACCTACATACATAATAAGTGTACCTATAATCATTTATACACGGTGTTTCGAAATTGTTAAACTCAATTAAACAAACCAAATATTAAACGTTTTTGAAAAAAAAATCTACGTAACATATGTAATATTTTTATAATATTTATTGTATATATGTATATAACTGTTATTGGAAACAAAAATATATCAACGAAAGCAAAAATGGCCGTTCACAATGGAGTTTTAGTACAAACTTTGATGTTGTTTGTTGATGAATGGAAGTGAAGCATGGAATTGGCAGAAGAAAAAAAGAAAGAGAGCAGAATAAATGCGGTAGAAATGAGAAGCCTTAGACGTGTATGTAATAAAACGATGTATGAAAGAATTTCAAATGCTGATATAAGGAAGGAATGTAGAGCGGAAGAAAGTATTATGATCAAAATTATGAAAGGATCACTGCATTGGTTTGGACATATGGAACGCATGGGTGAAGGAAGAATGGTTAATAAAGTTAACGGTGTGAATGGAGTACGGAGTCGTGGGAGACCGAGGAAAACTTGGCATGACCAGATTAATACAAATTTAAAGGTCGGCCATGTTAAAAGTCGGAAGAATCGACGTGTGTGTATGACTCGCTGCATAAATGTGGAGGAAACTAGAGACGTGTGTTAGGATCGAGTAGTGTGGCAGCCCATTCTCTCTGCCTACCCCTTCGGCGAAACGGCGCGATGGTTTATTGTTGTTTTATAATTTGATACATATTTTTGTATTTGAATATAATTAAAAATACTTAAAATTATTTCAAGATTTCGTTATTTTCCACATAAATGCTTTGGGGGAACAACATTCTTCTTCAGTGTAAAAGTGTTTTTGGTGTAAAAGTATACAATTTTACACAGAAGAAGGATGTCATTAATACGAAACATTTCTTTGCAAAATAAATAAGTGTTTTGTATACGTACAACATATTTTTAAATTATTATTATTAACAACAAAATGTGAAAGCGATTAAAGCAGATTTATTTATGTATATTTTTTTTGTAAAAATTGTTAAAGTCGCACTTAACTTCATAAAAAGTTGTTATCGATATTCAGCTATGGTATAAACCAATTAAGCATTATTTTAATAAATGGATAACCTAATTAAATGTCCAGTTTTTCTAAATAACTAACCATCACGCTGTCTCTCCAAAGGGGAAGGCAGCAAGTTTTTTCGCTGTTTAAAATATGTACTTATTTGTATTCGTTAACGAATTAATCTTAAGAATATATTCATAAATACTTTATTTTCGGAGTTTAAAAGGGAAAAAAAATAAAAGTAATAAGAATTTGCAAGAAGTAATAATAAATTGTAGAAAGTAACGGGAAAGTACTACATTAAAAAAGCCCAAGTGGCATTCCAAGAAGCAGCAAAAATGTCATACTTTGCTGCAAACCAATCTCTTGGATTGAAACTAGCGAAGAAAGAAGAATTTTCAAGGAGTGAAAATATGAGAATACTATGAACAAAAACAAATATTATGAACAAAATTATGAAAGGATCCTTGCGTTGGTTCGGACATATGGAACGCATGGATGGAGAAAGAATGGTTAAGAAAGTATACGTTAATGATGTAAATGGGGTACGAAGTCGAGGCAGACCGAGGAAAACATGGCATGACCAAATTAATCAAATTTTAAAGGTTGGTCATGTTAGAAGTCGGAGGAATCGACGTGCGTGTATGACACGTTGTATGAATGTGGAGGAAGCTAGAGAGGTTTGCCAGGATAGAGTAGTGTGGCGGTCCATTCTCTCTGCCTACCCCTGCGGGGAAACGGCGTCATGGTTTGTTGTTGTGTTTTTTTTAAAGGTATACAATACATATTCAAAATGAATAAAAAACACATTAACATAATGTTAATGTCTACGATATTGGCTTTATTTAATAGATAATTTTATGCCATTATTGATCAAATATGATTTCGGACATATGAGCGCCACGGCTACCTCGAATGAAGCGCATTCGTGAAAGTCCAATTTTCGACAATTGTCGTCTTTGTGGATGTGTATTATCCACTAGAGTGTACGTGGTGCGAAAACGATCCATGGTCTTCCGAATAACTTGCTCGGATGGATGATTATGTCGACCGTAAAATGGACGTAGTGCACGATAAGTTTGGCGAACCGAACCATGATTTTCAAAATAAATTTGCATAATTTGCAAGCGCTGTTCTGACGTCAGTCTATTCATGAAATGGCAAAACGTACTGACTACAAATCAACTGTCAACTGTCAAATTGACTGTCTGTAGAAACAATGTTACCAGTTTAAAAACCAAACCTCTAAAAAACACACTATAAAATAAAATGCGTATTTTGTGGCTGTTTCTTTTGTTAAAAAATGTTATAAAAATATCTGTGGTTTAGGGCGATTCTTGATTCCCGTTAGTGCAACCAATTTCTGAGCACCGGGTACAGGTATCGATTGAGGTTTCGTATAATAAAAGTTTTTATGATTCCTGTATATAAAGTTATGGGGGGAGATTCAAATAAAATGGGTCACAGTTGTATCTATCATTCCATCCTATCGGCCGTCAAATTCATCTCGTGAATTTTATTATTTACGTAAGCACTTAATCCATCATACAAACCAAATATGAATTATTTCTAAATCAATATCAAGAGGCCGGGCAAATCTTGGAAGGAAGAGTTGGTTGAATGGTTTACAAAGTATGGGTATTCGAGATAGAAAAAAAGTGCACTCTGACTTGGATCTTCTGGCTTGCGGAGGATCAATTCTTGCGACTATTCCTCTCATATCTTATGTGAGCATTATTGGAAATGTGATTTGGTGGGTTGTTAGTTTATGCGGGGGCTTGATTTATATGATTCGGAGTGTTCCTCTGAAGGAGGATCGATTTGGGCGCTTGTAGCGGCTGAGGGTGTTCAGATCGTAATTTGAGAGGTCTTTTAATTGTGGAGTTAGGATGTAAAGGGAGTCCTTTAAGTTGGATTGATTATATTAAAAGATACAGTTTGTGTATAGCATCGAGGGAGCTCGTTACAGAGTGAAACCGGCTAGCGCAAACTTACTCATAATAAAGTGGTTTTTATACAATGTATTAAAAAAATGTTTAATTTAATTTCTAAATATTAAAAGATGTGAGTGAGTAGGAAAGCCGAAATGGCACTGGTTGGATATAATGGTTGTGGACTTTCACGTCCAGCGGTTATAATAACGATGATATACTTTTTTTACAAGACTAATTCACGATCTTAATTATGCAACCAATTTACCAAAAAACATTTTATTAATTAAAAATTCTTCCTTATTCGTCATCACTTTATGATGTCACAAAAAAAAACTGATACGTTTTTTAGCAATCTTTTAATGATACGAGTCTACATTGAAGATCTTGAAATATTTTTGGTTATATATGTACAATAATATAAATATTTATTATTATACGAATAAATAAATAAAAGTGACTGGTAAAATTACAACATTTAACAAAAATATATAATTCACTGAATTAATTGGAATTCCCATATTTAAAACCACACTTAAAATCATAAAAATATAACAAAAAACAAAATAAATATAACAAAAGCTCATATGAGCCTACAAGCTCCTTTCAACCCCAGACAAACCGGGAGAATTTAAAAATTCTGTCCACAGATGACACTCGACGAATCCTTTACCGCTGTACACGAACGTGCATAAACATTGCAATGTAAACGCGTAAAAATAAAAAGTACCAATACATAATGTATAAAGATTTCTTGTGTTCAATAAATGGTATGACTTTTCTACTCGGTATCTAAATTTAGTTAAGTTTTTCGCGTTCGCCGAGTGCCGCTCAGAGCGCCAGCGCCGCCTAGCGATGTCTGCCCGCACCCGCCAATCCCGCCATTCTCCATTCCTATCGCACGGCCGTTGAGGCTGTACGCTGTTTCAGAGTCGTCCGTTCCGAATTCAAATTCAGCGAAAACGGTTGATTGTCGGCGGTGTTCTTTTTGTTTTATTTGAATAGAATTCAATTTTATTTCCAAGAATATCTCTGTTTGTGATTGGTGCCTGTTTTGGCGCCACTTTGTGTTGTGTGAAAAAAAAAAACAAGTGACGTGCAAATTTTACCTGGATTTTTTTGGGATTTTTTCTAAATCTTCTTCGATTATTGAAAGAAAGGTGAGTTAAAACGTCGATGGGGATAAAATTTTAGGTTAACTATGATTCTTGCGTGCTTTTAACACGCGATACAACAACGAGATGATTTTATATATTCATTTATACAATCAATAACAATATGATAATATTGTGAGATTTGACCCGCAAGAACGAATTTATACGCAACTGGGGATATAATAATATATTTCATCGTATCTATCATAACCTTGAAATTTGGAGGTCAAGGGTTAGGAGTCGTTACCAATTAACAAGATTAAAATGTTTAATTAATTATTATGTTTTTATTTCATAATTAATATAAACTGTTTACATTATTCAAAAATTTATCAGCTGGATAATAATTCATTGAAATACTACATTTATTATACTCATTAAATTCTCTAGGAATACAATACATTATTATCGAAAATCTTATTGTATAATCGAATAGATTCTTGAACAAGGTAGCGAAAATAACAAGAATATAAAAATAACAAAAACATGTAATGTTTTTTATATCCATAACTATAAAACATAAATGAAATTATAACATAAACCGAACAAATTCACATAATATCGTTAATTGCATGATAGCTATTTTTTTTTAAATTCAGACACCCACAATATATGCAAATGCCAAATTGTTTTTTGAGATGCAACATGAAATCAATTTTTAAAATAACTATCGAATACGTAATCAAATTAATTTAAATGTCTCTTTTAAGTAATGAAAACAACAGAGAACCGGTAGTCTATCTAAATTTGTGCTTTATTAATCCGAATAGTATTTATGTAAAATGATGACGTCATACGGTAAATATATGTATATATATTCGCTATATCCCAGTAAAAGAAATAAACGTGCATAACTATGCAGATGTCTTGTATTTTTCTTTCGGTTCTTGGTACCGCTGACTAAAAAACGCTTTCAGAATAAACCCGGTTTGGAAACAAATAAAATGGTTCAAGGAAATGCAGATAGTTCATAATTACGTTATCATATAAACGAGAATCTTCGTAAATCTGCGAGGGAGATATAATATATTTTCCAACTCTTAAAATTGTTTTAGTAACCAGAATCATATGTGTATCTTGTACAAATTTGAGGGTATTAATATTTCAATTGAGATTGATGGCAGATAATCAATAACAAAAATGGTTTATTATTAGAATTAGAAAAATAATCTTAAACTTCTTTAGTATTATAATTAATGTTCATCGCGTAAATATCTAGTAAACTATACTATATATAAAATATAAACAAAATTAAATCAGTTCTATCTTCACTTTATCATTATACAATTCGCAATGAAAGTATGGAACCTTATGAGAAAACTAAGTACATAGTAAGATATTAGAAGCGAAAGAAACGTATATTTGAAATATCCCATTTAAACAAAATGAATTTTAAGTAGTGGTATTATATATAACAAAGGCGGATCATTGAATGTAACATCTTCTTCTTCTTCTTTAACAGCCGTTGTCGTCCATTGCGGGACATAGGCCTCCCCCATACTTCTCCATGTATGACATGTCATATGGGGGGTGGTTGGCATTACAACGCCACGCTTGCCAGACGGGTTGGCGAGGTGTCCTTCCACGTTAGCCTATGCATCAATATTATCCACCGAGGTTATTCACACTCGATCTCTAACATTTCGCATAGTTTCCAGGGGAGACCAGAGTCGAGGAGGTGTGGATAGGTACTTGGGATCAGATCAATCCTCCAGCGTAGCATGGCCATCACCACGGTGATGGCCATGCACCGCTCGAAGAGTCAATAGGATCCCCCTGTATGTAATGTAACATATTTCGTCTATATTCAGATTAAAAGTCCTTTGCTATATTTGATTTAAATTTTGTTCATACGAATAATTGAGGCGTAGCAACGAAACCGGTAGTTAACACGAGTTTAATTATGTAAATCGAATAAAAAAAGGACTATATAATCGCAGGGTATAATCGACCACAAGGTTAAACGTTAATAATATTAAAATAAAATCTTCAAGTTTATTTGTTAAGCATAGCGCGGTAGACGGTAGGCCAATGTGGTTTAGCAAGTTTTTTTTTTAAAACATACCAATGAATATTGTATCATTTTTATACATAACGTACTGCACGGAGATATGTAGGTATTCTAACATACATTTTAATACATTATAACAAATTATATATCAGGATCATTGAATGAAACTAACAGCTACAAAACGCTTTTTTTATATACGAGTTTAGTCGCCCACGTACAAATAAACAATGATTTCGAACTCTTATTCGTTTCTATAAAAAAAATCTCATTCCAAAGTTCAAGGACATCGTCTCATTTTCTTCTTGATTTTTTTTTAAGCTGCACAATGAATACATTATTGCATTTGTGATATTTAAAGGCGTGTCTACATGACATTTGGAATTAATTTGATTTTAAATTCATTCATTAATACAAGCATATATTTTTTATTTAGTTATTTATTTATATAGGTAACCATAATTTTACGCTTGGATAACAACATTTAAAAGGCAGTAGAGTTTTTCACAATTGTTCAAACAAATCTAAAAACAAGCAATTCGTCTTCGAATGCGATGAATTCGAGGCAAAAGAAGGATGAAATGTAGAAATGAGATCACTAAGAATAATGTGCGGGAAAACGTTGTATGATAGAATACCGAACGATGAAATAATAAAGAAATGTAAGGCAGATGACTGCATTATGGATAAAATTAAAAAAGGATCCCTGAGATGGTTTGGACATATGGAACGAATGGATGAGAGTAGAATGGTTAAAAAGTTGTACACAAGCAGCGTGAGTGGAAAAAAAAGCCGAGGACGACCGAGGAAAACATGGCATGACCCAATTAATCAATTACTAAAAGGCGGTCACATTCGAAGTCGGAATAATCGACGTGCGCGCATGGTACGATGTATGAATGTAGAGGAATCCCGAGAGGTATGCCAGGACAGAGCATTGTGGCGATCCATCCTCTCTGCCTACCCCTCCGGGGAAATGACGTGATGGTTAGTTAGTTAGTTAGTTAAGCGATGAAGAATATTAATTTAAAGTAAGGATTACAACAATTCGTTAGATAAATAAGTTTATTTGTACCATACTGTTTTTTCCACTTTTGAGTTTATTTTTCACGACTAGTTTCGAAGGCTTACACCTTCATCATCGGGAGAACGATATAAACTAACCAAAAATTATTACAATTTCGTCATCATGGAATTCCAGTGTTAACGCCTTAAGTGTATCTAAAATTATTTGTACAAGAATATAAAGATCGTCAAATTAGGCTAAGGTTGAGGTATTTAAGTAATGCATTGCGTAGACAGAAGTAGTATATAGGAGTTTTATAACAACTAAACTTGGAAACAATGTAGTATATGTATGCAGTTGAAATAATATACACGTAAGAGTATAATAATATGCCGCAATCTAACAATACAATACAATCATATGAAAATCACTAACGGCTTCAAAGAGATTCCACACCAACGATGTGTTATATTATCTAAATTGTCTTCAGTGACTTTGAATGCACCGCTGTGAAAATATTATCATACGCCTTTCACACAACGACTTAACACACCTAGCGTTCCGTTCTAATTTAATATACACATTAAAAAAACTTGCAATTTGTGACATCATCCGTTCGAGACAGACAATTTAAAAATGTTTCATTGGCGAACATGGCTATAAAAGTAGTAAGTAGACAAAGTATGCCGAATTAAATGTGCTCCCCCATGTGAAACGTTCGGGGGGTATTTTAATGAATAATTGATATGGGCTTGATAGAGCGCACGCCGCGGCCCTGCCCGCCCCCGCGACTTCCCGAAGGCTATTCGGCTATTCGGCTATTGCCGAAAAAAGACCATAAATTGACCCAGAGGACATTTCCACCGTATTCGATCAGACTGACAGACAATAAGATAAACACAGCACTATGTAATGCTAATGAAATTAATGACAAACGGAAGCGGCTCGGTAGGCGGGAAACCAGACACCGGAATATAGTTTTTAGGAACGTACGCAATTTGCCTGTATTTTTTATCTAATTCCGAATAAATTACTATTTAGATCGCTGATGCCGGTCGCCACTATTCGGAATAGATCGAAATATCTTTGGCATAACTTCATGTAACTATATTTACACTAAATATTAAAGGTTATGTAAATATTTTGTTTCAATTGAGCACTCATTTTTATAAACACGTACTTAAGTTTGAGTTCTGAGTAAGCACGCAACATCTAAAGTAGTGACGAGTTACAAATTACGAGTAATCCTTCGATGAATCCGCGAATAAGTAGATAAATTGTGTTATGACTAAAGTATTCTGAGATGCCACTCGGTGTTCATTTGGTTCGGTGAACCTTTTTGGACACCAGAGTTTTGGCTGTCACGGCGGGGTTATCGCAGCGTGGCATAATCTGATACGTTGCAATAAAATGCAACAAAGGAAGTGCAAAATGCAAAAACGAAGGGAAGCGGGAACTGCACTAAAGCTGTCGGATGGGGAGACTTGCCATACGGATCGGACGGGAGATCCAGAGCGGAACGTCTCACTTCCACAACTATACACAGGTATTCAACTAGATACCAGATCGGACGTGGAAATTATACACGGAAATATTATGCCAGGAATTGTCTCGTTACGGTGTGAGTTCACCTGATTCGTAATAGGTAGGTAGGTGACTAGTGCTGAGAGAATATTCATGGTCATTCCACTTCTGGTTTTATCATTTTGTTGAATATTCATATTTTTGTAGTGATGTGGTCAACCTTTCATTCATGAATCATTGTTGTTAATAGCACGCGAGAGAAATAGTAAAGTGTATTATTTTTACACAATTTTGAATCAAATTACTGAAAATGTAATAAATTGTCGAAACACTCTGACCATTTTTTAACGAGTACTAACCACTTAAAAGATTGAGGGTTATGTTTTCCCGGTATCCATCCATTAGTCTCCTTTGGATAAACGCTTATACGCTTAAATACTCCCACCTGTCTGCCCTTTGGTTAGCGAGGCAAATCTAATATTCCTGCCTTGCCGGACGTGTTATGAGCTCTGAGTTCAACAATAGGGCGGCTTAGAGTTAGAAAAGCTCGACCATCAATAATACCGACATTAGTTCACATTCGCAGCACAGCGGGCGTGGATTTATCTGAGCGCAAACAAAACCGTTTCTATATTGCCACGGTAAGATCGACGGTTCAGTTACTTAGTTGTATGGTATTATTTATTATTATATTCCGCTGTTATTTAAATCAGAAGTAACTGTTAACCTAGGTTGCAATCATCTACGTCATTTTCAATGGAAAAAGTTGACCCTAATGCATGCGGTACGCCTCATAAAATGGCAGTTGCATTTCTAAAAGTAACGGATAATCGGCGTGTAAACTTACGGAATCTGTGTGATATTATCTCGGGTCTTGAACAATGCTGAGAATATTGCATCTAATATGAACCTTAGTTTTACTCGTACGCATATATATAATGAATTAGTACGGCGATTCAAAGTGACTTATTATTACTATTTTATCAATTTCATTATGAAACGTTTCCGAGAATTGCTATCGTTAGGGAATGTTAATTATAATAATTGCTGATTAAAACTCCAATCATTGTATTGCAAGGAGTTGTCAATGGATTGCGGGTCTCGGGGCCGAGTCTGGCTACGAAAGGTCCGCGACTCTGCCGCGTCCCGCTCGCATTGGCCTTCAACAGGCGCAGAGTGCACGACTTTATGGCACACAAAATAAATGCTAATACGCGTTTTTCACAACCGAGTAAATTAAATAATCCTTTGTCACGACGGGTTTCGGCGCGACTGCGTAATAATTAAAGGAGATGCCAATCACAAATAAGCCGGACGAGGAAAGTAAAAGTGTTGCCGCACGTAAGTCAGGGGTTAGAAAAACCTTGGCGGGGAGGGAAAATGAACGCATTTAAATTCCGAACACGGCCGTGCAACTTTCCTCGCAGCCTATGTAGGGCTGTCGAGTTTAAGAATGTACCGCGACTGGAGCAAATTTCGCCACTTACATCCGCCGAGGAAGAAGGGCGCTACACTGGAAAATTTCGCTACTTAGGCTCGTCTGAAGAATGCGAATGGAGGGAGACGAATCTTATCTTTCGAGCCAATGTTTGCTCTCGTTTGAAAAGGGGCGAAAGGGGTTAAAGTGAGAAATTTCATTTTTCGTTTTATCTCTGTTTTTGCTCATCTGAAAGTAGATACATATTGCCAAAAAGGGGAATGAAAGTAGAGCACCTATTGCACAGTCGGTGGTAAAAGGGTTGACAACCCTGAGGTTTATTGTCCCGACCTCGTGGGTGTTCACTAGTGCGGGATCAATACTCGGACGCGAGTGAGTCTCGGACGCCGCGGAGACTGGGCCATGCCATCCCCGAACCGTCTTAGATTTTTTTTTTAATTACAGGCATCAAAGATTGTGAATACTTAAATAACACTGAGAACACTTGGTGAATAATTAGTTCTTTTTTGTTTGGTGGTTAAGCTTTGTAATGGCTGGCGTCCCGTCTCGCCAGTACCAGGACGGGTGGCGCCGCGAGCGCGGGTCAGGAGCCCACATTATGCACATTGCGTCACAGTGCAACGGGACTTAATCGATAAATTAATAAACTTCTCCGACTTCTCGAAAGTGCATTCATTTGCAAACTAACTCCATTTTTCGCCAATCCTAATGGCAGTCGTGTATTTTAAAATATCTTTCATCTGAAAATGCCAACGATTAAGTAATCACAGACAGCGCGGTTATATCCGCAAGATGATAATAAAAATTTTCTGTATAGTCTTAGGAACGTACCGCAAATTCATTTCGTGACAACTAATAATAAAATTTAATTATATTACATAACTTCCGAGTTCATATGCAGGCTATGACTTATATATTAAAAGCGTAAGAATGCTTTGAGTGTATCGAATAAAAATATCATAACTGCCATAATAATACAAGTTAATTGAATAAATTATACTGAATCACAGATTGTGTGTACTTAAGTATTAAAACGCCCTTTTTTTATAACTTTGAAGTTCGGTTCGAGTTCCATAAGTCATGTAAAGATGTTGTTCCCCGCCTTCAGCGATAAAGGAAACAATAAAAAACAGCCAGGAATTTTCTTTTTCCACTCCCACTTCGGGAACATTGGGATAACTGCGTGCACACGTAGTACAGGGGGTGGGGTGTGTTCTACTTTTGTTTCATTCTTTATTTCCTTTGTTTTAGAAATTGAATCATTATAATCTCGAAAGAATAAGAACGACCCATTCGATATTTTAGCGCCAGTACTCGGTTAACTCGTCAACAGTGACAGACATCAAGACAGGTTCCGACGAATGCATGTTGGTATTTGTGTCGAAACTGCACTTTTTCTGCACATAAACAGCGGGCGAGGAGTGTTAAAATACACGATTGTCTATTAATTATAAGAATAAATTTATGCATTCTACAAAAATTAGACGAACAAGAAAAAGAGGTAGATCAAGGAATACGTGTCACGATCAAATCAACCTTATATGAAAAGTCGGCTATGTGAGGAATCGGAGAAATCGACATGGGTGTATGACACGATGTATGAATGTCCTGACAATAGTTTATCATACCTCTTCGGGGAGACGACATGATGGTAAGTTAGTTAAACTGTGATGGGATTATTTTTTTGTTTAGTTTGATATGTAATTGACGTGCATGCAATATGTGCTGTATGAATGTTTAGTATGACGAATTTTTTATGAATTAAAAAAACTGTTTTTTCCACTTTTAAGTTTATTTTTCTCGACATGTTTCGAAGGCTTACACCTTCATCATCAGGAGAACGATATAAACTTTAAGCCTTCCAAATATGTCGAGAAAAATAAACTCAAAATAAAAAAATCGTCATTATGGAATTCCACGGTGGACTTGGATCATCTGGCTTACAGAGGTTCAGCTCTAATGGCTATTCCTCTTACGTCTGTAGGAAACATTGTTGGAATGTGATTTGGTAGTTGCTTTATGAGGGTAAATGTATGGCCCGGAGTGTCCCTCCGAAAGAGGGCGAGGGGGGATTTAGGGTTTATGATAAAGTCTTACATTATTGTCAAGGAATGGAAGACCAGTTAGGGTTGGGATTGTATTTACTCCTTAAGTTTATCTAAAATGTTTAATATGTTCATGATCAAATAGTGTGACAATGCGGTATCTTCTCTGCTTACATCTCTTGAGACGTTTAACTTGTTACGTAACATCTTAGGCAATACTTTGTTATGATAAGCGGAAGATTATAATTTAATTTTTAATAGCGTATAAGCTCTGGATGCTAAGCGAGAGAAGTGTTTAATTGACTAAAATGTAATATGACCCCCCCAAGGCGCGGCTAGCTACCTGTCGCATCTCTTTTTAAGATCTCGAGTTTGATTCCCGGCGGTAACAATAAACAATTTGAATACAAGGGAGTCAATTAAAATCGTTAAATATGAAAACATTACATTTTTATCATTTTCAAATACGTTTTGTTTATTTAGAATCATAATTGCATTACGAGAAACATATGTGTGATAAAGAATTCAAATTCTAACTTAGTTGTATGAAAAAATATTTATAGTTAAACATTAATTTAAATATCGTGTGAAAATAAAGAGAGAAAAAGAACAATAATCATTAACTAACTAACTAACTAACTATCACGTCGTCTCCCCGAAGGGGTAGGCAGAAAGAATGGACTGTCACACATTTCTTTCCTGACATATTTCTCGATTCCTCAACATTCATGCATCGTGTCATGCACTCTCCAACTTATCACGTGGCCGACATTCAATATTTGATTAATTTGATCGTGACACTTCTCGGTCTTCCTCTATTTCTAGTTCCATTTACATCGTTAACATATACTTTTTTTTATGATTCTTTCTTCATTCTTAACGATCTTAACGATGGGAGGCAACTCACACTGTCACGAAATATGTCGACCTCCGAGGCGATCCGATTGAGCAATAAGATTGCCCTACCCACAGGCATAACCATTGGCAGGTTGGTTCTGCAGCGCGGCAAATAAAACAATCTGTGCTGTCTTTGACGAAGGCTATATTGAAGTTATTAAAAATAATGTGTACAAACTACACAGCATCGGTAATGAAAGGTTTATAATCCCGAATTTCCTGGCCTCGTTACTTGTATCGGGATTTGGGTGGCTGGCCGTCGCGTCGGGCCGCGCAGCATTCCGAGCACGCACGATCTCCGAGATATTATCAGAATTGCCGAAATTCGCGAACGCTCTGTGACGTCAGCCTCCCCCGGAGCCTGCGCTCGTGTCTGCTTTTTTGCTGTATCCTTAATAGTCCTCGTTGAATAAATACGAGGATAAAGTTCAACGCATCTCAATGACGTCACAAGATATGCTACTGGAACAATATGTGCCAGTACTATGCAAAAAAAACCACTTATCTAATTATTCATTTTCTATTCTCGGATGTTTAATTAATAAAGTTATACAGCTGGTATAATGTAATGAACGCACACATTATTATTCTAGCATAAACCACATGTACTAAATCAGATGATTTTTTATTATTATTTATATTACGAGCAACATTTTGTTTTCCAAAACTAACTATCTATTATACTTAGCAAATTGAAAATAACTTTGTTTAATCCACAAAATATAAAAAAAAAATTAAAAACGCGACATGTTTCGGAGGATATCTTCAGGTGTAAAAATATAATAAAAACTAAACAAAGAAAGACTAATATAATAAACGCATTTAAAATTCGATACAATAATTTAAATTTAAAAATTAATCTAGTAGTAGGTGAATTTTAGTATTATATTTTTACACATGAAGATGGAGGTATCCTCCGAAACATGTGTTTTTTAACATTAAAAAAAAAATTGTGGAATAAACAAAGTTATTTTCAATTTCCTAAGTATATTACTATGGAATTCACAAGTGTTAATGCCTTAGCGTTCAATATGTTAACTATATATTATTTATCTTACTTATTGTCTAATATATCATACAAGTAAAAACAGAAGTTTATAATTAATATTGATGTAAATTACACTATTAAAAGTATTAACGTAAATTCTGAATGATATACCATAGTAGATAAACATAAAATTCTCACACATTAAAACTAATGTTAGCTGCAGTATAAGTTAAGCAGAAGTATGCGCATGGCGTTACAAAGCGCCAGATCATAACTCGGCCGTTTTAAATTGATTAATGTTTCAGATATGTTAGATCGTGAATGTTATTTTTTAAAGTAACCCCCTGCTGGCGTCCTATCCTCGCGGTATTCAAGCTGCAGACGAGAACACGAGAACACGAGGAGAGATGAGGTTTACGACACCGAGTCGCTACCCGTTGCGAATAATGGCGCCCGTCACAGTGTTGACTCGGCGAAATGAAATATGGAAGTCTGTATCGTTTCAGACTTGTTTCGTCGATTTTTTAAACGATTCCTCGAATGCTCGCATATGATTTTGATCGATTTAGAGAGGTTCTCGCTCAGTGATTTCGACCCACACGACATTTTGTATTTACTTTCCACGTTAATGACGCAGCGAATTTGAATTTAAACCGAAATATCTACCGTACCGTTTAGAATATATGTGATATAAATAACTATAAACTACTTAATAACACCTCATATTTATGTTAAAAAGGTAGTAAATAACTACTTGTTGAATCTATTAGATTATGATTGAAAAAATGTATTGAATACTAAGCAGTTTTAGTCAACTTGGATGACAAATCTGATGAATAACGGGTATTTAATTAGTTAAGGCCAATGCCACCTGTTCGCTTCGGTTGAGAACACGTAATATTGGTCCGGGGTACTTCACTTTACCGTGGTTAATTGATTTTTTACTCTTTTTACTTTTCACACAAAACGACTGCCTTTAATTCAGTCGGCTGGCCGCAGTTCCTGTAGCGGAGCGGAGTTGTTTATTTGACGGAATTCGTCATTGTCGTGTTTTTGGGAACTACACGAAA
Organism: Lepidostoma basale; assembly: GCA_022606425.2. Classification (NCBI taxonomy): domain Eukaryota; kingdom Metazoa; phylum Arthropoda; class Insecta; order Trichoptera; family Lepidostomatidae; genus Lepidostoma; species Lepidostoma basale. The sequence continues at coordinate 288,719 of JAHDVF020000860.1, read as the reverse complement.
TGTCTGATTGAAAATACAACGCCATTTCAAGAATCTAAAATATTAAGTGAAAAATATTAATTATAGAAAATCCTGGCTAGTTAACCTTCGAGAATGGTTCAGTTGTAGTACATCACTCATGTTTAGACCCGGTATCAGAAAAATCGTCATTATGGAAATTCACATTGGCAACGTCTTAACGTTAGAAAAAAATAAGTCTGTATTAATTACATTATTTTCAAACTGCTTTACCCTCCTTTCAAAGTATCGCAGTAAAGCGAAAAGTCGTAAAGCGAAATAAAATGTTGCTACAATAAAATATGTTCCGTAAATTTTGTAAAGGAAGTAACGCTGTACTTTTCCGTTAAGCACAAACTCCTCGGAGTGGCAAAAAGCATTTTAATGCAGTACGTGCAGAATAATGAGAAAATACGACCGAGGCGTTGGGAGTATTGCGGGAATATTGTTTAAAAAAACAAAACAAACATTTTGTCATACACGTACAGCGTATATGGTACTTCTATAGTTGCGGCCTAAGGAATGCAAGAAAAAAAATACATTAACACTTTATTCTACCTAAACGCGTCTATGTAGATAGATTGAGTATACACCACTTGTTAAACCATTAGATTTAAATATTATTAAAACAGGTTTCTTGCCTAAAGATTTATCCGGGGCAGTAAAATTATTTTTGATTGTGTAAGTACCCGATTTTTATTATTATTAAAAGCATACCTCAGAAAAACGGAAATTACATCCTTATCTACAAATTGATGGTATCTCAGATCTTTCCCCCTTTTAGATTCTCTTCCGGGCCGAAACGCGGCAATTTAAAGGAAATTAAAGAGATTCGAAGAGTTGCGCAAACAAAAACCAGATAAACCGTATAAAAAATAATCACAATATGCACTTCAAGAGTTAAAAACGTGACCATTTTTGAGGGTTATTTATATTGATTGCGAAAACAATAGATTGAATGTGAATTTTGCATTTTGAACTTAATATATTCTCTGTATTACATGAAGAGGTATATTATTTATAGGGACTTTGACGCGTCATCCAATATGAACCCATTACCGGCTCCGTTGAACACAATGAGCGTGAAATAGAGCCTGAAAATCCATTTGAGCAATCGACAAATATCCTTTGAGTACTCCCCTCACTTATCTATGGACAATACTTAATGGATATAAACTTCCTATCCATACGGTCGCATTACCGTCCCTTCCTTGCCCTCTCTAGGGCTGGCTCAGGGGTTAATACACCGCCAACAGCGAGCACATGGTCTGCGACCATTCTCTAAGAAAGGTAACATTTCAGATGGTATAATAAATAACGCGTACTAACGTAATATAAAATGTTATGTGCGATGGCTAACTGTACATAATAATATATTACGTACAAAGTGTTGCAGTCGAGAAAACCGACACTTATCAAGGGCCGCGACCGTGTATTATATCTAATGCACACCTTTCTAAAAGCGAAGAAAACGAAACTTCCGCATTAAAAGACTGTTAGAGACAATTCCGCCGCTAAGATGATTATTGCGAGGTGAGCGAAGAGGGTAAGTGGACGGGGCGTTTATCACAGCCCCAACCGCCGTTACAAGGGAATTAACTCAGCCCCAAGAAGTTTGGTGAACGAAAATATATTTTCGCCAGAGTAACTTTGCCTGACCCAATAAGGGCGCTTAGTCTTATTGTTTTTCCCCAGATACTTGTGGAGCCAGGTACAACTCGCTAAAGAGTCTAAACCAAACAATAAAAAGTAAGTATCAAAAATTCTACGGGTCCTAAAATTTTCATTATTTGCAATTGTGAAGGATAACATAGCTATAAATAAACACGGTGCATAGTTCCGCAACGATATTATCTCCGCGGATACTCACACCCATTCCGTACAATGAACACCGGCGAGCAATATTTGCGCTGTTTTTATATTTCAACCATTGACTGTTTACATGGACCAAACACGTAACGCATACAATGGAACGTTTGTAACAATCAACCTAATTTCAGCCGCACGTCAGCAAACAAGTATAATATGAATGACACCATAGTAAAAATTCACGCGTTTAAATATCAAACAACACGGGGTTGAAACATAGCCAAACGAGCTTTTCTACTCGAACGCCACGATTTTCATTCTATCTCTCAGTGTGTCTGCGGACAGTATCGAAGCACAGGTGGATTGTTGCACCGGGTGGGATATCGATCGCCCGGGAGGCGGAGGGAGAGGTGCGCGGCAAATGGACGGGCGGTCTTCGGCGCCCTCTGAGGACAAATTGCGGGCACTCGCCGCCTCGCGGGCCGAGCGGCTGCCCGAGTCTCGATGGGAAATTGTTCCAGTAGAAAGGCTCTTCCGGCGGAAAGACCGGAAAATATTTCAAAATTGGAACGCTAAGTTGGTTAGCGATGAGGGGAGGGATCGTAAGTGGCTTATTCTTTCAATATTTCATAATTGGAAAATGAAATAAGTATAATCATATTTATTAAAATCTTCTTCTTCGCGTGCCGTATCAGGTCCTCCTGACGTTGGCAATCACTCTGGCGAGGGCTCTCGCCAGACTGATATCCTGGGAATGATAATCAGAGTGGTTTCCCGTTGCCTAAAATAAAAAAAAACGGAGCGATTAGCAGTTTTAACTAGATTAATATCTGCTTCGTAGTTTATTTTTATAAAAAAATATTGTACCGTTGACAAATTCTTCAGTACCGTATGTGTTAAACAAAAAATATGTTCGTGATGTTAGACGATAGTATTTTCTAGGTTACTTTCTTGCTTTTATTGTGCATTGAATATAAACGGTTAGAATAATGATGCAGTCATTAAATGCGTTTTCCTAAGAGACGTAATTATCTGAAAAGGCACGCTGTTTATCGAGCGGACTTGGCCGCTGGTCCGACATTCTTCGGCGTACTCTGGAGGCAGCAATTCAAAGATTTCCTATGAAAATGATGATACGGCCATTAGAGAACTCGGTGGCGCGGCACGCCGCCCGAGAAACCCTCAGGAATCCTTGTAATTGTATCGGGTAATTGGATTTTTGGACATTCGTGCGGGGGGCGTGGACGATAAAACGTTTGGGGTGATCCGTTTTGTTTTTCATCCGAGGGCTTCCGTGGGAGAGAATTGATGCGCCGTCATTACGATTAACGGATCTATCACCACACGATCGGAAACTCTGCAGCGGACCGTGGTAGCTGTCACCGGGAGTTTTATTGGCATACGATCAGACACGCGACTCCAAATTATATAATGGAAGTAGCGAACACAATAACCTACTCCATTCACGAAATGAAATTACTTATTTCAATATGCTGAGTAATTGTGTGTCCTTATTTCTGGTCGATTTAATAAAGTTCACCCCTGTGAGGGTCTACACGCCACCGTTATCTTCACTGATAGAACTATTCCTGATTTTGGGTCCCTTCAATAAGGTTTCAATTTGAGTGTAGGTTATTTATAAGATTATACAATAATCGTAAGTCTATAGACGAAATAATATTATAATTCCTGTCGACTCTAACCAGGTGGGTTAAATTTTACCTGAGTGAAACATTAAATTGTAAACGTAACAATATATTTTATCAAAAATACGTAACGCCGCATGCAAACTGTTCGAGGGGTTTTATCCCGGGGGGATATATTTCCTACCTGTACCTTTTCATTGGGACTGACACGCGCCATGCGCTCTGTACTGAATTGTCCTTTTATATAGAATCTGGAGCAGATGTTCGACGAATAGTTTTTTTTAAAAGTAAAGGTGCTGCAAATACACAATAGTACTAGCGATTTCGGCAAATTGATAACGCTATTGTCACGGTGCAATAATGTAAGCGACGCTCGTAGCGAAGTAACGGTTATCAAACGGGACATGTTTTAGAAGAAAAAAAATATGTATCATCTAGAACTAATTTGTAACAGCTTATTGATTTTTATAAAAATACACAATTTTTATTTAACAATCGTTACAAAACGAACATAGTCCCTAAATCTTCCCTCGTCCTCTATCGGAGGAGCACTCTGGGTCACACATTCAGCCCCCGTTCCAAACAACCGCCAAAATATATTTCCAAAATACGTAAAAGAAATATTCATTAGAGCTGAACCTCTGTATGTCGGAATATCCGATTCTATTTAATAAATATTATTTTGCAATCGAAAGGCAACATAAAAAAGTCTATTAGTGATGGTCGGTATGTCTAAATTATAGTGTGTAGTCTATGATTTAGTTAATGGTTTAATTAAATATAAACTTTGCAATAAATTAGCAGTTATCCGGTGTACATCTCCATTTTATTCCGACAATATAAAAACTCTCGTATCCCGAGGTGCATGAAGTAATGTTACTGTTATCATTGCGGGTATTTTTTGTATATGAAATGAAAAGTTGAATTGTTGTTCTCGGAACGGGTTCATTCGTAGTAGCAATTTGCCAAGTCAGCGATCAATCGCGATTTCATAATTAATAGGTTTCGCTAGTCCCGCATGTACAAAGAAAATGAAAGGGATCAAAAGCTGTTTTGATTTTATAATAGGTACACAGAAAGAGTTAAGCGTTCCAAGACTACATCCACGTATCGGCTTCGTTTATCATCCAATAACATCTTAGAACGAATAGTTAGTTTTCTCAGAGATGCAATCTAGTGTGTACTATTATGCTAAACTTTGCTCGATAAATCCACACGATTTATCAAGCCATCACAACCTTTGTGCGTAGACACGCTATTATTACTGCCTCCCAGGGAATAAATGGGAAATTGCGGCTTTACAAAAGTTCAACTCGTTGTTTGTTTTATTACAGCCCATTAAGTTTACCGACTCATATTGATGGAACAAAGGATTATGATTTCTCAACCTTGGAGAATAGATTCACCGCTTTTATCCAGAGGGCGGTATTAAAAAATACTGAAAAACAGTAGACATTGATTTGTTAGAAGGAGTTAGGCAGGGCGTAGGTGTGGAACTACAACTTACTTAGTCATCGATTATTTTGATTATGTGATTTCAGACAATTAGAATTTTGTAATGTATTAATATTGCACACGAAATATTTGGACATGCTATATATAAATATATCCATAATACACTTTTTTTATCGACGTTTTTTAGAATACTTGCATGTTAAAATCTTATCTATTGGCTGACAATTTTCTAGTGGATGATTTTTAGTTAATTGTTGATTATGATTGTCAAATGCGTGTTTATGAGAAGCGACCACTCGAACAGTTAGGTTCAACAGACCTTCAACGGAGCATATCCATCTTGGGAATGAATTACACTCTTCACGCTAGAGAGACACCGATCCTGAGTGCCGGGAACTAAGGAAGAGAAAACAGGTGGTGTTACTATCGCATCATCTCAACTAAATTAATAACGCGTCTATAGATCTTCGCAAGGCGAGGGGCACGATTTTAAATTACTTGTGAAACAATTTAGAAGAAAAAATAGTTTTTATATGAAATATTTTATGACAATTTGCATCTAATCGTAATATACAAATATTAACCTTAAGGTCTATCTCCTTAGCCACGTCGCTGCTTATTGTCTAACGACCTGTGATTTAATTTGACGATTATGGGATGGGGGGGAAAGTTAGGGAACATAAATCATTGTTACACAGCGAAGGCTCGTAAAACTCAATAAAACGTCGCATGACTCGGCAGGCAGGGCGGTGATCTGGTTAATCGAATTAGACAATCGGAATGTCACCCGATGCACTGGCATATATTATTGCTAAACAACTGGGAGGTATCTTATTGTATCCGGAATAAGGTACCTTCGCATCAAACGAATGATTAAAATTTTCGCCCAATGTAAACTCGGTGCTTGTGGAGTCACGCTAGCCTGAATGTGTCATTACAAATGGATCTCATACAGATCTGTCGGGAGCCGCACGCGATGCTACGATGATTGACAAATAAATGAATCACGATACAATAATTCCGGAGCGCGTTCGATCTCATTTGTGGCGGCCGGGTTCATTGCTCTAACCCGAGGCGCTAGCCACTGGGGATGGAGGGTCCACGCCGCAAACAATAGAACCGTCCATTCCCGGCCCGCCATGCTCTACCTTCGGAAGGAACAAACAAAAAATAAACTGGATCGTGTCTGCCCTACAATTGACCAGAGCTGCGCCGATATAAACTCGTCGAGCCACTTTCAAAGGTCTTCCGAAACATGCTACGGGAGAGTAGTGCGTGGAGGTGGTACTTCTGATGACTCGGAATGGAATTTGTATGCCCGGTGTAAGAATGCTCACAAACTAGCCATTACACTCGCTGTCTAAACGAACAGCATTATTCAATTACTTTGAGTGATGAGAAAGTAATCTCGGCTTTTCTCACTGATTACTGCATTTAGCCATTGTTTTGAAATTAGATAATTCATTTTCAAGTTAATAACTTAAAGTTATTTTGTTACGCTTCTTTGAGGAGGTGCGGATGCCGTTTTTGTTTGGCGTTCTTTCGAAAGATGTGGAGCAAGTATAATCTTATAGATTGGCAAAATAATCATTTGTGTCGGGCACAATACAGCCGAGATGAATAGCTGTACCGAGACATCATTACGGCGGGGATTGTTACCCGATATGAATTGGAATAAGTATTGTCAGCGGGCCTTGGAGAGTGGAACAGAGCCGCGGCACATCACACCAGACACACCGGCATCGGAATAACTGGAATAAAAATGTGACGCTTTTTCAGCATCCTCGTTTGCGAGCCGCAAAAAGTGATGGCTCTTTCCTCCATAAACGGGTTTTATCTCAAGGAGTAGATACGCGGTACACAGTACGTGAAGATGGAACAGTAAAGGCAAAAATTAATAACTCTGGATATTTAATTGATCATAGTGTACTTATTCATCTTGTACATTATACTAAATACATTGCAATTTCGTAATTACAAATCATCAGTAGCAAAAATATAACAGTAATTGAAATGACACAAAGCAATATATGTTATGTATAAATAAAACATATTCATGTTATAGTTTTGGTTTAGTAACCCTTAATTGGACCGAAGTACTATCTTTCCTACTTGATATTATTCAGTTCCTATAGAAGCGGGTTACTTTTACCCACAATAATTATAAATAAAATAAAAAAATACACATAAATCACCCCATATAAATAAAATTAACATATTTGTCTATGAAATAAAAATAACAAAATATCAGAGAAAGTATGTTAATATGTTATTTTTGGTGTAAATTTATGTACCTCTCCACGGAAAACAATATTATTAAATATAAGATGTAATGCAAAATATTTGTTATTAGAGGTTATGAATACATGAAAAAAAGTACTAGAATTAAAGATAATTTGTATTTTTAATATCATGTTCTCTCTTTTACACTGTTTGTCATTAGAAGTATTTAAAAGTATAAATCATTTAAAAAAAACGTGAAAAATAACTGCTACTATTTGAAAAATAGAATCTCTAAACTACGTTTCTACTCAATTCGACGACAGATGTCGTTTTATGAAGATATTTTGAAAGGCTTCAAAATACATATTTTTTGTTTGTATAATGTCCACTGGAGTGAGCCGGTCGGAGCCCACGCCCGCCTGAACTTGCCAGTAAAAAAGACTTCGGATTCGCGGTCAGGAATTATGAAACAACAGTAGATAATACTCCACGATTTGCATACTTGTTCCCATTAGGCGCGGTGTAAACATTATTAATTAATATCTTATCGATCAATTACCGGCGTGTTTGTCATAAATCGCATAAAATTATTGAACGTCTAGTATCATTAATTCTAAAAACATGAATTTGCAAACACACTATAGAAAATATCTAAAAACGATTGAAAGATTATATATATTATAATAGTTTGTATTTATATTTGAATAAAAAAGTAAGTAAATTAAAGTGATAATCCATTTCAATTCGACGTACATGTATTTAAAATAATAATAATATACCCTTTTTTGTCGAAATACAAAATCTTGACGATCTTCGCAAAAAATCATACAAAATAAATTAATATTTGATCAACTTTATGAATTAAAATACTGGTTGATTGTAACATCTGATGATGTCTACATTGATTGGCGAAACAGCTGTTGCGACAATTTCTTAGGATTTTTTCTTCTTCTTTCGGTGCCGTGTCAGATCCCCCCCAACGTTGGCGATCACTGCAGCAAATGCATCTCTATCCTGCGCCACTTGGAACAGGTCTTAAGATTAAAAATAATTAAAATTGTGATATTAAAACAGTGTTACAATCAAAAGTGGAAACATAATGTTTAATTTTTTTGAACAATTAAATATACAGCTGGAAGAAAAATAAAATGCATTTAATTTTAATATTCGGTGTAGGTGGAATACACTTTTTTTAAATTGATTTTTCAAATTTACTTATTAGATTTATTTATTAGATTTTTCAATATAAGTGATATGACTAGCAGAGTCGTTCCAATAAACCTAAGATTTATTAAGATAATTAAAGCTCTCGATACTGAATTATTGTACGTATAAGAAAATAATGGCTCATCTTAAATGCACACATGGTGCAACGAATTAATGTATGTGTGTATAATTATTTAATTTATCTTGGGTAGCTACTTGTAGGGAGTCGAGTGATCATATTCCTTTACTAGTGATCGAGAGGCGTAGGGACGTGCTTGCATCCGCTTCGCCCGACATTAGGCCATGTAAGGCGTCCTCCACTCGATAATGGACCGATGATTGTTTTGATCACGTAACATTACGTGGGAATCATCAGGAGCTTGGGAGTGACAATGATCAGCTATTGTTTTGTAAACGAAGCAAGCACAACGATAAAAAAAAACGGTTTTAATAATTGATGGAATACATTTCATAATTTAACGATTGAAAGATGCCCACGTGCTGCTTTAAAATAATCACATAAAAGACGATCAAATTGACTTTGCAAATATTTTAATGGATTTTTAATCTGTAGTTATAATTAGGTATTTTGATAATTTAATCAGAGATATTCGTTTACTCGTTGAATAATAATTGTCGACCATGTTAGAAGTTGGAAGAATCGGCGTGCGTTTATACTCGCTGTATGAACATGAGGAAGCTAGAGACGTTTGTCAGAATAGAGTACGGTAGCGATACATTGTCTCTGCCTACCCCTCAGGGGTGGAATTTGAAAACGTTGATAACATTTAATTATAATAATATTAAGAAGAAAAGACAGTTCACAATTAAATATAACAATTTTATCAATAAATGTGTTAACAATTTTTTTATGAATTAAAATACTGTTTTTTTCCACTTTTGAGTTTATTTTTCTCGACATATTTCGAAGGCTTACACCTTCATCATCGAGAGAACGGAAGGTGTAAGCCTTCGAAACATGTCGAGAAAAATAAACTCAAAAGTGGAAAAAACAGTGTTTTAATTCATAAAAAATTCGTCATTATGGAATTCCACAGTATTAACGCCTTAAGTTTATCTAAAATTAAAATCTAAAAATAAATGTGTTATTCCAATAAAGATGCACAGAAAGTAATATTGCACTAAGTGAAATATTTTTTTCCCACGAAGTATGTGTTTATTTGACAAGTACATTAAGTAATCTTAAAAGTATAGTTATAAATAGCAAGGTGCAGGCTAGTTTTATGTTCATTCATTCATAGTGTGATTTCAAGCGGAACGTTCGTTTGCATTTAGTTTCTATATGTCAATACCCTTTGAGACTGTAAAATATACCCATTTCTCATTGATTGAGAGTTTAATAGCTGCTATAAAATGAGCTAAGTAAGTTAAGAGAGGTAGCAGTGAAGATTGTTTTATATATTGATCATAAATTGATTGAAACAAGGAACTGAATGTCGTCCGAATACTGGTAAAAAAAAAGTTATAATTGTCTATTTTGAGTTTGAAATTTCAGTAGATATAACATAATGTCTTGTTCTCTATCGTCTGTCAAAACAATTTAAGGCTATTTCATGTGTATTTCATAAGAACACTTTAATATATTCAGCTAATTTTGGTAACTGGCAAAACACTACAAGTGACTTAATTTTTTTCCGAACGGATTTGACTTAACGTTTTTAACTAGTATACGGACGAAATATCAATAAAAATAATTCTTACGTATATTATACAATTTAGAATGAAGAATTACTGGTTAAAGTCGATTAACATTATTTATTGTTTCTTGAACAATAATCTAAAATTCAATATTAAATAATTAATAAGAACGGAAAAGTTTGTTTTACTTAAGTTTTATTATATTTTATGGGAATGACATGTTTCGCATTGCTAAGGCATTATCAACATTTGATAATGCCTTAAAGAGTATCTTGTATTCCTAATGTTGAACCATCTCTCATGCGTTCCTGGTATTATATATTTTTTATATTATATTTTACCTGTTCTCAATAGATGCCTTAAACTATAATTGTTGTTTGTAATATCTTTTGAGAAAATATTGATTTGATTTGATTCTCGTAAGATAAAACAAAACTTCTAGAAAACAGAAGTTGTCATTTGTATTCAATGTCGATTTAAATTTAATGCTTTAATTATCTTTTAATAAATGTAAGATGTATAAAACTAAGATATTCGTGATAGAAAGTGATTAAATGAGTCGAAATATCATATTATTTCGTCTAAAAATGGCTGTAAAATTTATTAACAAAAATAATAAATGTAGAATAGTAATGAGATCTTCCATTGAAAACCTTGTTTGATTGGACAAGGTTTAAAATTAACAGCTTCCTTCGATTTTCATGTACTGATAGTAAAAAATATCGACGACTATAGATGAATTTCCCGTTGTCCCGGGTTCGATTCCCGGCAATGACAGTGCGATTGTCACAATGTAGATCTGGTGTAGAATTCACGTGACAATAAAATGGCAATAAATTAGCTACCTATCACATGTCATGAGAATCAATGTAATAGTTAAAAACAAATTGTATACAGTAATTGGGTTAAAACGACTATAAAGATAATATTACCTATAGAAATCTATCGAATTTAAGTGAATTAGCGGACGCACACATTCTTATAGTAATATTATAATTTGTAGTGGTAGAATAAAAAACACATATTATTAGGCATGTGAGGCATTTTGTAATGTAAACGATAAACAATACTACCTATGACACACTTTTTATTTGATAAAACAGTAAAATATATATTTTATTGAGTTTTGCAACTAATTAATATGTTTTTAAAGATATTGTAGAGCATCGTTTGACCTCTCTTGTCAAACTAACAAGTTTTATCTCAAATTGATTTAAAAACTCAAAATTTTCTTTTGGGCATGTATAAATAATGTTGATGCAACCGCAGCCGAGTATCAATATGGGCAGGCGGTTTGGAAGATAAAATGTATTCACGGTGACTTCATGAAAATGTGTTTGCTTGTTTGTACAGACTACATGCCTTCGGCTGATGGTCGCATTTGAATGATATTTTTGCAAACATTTGAAATTTGCGTTTTTCTTTCAGCTGTCATTGAAAAATGTTGAATATCGAATTTTACAATAATAACAAATAGTTAAAACGTTTCGATGGTATTATACTGAAATAATCCTATTCTGAAATAACATATTGATATAGCACATATACATTATAGCAATGGTAAAGAAAACATGGCTGACCAAATTAATCAATCAATAAAAGGCGGGCAAGTTCGAAGTGAAAACAATCAACGAGCGAGCGTGTCACGGTATATGAATGTACAAGATGCGCGAGATCTATGATAGGATAGAATAGCGTGACGGTCCATCCTCCTGGCCTACTCCTCCAGGGAAACTGAGTTAAACAGTGAAAATTTGGTCTCAAACCACGGCTGGGTATATTAACAGCTCAGACAGATAGTCCCTTGACATAGAAGAGGTACCCACCGCTTACCCGAGGCTGTTATAGGGCGCAGCGACGCCCTTTCGTCAGCCTCGCTCATTCACTTCCTAGGCCCGTCCCCCGTCCATCCGGGACTGACGTTAATTGTTATTTCATTTACAAAAAATCAAAGAGACACCAGGCCACATTTAAGTTATTCTTTATTTTAGTCCCTGTTCATCATAGTAATACGCACAATTTAGAAGTAAGGAACTAAAGGTTTATAAGATACATTCAAATATGAGCTGCAAATGCAGTCCGCCGCAGTTCGAATACATTTTTTGGACTGCAAATGTAGCCGGCCGCACTATAGGGGTTAAAATGTTAAATTATTCAGTTTATGTTATAAAACGGGACTCAGAATTTATAAATTGTTGTTTTATGATCCCGGTGAATGTAAAAATGATCTAAATCCTTTGCTAAGTTGAATAGAAATTTAACAAGAATAAAATAAGTATGCAGTGTGATGTTGTATTAGCTCTTGTAGTCGGGCATGCCAGGGGTCACGGAGATCACAAATCAAGTGCCCGCAGTGGGACGTAATAATGTAATGATCATGCAACATTGTGTAGACGTGGAGCCGATTGTGTACAGATCTCTGGAGCATTGTATCGGCACCCACGCGGAATGCATTGTCCCGGCAAGGGCTAGAAAGGGCCTGATGAGATTTAGAGTATGCACCGTGTTTACTACGGACGTCTGCCGAGATCCAATGCCGAGGTTGACGAGAAGAATTCTGTGAAGGAGCCGACGAGCCACAGTGTTTGCTCGACAAACGAGACGCATTTGCATAAATAAACCGAGAGCCGTTAAGTTGTGGAAAGCTAAGCGGGACATGAGAGCTCTCGAGTGTACGTCAGATAGCATCGGAAAACACAGGTCACTCGATAGTCTACAAATATTATTTTTGTTTCTTCTTTTACAAACATCCTAATCTAGTATTATCTTATGAGATACCTATTAAAGTTCTTTTTCTTCGTCTTCTATCTGCCAATTTTACTCCACTGCTGGATATAGACCTCTTCTAAACTCTGTTAAAGATCACCGGTTCGAATACTGACTATTAAAAATAAACTAACTAACTAATCATCACCCCGCCTCTCCGAAGGGATAGGCAGAAATAATGGACCGCGACACCGTTTTTTCCCCAAAATGAATACATCGTGTCATGCACGCACGTCGATACGGCTGGGGTTAAGCGAATCGATTTAAAAAAAATGTATTTATGTGATTTAAAAATGAGCAATTGTATGAAAATATAAAATTATAAATACTAAAATCTAAAATTAAAAAAAATATAAAATGTTTAATTCAAAGTTAATCCTGTGGAATTCCAATGTTTATTTGAAAGGATAATTTGTAACACTATTTAATGTCTGTCTCAGCCTGTCGATGCCAGCGAGCCTGGCGAAACCGGTCGCTGTCGAAATAAAGACAAAAGTGGAAGTAGTTAAAAAACATCGTTTTATTTAACTATTATTTAAAATGAACTTCCATCAAGAGATTTCAGTAAAATCATTTGACTATTTAATATCCACTTTATTTAGGAAATATTTTTAAAAACAAATATTTCACAACATGTTTCCGAGGAGACCTCTTTATTCAGGTGTAAATATAATATAACAAAATAAAATTACATAAAGACTTACAATGTAAACTTAAGTGTTTTTATCGGTAGGAAAACGAAAACAAGAGTTTATTTCATAAAAAAAATGCGTATACTTTTTTCGTGCGCTCACTTTAAACGTTTATTTTATGTGTTCTGGTGTATTCATGGATATTAAAATTTATAGTATCCGAATAACACTTACGGAGAAATATTCGGTGATATATAAGATGGGGTCGTATTGTAAATCACGTCTGAATGCACTTCCAAAGATTGTTCATCTCTCTTCGACTCCATGACAAGCCCCGGGCACAGGTGTCACTCGCAGCAAAGGCGTATTTTAAGAATAATTTGGTTCGCATAATTTATAGTCAACAGCGAGGTAGAACAACAAAAAACGGAATTACAGATGAGTCCCCCGTGTTTATGAATAATGGATTTAATTGTAAATCGAAGTTCGAAACTCAAAATAGAATTATTACTTCGTGTTGATGGATATACATTATAATTCGGGGCGAATGAAAATGGATTTAAGATTTAAATAATTTGGTACTTAATGAATTATTCTTCATCTCATTCGGCAGTATCAGTAAATATATTCAAACACTTTGAAATAATGTCAATGTAAAATAAAAACATATTGATTATCAACGACTTGTATTTTGTAATATTTATATGGAGTGTTTTATTAATTAGATGTTCGAAGTTCAATCCTATATTGTTTATCAGATTTTTTTTTCTGGTTTCACGCAACAATTTTTTTAAATTAGAAAAACTCAATTCTTGATAATAAAAAAATTGTTACATCATCAAATGTAGATTTTTTAAAACTTTGTGAAGCCAGTAAAAATGCGTAACAAAATAATAAATACATAATAATAATAAAATGCACATTTACTTTTATTCCACATGTTTTTGTGACAAGTGGAATAAACCTAAATATATTTAATTTTTTTATTTTCTCCGGCGCTACAACCCTTGGTAGGTCTCGGCCTCCTCCAAGAAATCAATTTCTTAAAGTGTTGGTTGTTTTACGAGGTTAGGTTGTTGCCCTAACGCCCAAACCCTTTACTAGGAGGATCAGGGTAGGGATGTTCCTTCCCTTAGCTGGGAGTGACCGGTTTTGTGGCGCTGAAAATCGCCATTCGCTTTCTCTCTGTTAGCTGTGGCACATCAGCATACAAGTATGCCCAATATGCCACACCCAGGGTTTGAGGATCATAAAGATCACACGTGGACGACAGAGAGTCGGACTAGATGGTAGTGTTGCTGATATTATGCAATTATGGTGTTTCATGGCATTTACTGTTACACATACCTTCCAGCATGGCATGTCCCCCCACGGCCCTAACCATCCATTCAAACTCCTATAGATCAATCATTGCCCATAAACATATATTATAAAATAATTTTTATTATTCGAAATGAACTTTTATCAAATCACAATTAATAAAGTTTATAAATTATGCAGTGCTTTTGGCTATGAATATCACCATAGATATAAAATAACCTTAGATGGAGAATTCTCAATATTTTCAATGTTTGAAAAGCGTGTTCTTTTTACGAATTTTTTTTTCAAAACATTCCGAATTCTAAAATTGAATTCAAATAAAATATTCACTGGAATGATGATTTTTCAAATGCTCGGATTGCCTTATTTGAATATAAATTCCGTTTTAAAATAACGCGACATCTAATTTATTTACATATCTGTGGTTATCGCATAAAAATACAGCGCGGTTTTGAGATCACGGAGAGAGGGGCTCTAATCTCAGAGTATGAATGGGTAATAATATTACGGTACACTAGGCCGGGAGGAACTAACCCCACACTTGAATATCCGATAGCCTGTAATGGGGCACGGGGGAGGATCAACCGAGATGTTTTATCTTTATGTTATTGTTACTGGGGCTTATTATTTTTTATTGAAATTGTGATACAGGCAGGATCGTGTGGGCTGGTTCCGCGGCAGGGCGCCATCTCTGGATCTCGACAGGGGCGATTATTATAATCTCATGTTGTTGCGAATATGCGTGCGAGATACGTCAAGATCAAATATCTTCGCGATAGTTTTAGAGAAACTGCAACAGTGTATCCTGGAGTTTCAACTATTCGTATGTATCTCGTTGTACAAATCTGTTAAAATATGTCGTACAATAAAAACTTGTTTAGATTATACAAAATTCGATTATTTTTTTCATTTTGACGTTACCAAAAGCACAGATTAAAAGAATTTTCAATTATAGTATATTTTTCAACTTATATGTCATAGTTACGCAAATTAATAATGTTTTTATAAACCATATTAACAGAAAATACATGTTTTTTTTTTAACATCCAATGACGGCATACTATACTGGCACTGTCTGTGCAAACGCTTATTTTTTACTATACTACATATTATATATTTGATTATTAAAGAGAAGGATGGAGTGCCGCATCAGTTAAAGTGTGACAGTCTATTGTTTCTGCCTATCCTTTCGGAGAGACGGCGTGATGGTTAGTTAGTTAGTTAGTTAATTATCAAAACATAAAATAAGAGTATTATTGTATTCCTATGAGTTTAAATAACTCATTGTTAAACGAAAATCACATATTTTTTACAATTTTTTTTTATAGTTGTCAACTTGTAAAAAAAATTAAAAAGCGCAAAAATTAATAAAATAATGTAATTGTGAATAAGATATTGTTCTATTTACCATATATAATATTATTTTTTATCCATAAATCGTGATACGTATTTTTATGTTAGACCATAGGAGAAATTAAGTATTAAACCTTTAAGCGGTGTGTTTTCCAAAAGCAGATGAGGCATCATTGTATCATGATTGTCGATTCATTCGAAAGTCGTCTATGGTGTTCATGAAACCATAAAAAACTTTCAGATGAATCAGGGCATTCTATCGGAAGTGAGTTGTGCGTATAGACATGAATAATTGGCTTGTGTAATACACACAAATGTACTCGTGTGTTTGCACTATCCGAAGAGCAGAATATTCCTCTTCTAACTGAGAGCAAGTGACGTGCGGCGACCGCCAAATGAACGAAGCCACAAATTGACTATTACAATTAAGTGGCGGGAATGTAAGACACAAGACAAATAAACCAATCTTGTGCACATCAGCGGCTGAAGATTAATCTAAAGATGACCGCCGTGGCATCATACCCAAATTTGTCAGCCCGAAAATGTTTAGTGTGATTAATGACCCGCGAATATTATATAATCTGCTGTTATACTCGTATAAATAGATTAATAGAGCTTATAATACGCATAGATTCCAAGGATCTATCCGTCGTACTGAACTGTTATATCACAATTGAAATTTCTTCTCAAGATTTGTAAATGTATTTAATTAACAAGGTATATACGACGACCTTCGTGGCTGAGTGGTAAGTGCATTGACTGCCACTGTGAATTCTACACCAGATCAATGTCTCTTTGTCCTGGTGTAGAATTCACGTGAGAATAAAATGGCTATAGATTAGCTACCTATCACATGTCACGAGAATCACTATGACAGCTATAATACCCTTTACATTGATTTGGCTCATGCTGTCCTGATGTAAAGAGCGATTCAACAAAATAATAATAATTACACAAATGCGATATATTTGGGACACACTTTCCGCAACGAGATATCGATCTGCTGCATCTCATCATGAAAGGGAAGCTCGAGGGTAGGCGCGGTGTGGGAAGATCCCAGATGTCCTGGCTCTAGAATATCAAGGAGTGAACCAGAATTCGGGGGGTGGGGGAGTTGTTCCGTCTGGCAGAGGACAGAGAGGCCTACGCCAGGGTGATAGCCGACGTCGTGGGGACCTGACATAGCACTCGAAGAAGAAGAAGAATTTGAGAATAATAATATTTTATTTTAGTTTTTCAGTTTATTTTTCTCCACAAGTCTTGAAGGTTTTACACCTTTATCATCGGAAGAACGATATGAAATGATGATGAAGACGTAAAACCTTTGAAACGTGTCGAGAAAAATAAACACAATATTGAAAATAAACGGCATTTTAATAAATAAAAAATGTCATTATGGAATTCCACGGTGTTAACGTCATTAGTTTATTAAAAATACTATTAATAGTTATAAAATTATAGTGAGTGAAATTTTGTTATCTTTACTTAAAAATGCATGACACGTTAAACCTTTAATAAATTCAGTATGAATTCGGATGATACCTTTGCAAGGTGAAACACATAGACTATAAAAAAACTAATAAGTTGATTTGAAATCGAGTTTAATATAATGAGGTTTTCATTGTTTTGAATTCAATAAGAAATAATAATAATATATTTTTTTTAATACACCGAATTAGAAAAGTTTATAGTCAATTACTTCATACTCGCATAAGCTAAATGTATTTTAATGTATTCAGAAATACAATACAATGTACAATTTTCTTATATCTGTGCCAGAGAGCCCTAAAGTCTGAAGTGATTTTTTGATCAAAATGATTTAAGATGGTCATGTAAGATTTTCATTATTTAATGATTTCTTTCAGGGCCACTGTCTGTGCAAACGGTTATATTTGATATAGTTACTTCATACTGTATTCTGTGTCAGTGATAAAATAAAATGTACGTCGGCCAAAATTTCACTTAAGTCTTTATGGCCCTCAGGTACAGATATATTTTTCCATTTATAGCTGCCTTGCTTACGTATCATAAAATATACAAAACCATGCTGGTACTCTAATCTAATAATGGGTGTACGAAATTTAACGACCCCATTGCGGTTGTAATAAAGCCAAAACGTCTGGTAGTAATTCTGTCGCACATGACAATATAGGTAGGTCATCTGTCTTCATTCATAAACATAAACGATAAATCTTCCTGTCTGCACCTTATACACTCATACTTACGCATGCGCATGCGTTTGCCCGGGTAATTAATTCGTATTAACATGATGCGATAGAAACGAGAAAAATGTGTCTAATGCAGCAAGAAGTTTCATATTAATATGTACGAGTATGTTCAACTCGCAGTCAAAAATTTACTTGTAAACCACGACAATTTACACATTTATAAATAAGTACGAAAACAAATGTTAACGATGATGAATGTCCGTGGCGGTAGTGTAAAAAAATACAAATACGTGAAATTTTGTGAATTTTTTTTTTCATATAGGTACAACGCTTTTTTACGTTTTTTTTTTTTTTTTTTAAATTAAGAAGGCACTTACAGTAGTATAAAAATAAGCACAATGTTAATGTAAAAAATATATATACTACATAACGTATAAATAATTACGTTGAAGATTAATTTTGCAGTAGTCGATGAAGAAGCAGTACTGCGTATGAAGCCATTCGTGAGAAAAGCTAAATAAAAATATAACAAACTAAAAAAAACTGCTATAAAAGAATTGAAAGATTGGAACGAATGGACGAAAGAAGAATAGTTAAAATTTTGTATACAAGCGGTGTGTATGGAAAGAGAAGACGTGGAAATCATGGACAGACGCAAGGAAAGCATGGCATAACCAAATTTATCAAATATTAATAGGCGGCCACATTCGAAGTTGGAAACATCGACGAGCGTGCATGTTACGTATGATAAATGTATGAATTAAGAGGAAGCTCGAGAGGTATGTCAGGACAGAGCAGTATGGCAGTCCATCGTCTTTGCCTATCCTTCCGAAGAAACGGACATGGACTTGGATCTTCTGGCTTACAGAGGTTCAGCTCATGTGGCTATTCCTCTTACGTCTGATGAGAACATTGTTTGAAAGTGATTTGGTGGGTTGTTAGTTTATGCGGGGGCATGATTTGAGTGATGGTTAGCTAGTTAGTTAGTTAAATATAAAAAAAATAAGACATTTGCAAGTTGTGTTCATAATATTTTAATATAAATATGTGAATAACATTCGCAAAGTGTGTATCTCAAATTCTTAAGCATAATATACAATACGAGTATATATGAATCAACTGAAGAAATAAAAATTAAGAATGAAACTATCGTACATACCTAAGATAACATAATCTGATACTCCGCCTAGTACTCGGGGAATAAAGTTATATTATTCTGGGTTATATTAGTATCGTATTACAAGAAACTGTTAACAAATATCGACTTTGAGAATGCGTGTATCGATTTCACATATCGTGTTTCATTATTTCAGACGATTAAATCGCAGACCGCGGGCGCGACAAGAAATAAAATAAAACCATTCTTCTAGAAGCGGAAACATTTTTCGATTGACATATTATCATAATAATAATATAAATAAATAACTCGTGAAATGTTTGTGAAACGCGAAGCGTGCATATTCGCGCAATCGAGCACGGGCGTGTTACATTACGGCCGCCATTGTTTGGGTGGCTTTTAATCAACCGAAATGGGTCACCAGCGTATTTGTACAAGTGTAAAAACTTAAATCAAATACGGAGTCAGTATTGTGCGGATATAAAAAGGAACAAAAGTGCTTTCTTTCCGTTTTCTTTTGTTTTATGAATGACGCGATAAACCGAAGACAGGCGTGCGGAAGGCGACGGCAACACGTATCAGTGGGGTTTACATTACACGTCCACATATTCAAGGGAAAGAATATGAAATAGACAACAAGAAAATTCATTTATAAGAAGTTCGCCATATTCTTTTCGTGTTATGAAATAAATCCTTGCGATATGACGTTCAAAAGCCGCGGTTTAACCATGCAGACGTAATTTTGGGATGAATTATAAAGGATGTTTTTTTTATAGGTTTGGTTTTTAAACTGGCAACATTGTTTCTACAGACTGTCAATTGGACAGTTGACAGTTGATTCGTAGTCAGTACGTTTTGCCATTTCACCATGAATAGACTGACGTCAGAACAACGCTTGCAGTTTGTGCAAATTTATTTTGAAAATCATGATTCGGTTCGCCAAACTTATCGTGCACTACGTCCATTTTACGGTCGACATAATCGTCCATCCGAGCAGTTATTCGGAAGACCATGGATCGTTTTCGCACCACGTACACTCTAGTGGATAATACGCATCCACAAAGACGACAATTGTCGAAAATTGGATTTCACGATTGCGCTTCATTCGAGCTAGCCGTGGCGCTCATATGCCCGAAATCATATTTAAACAATAATGGCATAAAATTATCTATTAAATAAAGCCAATATCATAGACATTTTTTTTTCATTTCGAATATGTATTGGATACATGCTCTAAAAAAAAAACATCCTATATATTTGGTTTCGGACTTACATTCGCTCGTTTTTCATAAATACTGTCACAATAACTGTGCACAGAACCATCATAAAGGAAATGTCTCCCAACGATCGGAATAACTCCGCCCCGTAAGAGCAACAATTAGTACTAGAGCGTAAAACACTTCTCCGCTCTCCATTGTTGCTATTGTTTGAATCCTCACCGTGAAATTTGTAGCACAATGGAAACCAGTCTGGAGATACTCAGCGAGGTGTCAAAGTCGTGCCATAATAATGTTGTGACGTCTGGCTGCAAGGACCTTGTTGTGCATTGTTTGTTCTTCTTTTAACGTCTCCCCAACCAGACGAAAGAAGAAAAAATAATCATTTGCCTTTGTTTTAAAATGAGTTGTCTGTCCTTGTTTCTAATTGAGTTTCCAGCGGAGTAGATTGAGAAATTTATTAAACAAGTGCGTAATGGACGTCATAAATCCCAATTACTGAGAAGGTGATTGATTCAAGAACTGCACGAAGATAGATGAACTTGTTTACACTGAAATTGAAAAAGTCAGAAATCGAGATCAAAAGATTTTTTTACAGTAACCAATTAAAAATACAGTAACGATGGTGTTTGCTACAATTACGCAACATATGTAATACATCATACGCGTAGGATTCATGTCATCTAAGCTGAGAGACACGCCCAGATGAAGCAACATGCCGGAACACTCAGTTCACAGAAAAAATATGTAGCAATGAAACGGTCACGGTTTAGTGCATTCAAACCTGTATCTGCTATCAGGGATAGGTATAAAATGTGGGAGAAATTTCATAGGATGCTGCGCCGAGCTGAACGGTAATTGGACAATTATTTGCTCCAAACGGTTTACTTCAAGAAAAGATACACGGGCAACGTAATTTATTTCAGGAACAGAAAAGATCGATATGTTACAGGTACCGCAGAATGTAAATTGCGCCATTGAGTGCCGTTTACTTAGTACTTACGCTGTCTTCGCCAACTTAACGGCATGACTTCAGGTGTTTTTTTTCCATACATTAGAATGTAATGTTAAAACAGAAGTTTTTAAATTTTCCCTACAATTGGGGGAACTTTTTGTAGTAAGTTTTTTTTATGATATATTTGAATTTTATATAATAAAAAATGTGGCAAGGGGAGTAATACGAGTCAGCATTTCAAGCTCATATTACAAATTCAAATCATTCATTTTAATATTGCTTGAGATATTGGTTTGGGAGAATTTATCGTGGTCGATGGAAATTTATTGAAGGGGAGGAAAATGAAACGCGCCCCGAATCGTAAGTCGAGTATTATGTTGGGGTTATTTATTTCAATAAGTTAAAATTATACTGGATATAATTTAGTATTCCTCGTAATCAGAGAATTTCGTCTTTAAAATTTAAAGCGTTGCGCGTACCTAATGGCGATAGAATCAAGAATATGAGAATTTTTTTTTAAAGTTGATGTGATTAAGACACGAAGAGCATAAAAAATTCATGAAGAAGAAAAAATCTATTAACAAATACGACAGAAAAAATATGTCAAAATGGATACTCCAATGGAGGCCTTTCACAAAGAAAAGGAGGATCGGGAGCCCATCTATAAGATGGACTGATGACATTGCCCTAATAGCTGGGACGACCGGGATGCGAGAAGGGACAAAACAGGGACGATTGGAGAAAAATGTGAAGAGGCCTATATCCAGCAGTGAAGGCAAGAAGAAGAGGAATAACGAAATTTGGGTGAATTTAGACAGGCGAGACAGTATTTATACGGAGATAACTTTTTTTTATACAACTGGTCATTTGAATCCAATTACTGTACACAATTAGATTTTTTTTAGCTATTTGTATTGATTCTCATGACGTGTGATAGGTAGCTTATCTATCGCCATTTTATTGACACGTGAATTCTACACCAGAGCAATGAGAGTATGACAATCACAACATGAATCGAACCCGAGATGTGGCATTTATAGCTTTTGCCAATCTGCCACGAAGGTCGTCATAATACACGTGTGTAAATAGAGAAAGCGTACGGCATGACTAGAACAAAGAATTCAAGGAATACTCGCTCATATTTGCGGTTGCAAGCATACGAGTTCGCATGATTAAGAACGAAATTCCTTTGCATTCGAGCAAATAGCCATATCGTATTTACCATTCGAGCAAACAATTCGTACTTAGGTTGCGGGTGGGTTTGATTAGATTCACGTAGTATTGCTTACCACGGACCAGATCCACCCCGGGTAGTACATACGTAAGCACCTCCACCTGAGCAAGAGAGGGTCCCATTTCCATTCCGTTCCGCCGCACACGGCCCGTTAGGCGGTTTTAAATTCGAATTTGATACGCGTGTAATTGTACTGCAGCGGGAGATAATTGAATTAACCGAGTCGTCAGTAATGCACTCACTGAATATGTCAGCCCGCCCGTTGTCCCTTTGTTTCGTATACTTATTAAAAAGAGATAAATTATCTATCAGTGTTTGAAATCGTAGCGGTCAAAGCGCCCCTCGTGTATATTTTTATGTATGTATTAAATGTACAGTGCTACTGTCAGATATTTT
Source organism: Lepidostoma basale (assembly GCA_022606425.2). Classification (NCBI taxonomy): domain Eukaryota; kingdom Metazoa; phylum Arthropoda; class Insecta; order Trichoptera; family Lepidostomatidae; genus Lepidostoma; species Lepidostoma basale. Next base: position 265,566 of record JAHDVF020000860.1, on the reverse strand, counting down.
ATTATTTCCCACTTTTAAGTGCATAAATTCTTAATACGAATGACAACGTATGTTTTTAATTTAATACAATATATATTTTTAAAGTTAGTGTTGTATATACAAAGTACATAAAAAAGAAAAAGACAAATAAAACATCTACAAAACAAAGTATGGCGAACATAGAAGAAAACGTATGTTTTCTAGAAGTTTTGTTTTATTTTGTGGGAATGACATGTTTTGCCTTATTAAGAGATTATCAAATGTTAGCAAGGCGAAACATCTCATTCTCATAAAATATAAAACAGACGTTTCTGAAACAATCAATCTTCTTCTTCTTCCTTGCTATAGACCTATTGTTGCTATAGACCTAGTTGCTCCTCCTATGAGGTGGATTATTTAATCTTTTAGGATGCCTTCCACGAGGATGCATCCCGAGAGACTGATTATGCAGTGCAATATAGGGGAGTCTCGTGGTGTCCATTCTTTGGACACGATTGTACCAGTCTCTTCTTCACTATCTAATCTCTCTTAATCCTCAGCTTCACATATCTCTCTTACTCTGGTGTTCTTATCGCGATCTCTTAGAGTTTTGACTGCTTTCATCTTCAGTGTCTTAATCTCGGAAATCCTCAAAACTTATTTAGTTCTGTTTGTATCTGCCCTTGCTTCAATGCCATATGTTATTATTTGTCTTACTTCTTTATGGTCTCTTGTGTCTTTATTTTTCATATATAAACAATAAATACTTATATAAAACATTCACCAACTAAGACAGAATAATACCCATTTAGTGCATTATAATTCTCGATGCCAAGTTTTTTTAACAGTTGTAACCGCCTTTAAGAAACTCTTTGGTTAGATTTACGAGTTATGACCTAAATCTGCGCTATAAAACAGCAGTTAACGATTGTTTAAAATTAACGATTTTAAAGAAGCGTTTTAAAAGGCACTAAAATGTAACCGTTGCGTGTTCTTTTCCATGGGTATTGTAGTGGTAAAATGACTTTCCTTTCTATTATTTAACTCCATTGAAATTTTCACAACATCTTCTTAAGTCAACTGTCTAATCTCAAGTATACATGTGTTATATTTGTACGTTCGAATGTAAGTATTGTTATGCATTATTTTTTACTTACGCTAAAAAAGCGTCAGTATATTTTTAAGCTGTTAACACATTTAGGATGGATGTTTAGCACGAAAATACACGTTCGGAAAAAAAAATATCTGAAACACTATAATCAGACGGGCAAACAAGAAATAACGTGATTTGTCCCTTAGTTCTAGAACACGGTTGGAATCACGTACTGTTTACGTAGCCCTTATGGCTCCGTATTGTTTGATATCAAAAGCCAGGCGTTTGCTAGACAATCTTCTTCTTCCTTATTGTAGACTTATGTGGTCTGTTCTCCAGAGTGTTGCTCCTCCTGTGAGGTAGATTCCCAGCTGTCCTTCCACCTTTTAGGAGGTCTTCCACGAGGACGAGTCCCATGAGGCTGATTATGCAATGCAATATAGGGGAGTCTGGTGGTGTCCATTATTTGAAAATGACCGTACCAGTCCCTTTTTCGCTGTCTGCTCCATATTATAATATCCTCAACCTCACATATCTCTCTTATTCTGGTGTTCCTCACGCGATCTCTCAGTGTCTTGCCGGCTATCGTCCTCAGTGTTTTTATCTCGGAAGTCCTCAAAACTTGCTTGGTCCTTACTGTGTCTGCCCTTGCTTCGATGCCATATGTATGTTATTATTGGTCTTACGCATCTTACTCTTAATGACCATGTCTTTGTTTTTCCATATTGTGGATTTTAGAGCCCCAGAGATTGCAGCTGCCTTATTTACTTGGGCTTGTATTTCTTCCCGCAGATCAGCTCTCCCCACCAGGGTTATGCCTAGATACTTGAAGGTCCTGACCTGGTCAGTGGGTTGATTTTCTATAACCAGGTTACAGATATTCCAGCAGGCAATTCGACTGTTGATCTGTTTTCGTACTTGTGTCCGTTTTTTGTGCTTTGGTCGGTTTCCAGAGTAGTCCTTTATTGTTTGAGGCTTTCTTTTCTGTACTGTGAGCTTGAGGTTGAGCTGCTAGACATTGTTATTATTATATATGTAATAATGACAACTCTGATTGAGTCAAGAATTTCAGTAATTAAAGTTGCGGGGAACCTATTAATCATAGAACAATGCAAGAATTCGCTGCAAGTATGTCTGTCAATCAACTTCAGATGAATATTGCAATCTGTGGTATCTCTTTCACCCGCTGATTGCCACAGTAACCCTAATAACAGAGCCCCGCTAATGACAGCCAATCTGATCTCCGTCTGGTGCTTTAGATATGCCATAGCGGAAGCGGGCGCATATCGATTGCTGCATTAGTAAACACAAACAGAGCATTTTCCGAGCAATCAAAGAAACAGTGCCGGTACTACGCGGGTACCGAGGCGGGTACTCGGAGGGGGCGACATGTTTACAGCGCGAGGGTGTTGTCATGGCAACCCTAGACTCGAAGGTTCTGAGGTTGCCAGGATTTCGGATTACGTAAGATGGAAAGTAAAGAAAGCGGATGAATGAATATTGCGGCGCAGTGGTGAAACTGAGCGGAAGCTTACGCGCGAAATGAACAGTCTATCGTGTGCATACTAAAGTTGCATAGTTTCAACAAAATAATATACATATTATATGTAAATATAACAGTGATTTTAGAGTGATGTTATGCTGTCACTTACAAAATAATCATAAATATAGATTTTAGTAATAAAAAATACTTAATATAAATATAAATAAAAACGGAAAATTAATATAAAAATCAGCCGTAATCATTTAAAATTCTGAGTGATTTATTTTGTAGACGTTGGACGATCAAAGTGTGCGCGGAAAATGCCTATTGGTGGCGATGAGGTTCGCAACCCATCATACCGCGTCTCCCACAGGGGCGAAAAGAGAAGGATGGAGTGCCGCATCGGTTAAAGTGTGGAAGTCCATTCTTTCTGCCTACCCCTTCGGGGAGACGGCGTGATGGTGTATTATTATTATTATTAAAAATACTAATATTTATAATAATATTTATAAATGTTCACATGTATGTGAATGGTTGGTATAACAATATTTTCTATTCTTCAAATATATGTGAATTAGTAAAATTATCTGATGGTCGATTTCTCGCTAATCTGACAACATCGGCGAGCGCCTTCCGCGCGCCGAGTACAGCGGGACACGCGAATTCGCGCGGAAAATTTCGGCGGGAAACAGTCACGCGATCCCGCCCGAAATTCAATGGCGGCACTGTTCCCCGACATCTTGCGGCGTAATGGGATAACATCGGGAGCTGGTTTACTGTGTGACCTCTCCGCCGCTCCTCGCGGTATGACGTTAGCCCTAATAAAGGGGCGGCTGTTCCAGGTATATTGGCGGCCAATTCAGGTAGGGTATCCCGCTAAAAATGGCTCTGCGAGTAAGCGGATCATGTCTTCTTCATGATATAGAATTAAATTGTCGCAATTTCGGTAGGGAAATGTCATCAGATGCAATTTGTTTAACACCTCTGAAACGGTAACAAATATAAACGGAATAAACACGTTTTTATTATATACAGTCCTTTAATTAACCAAAAATAAGAATTCATTTCATATAACGAACGCTCTTTAATAAAAAAATGTGGTTTTTGTAGTTTTAATTTACTATTACATCTTTATGAAATCACTTTATCCCATTTTTTACATACAAGAAAATAAGTTTGGACACATAAAAAAATAATAGTATATGTTAACGATGTAAACGGATAGATAGATGAAGACTGAGGAAAACGTGGCACACGTAAAATCAATCAAATATGAAATGTTGGCCATGCGAGTATTTGAAAAAATCGACGTGAGCGCATGACACGATTTATGAATGTTTAGCAATCGAGAGAAGTATGTCAGGAAAGAATAGTGTGGTGGTCCATTCTTTCACTTTACCCCTTCAAAGAGACGGCACGATGTTTAGTTAGTTTTTATTTATTTTATTTTATAAGAAGTCTATGTAGTAAATTACTAAATTAATGCAGCATCGACCTGTTTAAAATAGCAAAAGGGGTGTATAAATTAGAAGTAACTGTATTCAGTACAACGACTACAAGTACTTTGAACAAAAGACTACTGTAATTTCCAATTACAAGCAGAATTTATTATCATAAAATAAAGATAAAATTAGATACATAATTTAACGCTCAATAGTCGCTGAACCCCTCCATCAATTAAAGCAGGTACTCCGATTCACACTTATCACCGAACCTAATACAAATTAAGCAAATGTCGTTAATTTGGATTCATTAAAGGTGACTTCCTCCCCCTCCGCCCGGACAGATAGTTTCCCCTAGTTCCCGCCCCGAGAGAAGGGTGCCCCGAAAAGATTCGGGATAATAATTGCCGGGCAGGACACAGAGGGAACGGGACGCCACTGGATTATAAAGGACTTAATCACACCGAGCTGCAGATTTTTTTGTTTCAACTATTGGGGGGATGCAGACAATTGGTGTAATTTGCGAGCACTCGTTATTATTGCAGTTATTCTTGGTTCTAAGTGCTTGTTTTTCGAAGCATTGGGGTTGTTTTTGCATGTTTTAAAAATCTTCTGGGGTTCTTTTTGTGTCGCCGCTTTTTCCGAGCGTTCTGTTTGTTCAAAAGGTGGCCAAAAATAATATATGGTAATTGCACTCTAATTACTGCATGAAAATGTATTTTCAATGCCATTGTTAATAAAACTGGTTTATCCTATTATGCAAATTATTTTTACGAATACGGTTAGCGTGTGTGTACGCACCTAGTGTAAACATACGCATATGTATGTATACGCGTGTGATATATAAGCGCATATATCTACAAAATAATATTTGACATGTGTAGCTATTCTTGCTTGCAAATCACGTACTCGGTATTCAAGCCCTTTCATGAATGACAATTTATTTCCTGGTCCTATCCGATAATTGGAGAGCAATATCTGAGACAATTTACATCCTTCCTTCCGCCTATAAAACTGGTTTCAAACTACGATGAATTCATATAAAACAAAATATATAAAAAAATCAATCCATTAAACTAACTAGCAAAGATGAATAATTCATCGGATTCTTCTATCTTATCAATTTCACGGGGCATTTTTTAAATGCACAATATAATCAATAAAAACCAACGGATGTGTCGAAAATAATACAAACATAATTTACATAAGACCCACTTCGTGCTTCGAAAGATTTGGTTAAAAGCTTTAATAATGTTTAAGTATTTTACAGGCGATTCCATCATTAGAGACACGAAATCTTATACCTCTATCTTGAACGCATCCACTTAATTATAATAATATAAAAAACGGAATGTTTATTGCTCACAACTCACGGGTTAAGACTTCAAGTACCTTCTTAACTGATCAGATTGATCAACTTCCCAGTACCTACTCGAGGATATAAGCGTATCTCCTTTAAAAACAAAGAACAATCGTAAACAATACAATTATGTTATAAAGATTTAAAAGAAATACCAAGTTAAGATACTTCTACACGATTGTTTTTTTTAAGATCGCATGGAGATCTGTATTTAAGAATCAAGAAGAAGAAAAAATAGCGATAGACACGCTACCTATCACATGTTACGATAATAAATATCTAAAAATATGTATACAGTAATTGGCTTCAAATAACCTGTTGTATACAAAAATGTGGAAAGCAACGCGATACTACCACATTACCAGCAAAAATGTTAAAATGTTACACTTTGTTGCAAATCAATCCCTAGGATTACTTACTTACTTACTTTCTATGGCCATACAACAACAATGAATTTTAGCCTCCTTGATGATTTTTCTCCAAGCTCTTCGATCCTGCGCCTTTTGCTCCGAGCAGTCCGATTCGCCCAACCTAGCCAGATCAACCAGAACACTGTCCATTAGGCGCTATCTAGGCCTTCCTAGAGGTCTTACTCCAGTCGGTACAGGGACTTGATTGCTCTGGTCTCTTCGACTCGGCATACGTGCCCGATCCATGCTAGGCGACCGGCTCTCACGGTGCTCGTTATAAGGGGCTGCTAGGTCATCGTACGGATATCTTGGTCGGTCCTATGCCTCCAAGTTCCCACTGCAACACCGGGTCGGGGTCCCAGGATCATTCTAAGTATTCTATTCTCAAACCAGTAGTTTATTTGTTGTTGTTTTAGAGTCATTGTCCACGACTCAGAACCATATGTCACCACTGGCTTGATGATGGTGTTATAAATACGCAATCCCTAGGATTATCTAGAAAAAAATATTACTGGATTCAGGAGTTATTTTAAGAATAAAATGAGGTGTTAACAAAATTCCGTGATACGTTGTAACCTAGGGATCCCCTAACCGTTAGGAATTTCGAGATCGGGGTTCAGTGCGGGATTTCCGCTAATTACCGGCGTTGATTGCAGCTCCTGCCACGATCCTGACACGAGAGCAGGTCTAATTGGACGTCAATACGATCCCAAGCACGGCGTAGCGGGAACAGCCCCTCCGGCAAGGAAACCGTGAGATTAGCGGCTAAAGAAACTAATTGAACAACCGATTCACCTTTTAAAAGTTCTAGAAGGTCTTTGATTTGTTTATGGAAACACACCCGGGTTATTGAAATACGTATGTAGTTATTCAAAATTGTTTTTATCTCTAATTCGGATATTAGTTTCGTGGAAAAGAAGTGTGGTGACATAAATTCCGTGATGTAACGGTTTCTTCAAATATATGTTTAGTTGTTTAATAAATGACAATCAATCATTAATCACAATTCTTGTGTTTTTGATATACTCGTATCTTGAACAACGTTAAACTCCATATTAAATTTTGATGAAAACGTCCGTTTTGTAGAAGTTTTCTTATTTTATGCGAGTGACATATTTCGCCTTGCCAGATTATTAACAAAATATTTGACATTTTCATCAATATTAAATATATAACGTTATGTATTTAATATTGAGAAACACATGCGTTTTAAGTTTTTTATTTTAATTTAAAAGACTGAGATGTTTCGCATTGCAAGAACATTATCAAGACGTAGGTTTACGTCAATACCAAATTCGTAGTATGTTATTTTACATCACTATTCAAGCATTTATAAATATATATAATTTAATGGTTATATGTGTACTTTATAAATATGATTTAATTTTATATTTCCGAAACAGCTATTGAGGTTGAATTGGCGCCATAGCAAAATACGATCAGAATTAATTCATGTTAGTATATGTAATGTAACATGCATACATTTATAAGTCTTATTTGAAACAGTTTTTATACCCCCTTTAACGAAGCGAAATTCATATCGAAAACGATTACGCAAAGGCAAAATCAGTGCATTATGCATTATGGTAATATCGCATTGTCGCTACTCAATTTAAACTGAGTTAATGCGGGATAATGTGTTGAATAATACATAGCGTCATGAAGCCGTAACTATGTTACATTAACTTGTTTCTTCTTATGCGTATTCGTATCTTAGATGTTGCGGGTTTCATTACTTCTAAGAGATTTTTTACAATGCATTATTGCTCGAAACTGATCTTTGGGAAAATTTGCTTTTTAATAAAAATAAAACAAATGAAGTTTAAAAATATTTATGACTGGATTCGACAGAAATACTATTTTAGTCTGTGTGTATGGTTTTTTCACCTGAAATTTTTCCTTTAAAATTAAGGCAAATTTTTGTATGAATATTATATTGTAGTCTTGTATGGATATATTTTATATTGTTTTATTTTATCTTACAGTAATTTGTTACGTATTATTTTTCACAGTGCATAATTATTTATTTCTTATTTCTTTGGTATTATTACAGTTAGCGACACGTGGAAAGAATGAATGAAGAAAGAATGATAAAAAAGTACATGTTAACGATGTAAATGGAACTAGAAATGGAGGAAGACCGAGGAAAACGTGATCAAATAAATCAAATATTGAATGTCGGCCACGTGAGGAGTCAGATAAATCGTCGCGCGTGCATGACACGATGTATGAATGTTGAGGAAGCGAGAGAAATATGTCAGGAAAGAAAAGTGTGGCAGTTCATTCTTTCTGCCCACGCCTTCGGGAGACCGCTTGATGGTTAGTTAGTAAGTTAATTATTACAGTTTTATGAACCCCTAAATCAAATTTTAAATTAATTTAGAGATATTTACTTCAAATTAATAAATATAAATAAAAAAGTCTGGTTTCTATAAGCTTCATTATATTTGATGGGAAGTATTTCTCCGTGCTAAGCTATCATCTAATAATGCCCGAGCAAGGTAAAATATGTCATTTAGATAAAATTTATAGAAAACAGACGTTTTAATTCATAATAAATATATATTTTAATAAAATATCTGATACTACAATATATTAAATCAAAATAAATTTGAAGTTAAAAATATTTATGAATACTAAGATGTCTAATAAATTACCGTAACGAGAGATCTTAACGCGTTAAAAACATTGACATGACATTTCGATAATCATTTTTTTAACTGCTACACGACCAGTTATTTGCCTTCCGTTCTCATCAGATAAAGAAGCGAAATAATCGTGATATAATAATTAGTTAACTTGTAACTGCTGTCGGGCCCCCCTTCCGGGACAAATTAGCATAATTCCTGGATTTGTATACGTAATATTTAAAGTGATTGAGCCGAGATGATTTCGAAAGTAAGATTCAAGATCAAAGCTTGTATGGGCTGCTTGTCCAGACGTTCTTATGCATATATTTATTCGTATTATTGTTATAAACTCATTTAATTGTTGGTGTTTAAAATTATTTTGATTGTAAGTTATTATGACGGGCTAATTGCTTTATATCCGTTATCTACAGAATACGCCTGATTTTTTTAATTGAGAAAATTTAAATTGTGTGGTAACGCATTTATATTTTTTATTATCGTGATTTCATTAGAATAAATAACTCATATTAACAATTTGTATGTACCATCTATAAAAGTTTTAAATATTTGAGGATAAATGGGGTTATGGGGTACGCCGGGTATATGAAGCACTGGTTAGCAGTATTTCCTCAGCCTATTTCCGTCCACTCCTGGACAAAGGCCTCCTCTATTCGCTTCCATGTCACTCTGTCCTGTGCACACTGCATCCAGGTTATTTCGACGTGTCTGTTCAGATCATCCTTCTACCGTAGTTGCAGTCGCCCTGCACTTATCTTTGCCGTCCACGGTCTCCAAGTCAGCAGTCTTCTTGTCCACTTTTCATCTGAGCCTCTGGCTACGTGACCTGCCCATTGCCACTTCAAAGTCGCCACCCGGTGGATGATGTCAGTGACCTTTGTTTTTTCTCTCACCGTATCGTTTCTGACTCTGTCTCTTAGCCTTATATTCCTAACATGGCTCTTTGGGTCACTCATAGGTTCTCGGCACTTTGTTTGGATAATGTAACAGTTTCAAGACCATAAGTACCAACTGGCAGTATTCATGTTCCATCATTTGGGACCAATAGAGAAAAAAACTTGATGTGATAAAAAACGATTTTTGCTTTATTTATACTTGAAGCAATATAATTACACTACCCTTGTTTGTATTCCTAATTGTATCTCAAAGGAATGTTCCATTTCAACATTCTAAAATCGGGTCATATGATCTTTCTAGAAACGCATTTTCTTCAAATTGTTATCAGGGGGTATTTACAATTTAGGATTACCGAGGGAACTAAATCTATATGTTTCCTACAGCTTTAGCAGAGGAAGGGGCCATATTATATTTTATGTCATGAATTGCCACACATAAGCGCTAGAAGTTCTCAAGTGTTGATCGCATTTCTTCTTATTAAGGTGGCATTCTAGATTGACTTTTTTACGTGCAGCTATAGCGAATTTGTGAACACCCTAATGATGGAAACATGACAATTATATTATTACAAAGGGCATGTGCCATGTTCTCATTCACGTAGTTCTATACATATTTCTTTTGATGTTCTTTTTTTAAATCTTTGTATCGATTTGGCTAGCAATGTAATGGTACAGATACGTATTCAACAAAATAACAATAATACGATTTGCACCGTTTTAGCTATTTCATACCATTCGCAAATAAACGAAATCGTTCAAGATATAAACCTACACATAAAGACCGTCAGAACTCTAAAATAACCACCGTTTGAACGTATTGATTTTTGAACGTTTAGCAAAATACGTCAATTCATTTTGTAGTTTCAATGACATTGAAACGCAGTATGAATAAAATATGTATGAAAAATGTTGTGATGTGAGCATAAAGCATTTCGAGGCAAGTAACTAAATGGACGCCGGGCAGGCGGCGTTCGCCCTAAAATTAATAAATAATTCATGTCCGGGGTGCTGTGCTACCTCTCCCAGGCGGGTGTTTTCATACACAGTCCAACCGCCACTGGGCCGTGAAGGGACAAGCATCACACACTATAAATATAATGGACCTCTGACATACAGCGTGATTAATACTTGATGAAGTACATTTATGGATGAGATAAACAAGTGCCTGCTTGAGAATTGAATACAGGGAATACGGTGCTACAGTATTCCACCACTTAAATATGCTACATGTTGGTGGTTAGACATTTATACTAAATATTATACTTATATTAATTATACTAAATGGTAAACAACTAAAATATGTTTTAAACTGTTAATGAATAAACATTGTTTTTTGTATCACAATTGTATTTTATTTTACGCGTCAGCTGTTTCATCAACCAATGTTGATATCATCAGGTGTTACATCAGATTGTAACACCTGATGATGTCAATATTGGTTGATGAAACAGCTGTCGCGTAAAAAAAAATACAATTGTGATACAAAAAACAAAGTTTATTCATTAACAGTTTAAAATGTTAAGGTATCATAGTGTTTCGGCCAAAACAACGGACTATTTAATTAAAATATATATTTAAAAAATGGTATTTTATAATATCTACTCATTCATTAACTATATTAATAATGAATTATTAAATACAAACAATTATCATTAATACAAATGAAAAAAAAAAACATTATTTTTATAAACATCAAAGGTAAATAAAATCATTTCATGTGTTAATTTTTTTTTTCATAAATCAATTGATGGTGCATTTATCTCGTAATTTGACAAATTATTATTTTTTTTTTTTTAAAAATACACATTTTAAAGCGGTTTCAGTTAATTTTAAATTGTGTAATTATAATAATAAAAGGCATACTTTTATTAAATCATAACAATAATACGTTTTTAAAATTTCTTTATACGTAAATATATTATATTTTCTTTCAAGCACCGTCCACGCTGTATGTATTAATTCCAGCAATCTAAAGATTACCCTAAATATTCTACTGCACATTTAGATTGGATGATAATTAGGTAACAAAATAAAGAAGCAGTTACCTCGTTAGCGGTTAAATAATGGTACTTTATACATCTCGGACATAACCATCGTCTATGATTTAACAACATTAATTCAATGGTCGGTTCTATTAAGTTCTCATGGCATTAGAAAATAACGTGGTAACGACGCGATATAATTTTATTTTATAAAACAAAGTTCTTTATATTGTATTTCCACAGCGAACCATTATAATAAATAAGAACATTTTGAATCCAGGAACCGTAGAATTAACTATGTATTAGGACACATTAATTTACCGACATTTAAATAAGTTTGAGTAGGGTTAATACGGAAATTGTTATTATACGAGTATAATAAATACTTGATACATATTTCGTAATGTTTGCTCGATGATGCTAATTTATAGAGCACCTTTTTAGTTTTGATAATAATCAGAATATTAAATATCTTTGTTTTGATCTAATTTCAATTTGTGATTCATAATTTATGTTTTGTAATTATAAACAGTATATTAATTTTAACAATTAAGGTGTAAATTTAAGCAATCATTACATATCTATTAAGGGACGTTGTATTCTATTTGTAAGATATCAAAATTAGCAATAAATTCCAAATATATATAAAATACAGCAATTCTTTTTGGCTTGTAATTATTAGCCCCTTTTCTAATATCATATTCACTTGTATCATTTTAAACATTTTGTACAAATATTTTTCATTCACGAAAAAAAAGAAGATTATTACATCAATTAGTTCGCATATTGAAATTAATAGGTACACAATTAAAAATAATGACTTAATTCCACACCTAACCTAACGTAAACTAACCTTTAATTATTTGATATTTTTCATTTATTTATTAATACTCGTATAACCTGATGTTTAAGAGTATTTTTTTTTTCTTTTTTTCTAAATATAAATTATGTAATTGGGTGTAACAAGATAACATTATTTATCCTAAAGTCAATTTATTTATGGTCTATATTATTTCCCTCTTCTTCCATTTTTGTCAAGTGATAATATTGTAATATTAATCTATTTTTGGTGTGTAGTTAGTTATAAGCAAATATATGATATAAGTATTGATTCAATATCTTAAATTGAAAACTTAAATGTCACGAATAGACATATAATAGTATTTATTTAATTATATAATATCAAATTCCAGTTTTGATGACGTTTGTATAATTATCACCAATACGACGTTAATGATATTTAAAAGAAGCGATTGTCGTGGGTGACAAGAGGCTATTACTTTTTTAAAATGTAAAATTATTTGATAATATTTTTGTGTAGTGTATATTAACACGACAGTATCAATAGAATTTACACATAAGTTCACCATTGCGTTACGGCTTAAAATTTTTCATTATTTAACAAGGAATTTCATTAAACAACGAAAACATTATTTGGTGAACGATTGTTACGGTTTATTCTGCTTTTATCTTAATAAGAGCAGAATCCTATGATGGCGCAAAATTACCTATATGGTATATAAAAATCGCAATAATAAGTTGCGCAATCGTTCCCAAATGCAAAAAAAGTGAATGGTTGAAGTAAAGTAGTCACTAAATACAAAAAAATATAAGAATGTAGTTTCGATATGTATGTTATATAGAACGAAACTGCATACACAGTTTTTATTATTATTCTTCTCTTCTTTTAATAAATCTGACGATCTGTGACAACAGAAATCATGTCTCGTCGGATGATGAGGTCCAGCTGTCCCTCCATCTATTAGGTGGTCTTCCAGGTTGGCGGTGTCCGGAGGGGATTTCATAAGCGGCTGTATATGCAAGTCTGTCACCATCCATACGGGCTACATGGTTCCTCCAGTATCCTCGTTTGGATCTATTCCACTGAACGATATCCTCTATTTCGCAAGTTTTTCTTATGTCTGCGTTGCGGACACGATCTCGGAGAGTTTTTCCAGTAATTGATCTTAGGATCTTCATCTCCGATGTTCTTAGTAGACCCTTGGTTCGCACAGTGTCGGCCCGCGTCTCTACAGCGTACTTCATGATAGGTCGCACGCATGATACGCATGTGCTTGTTCTTCCAGACCAGATTTTTCAGACACCCTGACTTGTTCTCGTACTTCGGCATAATGGTCATTATGGCTGCAGATCTCTACTCCCAAATATCTGAAACCGTTTTTATTGTTTCTTTTTATTCTTGCCATTTATGCATTTAATATATTCATAATCCTTCACAGTTGTGAATGACTGCGTCACTTCTTGCTGCGATTCTCGAAAAGGTTTTATAAGGGTCATTTTAGTACCCCCACTTCCAAGAATTGCTGGATAAATAGTTAGGTACTGTTTTTAAAAGATGTCACGCATCGTTAACCGTATATTAAAACACAGAAATGGTAAAACTTCTATCGTTAGGATACGGTAATAATACCTTGTATTATATATAGGGGTGCTCGATTCCATAAATCAAGAGTTTGCACTCTCCAAAGTAAGATAGTAGTGTACCTAATTAACATAAAGCGACCGTATATACCTCGGGGGCTACTTGGATGGTATTAAATAATAAATAAGGGGGAAGAAGCCCCGCGGCAACTGTCCCGGAAGTAGATGTCATTTAACATTTTTTATTAAAAAATATTCTCGGAAGACATCTTGCGGGGAAGCGTGTTAAATGTCTTTAATATATTTTAACGACCGTTCGGAACATTTAACCAAACTACCTGATAACTCTATGGTACCTACCTAATCTAACAACCTACCTAACTATTGAGCAGCTACCTAATCTCATTACCATTTGAAACCCGAGTTAGAAATAACGCAATTAAAATGTTTCACTTCCTTAAAATTTAGAAAATTTATTTCCTTGAACTACGTGAAAAAATGTAATAAATATCCAATAATTATTTTACCTTAAATATTTTTTCATGAAACGAAACACGTTTTTTTAAATTTTTATATTGTTTGACGTGTTTAGAAGTTAGTCATAACATTATCAGAGGGAGAACTGTGTATCATTTTACCGAGTTCATTAATTTTGTGTTAGTGTTTAAAAATAAATTATCAAGTAACATTTAGCTTATGAATTAACTAAATATAACAGGTTTCAGTTGTTTTCACAACCTTAAGTTTATAAAAAAAATAACTGATTAATGATAACACACGAAAAGTACACAAAAATAGAAACATTAATCATGTAAAAAGAAATGTGAATGTGAAAACCAATTTCCAATGTATACTTTTACATTTCCTTTGACCGAAGTGGTCAAAGTTCTTTGGATAGCAATAAGTAGACGAGGCTAAAAATACGGATCTAGAAGTTTTATTTTATTTTATGGGAATCACATGTTTCGCCTTGATCAAACATTTGATTACGCGTTAGCATGGCGAAACATGTAATTCCCATAAAACAATAAAACTTCTAGAAAACCAAAAAAAAAAGTCTATGGGATATATCACTCTGACAGTTGCTAAGTGTAATCGCTCCGCTTTGTTTTTGGTGTTTACGTGATCGATCGGCTATTTTTGGAATCAATTTTGGTGGGGCGGTTGTTTTTGATATGTTTTTGAAGTGTAATGTATTAATTCGTGTATATCTATAAGTATATTTCTATTTAAAGTGATTTAAAAACAAGTGTCAAAATTTATATCTACCCACCATTGTTTTTGTTTCGTTTTGTCTATTCTCAGTGGTCCATAGACAACTCAACTATTTATAAATATAAAATTCTATAGAGTACCTACCTTATAGAATTAATAAAGTTACCCCTACACTGAATATAATTTCATAAATAATTTAAAAGAAAGTGGTGTTTTTGTTGACATTTGACATATTGTATCTAGTATGGCGAACTCATCCGCGACGTTGCCAAACAACAGCAAGACCGATTTGACAACGTTGTCTCCAGGACAACGTGTAGAGAGTGCACTAGAATTGGAAAAATACATTAATGATACATTAACCCTTTCTAGTATTCTAACAAAAAATCAAAAATGTTCTATTACTGATGCCGTAAACAAGTTAGTAATGCATATTACAGTTTTGTGCGATAACTCGGCTATAATTTTACCAATCAATCAAAATGTACCGCCGGAAGATATAAAATCAACCCTCAACACGATAACCAAAGATATCAAAGATATAATAATAAAGCTTAACCAAAGAAGCACATACGCAGAGATAGCTGGCAAATCTTTTAATCAAGAAAATGTACAGCGTCATGCATTAGATGTTGATCCTGGCCATTCTTTATTTCCTCCGCTCATCACCACCAATCAATCTCCGGCCATCCCGCCGAGACCCGCTGTGCTGGTGTTCCCAAACAAACCGAATACAGCACTCACAATAGAAACATTAAAACAAACTGTAAATCCTGCCTCCATTGGAGTTCGGGTGACGGGAGTTCGTGAGCTAAAAAATGGCGGAATAGTTGTGCACCCGCACACTGAAGCTGGAGCACACCTACTTGCTAACTCTACCGCTCTGGTTAATGCTGGTCTCAAGGCCACAGTGGCGCAACATCGCCAGCCCAGGATCGCCATCAGTGGTCTGCCGCAGGATGTACAATCGGATACTATCATTAATGCCATCCATCACCAAACATCGTCAGAAACCGGCTATACCATCGAGGAACTCCGAAACAGAACCAAATTCTCCCACAAGTCCGGTCCTCGCATGGGAAACTGCACACACATCTACAGTGTGCCTCCGTGTGTGCGTCACGCGCTAGTTGCTAAGTCAAACCTGGCCATTGACTGGCAACTTCATAAGATCCGTGATTGGATCGACAATTTAAAGTGTACTAAGTGCCACCTGTATGGACATCACGTCAAGAACTGCACAGCTGACCAACCCACTTGCCACCACTGTGCTCAGCTTGGCCATAACCGTGATACATGTTCCAAGAAAGACACTACCCCTCAATGTGCTACATGTTCTTTTTTCAAAAAAATAGCATCTCATGTCACTGGCTCTCCTGAATGTCCCGCGAGACAAGCTGCAGAAAAGCGTGAGCTCTCGAAAATTAATTTTTTTTGCTGAAATCTATTAGTCCTGATGGAGAGACCTGCTTTAATGCCTATTATCAAAATGTCAGAGGCCTTAACACTAAAATCAGTACCTTGCAAGAAAATATACTACTTACTCAATATGACATAATATTCCTGACAGAAACATGGTTAAAAAGCAGCGTCTCTTCATCGGAATTGGGGTTATTTGGCTACAATATCTACCGTTGTGATAGAGCCAACGACTCTAGGGGAGGCGGTGTCATGATATGTGTAAAAAATATATACCCATCCCTCATACTAGAGATGCACAATAAGGATTACGAACAAATAATTCTAAGTATCTCAGTCGGTTCGAATAAACTCGTCGCCGGTTGTGTGTACATACCCCCATCTTCTTCATTAGCTGTTTATCAATCTTACACACAAGTTTTAGATAGAGCACTGCGTAAAAAACACGACTCCTCGGTCATATGCGGTGACTTTAATCTCCCCAATATATCTTGGTCAAATGACGACAAAGGTGCCACAATATTCGGTCATCAATCAACCCAAGCATCCCAAATATCTAATTTCTTTGCATATATGAATATGTTCCAATTGAATTTTATTCAAAATGCTTTTCGATCATATCTTGACTTAATCTTTAGTAATATGCCCTCAATTCAAGTTCACGAAGCTGACGAAACACTTGTACCAATTGATAAATATCATCCACCCCTTTTTTTCATCTTTCAAATATCAACAAAAACTGAAATTCTTATCCCGAAAAACACTACTTATAAAAATTATACAGACGGTAATTATTTCGAAATGAATGAATTCCTGGAACAAGTAGATTGGAATTCCCACTTCCAAACAGATGATATAAACGAAAGTCTTTCAAACTTAAACTCTGTCCTCACCCAAGCTATCGAAAATTTTATACCTACTAGAATCTTCTATCCACCTAAATTTCCAAAATGGTTTAGCCCAAAACTTAAAACATTAATAATTGAGAAAAAGAAAGTACATAAGTTGTACAAATCTACTGGTCGCTTAACTTATTATAAACAATTCTCTCATCTTCGATCGCAATGTAATATTGAATCCGTGTTATGTCACAACTCCTATATTGAGGAAACAGAAAGAGTATTAAACTCCAATCCCAAAAAGTTTTGGCACTTCGTTGCTGAAAAAAGAACCGATAACAATCTACCATCAAATATGTTTCTTGATGATATCATAGCATCCAATGGTCAAGATATATCTAACCTTCTTGCATCTCATTTCTCTTCTGTGTATTCCTCCAATTCAAACACCAATAACCTTGTACTAAACTATAATAAAACGGTAGACTTAAACCTCCTACAGATACAACCCTCAGATGTCCTTATCGCATTAAAGTCACTAAAGGGAAAATCTTGCTCGGGACCGGACTTGATTCCTGAAATAGTTCTCAAGAAATGTAAAACTACTTTATATAAACCTCTCTGTACACTATTTAATTCTTCACTTACGTCCGGAACATTTCCTGAAAAATGGAAACTGTCTTACATTCAACCCATTTTCAAAACTGGAGACAAAGCTGATATAAAAAATTATCGACCAATATCAATTTTGTCTCATATCCCTAAATTATTTGAATCCATTATTACGTCCAAAATAACACCACTCTTCAATCACATACTTATCGATCAACAACATGGCTTTAGATCAAAAAAATCTACCACAACAAATCTTCTTTCTTTTACTGATTATCTCGTTAAAGGTCTCGAACAAAATAAACAACTTGATGTGATTTACACTGACTTTTCCAAAGCTTTTGATAAAGTAAATCACCATTTTCTTCTCTCCAAGTTATATGCGCTGGGTATAAGTGACCCATTTCTCTCACTTATTAAATCTTACCTCAATAATAGGAAACAAATAGTACGAATCAATAATTATCTATCAAATCCTATAGACGTGACTTCGGGTGTACCACAAGGAGCCCACCTTGCTCCCTTACTATTTAACTTATTTATTAATGATATACACATGTCAATTAATAAATCATCGTTCTGGTTATTTGCTGATGACAACAAAATTCTCAAAGTCATAAATACTTCAGAAGATTGTCTTCTTCTTCAAGCTGACTTAATATCATTTAGTGAATGGTGTGTACGAAATGACCTAAAATTGAATACTGATAAATGTAAAGTTATGCGATTTTTTCGAAAACATAATCCAATAGATTACCCTTATAACATTGACAATATACAGTTATCAAATGAAACTACCATACGTGACCTAGGAATCACACTCGACTCTAAATTATCTTTTACCACACATATTGAGCTATCTGTCAACAAATCATATAAACTTCTGGGCTTTATCAATAGAATCTCATCCGACTTCAAAAACATTTCCACCCTCAAATCACTCTATTGCGCCCTAGTTCGCCCACACTTGGAATATGCTTCAGTAGTCTGGTCCCCATACTATGAAATTCATATTTCTAATATTGAGTCAGTACAACATCGTTTTCTAAGGAAAATTGGTCGAATGCTCAGACTTGACAGAGAAGATTACTCCTATTCTGACTTGGAAAAGCTACTAAATATTTCACCATTAGTTGATCGCAGAAATAAATATGATTTAATCTCCTTTTTTAAAATAATAAACTCATACTTTGATGCACCCTGTCTTCTCGAAAATATAAAATTCAATGTACCCACCCGGAATCTAAGGCAAATTAAACTTTTTCACGAAAATCTCCATAAAACAAACTACGGATATAATGCACCTATACCTAGAATGACTAGACTTGTAAACTGTTGTCAAGACTTAGATTTTTTGGATTAAATCTAAATTCTTTTTTGTCTAAACTTAAAAAATATCGACCTCCATCAAACCCTTAAATTGTCTAAACCAGATTCAGATTTTACTATTTGTTTGTCACTGAGACTACTTGTACCTTGTAATCCTTCCACAATATAATCAAATATGTCGTTAGCTAATTGCAGTCGTGTTCTTGTTGCTCATCTCTGGTATACATATCTATGAAACTTTCTTCTTTACTCTCTTCCAGATCATCCTCTTAACTTGTCCTAGGCTAATTGTTTACTGTTACTGTTTTAAAATGTTCCTAGATTTAAGTAACTTATCTGTATTATGAATAATGTATTGGAATTAATTCCGTCAACAACAAAATAAATAAATAAATAAATAAATAAATAAAACAGACGTTTTCATCCGTATTAATAATTTAATACTGAGTTTTACATCTTTATTCAAGAAACAATAAATAAAGACAGGGTATTTGTATCGAGTTTGTAAAGTCTCTTTCGTACGCAACCGCGGATAAATCCGGTGTGCATTACCATGATTACAGCATGTGTTACCGCCGCCGGATGCGGAAGCCAGTCACTAAGAAGGCTATTGTCATAGAGCGGGCGGATAACGGTTAGCAGCGGCGTCGCGACGCGATCAATCAACGCCGGGACGTCGCACTTAAGGCAAGCCCTTATTTACACGTCCGCGGTTGCGCTGCCTCACCAGCCCTGCGGAGTTAACGTGAATAGAGCTCAAAAACACGTACCATATGTACGTTAGTATATACGCTGAGAACAAAACAGATCGTCAAGTATCTCAAGAGCGCTTGGTAATATCTCGGAAACACGTGGAGAAGTGAAAGAAAAGCGAGGAATATAGAATACACAAAAGTTTCACATTGAATACCTTGGTTTCTATTTATTTTGAATTTAAAATATTTACTTCTATATTTGCCTTACTTTGTGTTGTAATTCCTTTATTTCTCTTTTTCTCTTTTTATACACTTTGTTTATACAACACTTATTACATAGACATGTTTCGGACACCCAGTCCTTCTTCACTGATACATATTATAAAGATACATATTTAAAATATTATATTATTGTTTACATGATCTGACAGATGTTATAAAGATTTATTTTGGAATTTTTATGCTTTTGTTATAACAAATATTATGATTCAATTTAAAATTTAAAAAAAAAATAATAACTTAAAATTATTATTTTAAATTTTAAATTGAATCATAATATTTGTTATAACAAAAGCATAAACGTTCCAAAATAAATCTTTATAACATCTTTCAGATCATGTAAACAATTTTATAATATTTTAAATATGTATATTTATAATATGTATCACTAAAGAAGGACTGGTTGTCCGAAACATGTCTATGTAATTGAAAAAAAAATTAATGTAAGTGTTGTATAAACAAAGTGTATAAAAAAAGAAAAAGATAAATAAAATATTTATTTATCTTTGGTAAATCGCGCAAAATAAAACGGCGAACGACAAGGAAATGAGACACAATAGATAATAAAACACAACAGATAGATAATAATGAAAAATAATTCTATTTTGGAATCATTTTAATGGTGTATTGAACAATATATAATATTATTTTTTAAATTAAATGTTCATTTGTTCATTGATTGCTATATACAATAATACTTTCAATTATTATTTAAGCAATGTTTTTTACATCTCACATTTTATTATTGGCCACTAAATTAATATAACTTGTGTAATTTCCTTAAAGCCTTTAATGGCAAAATCGTTAGTCGACCACTAAAAAATTAAGTAAATATAAATTTCTTCTATATTCGTCATCACTTTATGTTGTGGATTGACATTTGAATAGCTATTGAAAAACCTTATATTTTGACAACACTTTTTTGACATCAATAAACATAAAATAAACATGTTTCTAGCTGAGTTAAAGTGTCTATACTGAGGATAGACGTCTGTATCCCGAAACCTGTTTGTGAAAAGCGAGAAAAGTGTTGAACAATGAAAAGTTTAAAAAATACATATTAATCAAGTGCAATGAATTTAAATAAATAAAATGGAATATTGATAAGTGATAATGCTAAATTATTGTTCATGATCGGAATCTTGATTTACCACCATAACGTAAGCAAAGAATAGAGCGATCACCTAACGATATCCTCACAGTTTTGCGTTATGGTGGTATCGTTGTTTTATTTTAAAAGATTTTCATTTTATCAACGAGTATTTCACATTTCGGTGTTTGTTACAATCATTTAAATAATATAGTGTTTTGAAGATATAAAATGACATAAAGTTAATAATATATTCTCTCACAAATATTACGCATAAAACACAACATTTTTTTCAAGACTTTTATGATTAATAAAGTGTTATCATATCCGATATTTCTATTCCGCGGGGAAGTAATATGGAGCAATGAAACCGAAGTGAGCACATAACATTATGTAGACAGGAGATTTATCACGACTCGAGTATGACGAATACTGAAGTGGTACTACGCCATATTTGCCATTCAAGGAACTCTCGGTTTTGTATGTGAAAGAACAAGTATTTGAATTTCTTCACTGAACGTCGCGTTTTGATGAATATTTTGGTCTTCAAACCTTTGAACCTTCTCATATCTGTGCAAATAAGAAACATACTATATTAACGTAATAACAGAAAAGTTGTATAGGTATACATGCATTGAATATGTACACAGGCGTTTTATAAAATATCTACGTTCATTCCTTTTCCTTTTAGTATTGCGGATCCGTTGGCGTGAAATTGTGTAAGGAAAAAAATAGCGACGTTAAATTTAAGAAACTACTTAAGACTGTATGCTGAAACGTTCCTCCTCGGTTAGCACGGAGAGCATGATTTTTAATCCTCAGGGTGGTAATCGTGAGATTCTTTTCGGTATATTATTCGATTCAGGGACGGGTGTAAATATAAAGACAGTTACATGGGATACATTAAGGTTTATTATCTAGTTAACATTATAACAATAATCTAGAGGCTAGGGATGTCGTACGAATACATAAAAAGAGGCACATGATGAAATAATGAAGAGGCTGTTTGAGGCGATTCCTCGACGGCGTGCTCGTCAGGACATCGACCGGCGACGTCGTCCGTAGACGTTATCAGCGACGCTGACCAGAAGATGGTGGGTCAGCAAATCAATATGTAGAGCGTCACCTGGCAGACACGAGGTTCCCTAACCTGTTGGTGCTGTCTGAAGCGGCGTGAAGTGGTCCTCGCAGTTCCGCTGGGTGGTGAGGTCAACCACGTTGTCGGGACATGATGTGCGACAACACGTGGGCGGCAATTTCGGGAGCAGAGGATGGCTCGGACCGTGGCGGAGGGAATCAATCGCAGACACGCGGACACATGACGCACATGTGGAACCAATGTGCGGTCTTCGATATGGATATTATTATTAGTATTCTACCTGATATGATGGGAGAAAGGCTGAACCATTGCTGGTCCAGCCGGATGCAAACGGATTAACGTTTCTCCTACATCGTGGTGGTAACTGGGCACTGGCGAAAGAACACAAGATGGCGGCCTACCCGCAACGGCTGACTAGAGGGAAGTGGCGGGCTTCTGCCTCGAAGCATAGAGTACCGAAAAAGCAGTGTTGCCAATACGGAAGGCGGCGGTGGCTCACAGGGCGAAAACAGGAGAAGTTGGAAATGAATTTCGAAGAGGTACTTAACTGGGGAGAATTGGGGCGAATTCAGTGGCCGAAGAAATCGTAATGATGTACCATTACAATGCATGCATTGTTCTTTCTTCATAAGGCTCGACATCAGAGAACGCCAGCGTATATTTCGGACCTCTGCTTGACACTCGTGTCAACGGAATGGCAACGTTCACTCCAATCAGTAGAAACAAATGCGAACATTCAGATTCATTCAGAACTAATGAAGCATTTTTCACGATCATGCTTTCAGCGTTACGGGTCCGTTGGAGTGGAATAGCCTCTCTGTTTGTTTATTGTTTCTTGAACAATTATGTAAAATTCCATATTAAATAATTAATACGAATGAAAACGTCTGTTTTCTAGAAGTTTTATTATAGTTTTCATAGAAAAGCATTATCAATTATCATTCGATAATGCCTTGGAAAATGGAAACATGTCATTGCCATAAACTATAATAAAACTCCTAGAAAACAGACGTTTTCTTTCGTATTAATTACTCCCTATTTGCATTAAGTATAAGGATAGCGACGTTTAATTAAAGAGACTACTTACTGAAGACTGCACTACTGAAAACGGCGCACATAAAAATAAGCAATCATTAAAAAAAAGGCATGTTAGATAATATCTAATATAGCTATATTTAATAACTTATCTAATAACAAAAAAGGTGAAAGTTATCTAGTGATGACTTTCAGAAATAACGGCCAAACAAAGTCAGATTGCGCGAAGTGGATTAACGGCAGTTGTCCGCAGGAAATGGGATACTCGATGGAGCGAATGAGTCAGAGTTGGGTACATCGGCGTGTGTCTAGCGAGCGCGGGGATGGGGAGGGAGGCTCCCGGGGTAGTCTATAGCGCAGTCAATAGTCGCTGTCGGTGCTACAGACCTTGTAGGGAGGATAGCGGCGCCGCTAGGTCTCAGATCGCAGTCTCGCGTTTATCAATAAACAATAAATTTTGCGAGAAACTAATAATTTCAAAAATAAAAACAGATACAGAATGACGTCTAGCCTTAAATAAAATCATAAAAATGATACAGTGAACCATCAAAAAAATCGTGCATGTTTCTGTATATAAAAATAAAAAACACATGGCTTTGGAACCGATAGATTCAACAAATTCTGAACCGATTACGACACAGTTTATTAATATTATAATACTTTGGCGTAGGTTAAAAATTATAGTTAATATCGTGACAGGCAAAAAGCTCTTTTATCGCTAGAGGCGTTACAGTCTATATTGGTGTGAACTAATTTTGTTTGATGCGAGTGTGTAATGTAAGTCACCGAGAGATGGTGCTCGAATCAGTTTAAATGACAGTTGTCAGTCGTCATGATACTCGTATTACTTGCACATGCATTCAGGCAAAAATTTAAATCATTAATGGATTTCATTGTTAAACATCATGTTTTTGGAGAAACTTGTTGTCGTTGTTGTTATCGAAATTCAATTGTATTTGTTTCATTGATATATTCTGTAAGTATACACAAATATGACAATAGCGAAGCCTTGTCGGGTCCGTTAGTTGGTAATAAAATTCAGTTAATTTTTTTTACAAGGAACTTCTTTTTCAACAGCATCGACCGTCAAGTCTAACGCGAGATTATATTATATTCCGCCGGGGTGAGTTCGTATTATAATGTATTTAGCAGCGGGCTTCGTATAAAAGCGTTTGTATTATCGCCCATAGTAGTCTCGACGGCAGTGAAAAATGCGTCGGACGCACCCCATCACTATCTGTCTCTGGGAATCATCCGGAGTAATTGTTATCTCAGCTGAAGCTATTCATCAGCCGCCAGTGCCGGCACCTTCCCTCCGCCCTGTCCCAAGTAATAGAAACCACGCGTGATTAATGATTCACCGCCTTCATCGAACGTATTTTTTTTTATATATATTTTTGTAATTTATTCACCAACCCTCGCTGTAAACACTAGACCCATTATTTTGTACTATTCCATAATAGCCGAACAAAAGTATTATCATTTATAAAAGACCAACGAATGATACATGAACTTGTATTTATCTCCAAAATATATTTGTAATTACTTTTTGCAGAGACTTTTACAGTGCATTAATAAAGATTTTCTGCTTAATAGATGACGCTAGTGTAGAGTGAACTAAAAAATGTAAAGATAAGTGTGGGATTCTAGCATATATACAAGATCCAAAAAATTGTCAGATGTTGTTGGTCATAAGAGGGGAGGAATGGGGAATGTTGTTAAACATAAAGCGATCGCTCAACCCAACCAATGACAGGTCATAAGCCCTGTAAGCGCCTCGGCCACCACATACTGTTCCCAGAAAAACAATTTACATCTTCGTCTCTATTGAGATACAATTAATCCTTATACTAAATACGAAGGAAAAATATTTGTATTAATGTTTTTTGAACAATTATATACAACAACACCATCACGCCGTTTCGCCGGAAGGGTAGGCAGAAGGAATATACCACCATACTACTCTAACATATCACACCTCTTTAGATTCCACCACATTCATACAGCGAATCATACACGCACGTCGAACCATGCAACTCCTAACATGAGCGATCATTAAAAATTGACTGATTTGGTTATGCCATGTCTTCGTCAGTTCTTCTCGAGTGTGTACTCCATTCACATCGTTTTTTATACAATTATATACATTTTATATTAACTATTAAATATTGAGGAATTTTGTATAGGCTTTAGCAAAGTGAAACATGTTACTTCTTTGTATTATAATAAAACTTTTTCTATATTCGATTTCACGTTGTGTTGAAAAATTTCATTTCACTAACTTTTAAAAAATGTATAATATAATTAATATGAAAGAAAACGTCAGTTTTGTAGGAGTTTTATTATATTTTATGGGAATGAAATGCTAAGGCATTATTAAATGACAATTGTAATAATTATTTAATTTGGAGTTTTACATCATTGTCCAAGAAACATTAAATAAAATATACTATATTTACGACACTCGATTGATATATAACGATTGAAGTTAAAATGTATGCACCCATGAAGGATAAGAACCATCCGAAACGTTTCTGTGAAGAGTGACATAAAGTGATATTTAAATGCAGTGGTTTTTTATATGTTATTCAAATATAAATAAAAAACATAAACTTAAAAAGGTCTGTTAACAACAATACTGAACAATAACGAATATACTATAGCGTTTGTTACGATTGAGATCTTCTAGATATCAACGTATCAAGATATATATAATATATTATAATATAATATACAATATATTTCCATGAAATATTTGTGTTCTATATGATCCTTATCCCCAATATTACGAGCATATCAAAATGTAAGATTGGGAATATATCCGAATAAGGTTAATGTAATATTTTATGATGAAATATGCAAGTATAATAAAAACAATGGGACAATCGTGTAATAGAAAGAATGTAGAAAAAAATGATAGATATGTGGGTAAACCGTAAAACGTCCCGGGCTGGCGTAATAAATGCGAATTGGAATTCAAAGAAAAATATTCGGGCTGCTAGACATCAAAATCCTTTGTGTTTCGTGCTCCCAGACACTATGAGATAGGTTCTTTGAATTCCGATTGGATTATACCGCCAAGGGTCGGTTACGTCATTCTGTGTCACGGAGGGGGAGACAGGATTGAGATGACATCACCGCGCGCACTTTACACTGTACACAGAGTACGGCAGTTAAAGGTCAACAAATCGAGACGAAGGGATAAAATCTCTTTTGCCAGTAAACGCTGTGTGCATCGTATTGATGTCATGTCTTAAAATGATGTTGCGAAATGTAGAAATGCCATTTAGTTTCTTTGTAGGTAATATACGAGAATACAGACAAGTTTCAGTGAATGCACTCCGCATTGCTTCATAAGGCATTTCAATCATTGATAGGAATTACAAATTGCGTATATTTAAACTAACCATTGGAAACCTTTCGGAAACCTGAGCTTCATCCTTAAAAACCGGAAAATACCGATCAACCTGAAACGAAAAGTCTATGAAGCCTGCGTTCTGCCAGTTGGTACTTATGGTCTTGAAACTGTTACATTGTCTAAACAAACTTATTTATGTAAGCGAACCATGGAATTAGCAGAAGGATGATGGCAGAATAAATGCGAGAAGAATAAATGAGATCCCTTAGACGTATGTGTGTTGAAATAATGTATGATAGAATTTCAGAAGCTGGTATTATGTAGAGCGAAAGAAAATATCATGAACAAAATTATGAAAGGATCATTGCGATGGTTTGGACCTATGGAACGCATAGATACATAAATAATGGTTAAGAAAATATAGGTAAACGATGTGAATGGAGTACGGAGTCGATGAAGACCGAGGAATATGGAATGACCAAATTATTTAAAAGTCTGACATATTAAAAGTCGGAAGAATCGATGTGCGTGTATGACTCGCTGTATGAATGAGGAGGAAACTAGAGAGGTGTATCAGGAAATAGGGGCATTCCAGTTTCTCTGTCTATCCTTCCGGGGAAATTACCTGATGGATTGTTGTTGTTGTCAAAGTCTGCGATAAATCAAACTAATATACCACACGATAAAATAATACGTCCTTTTAACGTTCCGCGTTATTAGTTGAACTGTCAATACAAACGAGTTTATAATTGATTTATAACTGCACGGGCGTACTATTATTGGGATTCATTGTTAATACAGTACATACATCTCTGATTCAATTGAACATTACAATTATACTCTAGATGTGGGCATCCTAGTTGACACACATATTGCCTGCATGCGTACATGCTCATTGAAAGAAAAAGTCTTGTTATAAGGATGTGAAAGTGTTAATACGAATGAAAACGTCTGTTTTCTAGAAGTTTTATTTTATTTTATGTGAATGACATGTTTCTCATGTCTAAAGCATTATCACATGTTACACGTAGACAGGCAAAACGTGTTATTAGCATAAAATATAATAAAACTTCGGGAAAACAGATTTTTTCATTCGTACTGATTATTTAATATGCAGTTTTACATCACTGATCAAGAAACAATAAATATATTTATGCATTCATTTTACTAACTTCGGTGTACTGACTTCTTCTCTAGTTTCAAAGTTTGCAGATTCAGAAGATTTTCATTACCACAATTTGGGAAATGAGTCAATCTAAATATGACTGACCTAACGATTTTCGTGTGTCTTTTAGGCAAAGTGTTTATGTTTTCCGACTTAGTTCATTTAACATTTATAATTTTATTTATCTTTTTCATCTTCACCGACAAACAAAACATTTTTTAAAAATAAATACGACTGAAAACGTCTGTTTTCTAGAAATTTATAAAATTTGGGAATAACATTATCATTATCATTACCATAATTTTCATTCGTATTCATTATTTAATATGGATTTTGACATCATCATTGTTAATTTTTTATTATTATTTATATATTTATTTTGGCCCAAAATTTACAGACATTTATCCATTCCCATTTTCACATACTCAGAGGGAAGTGGAATTTTGGTACATAGTCTAAGTTCCACCGCAATTTTATTTCGTGTTTAGCCCTCTGTACGAAATAATAGTTTCTCGTGCTTCGAGTAGTCAATGAGATGATTAACATATGAGTTTACGTTTTAATATATGGAATTCAAATTATTTTGACTTTGTTTATGTTCCACTTCCATTTCGTAGTATAGAATAATCCACAGGGTATTTTATTTACAAATTTATCTCTTATTGTTACAGTAATCACTAGGCGAGGAAAATGAACCGTTTTACACTAGTGGGGCTAACAGTAGCCTTGTTGGCTCTGACTCCCGTGCTGGCCGAGAGCGGAGTTGGTCTTCTGTCTAACTATGATCAAATAATGACATCTAGTACCCTACAGTGGGTCACCGGGACGGGAGACGTCAAGCAATTAGAAAATGCAGTTCTCGGAGCTTTGGAGTTAATCGATGGTGGTAAGTATCCTTATTCCTTAATCAGACACAAAGTAATGATCAAAGTAAGTGCTTCTTTTATATGTACTCTTATAGGAGTATATTAAATATAGTTTCGTGTTTACAGGTGAAAATTCGGCAAATTCCGAAAACGCGCAGAGCAAATCGGTTTACGTATGCAGAGCTAGGCACAACGGCGTCTGGATTTCTGGACAATTACGCAGCAAGTACCGAGAGTGCATCGTTTCTCTACACAGCTCGGTGCACAAATACCCGAAATTCGAAATCTTACAGAACCTGGACGGGGGCGCCATGCTCAGTTGGGTGCCGTGGAACAAATTCTCAAACGCTCCTAAAGGGGCCGTCGCCGGTGGCCAGGACAGCTACGTCAGCTACGTAGCACGTAACAAAGTCGCACAAGTTCAGGAGGATGGTGACTCTGCAACTGAATCTTTCGGATATACTCACTACATCGGGAAATTCGATCCCAGAGATGGTTTGGGTAAAATTTCTGTTGTCGACGAACACGATAAGGAAATTGTTTATTTGGATGGCGAGATTTTAGTCGAGACTGAACCCATTCGGTACGAGTTGAATCAGGTGAAGTTCACGCTCTACAGGAAACGCGCAAACCGAGACCGCAGGCTTTTGGCAGAAACAGTCCTTAGGAACGGAGCTGCAACAGAGCCCATTAACGTGGACTCTGCGCTGTCGTACAATTCTACCTATCGACTCAACTGGGGACATCCCCACGCTATCCTGACCGGCTTGAATACAACAGTGCGGTTGAGCAACGGAACAGTACTCGAAAACTACACGTGGGGAATCGAATTCGTCAAGGAGAGGCAGGACATATTGAAAGTAGAAAGATTACTGGAACCTGGCACAGCTTGCAACGTAACTGTTTATGGAAATTATACGGAAATGGATGTACCTTATGTCGCGACACTGACGGCTTATTATCCCGATGGAAATGTCAAGTCTAGGATGATCCACGGAAACAAAGTTGAATTTGCCATGGTGGACGTCACCCCTGAGTACGGTCCCATATACTACCTGAGGAACAACAGCCTGGTGCCCACCACGACCACGACCACCACCACGACCACCACAACCACGACGACTACGACGGAAGCCCCCATCTCCGTAGAGCTGCCCCCGAGCGACATTGTTCACGCGAAGAAGAACTTCAACGAAGAATCGACTCCGGTGAAGAACAAAGGGGAAAACCTGAGCATGCAGTCTGACGAAGGAGACGCGCTGGATCTCAAGAAAAAGGAAGACCAGATCAAGCACGCCAGCGTGGTGGGGGCATCGTCCTCCGCAGCTCTCACCCCGTCAGTCATCGTGTTATTGTCGGCCGCCAGCGCGCTAGTGAGGCAAAGGCTAATGATGTAAACAAAGGACGGTTGCGATTGACAGCACAAAGATTGTGGGTGTGTGGCGGCAAGACGTAAGTGCATTTGTATGTCTGCTTGTTAGTCTAGAGAAGAGCGTGAACGTTTTAGGGTGAATGGATAGGCATGCGTTATTAACGGTTGAAGGTTGCGCGGAATGAGTGATATATTTTTATTTATTGCGCACATACTCACGGTCCACTGCAGAGGTCAGGTCTGCCAGCGCTTCCAGGAGAGCGGTGGTCAAGTTTGCTGCTATATTGTGCAAAGGCGTATATGTAATAACACGATGCATCTCTTCCTCCATAGTCCCTCAGGTCCCGCCGTGTAAACCCTTTACTATGTATATATTTACAAACTATATTCGAGAAAACAATATATTATGATAAATATATATAACTACTTTCTATCATTTTTTATTATTAAAATAATTAAAAGATTTTTGCTACACGGATGTCTACATTCCATTCCAATTTTCAAGTTTCATTCCAATTTATGTAAAATAATATCTAATTATAAAAGATTTACCTAATATGTATATAGCCAATGTAAATATACCGCTTTAAGCGAAAATGACATTGTATTCAGCGAGGGAGGTTAATGTTAGGTAGAAGCACAGAAGACGCACTGAAGGCTGAGGCCGCGGGCAGGTCGCCATGGGGCGGCTGTCCCCGATCTAATCTGACGCAGCCTAAGAGGGGCGGTGATTGTAGAATCATCTCTTCCTGCATACTTTAGGTGTAAAAATGTTATTTATGAAAATCGTCTATCACTTAATTAAGATTCCAGTATATTCTAAAGGTACAAAATGTATAAAAATATAATAATGTAAATTATTACACCGTCTTTGTGTACTCCACTCTTCTTGTAGCGAGCGCCCGTGACGGGTGACGGGCGCCTGCGGGCGTGTCGTGTATTTTTCGTCAAAGCTAATTACTTGCCGTGTGTTTTGTCGCTATAGCGCTATTTGATATAATCGTAGCACAAAATTGTATTTCACGGACAGGCTGCGCTAGTATGTATCCCTGCACAGGTGACCCGCTCCGCAGCGGAGAGTTCGTTTATTTTCTCTATTCACAAATAATAAATATATTTAAGTAGTTCCGCCCGCATATCGTAATTCCATTAACCCTTCGTTGCATGACGTAGGTAGGCCATTGTAATTTTAGAGAGAATCCTTAATTGACACAATATTTTTATTAGCGTGTCGTCAAATACTATATATTTTTTAAATCGCGTGTACTGAACTAGATTATTCTACGCCAATATGCCTAACTTCACGTGAATAAAGTCCTAAATAATTTATTAATAGTTTTAAATACTTGTAGTACCTACGTGTGGAATAATAATTATTTTACGTTTATTTTAACAGTTTTTTTGTTGTGAAGGTAAAGAAAACAATTGACCTAAAACTTTTATCTTTAATAATACGCACTCTCTGAAACATTTAATCAATAAATGTATTAAAATTTTATTGTAACGCATTATGTGATGTAACAATTCAGTAGAGTTAGTGTATTAATACAACTTAAAAAATTATTTTATCTACGCAGTAACAATTAAATTATGCAAATTATTTTTTAAATTAGTGATTAGTTAACTTTTTGCCGGGTGAAGTGTTAGAGATTCAAATATCGCATAGAGAAGATGTAACGAAGGGTTGGTAAATGGTGTATTTTTAAAACCAAGATTCCGTCAGGGACGTACGAGTAGTGAGTACGTCACGTCTTAAGTTGCACACACATGTACAAAACTTCACTAAATTAGATTTTATTTTTATACTGCGGCGTGAGGAGCAAGTTGACTACATTGATTTTCTTGTACGGCGGTTCTAGGCGGTGCAGAGCGGGGGCGGTGGGGCGGTGGGGGCCGGAGCCCCGGAGTCCGGAGGAACCGACCAGGATTAATAACTCTTATCGGAAAGTAACATCTGTCGTTGATTTATTTTTCCTTTGACGGTTGTTTTTGACGTTCCTTTGCCTTGTTTATCGCCAGTTCGGTGACGAGATCAATTATTATTGTTATTGTTTTCATGAAAAATGATTCAACTTTGCAAAGCTTACTTGTGATGTTTGATGTATTATTATTATGTTTTCTTTAAAAGTGGTAAATAAAACGAGTTTAAAAACATACGACTTTTTCTATTCTTCCCAGTAACACCCCAAAATTATACGAACACTGACAAAGTTGACGACTTCGAAGTCACTTGACGACCCTCGTGGCCGAGTGGTTAGTGCTTTGACCGCCACTCCGAAGGTTCCGGGTTCGATTCCCGGCGATGGCAGTGTGATTGTCACACTGTCTTTGGTCTGGTGAAGAATTCATGTGACAATAAAATGGCGAGAGATTAGCAGCTACCTATCCACATGTCACAAGAATCACTATGATAGCTATACCATTTACATCGATTTGGCTCACGCTGTAATGATGTAAAGAGCGATTCAACAAAATAATAATAAAATCAATCTTCACCCATATTTTTCCATTCGAAAATTTAAAAATTAAATCGCATGAAAAATATGCAATTTCCGGAGATCTTTCGTTGGGTGGACATTGCTGACGTTCCTATTTGGCAAAAGCGAACATGTCATTTTTCACAATTTACAATTAACAGGATAGTCATATTAAAGTTTTTCCGGTGGGAAGAGCAATTAATCTGCTAAACGCGGTCTCCCGGAGATCGACGTCTTTCATATTAGTGAAACTACGTTCAGAAGGCAAATACTCTTGATTTTCGAGAGTATCTTCTCTTCCTAATGTCGAACCATCTCTCATGCGTTTCTGGTATACTCGTATATACAATATATTATTTTACCTGTTCTCATTAGATGCCTTGAACCTCAATTTTGTAATGTCTATTGATGAAATAAACTGATTTGATTAAAATGTTTAAAGAAATTCCACAAATCCTATGATAATATGATAGTGTTAGTTTTTTTTTTGTATAAAAAAAGAAATATTTTGAACGTATATTTAAAAAAAATTGTTGAGTTATTGAGCTTTTGATGGCGTTAAGGGTTTTGCAGACTTTTGACATATCATTCACGTTTATCCATGTTTGAGTTCGAGGTTTTATGATATGTGTTATATTTCCATTTGGTATCGTACAAAATCTGTAAGTTTTTGCCATAATAATATCAAAATCGTCAAAAACTGACATGTGTGCTTTTGCCAAATAGGTGCGGATATATACATAAAAGTAGTGGTGCAAAATGAACCAAACCATACCAAATAAACGTATTTTATAATATAAGAAATGAAATAACGATAAAATTAAAATAATGTAAATGTATACTAATATGCTTGTACATATTGCTTCTGTATATATAAAATAATGAAATATGGCTTAGTAAAAATAAAACATAACTCGAATCTAGTAACATTCATGTATCCAAAGGTATTGATGTAGTCCCGAAGGTTGCGTTTGAGCGAAAGAGGGAGAAGGCGAAGCCGGCAGTGTGAGGAGGATAGAAGCTGGCACCAACACCCCCACGCGGGGGCGGCGGGCGGGCCAGTCCAGTCGGCGCCGCGGACTGAACACAACACCAGACACCCTGCACCCCCTGCACCCCCGAGAAGGCTCAATTCAAGAATTTTCATAAGAAACAAGGTTAATTGTGAAAACAATAAACTCATTTCATGATGTTACTGCTTTTAAAATGTTATTAAGTAACAATTAAGGTTGTAGATGTAGACGTGAATAATTATGTATAACATACAAATGTACAAATTTTGAAAGAAACGAAAACTACACATTAAAAAGAGCCAAGAAACAGCAAAGCTATTGATTGACTTTGCTAGGATTGAAAAATAATAAAAAAACATTTTTTTTTGTGAATGTATACTTATACTGAAGTTGAATATATATACAACTTCCAAAAATTTGTCTTACATGGTCATAAAGAAAAATGTGGAATGGGGAATGTTGTAATTGCATAAAGCGTGCGCTTAACCCAACCAATGACAGGTCATAAGTCCTGTAAACACCTTGATCAACCATATTCAGTTTACAATTTGCATCTTCGTCTCTATTGAGATACAATTAAATCATGAAAAAAACAAATCTTTGTAAACTGCGAATTTCATAAAATTCCATAAATATTCTTCTTTGATGCGTACATTCTGTTTCAATCTTACATAGGAAGGGCACGACATAAAAAAAATTGATAATGCCTTAGAAGGGCGAAACATGTCATTCCCATAAAATATAATACAACTTTTAGAAAACTGACGTTTTCATTCGTATTAATTATTTAATATGGAGTTTTACTTCATTGCAAAAGAAACAATAAATAAGAAATTGACTTTGAGATGGGATTTTGCAGGATTGTAGTACCCCCCAAGAGTCGTCCGTAGTCAAAGTAAGAAAGCGCAATAGCCAACCAATTTCTAGAAAAAAATCTTTAAACTTTTCACCGTTTGCTAATTTGTACCGGAGACCAGCCGGACAGCGAAATAGATAAGTTAAGGTCAAATCAAATCAAATCAGTTTATGTTCTCAAAAGATATTACAAACAACAGTTATAGTTTAATGCATCTATTGAGAACAGGTAAAACTAAAAAAAAATACCAGGAACGCATGAGAGATGGTTCGACATTAGGAATAAAAGATACTCTCCAAAGACAAGAGTATTTGTCTTCTGAACGTACTTTCACGAATACGAAAGAGGTCGATCTCCGAAGCGATCATGTTCAGCAGTTTGGTTGCTCTCCCCACGGGCATCACCAGATGCAGTTTGGTTCTGCATGATGGGAGATAAAACAGTCTGTGCTGACGCTGTCGAAGATAACCATCTGGAACATAAAGATGGATAGCCTCCAAGAAAACGGAGTTTTCAAAGAATACCCTGATAAGTCTGAAGAAATGGGTAAGTGTGCACCCATATATTTTTTTCTGCAAACTATTGGTCTCCAGCATGCCTAAGAGGAATGCAGTGGGATAAAGCCATGGATAGCTACCAAACTCTCTCATGTAGAGATAGTAGGGGACTCCATATAACCGAAACACACTCGAGCCGGCTCCGGACCAATGAGTTATACAAAATACGCAAAACATAGGGATTCCTGAAAACTCAAGTCAAGCTATCTACTCGGCCACCTAGCTTTTGAAACTAGTAGCAAAAATTCTAATTTATAAGCAACGGTGAAAAAATTAAAAGCTTTTTTCTAATTGCCTGGCTATTGCGCTTTCTTACTTTGACTATGGACGGCTCTCAGGGGGTACTACAATCATTTAAACTCCCACCCGAAGTCAATTTGCTATGTCGTGCCCTGCTCTTGATAGTCATACATCAAAACCTTGAAATAAAATTCGGGTGGTAGTCTAAGGAACAGAACACTTGGCTCCTGATCCAGGGGACTAGGGTTCAATCATGCGAACCGGTTCTTTCTTTATAATTATGAGCTATAATTTCTCATATCGGAGGTTGTGCAATCAGTTTTAATACCGTTGATTTAAATCCTTCATATGTTAGTCTTTATAAAAAATCAAATTCTGCACATAAGTAACTAGAAACACAAAACTATTAGTATGTGCACTACCACCTATATACAATGTGTCAGTTTACAAAGTGTAAAAAATGTGCAAAATCGTCAGTAAATACGAGTTTTACTTAATATATAAATACACTGGATTTTTACGGTTCTCGTCGAATTAAGTAAGTAAACTCTTTAAGGATTTAGGAAGGTACCTAAAAAGTTATGATTTTTTTTAACATTGTGAATTTCCTGCAATATAATAAAGGATTTACTATATTCATGTTTCTTCTATATTCGCCATCAATTTGTGTTGTGGATTCACAATCGAATAACTTTATAAGTATTTTCATAACACTTTTGCACATTTTTTACAAACATGTTTGGGACCGTACCTACGCGTAAAACACACTGTAAAATTTTACACTGAAGCTAGGTGTGTATGGTCTGAAACATGTTTTTAAAAAGTGCAAAAAGTGACGTGAA
The DNA here is from genome assembly GCA_022606425.2 of Lepidostoma basale. Lineage (NCBI taxonomy): Eukaryota > Metazoa > Arthropoda > Insecta > Trichoptera > Lepidostomatidae > Lepidostoma > Lepidostoma basale. The sequence continues at coordinate 229,554 of JAHDVF020000860.1, read as the reverse complement.
AATATAACGTTTTTCAAAGGATATTCAGAAAGATTAATATTTTATTTTTTATTCTAACAAAGCTAGATCTAGAAGAAAAACCATTCAATCTTTTATATTTATTATGTATACTTTTGTTGTTAAATTACAATGATATTTCTTTTACATAAAATGATTGTAGCGTCTTGCATAATTGATTTGGTGACACATAATGTGTAGTCTAGTTTCTAGGTCACTGTCATAGAACAAAGAAAACTCCGATATTTGTATGGCAGCTCTTACGTAATTCTGATATCTACAAGAACAAAGCACGAGGGGTGGAATAATGGCGAACGGAATTCCGATAACATGCCCTCGAACATTTCCCGAGCAGGGCGAGACGCGAGAGCGCAGGGCGCCCGTCTCTGGTACCGACTGCGACTGGTGGAAACGGAGATTTGAAAACTTTCTGAATTATTTAAATACATTATAAAAAGGCGAGAGGTGTGATTTAAAATCACATCTTACTGTAAATCTTCTAAGGCGTCTTAATTGCGTCAAGTCCAGAAATAATATTGCAAAGTTATCGCGATTCAAACATTGCTTGCGTTGTCTAATTTGTTGTTTTTTGAAAAATAATGTTCACATACAAAATTTTATATTTATGACCTTCACATTAAATACTGATTGTTATTGTAAACATAAATTCCTATAAGTTTTATGAAACATTAAGAAAGTGGCGTGGTTCACCAAGTTAGAGCATTATATTATAAAATGTATATTATTTTTTTCTGCCAGTTGGTACTTATGGTCTTGAAACTGTTACATTGTCCAAATAAAGTGCCGAGAAACTACGAGTGACCCAAAGAGCCATGGAAAGAGCCATGTTAGGAATAAGCCTAAGAGACAGAGTCAGAAACGATACGGTGAGAGAAAAAACAAAGGTCACTGATATCATCCACCGGGTGGCGACTCTAAAACGGGCAGGTCACGTAGCCAGAAGCTCAGATGAAAAGTGGACAAGAAGACTGCTGACTTGGAGACCGTGGACGGCAAAGAGAAGTGCAGGGCGACCGCAACTACGGTGGAAGGATGATCTGAACAGACACGTCGGAATAACCTGGATGCAGCCTGCACAGGACAGAGTGACATGGAAGCGAATGGAGGAGGCCTTTGTCCAGGAGTGGACGGGAATAGGCTGAGGAAGAAGAAGAAGAAGAATATTATAAAATGCAATAAAACTATATATACATAATAAAACTTTAAGGAATATGACGGTTTCATTACTAATAATTAAACATTAAATTAAATCTTTATCATAAAAAAATATACAAATAAAGTTTTTTGAATACCTACACCACCAAAGTGCAAGGTTAAAAATGCCAATGAACAAAAAAAAAACTGACGTAGAATTCACACAGCGCACCGTAGTTGTTTTAATTAATAAAATATCAAACAGGTTCTAAAAAATGTAATAATTGACTGTTAATGTATTTTATTGCGCTTCCTTGTGTATAATTCCCTTCCGCGTGAAAATTGCTAACCGAATAAACGAAATTACAAATACCAGAATAAAAAGGCATTTGAAATGTCAAAACCTTAATGCAAGACATTACCGAGGAAAATCTTACGCCGTGGCTTTAAAAGGAAAAATAGCAAACTAAATTATGTAACACACCTAACGCAAATGTCACACGAGCGAGGCGCTGGTTAATCCAAGAGAGCCTTCAAACTGGGGGTCGCTTCAAGGGAGAAAGTTCAGAAAGGAGCCAACAAAGTTAGATAAATAAGCAAACCAGATGTGTTTTATTTGCTTTGGAATACGACTCCCAGAGAAATAGAATGGCGCCCGAAGATATGATTTTCTCTAGAGGACGGGGCTGCAATTTTCGCCTGTGTTCTCGCAATTATATCAGGTCTAGAGTTTAATTAAATTTCTCATAAATACGCGGGAGAAGTAAGCAGGATTTATGGCGGGAATCCGCCGTACAATGGAGTATTGTATTTGCAATACCGGACGGGGTTAGTAGTTAGTGAAGGTTGGAAAAAAGAAAGTGAAATCAAAAATATATTTTGGTTTAATAAGTGAATTTTCATACATATAAACAGCATTTTAGCATATTCATGGGTATACCTGTATTTATATAGATAAAGAGAAAAATATCTAAAAGAACATTATTTCTATTTTGTAATTTTATTTTATGGACGATTTTGTTGGACGATCGAAGAATGCGCGGGAGATATAAGGTTCGCAACCCATCACACCGCGTCTCTCGCGGGGGCGAAAAGAGAAGGATGGAGTGCCGCATCAGTTAAAGTGTGGCAGTCCATTCTTTCTGCCTACCCTTTCGGGGAGACGGCGTAATGGTTAGTTAGTTAGTTAGTTAGTTAAAAGAAAAGTAAACTCAGAACGTTGGTTAATTGAGAAAAACATAGTATTGATATTTATACGAGTATATTGCTAATACTGACATTTAGTGTAGATACAACTACCCTCACAGCAAAGAGTGTTCACAAATTAAAATACGCACAAAGATCTATGAAGTGGGTGACTCTGTGTACTCTTCGAGACAACATTTTAAAACAATAAATTATAAAAAATTATACGAGTATATCGAACAAAAGTTGCCAACATTATGGATCGTACAGCTAAATTAAGGCTGGACGTATATAGCCAGACACGGCAGTACCAGAATACTCCAATAGAGGCATTGGACAGAGAAAATGAGGATCGGGAATCCATCTTAAAAATGCACTGATGAAATTGTCCAAATAGCTGGGACGAACTGAATGCAGATGGCTGAAGAAGAAGATAGTGTTGATGCCTTAACCCTTAATTGGACCAAAGAAAAATACTTTCCACTTGATATCATCCATGTTCCTTTAGACACATGTTAGTGTTATCTGCAAAATGCTTTTGTATATAAATAAAATGAACATAATGTATTTATCGATGGATTGAAACGATACAGAATTCAGAAGAAGTACGCAAACACGTTATTTTTGGGTGCATAGTTTTGTGCCTTTCCACTGTTTATTTAACATCATCACATACATGGCCATAAAAATAGAATCTTCTTCTTCTTCGCTAGCCTTCTTCCCTCCACTGCTAGATATAGGCTTCCTCCAATTTCCTCCACTCGTCTCTAACCTGCCCCCTTTGTATCCAAGATTTTCCAACCCTTTTGACAATATCATCGGTCCATCTCATCGGTGGCCTTCCGACACTTCGCCTATTTGCCCATGGTCTCCAACTGAGTATCCTGGGTGACCATCTGTTGCCACCCTGTCTAGCCAAGTGTCCAGCCCATTGCCATTTAAATTTTTTTCGAAAAATAGAATAAACTGCATTATATATTAAAAGATTTTAAAAGTGATATCGTATCAAAATGATGTTTTTCAGGTGAGTACATTAACAAAATGGTAATATTATAATGAGAAAAAAAACAACTGAGATTCAAATTTATGATAATCAAATTTCTAGAAACATCCCCAGTAATATTATACAGAAAATAAATCTTGCATTGCATAGAAAAGAATTGCTACAGTACTTGGATGCCTTTTGACGTAGCAGATAAGCGAAACTCGCAACATCAAAGGCTTTTTCTTCTCCGGCGTCATTTCCATACGTCCGGGTAGGGTATAGCAGCCCCACAAGCGTTTACGAAAATCCCTCGCTCCTAAGGTCGGCCGCCGCCGGTCGTTACAGAGTACGGGGGTGCCATTCAAAAGCCTTCCCTATGAATAAATCGAATAAAGGGAAAATAATCCTATCGGATTACAACGAAATGCATGAAAAGTACAACGGGATGAATAAGTCGAATTTTAGGATTATCAATCGTCGGTACACCGGTGCACGCAGATAGGCAATGGTTTAAACTAATTCAATAACCATCACGCCGTCTCCCCGAAGGGGTAGGCAGAAATAATGGACTGCCACACTTTTCTTTCTTGACATATTTCTCTCGCTTCCTCAACATTCATACATTGTGTCATGCACGCGCGTCGATTTCTCTGACTCCTCACATGGCCGACATTCAATATTTGATTTATTTGATCGTGCCACGTTTTCCTCGGTCTTCCTCTATTTCTGGTTCCATTTATTATCATTAACATACAATTTTTTTACCATTCTTTCTTCATTCATTCTTTCCATATGTCCAAACCATCTTAATGATCTTTTCATTATTTTGTGCATGACACCATCATTCGCACCGCATTCACTTATTATATTTTCATTCGACACTCTATCATACACAGAGTATCCACACATTTGTCTAAGAGATCTCATTTCTACTGCATTTATTTTACTTTCATCCTGGCAATGGTTTATTTATTAAATAAAGTTATAAACAATTACAGGAACATTTTACAACTTATTAATTATTAACATAAAAATTGCAAATGAGAAAAACATCAAAAACATTAAATATCGGTACTTAGAACATATTGAAAGCATTTTCGACGAAAGATCGCAAGAGAACCGGCATCTCTTACCTCATTTGATAATTCGTTTTTTATTTAAATCCTCTATAATAAAACACTTTTCTCAGTACTTTCAAATTTGGGTCTCCGGAGACGGAATCTATCATGACCTCTCGTCAAATAGTCATGTATTTCATAACTATATGCTACATTTTTAGTTAGATATGCAGGCACCATATAACTTTTAATTTTATAAACAAAAATCAAAGTGTTGCAAAGAACTAGTTTTCTCGAATTTAACATTTTTGGTAATTAATAACAATTTAACATTAATAGTTGAGTGTTTTTACATGTACATATAAATCCAATTAATATGTTAATTTAATAACATGTACGAATAAAATGTAAACTAATTGCAGGTTTACATTGAAAATGAATTGCGAACAGTTGATTTAATGCGAACAATTAATTGGACTAAGCTGGTCGGCTTGCGGAAACACATTAAAAAATAAGAAATATCCTGAAGAGAGCATATAAAACGCGTGTGCTGCCGGGTGCTACTTATGGCCTCGAAATCGGCACTTTATTAAAACAAAATATCGAGAAACTACAAGTGACTCAAAGAAACATGGAAAGAGAACAAGCAATATAAGGAATAAGCCTTAGAGACAGAGTCAAGAAACGATACGGTGAGAGAAAAAACTAAGGTCACTGACATCATCCACCTTGTAGTGACACTAAATTGGTAATGGACTGGTCACGTAGCCAGAAGCTCGGGCGGAACATGGATAAGAAGACGATAAATGCAGGGCTACCGCAACTACGGTGAAAGGATGACCTGAACTTGAACGTCGGCGTAGCCTAGATGCAGTCTGCATAAGACAGAGCGGCGTGGAAGAGGATGGAGGAAGCCTCTATCTAGGAGTGGACGGGAATAGGCTTAAAAAGAGGAAGAAGAATTCAATGTGGCTAATAGAAAATCGTAAACAGGATTACATTGAACGGTATATTAAAGCGGAATAGAATAGATTTAAAATCGTAAAAATAATGGAATGATTTTACTGAAATCTCTTGATGGAAGTTGATTTTAAATAATAATTAAATAACAACAACAAACCATCACGCAGTTTTCCCGCAGGGGTAGGCAGAGAGGGTGCACCGCCACACTACTCTATCCTGGCACACCAATCTAGCTTCCTCCACATTCATACAGCGAGTCATACACGCACGTCGACTCTTCCGACTTCTAACATGACCAACCTTTAAAATTTGATTAATTTGGTCATGCCATGTTTTCTTCGATCTGCCTCGACTCCGTACTCCGTTTATATCATTAACGTATACTTTCTTAACCATTATTTCTCCATCCATGCGCTCCATATGTCTGAACCAACGCAGCGATCCTTTCATAATTTTGTTCATAATACCTTCTTCCGCTCTACATTCCTTTCTTATATCAGCATTTGAGATTCTAAATAAAACGATGTTATATAAGTACTTCCACTTTTTGTCTTTATTTCGACAGCGACCGGTTTCGCCAGACTGGTCTGTCGATGCCAGGGAGCCTGGTGAAACCGGTCATTATCGAAATAAATACAAAAGTGGAAGTAGTAATTTTATAAAAATAATGGTTACTGTAAAAAAAATGGTTTCTCAGAATATCAAATATCCATGGTTTGTAAAACAATCTTATTCCACTATGGTAGGGAAAAATTTGAAAATACCGCGTTTAATGAAATGACATGCATCGTTTGGTCACTTCTCAAACGGTAAGCTGATGTCAACAAATGCAAATCATTTATAGCACAATTCAGTGAATCCACTCACTGCCGATTTTGAGCGTGATGCGTCTATAAAACCCAGCAGAACGCCTCACTACAATTAAGATGATGGCACTTAAATGTTTGTTTTCCATGATTCATGGTAAACATCGGCTCGCAGCTCGTGCCCGCGGCCGCTGCCCGGGAGACACAGCTAATTTAACACAATTGGTAGAGGACCCCATTCGCGTCGTGATGTTTCCTAAATCCCAAAGCAGAACGTTTCGCGCCGGTGGTCGCCGCCGCCGGCCGATCTGACGCCTGACGTCCTGACAACTTAATAAGATGTTTCTTGAATTCCGTGTACACACGAAACACATTCAAATTAACTTTTTGCGAAAATCTGCTGCCCGATTTCATAATACTTGCGTATAAAACTTATTATTTTTTATGTATGGTAGATCTTGCGATCTATTCAGACAGGATATCAAATTTGATAATATGAAGACGTCCAGCTTTTTCTCTATATCTTTGGTGGTCGTCCTGGTGGTCAGCGGCCATTTGGAGTCTCGTGTATCACGATCTTGGGAATCCTCTTTCTAGAATCGTCTTCTCCGCCTACTCCATCTCATATGTCCTCTATATTGCATGGCCTGTAAATCTCCTTCATTAGGTCTCCTATCTCTAAGGGTTCTACTTACGATCGCAATGTCTTACGCCATATAAAAAGAGCCGACCCCAAGTAAATGGGACAAGGTTAGGAAGAAGAAGAAAACAAGGAGAAGTTATGTATTAAAAAATGTATGAATTAAATTTTCAAATTTTATTTAAAAGATGAGAACTTGTCCGTCACAATTTTTTTTTGAATTATTAAAAGAAAATAAATAATAGAGTTTTCCTAGTTTCAAATAATATGTAACATATTTTCTTCGGAATAAAAATACAGAAAGAGATAAATTATACAGAAAATCTAATGATTTTACTAAAATCTCTTGATGGAAGTTCATTTTAAATAAAAATGATTTTTTATTGTTTATTTCGACAGAAACCGGTTTCGACATAAACACCAGCTTGCCTAGCGAAAACGGTCACTGTCGAAATAAAGACAATAAGTAGAAGTCGTTCATAAAAAAAACACATTTTTCTTAAATGATCTATATATCTAATGATTGTACTGTAATCTCTTGATCGAATTTCCATCAAGAGATTTCAGTAAAATCATTAGATTATATACGAGGTAGGCGCCATAAGCCATAAATTCTTATTTAAAATTATTACTTTGTAATAGAATTCACTGTCTTTTCTATTAATTTAAATTTTTAGTATCTACATCACTTAAAAAAAAAATGAGCATTTCGTCGTGTCAAGATATTGTCAGAGTGAGAATAAGCAAAGACCACACTTTGCAGGTAGTGTACGAGTATATATACTTACACACATATTACGTATGTATATATGTGTACATAATATAGTGGGTGTTTATTGGATGTAACGCCAAGGACACGAGACGGTACAGCACCTCGCTTAATATACAGAGCAAATTTATTAACATAACATATAAAACATTGTATATACTCGTATTACATACTACATATTCGATTTTAGGAAGACACAAATAAACATGAGGTTAGGAGGACTTGGATATTCTGGCTTACAGAGGTTCAGCTCTTGTGGCTATTCCTCTTACGTCTGATGTTAAACATTGTTGGAAGGTGATTTGGTGAGTTGTTGATTTATGTGGGGGCATGATTTGTGTGGCCCGGAGTGTTCCTCTGAAGTAGGATTGATTTTGGGCGCTTGTGGCGGCTGGAGGTGATTTGAGAGGTCTTCTATTGTGGGGTTGGGATGTGAAGGGAGTCCTTTGTAAAAACGTTCGGCAAGTTTCAGAATGAATTCATCTATCATAGGGATTCCCGATTCTATGTGTAGTTGTTTGATCCTGGTCCATGAAGGCGCACCAAGCGATAGCCTAATTTTGCAGGATTTGAAGTTTTTGTATGTGACTCGAAGCTGCATAGCCCCAGATTTGGCCTGCGTAAGTGAAGATCGGCCTAATGGCCCAGGACTTGTCACTAAGATGAATGTGAGAAAAACAATATATGATATAATATCTAATGAAGTAAGAAAGAAATGTTATGAGGATGAAAGCATTTTAAATAAAAATAAGAATGGATCACTAAGCTGGTTTCGACGAATGACAAGAATGGATGACGGATGAATGGTTAAAAAGATATATACAAGTAGTGTAAATGGAAAAAGAAGTCTAGGAAGGCCAAGGAAACATGGCATGACCAAATCAATTATTGAAAGGCGGCAATGTTCAAAGTAGGAAACATCGACGAACGTGTGTGTCACGATGGGTGAATATAGAAGAGGCGCGAGAGATGTCAGGATAGAACAATGTGGCGGTCCATACTCTTTGCCTACCCCTTCGAGGAAACGGCGTGATGGTGAGTTAGTAAGTAAGTACTAAATAAACATTGTACTGGGAAATTCGTGATTGAATTATTATTGATAGTAAAAATCAAGACGAAGCGAACGTGAATGCAGTGTAATTTTTTTAACGAGTGTATCCTACCGCATGCGTCGACCTAATGACGGGTTTATTAGCACTAATAAACACGCTATAAAATTTCTTTACTAACAACATTACAATTGAAAAAATTCACACGGGTAATTAGTTCCTTACAAACTAGGTTGATTCGATCTTACGCGTAGATAAACCTTTAATCCTAATTAATTTATGGTTATTTTTTAAAGATAGAAGATTTACATAAATGGTTTAAGAATTTCTTTTACAATATCCAATGTGATCAGAAAAATAATTAATTATTATAAAGATACAATCAATTGGGTAATGTTCAGGATTGAATCAAAGTGCTTTTGATCAAAGGCCAGAGGCAAAGCCAATCGTTCTGGCTCCTAGACAACCACCCAGTTTTGTTTAATTCTAATTCTATAAATGTATATGTAGGTGCCAAAATGAGCGGAGTGTCAATAAGCTGTCTATTGTATGCGAATGACGCTGTCCTACTTGCAGACAACGAGCATGAACTATAAGTCCTGGTGACTAGTATTTATGAGGTATGCATGCAGACTGATCTTATGATGAATGTAAATATATTCAAGGTAATGATTTTTGAAAAAGAAAAAATCATGACAGTCTGCAACATTAGCGTGAATGTTGAAAATCTGGAGCAACTAGATGAGTTCGTATATTTGGGTTGTATGTTTACAAAAGATGGGCGAGTGGAGAGGGATATTGAAAGCAGGGTTGGAGCAGGCAACAAAGTGAATGGTGCACCATAGTTGTCATCGCAAAAGTATAACTAACTATCTAATCATCACGCCGTCTCTCCGAAGGGATAAGCAGAAAGAATGGACTGCCACACGTTTCTTTCCTAACATATTTATCTCGAATCCTCAACATTCATACACCGTGTCATGCACGCGCGTCGATTTCTCTGACTCTTCATGTGGCCGACATTCAAAATTTGATTTATTTAAACATTTATTAAACAAGAACTGATAAAATAAATATATATTTTCATACTAACTAACCATCACGTCGTCTTCCCGAAGGGGTAGGCAGAAAGAATGAACTGCCACACTTTTCTTTCCTGAAATACTTATCTCGTTTCCTGAACGCTCGTCTTTTATATTAGTGAATGTACGTTCAGTAGTATACATGTAGTATACTATACACAATATATTATTTTACCTGTTCTCAATAGATGCCTTAAAAATAAATTTTGTAATGTCTGTTGATGAAATAAACTGATTTGATTTGAACATTCATACGTTTTTGTTATTGGAATTATAACAATTTATCATAATTAGATGGTTAAAAGTAATATATCTCAATTTAAAAGTTAACCTAAGGAGATATACGATTACAGTGAATATGATAAGCAGAGAAAGCGGCATAGGTCAAAAGACATTCATAAATCACGAACAGCGTACGTCATTAGAGAACACAGTCCGCGGGAGGCTTCAGGGAGGGGGAGAACACACCAGCAGCGATATTTAAACAACCTCGCTCATTAGTAGCTGGAGGGATCATAACCAGCCAGGGCTGGATTGCTATGGGGTTCAAACAGATCGCAGAGCCAGGGCGCTGTCTATAATAATAATTATTGTCACTGGACTTGGACTTATTAACATTCATCATCAGATCATTTCGCATGCATACCTCATACATACAATAATAAGTCCAAGGTAATGATTTTTGAAAAGGAAGAAACCATGACAGTCTGCAACATTAGCGTGAATGGTGAAAATTTGGAGCAAGTAGTTGAGTTCGTGTATTTAGGTAGTATGTTTACAAGAGATGGGCGAGTGGAGAGGGATATTGAAAGAAGGGTTGGGGCAGGCAACAAAGTGAATGGTGCACTTAAAGTTGTCATCGCAAACAAAAACCTATCCAAAAAAGCTAGAATGGCAGTGCACAATGGTGTTCTTCTACCGACCCTTAAGTATGGAAGCGAAGCATGGGACTGGCAAAAGAAGGATGAAAGTAGAATAAATGCAGTAGAAATGAGATCTCTTAGACGAATGTGTGGATACTCTGTGAGTGTCGAATGAAAATATAAGAAGTGAATGCGGTGCGAATGATGGTGTCGTGAACAAAATAATGAAAGGATCATTAAGATGGTTTGGACATATGGAAAGAATGAATGAAGAAAGAATGGTAATAAAATTATATGTTAATGATGTATATGGAACCAGAAATAGAGGAAGACCGAGGAAAACGTGGCACGATCAAATAAATCAAATATTGAATGTCGGCCACGTGAGGAGTCAGAGAAATCGACGCGCGTGCGTGACACGATGTATGAATATTGAGGAAGCGAGAGAAATATGTCAGGAAAGAAAAGTGTGGCAGTCCATTCTTTCTGCCTACTAGTTAGTAAGTTATATTGTATTTTGATGACATAAGGGTTTAAAAACTTCATAGGAAACCATATTTAAAAGCAGAATTAAGAAAACTGATATTATATGGAAAGAATACAAAACGTTTCCATTACATTTTTAAACACGAAATGTAAATAAAAAATAATAATTAAAAAAATATTAAAATTGATATCTCTTTATAATTTTGGGGCAATATCGACCGTGGACGCGCCGAGATGAAACGTGTGCATAAATAACAACCGGCCCTGTCATATATCCTTTACGAAAAGAATCATTAATAATACACAGGTATGTAAGAAAATAAAAGCGGGATGCCAGTGCATCAGACGTAGACGTTAATTTCAAAAGCTAAGAGTATGCGCTTGACAAAATAGTGAGTGAATTGAATAATTAGTGACTAGGCAGTAAAAACTATTTTTTAAACAAACTACAGGGACGGACGTATAATGTTTGGCGCCTAGTTTATGGAGCGATGATTGCGAGTTATTCTTTCATCGAAAATATAAAAATGGAATCAACATTTTAGACTAACACGAAGAAGGTGCCTCCACTTGTGAAGAAATTGTATTAGAATTTTCTATAAAAGTAATAATTTATAAATATGAATTGGAACCCGACCGTTTCCAAGGTTGAACCCTAGTCCCTTGGATCAGGAGGCAAGCATTATGTCTCCTAGATCAATACTCAGACTTTGATCAATCGTGATATTATAATAAATGACGTTTGATACAATGTTTTCGCCTAGATTAAAATGTGTTCAAGGTAATAAAATGATAATCAAATGATTTTACTGAAATCTCTTGATGGAAGTTCATTTTAAATAATAATGAAATAAAACGATGTTTTTTTTAAAACTATTTCCACTTTTGTCTATATTTCGACTGCGACCGGTTTCGCCAGGCTCGCTGGCATCGACAGACTGGTCACGACTGGTCACATCGACAGACTAGTCTGTCGATACCAGCGAGCCTGGCGAAACCGGTCGCTGTCGAAAAAAAAGGCAAAATTGGAAGTTGTTAAAAAACATCGTTTTATTTAATTATTACAATAAAATGATTTTATTGAAATATCTTGATGGAAGTAATATTAGAAAATAATAAAATAAAATATTAGAAAATAATGAATTAAAATGTTTTTAAAGACCTCTACTTTTGTCGTTATTGCGACAGTTATAAAAAAAAGACAAAAGAGGAAGTTTAAATATTAAAATTAATTATTATTTAAAATATGTTTATTCTCAATACAGTAGTGATTACATTTAGGTACTTATGGATTTCTGTTTCTACTCTTCTATTCAATCACTGTTTTGCTATGAATAAAATAAGCTAGAGAGAACTTTATTAAAACTATATATGGTACGTATATGGTATGTTAACTATATATGGTATGTGAACGATGTAAATGGTACTAGAAATAGAGGAAGACCGAGCAAAAAGGGTCACGATCAAATAAATCAAATATTGAAGTCGGCCACGTGTGGATGAATGTCGAGGGAATCGAGAGAAGTGTGGCAGTCCATTCTTTCTGCCTACCCCTGTGGAAAGACGGCGTGATGGCTAGTTAGTTAGTTAGTACGTAACTATTAACAAAAAAAATATATCCACAAGCATATTATGTATTCTAGTTCTCTTACGGACCTATTTTAATTTGACTTGTACATGGCTCGTAAACTGACAATAAAACAAAATTATTCAAACAGCAACATTAATTTGATGGCTGTTTTTATTTCTTTTGTACCTAAAAGCAATAATGTAGAATGAATGAGAAAACTGTAATCGTTCCAGCATTGTTGAACGAATTCCTAGGAATAAAAGTAAACGTTATTTTGGATAATTTTATTCCGTGAGCGAAATTAAATACAGATAAGAAAAAGATTTCCGTTAAAATTCAAAGGAAACAATAATAAAACAGCAAAAATAAATTTTATTTCCTTTCCTTCTATATATTCATCATTTTTTTGTGTTGTGGATTCATAATTGAACAATATTTTATTTCTTTATAACACAACATTTCGGAAGATTTGACATCTGGGTCATGTACTGCGTGGGGAAAAGTACCACTTTCTCCAACTGATATTGGAGGGGAATTGAGGGACGCCGAGGGTCAGGTAGGAGACAGATGTCCTGGCTGCGAAACGTGAGGGAGTGGACCGGCATCAGAAGTGTGGAGGACAGGGACAGGTTCCCCGAGGTGATCGCCAATGTTGGGGGACCCGACAGGGCACTTGAAGAAGAAGAAGAAGTTGAAAAGATCTCCCAAAAAGTTACACAACACTTTATTATAAAGATCTATTTATTCTCATCCATATTTTCGTCCATGGGAGGAATATATAAAAATTAATGACGATCGCACAGTTGTCAGTATTTTCTTCTTGAAGCCAATGTTTCCCAATAGACTAAGTGTAGTAATGATAATTTACTAAAATACATAATGTTTGGATAAGTACTCCGTAATTAATGAAAAGCAGTGAACCGTGAAAGTAATAAGAAATTATTCCGTGAAATGAAATCGGGGAAAAAGGGGAGGGGTTCAAGATAACGCCGGTAAATGAAAAACAATTAGGGGAAGCCCGAAAGAAATGGGAATTCATTACATTCTGGCAGGGACTGTACATCTTGCTTAATGGAAATTAGCTAAAATCATAAAGATATACGAAATTCATAATGATAATGAATTAAGTGCACAGGAAACGAGAGCATTAATTTTGTCTTATAAAAAAATACATTAATTGATAAATTAAATAAAACGCCTTGATTTCTATAAATTAAAATTAAATATGGGAAAAGAAGTTTTATATTCTAAAAACAAATAAATCCCCACAAGAAAATGTGTGTAAATTTTCAACCACATTGAATATCTTTTTCATAGCTAAAAATATATTGTCAATTTTTATTACGATTAATTTAAACGATTTTAAATGTTACGTTGATAATATATTTGGTAACAGTCAAAATTACGATTTATACGTAGATTAAAGTGTTATATAAAGCTTCAAAGTTAACAAAGTATACAATTTACGTCAATTACACCAAAATTAATTTATTGCTTATTTTTTATGAGAAAACTGAAAGTGAATTCTTACAATTAACTTGAATATTTAAATTAAATTAAATAGCACATTCCAAAAAAATTAAATAGAATATTTCAATAAAAATTAAAAACATGTTAAATGAAGACTCTTCGGGAACGACACTTCGAGACAGGGTAAGAAATTTTGAAAAAAGAAAGATCTGCAATGTGGAAGATGTCGTGCGATGGGGAAGACTGAGAACACGCTACTGGAAAGATCACGTGGAAAGAGCATGTTCTCCGATCCATCGATCTCCAGGAAGACCACCCAAAAGGTGGCGAAACAGTTGGACATCAACATCCCAGGAACAGGCTCCGAGAAATAACAGGACGCAGTCCTAAATAAAGCAGCAGAAGAAGAAGAACATGCTCAACTGAAGCTTTCATTCTAAAGAAAACTAAGTAGGAACTTGTCGGACCCGCATAACGATTTGTACACAGTGTATTTTATCCGAAGAAGATAATTTTGGTATATAAGAGATTATTTGAAATTTGTTGCTAATTAATTATCTAACAGTCAATACAGGTCATTAAAATGGGAATGACTAATGATTTGTGTCAATCTTAGGTAATTAATGGAATCAAGACTTGTTATAAGCTAGTGGACAACTTTTTTGAGACAATCACTCTTGACACCGCACCACGAGCTGAGGACAGCTCCATTGTCGAATAATGGATGCAGCTGGCAGACAACATGGGGACGAACAGGGCTCAAGAGAAAAGTAGATTAGTTTGGATGAATATTCAATGAGATAAACCTGTTGGCATTTGACAATGTGCTTATAAAATATACAGTCTCTTTCAAGCAGTGGTGGCAAGGGAAATGTTAAACGTTTTAATAATGAATTAAATACAGATTATTACTGTTTAAAACAACTTACATAATTAAAATGAATGAAAACTTCTGTTTTTAGATGTTTTATTATAACTAACTAACCATCACGTCGGTTCCCGGGAAGGGTAGGCAGAGAGAATGGACCGCCATACCATTCTGTCCTGGCATACTTATCAAGATTCCTCCACATTCATACATTGTATAATAACATGCACACTTGTCAATTTTTCCGACTTCGAATGTGGCCGCCTTTCAGTATTTGATTAATTTGGTCATGCTATGCTTTCTTTGGTCTTCCATGGCTTCTCTTTCAACTCAAACTTTTTGCATACAACATTTTAACCATTCTTCTTTCGTCTATTCGTTCTATATGTCCAAACCATCTCAGGGATCATATCATGCTTTATTATAATTTATGGGAATGACAATTTTGCAATTTGCTTTTTGTAATCGTCTTTTGTTACTTTGTGTGAGTTATTTATATATTTTTTCAATATATTAGACAGCTTGGGTCCAAGATAGTAGTGATATCTTGATGCGCGAGAAATCTTAGTCAAGTATTGCACGGTTATGTTTATATTAAATTGAAAAATAGATTTAAAAAAAATATTTGTACAAAAGAGCACTTATTAACCAATACCGATAATTCTCGTGGAGTAAGATCTCTAAGAAGGCCTAGACAGCGCCTAATGGACAATGTTCTGGCTGATCTGGCTAGGTTGGGCGAATCGGACTGCTGGGAGCAAAAGGCGCAGGGTCGAGGAGTTTGGAGAAAAATCATCAAGGAGGCAAAAACTCTTCAAGAGCTGTACGGCCATAGGAAGTAAGCAAGTAAGCAGAACCGATAATTCATGTTTTTGTACGCTTTTCGTTATGCTATGAATTTTAAATCATTAACTATCATCTCCGCCACTGTCACATAATGCGTCTGATTCTTTAACAAGCATTGTACACATTACAATCGTGTTTAACGCCGTTAGTATGTATGTATTATGATTTATGAATACGATTTGTAATGTTAGCAATATTTTACATTTATTAGTAACCGCAGCAATAATGAGAGTGGCATTGGAACGTGTCTCGAGAGTGATACAACATCGTGTTACGATGTAGATGAAAAACGATTAAAAATTGCCGAAAGGGCACGAATGACACTAACAACAATTTATAAACAAACATGTTGTAACAATATTGTAATTTTAACTAAAGAAATATCACTATGACACGCAATTCCCTAAGGTAAGTTTAAAACTTCTTCTTCTTCTTCTTCCTTTTCGTTTAGGTCGTATGACCTGTTTGAGACGGTGGGCTGTCCTGGGATGATGATGTCCAGCCATCTCTTCATCTCTTTGGCGGCCTTCCTGGTAATCTCTTGCTGCTTAGGTTTTCATCTTTAAACAATTTTTGCAATACTTGTATTCTCCATGCGGTCCACGTGGTCTCTCCAAAAGGGCCTTTTGCTTCTTCTCCATCTCACTATGTCCTCAACACCACAGACAGACTTATCGTTTCATTTCTGATCCGATCTCTGAGGGTTTTGCCTGCGATGGAGCGTAGGGTTCGCATTTCTGCTACTCTAAGAAGGTTCTTAGTTCTATTGGTATCGGCTCTGACCTCTATTCCATATGTCATGATGGGGCGTTTAAAACTGTAAACATTTAAGTACACTATGATGAGAAACTACAGAAGAGAGTTAAAGAATTACGTGCTGCAGCCTCATCAAAGATCTGTCTACAGTCCAAGCTCTTATCAAGAAACACCAAGCTGTGCATTTATAACATCATCTTCAAACCAATAGACCAGTAACAAATGCCTCAGAGATCTGGACGCTTACTAAAGTGATGAAATGAAATCAAACTGCTTCAAAAGAAAAATCCTCCGCAGAATCCGCAAACCCATTAAGGTTCGTCAGGCATGGAGAAGGAGATTCTACGATCTATGCCAAGGCGTCAGCGTAGTTATGTAAGTTGTTTAACAACCCAATAGGTTGAAGAAGAGTCGGTAGGTTGAGACTACAATGGTTGGATAGTGTCGTAGAATGAATTTCAAGCCAATGGTGGAATATAGTTCTAGGTCATGGAATAAGAATCTGAAATGAACTATTAGTTTGAGAAAATGATTATAAGAACTATACCGGGACCCAGATCTGGTGCTGCAGCGGAAACTTAGGAGGCATAGTAGCAAACAAGAGATCTGCACAATGACCCAGCAACCGTTTACAGCAAGCATTATAAGAGCCGATCGCCTGGCAAACGATTGACTACGTATGCCGAACCGGAGAGACCAGAGCAATCTAGACCATCTACGCGTCAAGACCAGCCGTCGAATGCCTAGATAGCGTGAGTGAAGTCTAGGTATATCATGTATGTATGAAGACTTCATAGGCTAAGTTTACCTGAACGAATTAACTTGTTTACAAAGTTCAACATGGACGCGCACCTCACTACCTCACAGACGTTTGGAGGATTACTGCCTTGAACTCTGGGCAGTCAACGAAACGACCTACAAGAGAATAATCTGTAAATAAACATCTTGTCCCAAGGTGTTCAGGGGCATCTAAATTCGCATATCGTGCTTTTGGGATTACATGACCGGCTGCGTGGAATTAACTGTTTCACATGTAAATTATAAAGAAATTTCTGGAGCTAACTTGAATTTTTCCTTTTTAAAAAGAGCTTCCCAGACTGAGAGCACCCTTGAAGAGAATCTCTCACGAAAATGAGAGATAAATTATCATTATCATCGTTATGTATCCATTTTGATTATGACAACAATTATTGCGAAACCACCGGTGAGAATGTTTATAAATAACATAAACGAAATGAATAACACTTTTCTTCTTCTCGTCTTCTCAGTCGTATTCCTCATGATTGAGGGTCGTGTTCATCCTGTAAACTATTGACCATGGCACGCCATGCGCTCTTGTCACCCGTCAGTCTCCAGGTTGCAGCTTATGAGAGACCAGTCAGATCCCTGATTTGATCGGACCATCAGCTCGATGGTCGTCTTTGTGGTCGCCTTGCCTCCACTTTGCCCATGATGATGAGCTTTTCAAGGTTGTCCTGATCTCTTCGGGCTATGTGTCCAAAATATTTCAACACTCTCTGAGAGCACATCCGCGAGAGTATTTTCTACTTAATAAGTAGAAAATAAAACTTTTGCTTCTATTGACGATAGGAAATATAGTTATTTGAAAACAAAATGTGCAAAAAAGCGGCCATGTTATTTTAATGCATCATGTAAAACGTTTTAACTGCACAGACAATTTTATAATACATAATTATTCTTAAAAAAATTGAATAATTCTATTAATAACAAAGACTTCCTATTAAAATATGCATAAAGAATGAATACTAGTAAAATTATATGTACGTGTAAAAATATATATTTATGACATGTAATTATTTTACGCTGTGATTTAAGTGATTACTACACAAGTCACCACATGTGCAATCACGAAAAAATATATACAACGTATACATTCACATTCACACACTTAATCGCGTTGTAGCGACAATGTCGTGAGACGTCCATAAAGATTACTTTCTAATCTAGATTTTCGACTCCAATCCGCATCGGCTCGTTGGTCTAGGGGTATGATTTTCGCTTAGGGTGCGAGAGCCCAAGTAATTTTTTTTATAGATGGTATTTTTTTTTATATTCATTATTGATTTATCATTTTTATAAATCGAAAATATTACTTTAGTTTTACTGGTATGAAACAATATAACGTGTATATTTAAATAATAAAAGAGTTATATTTAATGGATATTCATTCCAAAATGATTCGTTTTCCAAAACACTAATATTGTCGATTATTTTTCCAAAATATAATTAAATTAGAATTCAATAAGAATGCTTAATAACGTTGTATCGTTATCCGCAAAACTTTTGTGAAATGCTAACAATGATCACCTCAGCCTAAAAGATGGCTCATAAACGTTTGAATTTAAATACAATTTGTGTGTTTAGTGGTGCGTCTCGCTCGCACGCTCTTACGAGTAAGCAAGAAGAAAAGAGATAGCGCATGTCCGGTAGGCGGTCCGTGTGCTAATCTCTGACGTTTGAACAATGAAGTAACCATGATTATTTTTAACAAAATTAATTACGGGTGATAGTATTTTGAAAAAGCATCATGGCAGTCAAAGAGTTCAATAATTTGAAGCTATTAAATCTGGTTTTGAATTTTCGACCAGATGTATAACGGTTCTATGGATACTCTTTGTAGAGTTTTTATATGTGAGCGCCCAAACAGCATAGAGTTTAAAAAATCACTTACTTAAAAACAAATTTATCATAATTTCACACCATCCTACTTACAATTTACAATGCGCGCCCCATTTCAGAAATCTAAATAATATTATACATTCCTTCATAGCTATAAACAGGCCGAATTCAGATAGTACCTACTTTACGTCGCTTAATTTAATTGCTTTGAGATGATTAAATGGGTCAACATCTTTCATACCCAATTCGAGGCACACTCTCGAGCCATTTATACGCCATGGGACGCCTGGGGGACCACTGCTGTTTTATAAAGGTGGCCACACACTTACATAACGTCATACAGGCGACACGTGGTGAGCACGTGATATACAAAACTATTAAAATTCGTCAGTATTTTTTTTAGTAAGTAAGTAAGTAAACCGACATCATAATAAGAGTGATATTAAATTTTATAGCAACATTTAGACTAAATACATCTGATTGATAGTTCAAGTAGACTAGATGCAGAACGATCGCTCCTGATTCTCAGGAATACGGTCCAATGCTGAATACGATCAGGTTCCTTCTTAAAAATAATAAGTAAATATTAACATTATAACATTAACATTGATTTTATGGGTAGGTTTTGAGATAAAATTCTTATATACAAAAAGAAGGAGAGTAGTGAAAATCGATTCGAATGTTTATTTACTAAAATAAACAGAAAACTAAATATTTTTATTTTTCTTAAAGAAAAACATAAAACATCTACAACACAAAATATGGCGAACATAGAAGAAAACTAAATTTTCGTCTTGTTTAATAAAAATTAACACAAATGAAAAAAATATTAATCAAACATGAAATACCAATAAACATTATATAATATATATAAAAAAAGAGAAATAAATGAATAAAATAGTGCAGTCTGCTCATATTTATATAAAAATTCAATAAAATCAGATTCTATAAAATAATCGTATAAAAAATTCTAATAACATTGATTTGAATTCTTTTTGGAAGTCTAACGATAAATATGTAAAAAAAAGTTTACACAGCGGAAGATTACGAATTCAACTGCTAAGAGAAAGAATATAAAGGAGGTTATAAGTTGTAAATGTTAAAAGTATTTTTCGTACAATCGTATCACAAATATTTTATCCCCATCATAAAACAACTACCAAATCACACTCCAACAATGTTTCCTACATACGTAAGAGGAATAGCCACTAGAGCTGAACCTCTGTAAGCCAGAAGGTCCAAGTCCAAGTAAAAATAAGATTCTTTTGCCCCGACGACGCTCTGCCATGAACGAAACCTGTTACCACATACGAGTATATGAATAAAGTAAGAGTAAAATATAAATGAATTATTATCTAATATTTTATCATATCGCATAGTGATACACTCCTATAAGAGTAGAAAAAAAAACAATTTCAAGGTTATTAGATACCATATTGTATGAAGTAAAAATTGTACACGTATAATTACAAGTCGTAATTTGAGTTTAAATATTTTTTTGTTTTCTATTATTTATTGTCAACCGCCACCAGTGATTCGTACATTTCCTTCGTATTCCAAGGGTACCGTCCGTCATAAAGTGGATTCACATTTGAGATAGTAAAATTGTGGAGAAGGTGGAGATCGTCTATCTAAATCCAAACTAAACCTTGTATGCGCGCATCTTTTTTCGTTTGTTCAACGTAGGTGCTCCGTACATAGAGGACGGGAGAGATTAAATTGACCCACATTCAGAGGGATGACGTCACCGGGCTTTGGACGGAATAAAATTGGAGTGGGGTATAAAGGCTGTCCGGTTAATGTACCGGAAAAAAGAATTTATTTTTCAGTTTCTGAAAAAATTTCCCCTTTGTAAAATTAAACCTAAATTATAGCTTCGAAATCAATTCTCAGTCTAAAGAATGGCTATAGGGTGGGGTGGCACGTAAAATAACGAACCTGTATTGATTTCCAATAAATAAAATGTCTTATTATATGCGTAGGTATAAATTTAATTATAATTGGGTTCGTGCGCTTTTATATTTAAAGTGTATTAAGAAGGCTTCGGGTTCGATTCCCGGTGATGGCAGTGTGATTGTCACACTTTCTTTCGTCTGGTGTAGAATTCACGTGACAATAAAATGGCGATAGATTAGCTACCAATCACATGTCATGAGAATCAATAGTTTTAAAGTTATATACCGTAATTGGGTTCAAATAACCTGTTGTAAATAAATGTGGAAAACAACGGGAAACGACCACATTAAAGGCCCATGTGGCATCCCAAGAACCATCAAAAGTTTTACACTCTGCTCCAAACCAATTCCTCGGTTTGAACTATCGAAAAAAAAAATAGAATGGATAAATTTTTTGAATTAATCAAATGTAATATACTTAGGAAATCGAAAATAACTTTGTTTAATCCACTATTTATTAAAAAAACACGACATGTTTCGGAGGATACCTCCATCTTCAGGTGTAAAAATATATTATTAGTTTTTCTTTGTTTATTTTTACACCTGAAGATAGAGGTATCCTCCGAACCATGTCGTGTTTTTAATTTTTTTTAAATAAATAGTGGATTAAACAAAGTTATTTTCGAATTCCTAAGTATATTACCATGGAGTTCCACAGTGTTAATGCCTTAGCGTTCAATAAGTTAATCAAATGTAATCAGACAAAACGAATAGAATCGCATTGCAGGTTGCATGAAATTAATTACCACATCGCATTCGATGTATCGACAGTATAATTGAATTCAAACTAACTAACGATCGCGCCATTTACACGATGGGGTAGGCAGAGTAGGTGGACCGTCACAGTTCTATATCCTGACATACCTCTTTATATTCCGATACATTCATACATCGTAACATGTACGCTCGTCGATTTTTTCGATTTCGAAAACTGCTTAGAAATTAAACAAGATAAAACATTAATTAATACTAAATTAATTAATAATAAATTGATAAACTGTAAAAAGGTTAATGCTTTAGCAAAGAAACAGATTTAAGAATTTAGTTTTAAACTGTTAAATTAAATAACTTTGTTTTTTGTATCACAATTGTATCTTATTTTACGCGACAGCTGTTTCATCAACCTTTTCGAATCTTTATGTGTCTTCTTCTTTTTCTTCTTCCTCAGCCTATTCCCGTCCACGCCTGGACAAAGGCCTCCGCGATTTGCCTGCCATGTCATTCTGTCCTGTGCAGACTGCATCCAGGTTATTCCGATGTGTCTGTTTAGATCATCCTTCCACCGTAGTTGCGGTCGCCCTGCACTTCTCTTCGCCGTCCACGGTCTCCAAGTCAGCAGTCTTCTTGTCCACTTTTCATCTAAGCTTCTGGCTACGTGACCTGCCCATTGCCATTTGAGAGTCGCCACCCGGTGGATGATGTCAGTGACCTTTGTTTTTTCTCTCACCGTATCGTTTCTGACTCGTCTCTTAGGCTTATTCCTAACATGGCTCTTTCCATGGCTCTTTGGGTCACTCGTAGTTTCTCGGCACTTTGTTTGGACAATGTAACAGTTTCAAGACCATAAGTACCAACTGGCAGAATGCAGGCTTCATAGACTTTTCGTTTCAGGTTGATCGGTAATTTCCGGTTTTTTAGGATGTAACTCATGTTTCCGAAAGCTGCCCAGCTTAAAACGATATTCTTTATGTGTATTTGTTCCATATTGTTTGTTAAACTAAAACGGCAGCATCCGTATTATACGATTAATATATAGATATTAGTTTTACAATACTTATACGATGTAGTAAAAATTAATATAAGAGTTTTACAAATGGAGGCATCAATAATCAATAAAACAGAACACGATTGAATTGAAATGTAAATTAATATGTAAATATTATATTCTTATATACGAGAGACTATATTTAATTTAAATAATTTGTAAGATATGCAGATTTTCGTCCAACTTCCAACCGCATCCATCATGACTTGCCAGGACCTGTCAATAATGCTATCGGGTACCAGCAACGAGCGCATTGACTCGACAAATTAATATTATGAATAAATAACATACGTATCTAATTTAATCATAAATCCACATGTGTAATATATTTTACCTGTATTGCGTATGGGTCAAACATATATATGTATCTCAATAATATTAAAATTTAAATGAAAATAATGAGAACAGGTGCGAAATATATTTTTATGGGAGTATTGCCCCGTAATAAAAAATAAGTAATATGTAAAAACGTTTTTTTTTGTAATTCAAATTAATTCTTTAATATATTTAAACACTTAATACATTTTATGGAACAATTCAGTACTATGCAAAAAATAATGAATAGAACGGGTTATGTCAAGTTTAAAAAGACATTGGGTGATGCCAAGTGAACGATATTGTTTAAAAACATTAGATTAGGTTAAATAAATAAGATTGTTTAACCAGACATAAGGTTGGGTTAGGAAAATTAGAATATTATGATTTAACAAGACATAAGAGATTAAGTAAACAAGACTATTGAACAAGACATCAGGTTAGGTTAAGTAAACAAGACTTTTGAACAAGACATCAGGTAAGGTTAAGTAAACAAGACTATTGAACAAGACATCAGGTTAGGTTAAGTAAACAAGACTTTTGAACAAGACATCAGGTAAGGTTAAGTAAACAAGACTTTTGAACAAGACATCAGGTAAGGTTAAGTAAACAAGACTATTGAACAAGACATCAACTTAGGTCACGTAAACAAAACAGTACATCGGGTTAGGTCAAGTAAGATTGTTTAACAAAAGATTTAAGTCTCTGCCAACAAAGCATAATCAAATTATATATATAAAACATGTGCAAGTATGTATATCAAGAACACCAAAGATTATGTCCAGATGGTTGCCGCGGAAAAAATGGACCAAGATATGGACGGACTGAGTCGAAGAAAAAGGTAAGACCCGAAGAATGGAGATGGATGGCCAAGAACAGGAGTCAGACAAAAATATTAAAATATTAGTATTCATTTGCAAATATTGGAAAACTTTTTTGGCGATTTATTCACTGAATCTAAAATTGGATCATTTGCCAAATGTGATAGATAGTAAATTTCTGTATGGAATTGCTTTAAAAATATTAAATCATATTCTCCTACGTTATTAACAGCTTCCAATAGGGGCTATACATACTACGATAACGATATTTTTTAAAAGCAATTTTGCGAAGCTCTCTCTTCATTAACTGGGTGTCCTATATAAACTAGTTTTTTTCAAAAATTTACCCATACACCGGTTCAGTCATAATATTAACTAAATAACTGGACCGTCACATTGTTCTTTCCTGACATACTTCTCTCGCGTTCTCAACATTCATACATCGTGTCATGCAAACACGTCGATTTTGCCGACTCCTCAAGTGGTCTACATTTAATATTTGATTAATGTGATCATGCCACGTGTTCCTCGGTCTTGCTCTGTTTTTTGTTCCGTATATGATACATCGTTATACCTACATATACATATACCTACACTTTATTTCCCATTTTTTTCTGTGTGTTCAAACCATCATAATGAAGCTTTCATATTTTGTTCATAACACTTTCATTCGCTCGCATTCATTTATTATATTTACCATTTGACGTTTGATTTGAAGTTTATTTTAAATAATTATTAAATTAAACGATGTTTTTTTAACTACTTCCAATTTTGTCTTTATTTCGGCAGCGACCGGTTTCGCCAGGTTTGCTGGCATCGACAGACTGGGGTCCAGACCATTTTTTCCTATGTGTTCAAACCATCGGTGGTGTCATTGGAGTCCAAACAGTCTGTCGATGCCAGCGAGCCTGGCGAAACCAGTCGCTGTCGAAATAAAGACAAAAGTGGAAGTAGTTAAAAAAACATCGCTTTATTTAATTCCTTCTTTGAAACTGTGAAACTTAATTCCTTCTTTGATGGATGTTATATGAAGGCGATCATGCATTTCACGACCTTTGTGGCCGAGCGGTAAGTGCATTGACTGCCACCCCGAAGGTTCCGGGTTCGATTCCCGGCGAGGGCAATGTGATTGTCACTCTGTCTTTGGTCTGGTGTAGAATTCACGTGACAATAAAATGGCGATAGATTAGAAGAGAATCACTATGATAGCTAGATATAAATACACTTTACTTAAATCGATTTGGCTCATGCTGTCATGATGTAAAGAGCGATTCAACAAAATAATAATAATAATTTCGATTTTTCTGAAGAAGCAGGATCGAAAGCATTTGTAAGCCTTGGTTTTGTAATAATTGCTAGATTATATGTTTGATTAATCAATAGGTGACCTATTAAGTTTCAACATGAGGCGATTTATGGAGGAATTAAAATTTAAGATTTATAATACTTACAAATAATTGTGCACAATTATTTCTCAAACTGACATTTTTGTAAGAGATTTACATCTAGTAAAATAAATACTTTGGAAATGTGATAATTTCAACGAATGTGTGCTAATCTTTATATGCCAGAGTGTAAAACATCGATGCAAGAAGGTGATGTCGGGGAAGCGAAAGCATTATGAACAAATAATAATAGATATGCTCGGAAACTTCTTATATTTTCATTCGACACTCTATCATTTATTTATTTTTTTTTTATTTTAATAAAAATTACAAACATTACAGAAATATTTCCAGATCGTTTGCAATTACATTATAAGAATTTAAAAGAGAAGCATAAAAACATATAAATAAATAAAAAAGTTTAAGAATTATAAATAATCATAACATTGATATTGCATCCCTGAGGCAACTCACACTATCACGAAATATGTCGACCTCCGAGGCGATCCGATTAAGCAATAAGATTGCCCTACCCACAGGCATAATCATTGGCAGGTTGGTTCTGCAGCGTGGCAAATAAAACAATCTGTGCTGTCTTTGACGAAGGTAATTATCAGGGACAAATAGACAGAGTATCCGCACATTCGTCTAAGAGATGTCATTTCTACTGCATTTATTCTATTTTCATCATTTTTTTGGCAGTTCCAAGCTTCGCTTCCATACATAAGGGTCGGTACAAGAATACCATTGTACACTGCCATTTTAGCTTTTTTGGATAGGTTTTTGTTTGCGATGACAACTTTAAGTGCACCGTCCACTTTGTTGTCTGCCCCTACCCTTCTTTCAATATCCCTCTCCACTTTTGTAAACATAAAACCCAAATACACGAACTCATCTACTTGCTCCAAATTTTCACCGGATTTCAAATTTTGAATGATGAGTTAATTATACTTTAATTATGCTAGTGGGAACAATAACTAAAAACACCGAAAAAACATTGAACCACTAAATCGATTGAATTTAAAATTACGGCCGTGTAAGGAGCAGAAAAAAATGTGTGTGTGTGTGTGTGTGTGCGTGCGTGTGTGTGTGCGTGTGTGTGTGTGCGTGTGTGTGTGTGATCAGTGGCGGTACTCCCATAGAAGCCCAGAAGCCCGGCTTGCGTGAGAAATTTTGAATCAAAACCTCTTCTGGCTTACAGAGGTTCAGCTCTTGTGGCTATTACGTTTGATGGGAGCATTGTTGGAAGGTCATTTGGTGGGTTGTCGGTTTATGTAGGGGCATGATTTTTTAGATTTGGGGGTTTTGATTTAAAATTTCTCTGCCTATTCTTCGAGGGAATGGCGTGGGAAAGTTAGTTTATTTTCAAAATGCAACTAGGCTTTTTTGTTTTGAATTCAGAGGTTTACTTGAAAGTATTTGACAGGTGGCAGAATACTTCTCCATGTAGAGATTTGTGGATGAGTATGGTTTATAATATATTTAAATAAAAGTGAAATCATTTTGAAAATCATCTATATATTTGTATTAAGATTATCTAAAAAAAATAGTGGGTACGTAGTAATAACTTAAGCATTTCGTATAAATCATTTATTTTCAAATATTCTGAACATTGCATAAACCAATATTCTATATTATAACATATGACCGTTGTTTTTAGAAACCGCATAAAATCTCTTAGAAAATAACCGTATTTATGAATATTTCACAAACCAGTTTAATTTTTTATTCAGTTTCCATAAATTATGTGAAACCAGTAACTTAATGATAGAGTACCCATACACTCTTACAAGCGCTTGTCATACGAACATACGTGATGTCATAGAGTAAAAATAAGTTAAGTGTCCAAACTCGTTTTAATAGTAGGAAACGATTTCAGATCACTGCATTTGAAAAATTCTAAATTCAATTCTATACAAAAAAAACTATTAAATTTTAAATTACGGTTATAAATTTATTAATACGGACATGTGCAAAAAGAAAACTGCTTATACATAATGTTAATTGATATATTTATAGTTCTTGGGTGAATGCAATCGTGTCATATGGTTCGCTTTTATATATGCTATAGACCTATAGTATAATACAAGTTTCATAGAATATCGATGTTCTCAAACATCATGGATCATCGTGATAGAAAAAAAACATTAGATACAATTATACCCAAGAACTAAGAAATGGTTATTTACGAGTAGATCTAAATATTTCTGAACACTGAACATACGAATACAGGTTGTCGCTTTAATAGGGTTCAGACTTGACGTTCTTGGGTCATGTACCTACCAATAAGCAAAAATTAAAAATAAAATAAAATTTTGACAAGAAGCCATTAATTGGTGGTTGGACATATTTAAGACTTAATTAAACACTTTTTTAATATACTTGGTATGCAACCACTTTATTATGTGAGGATGCGGGCCTACCGGTTTCGCTCTATGCGAGCTTCGTCAGAGCTTGACACAAGTGGTTGCATACCAAGTATATTAAAAAAGTGTTTAATTAAGTGATAAAATAAAATAAACCAATGAACTGCAAAATTTCCTGGGAAGTGTTACTAGAGTGATTTCCCGTTTCCTTCTCCAGGGATTTTCTGGAGGGGTTACCTTTCCTTACTTGATGGGCCTCGGTTTTATAGAACCGAAGATACGCCATAAGCCCTCTCCCTGTCTGCTATGACTTTAATGTTAAGGTCAGTGATCACATTGCCCGGGACTCAAAGGATCATGAGGACCAATTTAAGATGCCATGGAGTTGGACATCCGGAAGTTTTTCTGTTGTCATATTTTTTGAGTTTTATAGGTGCATACCTTCCAGCAAGATATATCTCACTGTGACACTTCCAGTCATTCGAGTCCCTTATGTATAATTTAAGCCAACAAGCTTAGCTTATACCCAAGCTTCAATAGTGTAGAATAAGAATTGCAGTTATTATTATATATTGCCCTGATGAAGCTTGGGTACAAGCAAAACTAGTTGGCTTCAATTATAATTACCACTCCTTGGTTAAATGGAAAGTGGTTTTTTATTTTTTTTTTCATATTTATAAATTAAAAATGCCTTACTGCAAAGTGAGTATTGTACATTAAAAATTGACAATAACTCCCTAGGAAACCAACTAACTAACCATCACACCGTTTCCCCGGAGGGGTAGGCAGAGAGGATGGACCACCATACCGTTCTGTCCTGACATCCCTTTTTAGCTTTCTCTACATTCATACATCATAACATGCACGTTCGTAGATTTTTCCGACATCGAATGTGGCCGCCTTACAGTATTTGATTAATTTAGTCGTGCTATGATTTCCTTGGTATAACAAGCCTTCTCTTTCCACTCACACTGTTTGTATACAACATTTTAACCATTCTTCTTTCGTCCATTCGTTCCATATGTCCAAACCATCTCAGGGATCCTTTTTTTAATTTTACATAAGGCATAAGCCTTACATTTCTTCTTTATTTTGTCGTTCGGTATTCTATCATAAATCGTTTTTCCGCACATTATTCTCAGTGATTTCATTTCTACGGCATTTATCCCACTTTAGTCCTTCTTTTTCCAGCTCCAAGTTTCACTTCCATACGTAAGAGTTGGCACTAGAACTACATTATGTACAATTATTCACTAAGAATGTGCCCATTATTTATTTTTATAATTAATACGTTTGTTTTCATTTATAAACCAATTATCATTTTTTTTATTATTTACCGCTTTTAATCGGCTGATAAAGGAATTTTTTATATACGCAGCTGACATACTGTAAAATAATTTTAGCTCAGTTTCTCGTTGAAATTATTGATTACGTTTTTGTCTTCAGTGTATCACCTCGTTGCCAATTCTATTTTCTTTCAAAGTAACAAAATACTATGTCATTATAGGCGGTCAAAATCAGCATTAAATATATTTTGAAATTATGTACGACACAGACTTATGGTACAATGAAAGATCAGACGTCTATCAGCCTGTGATTACCCATGCTACCGGCGGCGGCGCCACACGCAATAATTAATTCGACCCGTATTTAATTTTTCAATCAAATTCAACATAAGCAAGAATTTAGATGTGTATCTCAAATTTAGTACACAGGTTATGGAATTATAAGATTAAATAACACACGAAATAAACCAATTAATATTTTGAAACCGTGATAATTTTTTTTAAATCGCGCCAAAAAGCTGAGCCGGATTAAACAGTCACAAATGGAAAAGGTCCCGTTTTGTAAAAAGTAAGCAGATTACTCGAGATCGAGATACTTAATCCTAATTACTGAGTGCTGCCCATTTACAGTTTTTCGCCTCAGGAAAACGGCAATTGAATTCGTTAAGACTTAGATTACTTGTGTCGTAGTTTTTTTGCTTTAATTGGTTACATTACTTTTTTGATCTTTGCTGATATATTAGGTCCTTACATATGAAATTGGCGTTTTGCCGTACTGGCAACTTTAATCTCAAATATCTTCTCTTTGGTTAGGAATTCCAAATTCAAATTTATGCAGCTATTTACTCAAGTATTTGTGTTTCGAAAATTATAATTCATTTGTTTTTTCCTCAATTGTTTTTTTTCTTTGCGTCACTCAGTTTACAAAATGGAAAACTTGAAATATCGCGTTATTTACGAGTACGAGTTCCACCGTGGCACCAGTGCTGCAGAAACGGCTCGAAGGATTAATGATGTGTATGGCGACGGTGCCGCAAAAGAAAACACAGTGCGTTTTTGGTTCCAACGTTTTCGTTCTGGAAATTTCGACCTGCAGAACAAGCCCCGTGGACGGCCGGAGACCAAAGTTGAAAATGAAGAATTGAAGGCTATTGTGGAAGCGGATCCATCGCAAACCACGTCCGAGTTAGCTGCAGGCTGCGGTGTTAGTGATAAAACTGTTTCAATCCACTTGAAGCAAATTGGGAAGGTGAAAAAGCTTGAAAGGTGGGTACCTCACGAATTGAGTGAAGCAAATCAACAAACGCGCGTTGACTGCTGCGTTGCATTACTCAACCGGCACAATAATGAAGGGATTTTGAATCGAATTATTACCTGTGATGAAAAGTGGATCCTGTATGATAATCGGAAGCGCTCATCGCAATGGCTGAACCCTGCCGAACCAGCCAAACCATGCCCCAAGCGAAAATTGACTCCAAAAAAGTTACTTGTGAGCGTTTGGTGGACTAGTGCTGGTGTCGTTCACTACAGCTTTCTTAAATCTGGCCAGACGATTACGGCAGATGTCTATTGTCAGCAACTGCAAACCATGATGGAAAAGCTAGCTGCTAAACAACCGAGGCTGGTTAATCGCTCTAGGCCACTGCTGCTTCATGATAACGCTAGACCACACACTGCACAACAGACGGCTACCAAATTAGAAGAGCTTCAATTGGAATGTCTAAGACATCCACCGTACTCTCCGGACCTTGCCCCAACAGATTACTATTTTTTTCGAAATATGGATAACTTCTTGCAAGGGAAAAAATTCAACTCCGATGGGGCAGTCCAAACCGACTTCAAAGATTTTATTGATTCCCGTCCGAATGGTATTTTTAGTAAAGGGATCGATGAACTACCTATGAGATGGCAAAAGTGCATAGATAGCAATGGTACATACTTAGATTAAATAAATATATTATATTTAAAAAAAATCAACTTTATGTTCCTCCCATACAAAACGACAATTTCATATGTAAGGACCTAATATATTTCAAGGATAATACTGTTTATGTAGTTCATTACTATAGGTATTATTAATTCTATTTATAATAATTTTAAAAGTATACTCTATTAAATTTAATCATTACTATATTTGTTTTATTTCTTGGTTTCCACGATATTTGGTCCAAATAATTATGTTCCGACAATTTCCTTTGAGGAAACCACGGAAAACCTCAGCTGAAATATTTGAGATAGTTGAAAGGTTCGTAGCATTCATCTGGTCTTAACTAATTATCTATATTCTTATGTATTTTGAATATAAATATTGATGCTTGAATGCATGCATAAATCTAAAAGCATTGATGGAACGATAAAAAAAGAACCGCGAATGGTTCCCATTTTAAGAGAAATGGTTTTGGTTAATTAGGGTCTCCTTTTAATAATAACATTCAAATATTATACGTCAGTTATTATATTGCCCTGATGAAGCTTGGGTCTAAGCGAAACTAGTTGGCATAAATTATACTAACCATACCGTGGTTAAATACAAAGTGTTTTATTATTTAATATCTACAATTTTATTCATTGTTTCTTGAACAATGATGTAAAACTCCGTATTAAATAATTAATACGAATGAAAACGTAGTTTTCTAGAAGTTTTATTATATTTTATGGAAATGACATGTTTCGCCCTTCT
Organism: Lepidostoma basale; assembly: GCA_022606425.2. NCBI lineage: Eukaryota > Metazoa > Arthropoda > Insecta > Trichoptera > Lepidostomatidae > Lepidostoma > Lepidostoma basale. The sequence goes on along the minus strand of JAHDVF020000860.1, from coordinate 197,793 downwards.
AAGGCATTATCAAATGTCAATGCAAGTCACGAATGAAAACATACTTTTATATTCGTATTATTGAATATCTATAAGTTTAAAATGTTTAACCACAAAGTGCTTCAAGTGAAAAATAGAAAATTATACGTCACATGTAAATAGTAAAATAACCTTTGTGTTAATTATTAAATACAGCTATGTTATGTTTTCAGTTTGTGAAAGGTGAATAACTGAACTATTTACTAAAGATTAATTATAATTATTGACTTTGAACGCTTAGAACATAAACGCTTCACCGTATTTCTTAGAACTTTTTGTCAGTCGGTATGTCTGACTTTACAAATATAAATAGACATAAACAATAAGCTACCAAACTAGGTAAGAGATTGAACGTTGAAAGGAATGGAAACCGTGGGACTGATTTTTTCTAATTGTATGAGTTGGAGGGTCAAAAGTTTAAACATTTTAAAACCCATTTAGTAATACGTACACTAGAAAAATCATACACAGTGAATGCATTGGTATCATATTTTTTTATTCCAAAACACGTATAATTAGGTGGTTATTTAAATACAAAATATGACTCTTAATATGTATTAAATGTATTACGTTAATGTACAAAAAATATTATTATACAAGCAAGGCACATATAGGATTTCTCTAAGGTGTTTGTGGACCTATGAGGTTTCTCACAGGATACGAAGAAAATAACAAAAATGTTTCTGCTTTAATTTGTTTAGATAAAACAAATGACAATCGCTGAATATTTATTTAATTCAATACTCGGAAAAGAAACGTGGAATTATATTTGAAATCGAAATAAATGAATTTGTATAACAATAATTATATAAGCGTTAATGAAAAAACTTTGTTTTATATCACAATTGTATGATAATAATATTACCTTCAACTTTTGTCACCTTTCCTATTAATATAATCTATGTACTTCATGTTATTGTTTATCGTTTTTAATTTATTATGTTTCATCGTTTTTGACTCTATACTATGTGTAATTGTTCCTTCTAATTATTATTGTTTTTATTATAATTATTTTGTTATTATATTTTCCACCGTAATGTTTTATCCTATAAATAGTAACTAACCGTTCTTTTAATTAAAATATTTTAGTCCCTAACTCAATTTCAGCAAGAACTTCAAAATTATACCAAAGAAATTATTCAAATTGACATAGGAACAAATACACACAAAGATTCGAAAAATCACGAAAATTTGACATTCGATATATTATTGTAACACCTGATGATGTCAACATTGGTTAATGAAACAGCTGTCTTAAATAAATACAATTGTGATATAAAACAAAGTTTTTTCATTAACAGTTATAAAATGTTAAAGTATCATAGTGTTTCGGCCAAAACAATGGACTATTTCATTGATATAAGATTTGAACTTGGACTTGGATCTTCTGGCATGCGGAGGTTCAGCTATAACGGCTATTCCATTTACGTCTATTGAAAACATTGTTGGAAATGTGATTTGATGGGTGGTTCATGCAAGGGCTGTGAGGTTTGTAATGATCCTGCGAAAAAGGGGCAAGGTAGATTTATGGTTTATGTTAGAGTGCAACCTTTTCTCGATCAGGGCTGCACTGATGGAAGGCTAGTTAACGTTAGCATTGAAGAGTATGATGGAATCATTAATACATATATATCTTAGAACAGAGTCTGTAGATTTACACATCCATTTTACATATAAAAACAATTCTACGTTGCAATTTTTTCGTCCGTTGGCTTCATTGTATGTATGTTAATAATAGAGAAAACCTAGATTCACGTAATCTGAGTGGGCGTTAATCAAATTATGAAAAAAATAAGGAAACAATAATTACATTTATTCTTATTTATGTGTAAAATATTAAACAAAGGCGTTGCTTCGTGCAAAATGTGTAATTTGAAAAACTGTATTTTCTTGGAATACTAATATTTCTGTTATAGTGGTACAAAATTAGCGACGAAAAAGTGACAACGCAAGCTCTGCCAAGTGTTTATTATAGCTCACAATTTTTTTTTTGATATGGGTCAACGTCCCGCGAGTTGAGAGGATAACAAACTCAGGCGTTAATTTTTCACTTTACATTGAAATTTAAACGCGGAAATAATGGTTAGCAGTAATGGGAACATGAATTGGTAGGCACTTCAACTCTTGAAAACAATATGTGAAGTGTATGTAGTTTCGCAGATTCGCGACAAGCCGTTTAGAGATTTATTGTATAGGTACCTATTTATTCTTCTGAAAATATATAGTAGATGTATAACAATATTTCACGTAGCCAGAAGCTCAGATGAAAAGTGGCCAAGAAGACTGCTGACTTGGAGACCGTGGACGGCAAAGAGAAGTGCAGGGCGACCGCAACTACGGTGGAAGGATGATCTGAACAGATACGTCGGAATAACCTGGATGCAGTCTGCACATGACAGATTGACATGGAAGCGAATGGAGGAGGTCTTTGTACAGGAGTGCACGGGAATAGGCTGAGGAAGAAGAAGAAGAAGATAACAATATTTAATTTACAAAAAGTTTAATTTGATTGCTCTGTTATGTTACGTCTTCGCCAACATCCCCAAACAGCAAAATAATAAGCTCCAATCTTCGTTCAATGCAGCAGCAAGACTGATAAAAGGTGTGCCGAAGAGTTCACATAACACAGCATCTTAAGGAACTCGACTGGCTGAAATGTCCAGAAATGATACAATACAAGCTCTGCTGGACGGTCTTTAAGGCGTTGCATGGAATGGCACCAGCTGATATATCTGAACTCTGCATCAACGAGAACCCGAATGCCAGACAGTCTACATAACGATCAGCTTAGACTTCTGCGATCGATAGTTTGACTGTGCCAAAACGCTGTACTAGCATAATCTTTGGCGATCAAGCCTTCGCGGTAGCCGGCCCTCCAGTCTGGAATAATCTCCCAACAGACCTCAAGTGTATTGAGAATCAGTCAGAGTTTAGATCGAGACTCAAAACGCACATTTTCAAATTATCCTTTCCTGATATGAAGGGTTGATCGACTGCATCGGATGCAGCCCTCATACTAAATATGTTTATTTTTTAACTAGTCCGTAAAACGGAGCATTTTCTACAGCACCAGACGAGAATTTTATCGTACAATAGGTATAAATGGCGTACTATAAATTATCCAATTTATTATTATTATTTTATGGTTTGTATCAAATCAAATCAAATCAAATCGTATATGTACTACCAGAAACGCATGAGAGATGGTTCGACATTAGGAAGACAAGATACTCTCCAGAATTAAGAGTATTTGCCTTCGGAACGTACTTTCATTAATATGAAAGACGTCGAACTCCGAGGAGACCGCGTTCTGCAGATTAATTGCTTTTCCCACCAGTGTCACCAGAGGCAGGTTAATTCTGGCGGCCGGTAGGTAAAACAATCTATGTTGTCGCTGTCGGAAATATCTATCAGGGACAAAAAGCCGAACACCCTCCAGCACAGCCGAGTTCTCGTAATATAACTCAGACATCTCGAATTCGTTTGTAAGTCAAAACTTCAATAAATAATAAGTCAATAAAGTCTTAACAAATATACAATACTTGTACGTTTTTAACATAAAAATATTTCTATGAGGTTTTATCTCAACGCTTAAGCAACGGTAAATCAATGAAAGGAAACAAAAAAGGAACACGTAAATTTTCGGCGCAAATACAAAGCGGCAAGATAATTTATACAAGGAATATAACAATTAGGTAATAGCGGCCCATAAACGAACGTTCATTCATTTCACTTGTCATAAACGAGTAAATTCTCACAACCTGGAGATAGTGGGCGAACAAATGATTAATAACGTGTTAAGAATCACATCTAATGCTACTTTAGCGGTTAATAAATGAGTTGAAATCGTATCAAGATTGTTTGAATGCCAAACGGAACGATTTCTCACGGTATAAAAAATATAAGTTATGAGAGCCAGCAGCTGTTGTTGAATCTCTCACATTTTGTAAATTGTTATTATATTATGTATTATTTCAATTCTATTTAAAATGAATGGAAAATTCTGGCTAGAAAACCTTCGAGAAGGGTTCAGTAGCAGTGTTATGTATCCACTGTTAATACAATAATAAAATATTTCAACTAAAGCAAAGATGGCAGTACCCACATAATGTAGTTCTAGTTGCAAGACTTATGTATGGAAGTGAATCTTGGAGCTGGCAAAAAAAGGATGAAAGTAGGATAAATGCCGTAGAAATGAGACCAATAAGAAGAATGTGCAGAAAAACGAAATATGATAGAATACCGAACGACGAAATACGAAAGAAATGTAAGGCAGATGATTACATCATAAGTAAAATTAAAAAAAAGGATACTTGAGATGATTTGGACATATGGAACGAATGGACGAGAAAATAATGGTTAAAATGTTGTATAAAAGTAGCGGGAGTGGAAAGAGAAGCCGTGGAAGACCAAGGAAAGCATGGCATGACCAAATTAATAAAATACTGAAAGGCGGCCACAAGTCAGAAAAATAGACGAGCGTGCATGTTACGATGTATGAATGAATGAAAAGGAAGCTAAAGAGGTATATCAGGACAGAACGGTATGGCGGTCCATCCTCTCTGCGTGATGGCTAGTTAGTTAGAATCAAAATTAAATTTATTATCTTATAAACATGTAGTTATCTTGCATATACGAGTAAATAAGGACAATTTCTGTACTCAACATACGAAGACACTTAGATTATAACGTACTTATATAATAAATCATCCATCACCAGTGGATCGTGTATTTTATTCGAGATTAGTCTGAGTATTTTAAGATATAAAAAATCAATCTTCTAGGGATTTTTAAATGTACTTATTCATCAAAGCAGACAAATAATCCCAAATAAAACAAAACAGTATTTCTCTTAACAATGCTTAATAAATCTATAAAGTTAATAAAAAACATATATTATCAGGCTATCAATCGGATTCATTTAAACCACACATTTTTCGTCTTCTACATCACGAGTGAATCTGCGATTATCGTGGAGTTTCAAAGTATTGATACTTAACTATTAATTGCATAAATTATTATATTTTAACTAACTAACCATCACGCCACCTCCCCGAGGGGTAGGCAGAAAGAATGGACCGCAACCTTTGCATACTTTTCTCGCTTACTCAAAATTCATACGTCGTGTCATGCACGCACTTTAATTTAAACAATTGTTAAAATCCGTAACACATAGTATTTTAAATAAGAAAAAAGTTGAATAACATTATATTAATATTGATTTCAAATTAATGAAATTTTAAAAGTCGGCTATGCTAGAAGTCAGAAGAATCGACGTACTTGTATGACTCGGTGTATACAAGTGGAGGAATCTAGAGAGGTGTGTCAGGATAGAGTAGTGTGGCGGTTCATTTTTTTTGCCTTTTCTTTTCGGAGAAACAGCGTGGTGGCTTGTTGTTGTTGTTATTTAATTGGTATTTTTATGATTTTAATGACACCATCGCGCATCGTTGTGAAATGTGACTGTGTGTGTAACGCTTTAACTAGAGTTGTTATCCCGTGACAGGGCCGGGGCAGGGGATACGCGGCGTCCGAGCGGAGTGATGGGCGATGGTACCCACCGCCTAATGGTAATAGATTAGCAGGAAGTCGCACGAGCATAATGCCCCATCCAGATTACTCTAAGTGTGCTATGTCTCAAATCATCCCATTGTGATGCGCCTACAACACGGGGCATAGCATCATTACGTTATGTAACGCGACGCGTGCAACAGTGTTCGTGCGATAACAGATGGAATTTATTAAAATAGACGTAGGTAATGAATCTTGAAAGAAAGATTTACTATAATGGCACTCTCAAGTGCGTTAATTCGTCTTGAAGGCGGCGCTCAAACTCTTATGGACATTAGCGAGGTAGGTCACAGGTCCTGGGTACCTTACTCGTACCTCACTTAACAAATCGCCTCCATCAAGTGGTTGAGATCGGAATCTATAAAGGATTGGAAGAATTTTAAGTACGGTTTTTCTATGTTTGTTTAGGCAGTCATTTAGTAACGTCAGTGGTGCTCTCAGTCAAAGAAAGAATTCGTATGATAGGGAAGGGCCCGGAGGTGAAAACACAAAGAGCAGCAGAAAATCAGGATTGGCAGAGTCATAGAAGGAGGATATGGACCTTGACGATAGAGGTAAATCGATCCACAGCCTTATCCCAGAACTGGAAACGTGGATGGAGAAAAAAATCGGAAATATTGAGCACTACCTTACTCAAGTCCTGACAGAGCACGTATGCTTCAGAGTTACCTTTACAGAATTGTAAAAATACCAAATGTTCGCAGAGGAATAAAAATAAGCGCAGACTATATTTCAATATCATGATCATATTATATATTTACAAGAAAATTAAAATACAATAGAGCATAAAACTTGGTTTCATTTATAGATTGTTTTTAACTCAAGTAAAAAAAAATTACAAAAAAAAACGAACTTACTCCGTGGTGCTGCCTTTATGAAATGTCGATAGAAAATAGAGTTGAACTTACCTGTAAAAATAAAATAAAAATGCATTAATAACAACATTAAATACATATATTGCAAGTTCATGATTAAGTTAAAAGACTCAATCAAATCGATTTTCAGATATTGCAATATCTGAGTGTGTTGATAAATAAAACGGAAAATGTATAAAATCTCAATGCGATTTCATTTCAAATGAGATATTTTGATTAATTTGTCAATAATTTCTTCAATTTACGATTTTTCCAGCTTTTACATTTCTTACTTAATCCCTGTCAATAGGATCACAAGGATTTAAATATTAAATAATGAATCTCACTAGGACCCAGTGTGACCCGTTATAAAATATTTACATAATTTTTTTTAAAATTGTATGACGGTATAAACTATGATAAATAAATTTATAAATGCCAATTTGATATTGATTAAAACGTCGATTTGAAGTAGATATTGTATATTTTGTAGGTATGACATACGAGTATTTCGTATTTTTATGGCATTATGGCACATGTGCCCTAGCGAAGCTAAACATGTCACTGTCATACAACATTTTTGTTGAAACCGTGATTTCTTATGAGACATAAGAGTAAATTGATTGCGACCTTCGTGGTAGAGTGGCAAGAGCTATGATTGTCACACTGTAGGTCCCGAGTTCGATTCCCGGCGCTGGCAGTGTGACTGTCACACTGTCCATGGTCTGGTGTGAAATTCTCGTGACAATAAAATGGCGATAGATTAGCTACCTATCATATGTTATGAAAATCAATATAATAGCTAAAAACAAATTGTATATAGTAATTGGGTTCAAACGGTCTGTTTTATGTATATAAAAAAAGAAAAAGTAATAATAAAACATAAAAAATTATACAATCAAAAGAAAATTGTATATGTATACAAGAATAACAGAGTCTAGTGTGTATGCAGTATGTATTAGAAACAATCTGACGTTGAATATGATTAAGTCGAATGTAATGATCTTCGAAAAATAAGAAAGCCATCCTGCGAAATGGATAAATCAAATAAGGTAAGATTTTTTTTGTTCGTTTTTTTTTTTTGTGAAGCGAATCCCCTTCAATATAGTAGGGATTTTAAGAAGTCACGTGCGACTATTCGGATCTTTAATTTAAGATATGGCTTCTTGTTCTATTATAATCTATCATAATCCTTGTTAAATTATAATTGTTGAATTATAAATTTTGACTTATAATTGGATATACGAGTATTTATAATTTATAATTATAATTGGACATATAGAGCTTATAATTGGAACTTATAAATGTTGGTATTTTATTATATTTTGATTATAAATGCTTTTCAATTATTATTTTAAAAATAATTTTAAAATACTCTTATATTTTGTTTTTACACCACTTTATTTGTTTTAACGAACCAACCGGTTTCGCTCCCCTCGGAGTTTCGTCAGGGTTTATAGAAACAAATTAAATAATAAATTTATTAACTTTCTAATTGATTGTCAAAAAATGTGTTTAATAGGACATTTTGGCAGATGTCAAAGTGTTTTTAGATTAGTTTTAATAATGTCAAACCACTAATTAACTGCTTCATACGAAAAATGTTTATTTTATTTATGTCTGTCCACTTATTTATTCACTTTTTTAATGGATCACGGAATCTGCTTAAATTTCAAAGTGCATATACCATATACGAGTACACGTAAGCGTTCGTATATTTATTCCAAAGGTAATATTAATATAAATTTATTATTGATTCCCAAACAAAAATGTGAAATTTCATATAAATTGTATAATATTGATGAAAACGTCTAGAAGTTTTATTATGTAATATACCTGTATTGGTTATATGACAGTGACATGTTTAGCTTCGCTATGACACATGTCAATGGTAATGCCATAAAAATACGAAATATGTCATACATGATATATTTTGTTAAGTTTGAGCTGTAATTATTGAATTTAATAAAAATAATGATTAATTTGGCGAAGCAAAAAAACAAATGTATTCGATAATTAAAAAAATATAAAGGACCAAAAATGTACTTTAGCCAGTAACCTATCAAATTTTATAATAGCCAATTATCTCGACTGTCACCCGAGTGTCATTTCAATCTGACGCGCTCCGCTCATAACGAGGTGTGCAGCTACTTCTATGCTGTTCACATATATGTCTATATTCAGATATACAAAAAATATATACACGAACGTACACACCATTATGTATCGGCACCAAAATATCTTACAATCTACCAAACGAGATGAAACCTAATACCAGCATAAGGAATGTGGAATACATTGTTCAGGTGTATATAAGTCGAGACGTTACGTTAGTTGATTTGTCTTGTAATATTATGCATGTAATAAACAATTTTCCAAGATCTCAGATAATCAGATGTGGTGGATCGGGAGGGACAATTTATGAATCAGAAGCAATGGCGAAATATAAAAAAAAAATACATTTAATTTTTCTTATTCTTAAAAATATCGAATGATTTTTCATTTCATTTTCATTTCATTTATTTTGATAATAATCACAAACATTACAGACATACAATTCCAAATCGTTTGCAATTACATTATAAACAGAGAAGCATTAAAAAAAATAAAAATTAAGCTTAAGAGTAAGAAAAAATCATAACATTGATATTGATATATATACAACAACTCACACTATCACGAAATATGTCGACCTCCGAGGCGATCCGATTAAGCAATAAGATTGCCCTACCCACAGGCATTACCATTGGCAGGTTGGTTCTGCAGCGTGGCAAATAAAACGATCTGTGCTGTCTTTGACGAAGGTAGCCAACAATTTTTACGACGATAACATAGCCAATAATTTTTGTAACTAACCACCAAGCCGTCTCTTCGAAAGGTTAGTCAGAAATAATGGACTGCCACACTTTTCTTTCCTCACATACTTCTCTCGCTTCATCAACATTTATTTATTTCTTCTATATTCGCCATTACTTTGTGTTGCGGATTCATATTTGAATTACTTTTTGATGACTTTGTATCACAACACTTTTTTACACTTTTTTCAGACATGTTTCGGGACACAGAAGCCCCTTCTTCAGTGTGTACAAATTTTAACAGCTAAATGAGACAAAATCGTTACTTATATACTAAATAAAATTAAAATGGTAAAGGAGGAGTGGGGGTGGTTCCGAGAAATAGTGTTAATTACATTTTAGCCGGAATAATGGGACAGGGGAAATAAATCTAGTATCGGACTGGAAGTTAAATTAATTTGATTATTTATAATTTCTTCTTTATTTTTTATCGACTTTTTTATTTCTAGGATTTCAAGGTTATTTAATGTTACTTTTCTATTACTGATATGCTAAACTTCAACGCCGTTATTTTTATCGAAGGAGTGATCTTTTTCTATGAGATGATTCGCGAATTCGGAAAAATTATTATTTGAGAGACACCTAATGTGTTCCTTCATTCTTAAATTAATGTTACGCGTTGTTTTTCCTATATAATAAGATGGGCAATCGTCGCATTTAAGTTTGTATACTCCCGATTGGATTAGTTTGTCTTCTTTGTCTTTATTATTTATTAACAATTTACCTAGATTATTATTGGTATAGAACGCGGGTCTAATGTCTAACGGAAGATCTTTAGAAACTATATTTGTTAGATTATTAATATATAAAATTCTACTATATATTTTTACCAAAAGTGTCTTAAAAATAACGTGTTTCCAAACTACATAAAAAATAAAGTGAAATATCTTTCAAATAACCGCAATAACAATTCATCCTCTATGACTAAAATTAAAAAAACCTGGTTAAATGAAGACTTAAAATGTGCATTCAAAAAACGAAATAACATTAAAATCAAACTCAAAGTGCTTCACGTGGAACTTTTACATCAATTACATCCAGTGGAATGGGACCTGCTTGATGACAAAGTGCGACATCTTGCTTCGGTTGAAGCATTCAAGAAGAAGGCGATACTAGATAAGAAACTTTCAAATCTATCTAATACTAATAATATTTCTAAATTGCATCCAAAACCTAAAAATCATCAATTTTTCGATAGAGTCCTTAATTTTACATCCCATAAATTTGTAGATAAAGAATTAGAACTTCTTTCCAAAGGACTAAAATATAATTTACATTATTCAAGTAAAAATATCCCAAGAGCAATTGAAAACCTTGCAGTAGATGTAGAATCAGCTCTATTTAAAAAACCAAAAATTTTTCATTATAAATGTGCCGAAACTATAAAAAACGAATCATTCAATACCCAAACTTATAAAAATACTAAAAATAATAGTGAATTATTCCATCTAAATAACATTAAAAAAGTTTTGAAAGAAAAAGAACTCATTCTTACAAAAGCTGACAAAGGCAATACGGTAACAATTTTAAATAATAAAGATTATATCTCCAAAGTTCAAAATTTTCTAAACTCCCCCAATTTCGAAATAATTAAAAAAGATCCAACCCCCAAGTTTCAAGAGGAGGTAAAATTAGCTATAAAAAATTGTAAGAGTGATTTAATAAGTAATTCTAATAATTACATACCATTATCCATTTCCAACCCAAAAATTCCCAAAATGTATGCGTTACTCAAAATTCACAAAACAAATCAACCAATAAGGCCTGTAGTTTCTAGTCGTAGTTCCCCAACATTCCAATTAGCATCACTTCTGAGTAAATTTGCAAACACAAATAACTTGTTCCCACTCCAACATGTAATTAAGAATTCCCAAGAATTAGTTAATGACCTAAAGGATCTAAATATTCCACGTAACGCAAAATTAGTATCTTTCGATATTGTAAATTTATTTACTAATGTACCCGTTTTAGAGACAAAGCAAATTATAAAGAATAGTCTAACTTCAAATAATGCAAGTTTAAGCGATGACGTCAAAAAAGATTTAATTTCCTTGTATAATGTCTGCATTAATCAAAATTATTTCCAATTTAATAACAAAAATTATAAACAGACTGAAGGATTGCCCATGGGTGCACCCACAAGCCCATTATTTGCCGATATTTTTGTAAACAATTTAGAAAATAAATTTTTTAAATGTGATTCCAATTTAATTAAAAATGTTTTCATTTGGAAAAGATACGTAGACGATATTTTTTGTATTTGGACAGGCACGGATAGGCAGTTAACTTCTTTCCTCACCCTTATCAACTCCTTCCATGAACATATCAAATTCACATTAGAAATCGGACATAATAATAAACTTAACTTCCTAGATTTAACCTTAAATATAATAGACAACAAAATCAAATTTAACATATTTCGAAAACCCACGTATACATATAATTTAATTCATAATATGTCCAATCATCCGAGGTCACATAAACATTCAGCTTTCCATGCCATGTTGACTCGTTTAATTAATATACCTCTTTCACTAGAAAATTAAGAAAATTAAAAGAACTAACTACAATAAAACATATTGCTAAAAATAATGGTTACAGTGATAATCTAATCGATAATATTTTAAATAAAAAAAACAAAAATAAGTTTACTAAAACAATTTTGTATACTCCACCTAACTATAATCAGAAAAATAATCAATGGCGTAGAATTTTATATATTAATAATCTAACAAATATAGTTTCTAAAGATCTTCCGTTAGACATTAGACCCGCGTTCTATACCAATAATAATCTAGGTAAATTGTTAATAAATAATAAAGACAAAGAAGACAAACTAATCCAATCCGGAGTATACAAACTTAAATGCGACGATTGCCCATCTTATTATATAGGAAAAACAACGCGTAACATTAATTTAAGAATGAAGGAACACATTAGGTGTCTCTCAAATAATAATTTTTCCGAATTCGCGAATCATCTCATAGAAAAAGATCACTCCTTCGATAAAAATAACGGCGTTGAAGTTTTGCATATCAGTAATAGAAAAGTAACATTAAATAACCTTGAAATCCTAGAAATAAAAAAGTCGATAAAAAATAAAGAAGAAATTATAAATAATCAAATTAATTTAACTTCCAGTCCGATACTAGATTTATTTCCCCTGTCCCATTATTCCGGCTAAAATGTAATTAACACTATTTCTTGGAACCACCCCCACTCCTCCTTTACCATTTTAATTTTATTTAGTATATAAGTAACGATTTTGTCTCATTTAGCTGTTAAAATTTGTACACACTGAAGAAGGGGCTTCTGTGTCCCGAAACATGTCTGAAAAAAGTGTAAAAAAGTGTTGTGATACAAAGTCATCAAAAAGTAATTCAAATATTTATTTATTTATTTATTTATACATCTACAAATGAGACATAACAAACGATAAAACATTTAGGCGACTCATTTGGACACAAAACGGTATTATAAAGATAAAAAAACAAAACAACATGAGACCAAAAAAATCATACATATCAGAAGGAATCCAAATATGTCGACGTCAGTGAGGCAGTACTCTTTCCAGAGTTTGCAATATTTTTTTATGAATACTGCCTCACTGACACTGAAAATGTCCAAATCCGAGATGGTTAGATTCAGCGTCCGAATTGCTCTTCCTACTGGCATCACCAAAGGCAGGTTGGTTCTGCGTGACGGAGTAAAGAACAATTGATGTCGGCGCTGTCGCAGGTAGTTATCAGGAACAAAAAGACCTATTTGCTCCAGAACATAGGGGTTCTCAATAGAGCCCCGAATCAGTTTGTAAAAATGTGATGTTAGTAATCCTTCCCTCCTTAGTTCGAGGCAGTTATACCCCAGCATACCCAAGAGAAATGCCGTTGGATAGAGCCAAGGATATACCCCGTACTCTCTCATGTAGAGGGCTCTCAACATTAATACATTGTGTCATGCACGCACGTCGATTTCTCCGACTTCTCACGTGACCAACATTCAATATTAATTATAATAATTATAATTATGAGTATTACATTTTTGTGCGTTTTGAGCCTCGATCTAAACTCTGACGGGACTAAGTCTGCAGGGAGACCGTTCCAGGCCGAGGGGCCAGCTGCAGCAAAGGCCCGGTCGCCGAAATTTATGCAAGGATAACGCTTCGGTTCGTACAATCTACCCACCATCATCAAAGAGAGCACACGTAAACGATGTGAATGGACCAAGTAATGGAGGAAGACCGAAAAGTGAGGAAACCGAGAAATCGATATATGTATATGACACGATGTATAAATATTAAGTAGTCGAGAAAAGTACGATAATAAACCATTTGGGAAACGGTGTGATGGTTTGTTGTTATTGTATAATTGCTACATGCTGCGATTGTCAGAGCTATAGAAAGTGAAAGCAAAAGATAATTTAGACTCACACTGTTCACACCCTAAAGGCACTGCCGATAGTATGAATGCCCGTAAAAATGGGATTTAAATAATGACAATTTGCTTTATTGAAGGTTATGGCGTTAAAACCGTAGAATTTCAGTGTATATTTGGTAAATAATCCACTAATTTGATAAATATTTGTATAAAGAAAAATATTTCACATGTTTCGGAGGTGACCTCTATCCTCAATGTAAATATAACTTAATGAAAATTATATAAAGACTACTTAAGTAAACAACATATTATGACTCATCCTTAAAAGTAAAACTTATACTTTTAATGATGACGCAAAGTCTAAACATGTGAAATATTTATGTTTGTCAAAATATTTAATAAATAAAGTGGATATTAATAGTATTATAAAACCTCCTTAGAAATTAACAATTTCCAATCGAGCTTCAATTGAAACATTTAATCACAAGGAAGGCCGCTGAAGAGATAAATGGATGACTCGATGTGATCATTCCAGGACAAATCATCCTCACAAATAGGTCATACGACCTAAACCACGAGGAAGAAAAATAAGAAACACATTGACAAATTTACTGTCTCAGGGGCGTTTTACTATCTCGAGACAATGAGTAACGTTGCAAAATAAGAAAGCAATTCTAATAAAATTCTAGTACTTTCAATATAATCAACAACATGGCCATGCCTAGTGTGACAACTACAGTCCATATACTTTTTTGGCAAATTATTGTTTTAACATGTAAAGTTAAATAAATAAATAAAAACATACAATGGCTGTAAGACATGGTCTCTGACGCAGAGAGAGGAAGGCAGGCTGGCAGTTTTTAAGACTAAGATTCTGAGAAAAAAATTTGGACCCACATTGGAGGATGGGACTTACAGAATCAAAAGAAATCTTGAACTTGAAATAGTGGTGAGATTCTGTAAGTCTCAACGCCTGCAGTGAGCTGGCGCTGTAGAAAATGTTCCGTTTTATGAACTTAATAATAAAAAAAACAATAATAATAAAAAAACATATTTAGTATGAGGGCTGCACCTAACGTAGTCGATCAGCCCTTCCTATCAGGAAATGATAATTTGAAAAGGTGCGTTTTGAGTCTCGATCTAAACTCTGGCTGATTATCTATGCACTTAAGGTCTGCTGGAAGATTGTTCCAGGCTGAAGGGCCGACTACCGCGAAGGCTCAGTCGCCAAAGTTTGTGCATGGACAGCGTTTTGGCACAGTCAATCTACTGATCGCAGAAGACTTAGCTGATCGCAAAGTAGACTGTCTGGCGTTCAGGTTCTCGTTGATGCATAGTTCAGATATAAGCTGGTGCTATACCATGCAACACCTTGAAGACGTATCCTTTACGGACATTTCAGCCATGTAGAAAGAATGCTAGAGAGTATGTAGAAAGAATGCCAGAGAGTAGAGCACCAAAAATGATATCCAGATGGATGCCGCGCGAAAATAGACCAAGAGACAGACCGAGAAAAATATGAGCGGATTGCGTGAAAGAGGACTGGGAGAAAATGGAAAGATCAGAGAATGAAGAGAGATGACCGGGACAGGAACCAGAGGAGAACTGTTGTTGGGGAGACCAAGTCCCACACCGGGATGTAACCGAAAAGAAGAAGGAGAAGAACAATGTAATCAACAAGGCGAGGATGTATTTATTACATTTGAACCAAACATGCGGCATCGCCTTGAGTCCCGTTAGTACGCTATTGCCCACATCATGTATTCCCACCATGTTTTCCTGATTAGGGTACAACATAAACATAATAAAAAAGTAAACGTTTAGATATTGAGGCCGAAGAGATGCAGAAACCGCGAGTCATCTAAACTAACAAGAACTCACATTTTGTGATTGTATACACACTTTACGATATGCTCATTAATAACCAATGTTAAGTACAATAAGTACACGAACAAGGAAATGTAGAAGTGATGTGATAATTATGAATTTTGTAAAGAATTTCATACTATATTTAAATGTAAACAAAACTTAAAAACTAAAGAAAAAAATCATCATTTTAAATGCGTTACCTGAAGGGTCAATTAATTTATAAAAAAAAAAACTTTTTTTTCTTTAAAAAAAAAAAAAGACTAACATCAAGGATTTATGTCAATGATATTCGAATTTATTTTACAATCTTTAATGTGAGCAGAAAATAGCTCATTATTATGAAGAAGGAATTTGGCCGTGTCCAGGCTTGAACCCATGTCCCCTGGATCAGGAGCCAAGCGTTCTATCCCCTAGACCACCACCCGAATTGATTTTTAGTTAAAAGTATCTTTTTCTTCTGCTGTATAATAAAATATTTATTGATAAGTATTATATTTAAACAATAAGTATACAAAGATGAACATTGAAAACAAACAAAAAAATGATACAAAATTTCTTTATTACTTCTGGTTTATCCAGAAGATGGCAGCAATCTGCCGAAACCGGTCGAACATAAACACAAGTGGAAGCACACTAAATACATAATAATAATAAAAAAATTGTATCATTTTTTTTTTGTTTTCATTATTTAAAATGAACTTCTACCAAGATATTTCAATTCAAAACATTAATTATTTGAAGATGAACATTGATAATTATATAAATATGAAAATATATAAACATTCTAATGGGTTAAATATAAATAAAATGACCAAGAAAAGTTTATAAAGACCCAATTTAAAGATTAAATACTACATTGACAGAAATAACTACGACAACAGGTATATTCACTTGAGAAAAGCAAAATAAGCATGGCGAATTTAAAATATCATCGTACATCATGTATTCATGCAGGTAAAAACAAATACAAGCGAGAATATGTATCCCGATTTCTGACATTGACTGGCATTCATAAATGGTAAAATCTTGTTTGATGACCTGGCCAGTAACGGAAACTGCCTTGCGCGATGATAACAATGTAATAATATACCAAACTGATTCCTGCAATAATTGTTAAATACATATTGCGCATGCGTAAACCGTTAACTGCATACATTGCGTATTTTGAAAAGAGCCGCAATCACAAAAATAAGTTTGCTCCACATATGAATACAGTTTGAACTGATTTGTTCCTCGAGCTCACAGTTTCAAGAGTGAGGATGGTTGTGTAAGTGTTGTGGAGAAGTGTTGGTAAGTACGTAATATAGATCGGGTCCATGACGTAATCAAGAGATTCCACCCAATTGTATAGTTGTAGGTTTTTTTTTGCACCGGTGACACCATTACATGGAAAATTTGCTTGTCGCGACGTGGATTTGTGATGGTGTGTGCGTTGCGGGCTTTGTCAAAATTATTCGAACGGGCTGGTTGCGTCTGGGCCAACCTTGAACTTCAGCGGGCGTATCGATTCGTTAGGCGGGGCCGGGAGCGGGGGCCGGGGGCGCGTGCCTTAGATTACGGGGTGGGGGAGGAGAGGCATAAATTTTAAAGCAATACAAAAATAAAACACTTTCGGTTTATTTTCAAGTGGAAATACGGCCACACATTAATCGTTGCCGCTAAGATAAAATATAACACGAGTGTCGGAAAAGGTGACCTATTAAAACATTCAAAGACGCGGAGAATTTTTAAGGACTGGCGGTGAATCGATATTTATGGTAAATACGCAGTAACTTAAGAATCAGAGATGCTCGAGATAAAGTAAAAGAAAAAAAACGTTCGATATTAAAGAACCAATAAGCGTGATACGATAAATAAAGTGGATATTGAAAGATACGCGAACGTTAAGTGGATTCACGTCTTTGTAACACATTTGTATTCTCACGAGGGATAACTTAAAAAAATAAGATTTAACTTGTTGAAAGTTAAGGCATTAACACTGTGGAATTCCATAGTAATCTACTTTGGGAATTAAAAAAACATTGTTTAAACCATTATTATTATTAAAAACATTATTTAATTTTAAATTTTGAATTTTAGTATCGAATTTTAAATGCGTTTTTTATTAGTCTTTCTTTGTTTAATTTTTGTTATATTTTTACACCTGAAGATGGAGGTATCCTCTGAAACATGTCGTGTATTTTAATATTTTTTTTATCAAAAAGTGGTTTAAACAATGTTTTTTTAATTCCCAAAGTAGATTAAAATAAGATTTCAATAGTACAACGAAATTGACTTTTATTAGCACATCTATATTCTGTATTCGCCTTCACTTTGTGTTGTGGATTCATATTTGAATAAATATAACTGCAGTATTACAACTGCACTTAGTATTACAGTAGAAATGAGATCTCAACTCAATCCCGACGATCCTTCAAATTTCCGCCCTGTCTCAAACCTTCCGTTCATATCAAAAGTAATTGAAAACATAGTATCTAACAAATTAACCGCACACATGAACATAAATAATCTTTTTGGAAAAAAACAATCAGCCTACAGAAAACACCACTCCACTGAAACGGGACTAGTTCGCATCGTCTCTGACCTAATAACACAGATAGAAAATGGAAATATGGCGCTTCTGACTTGTCTGGATATGAGCGCGGCTTTCGATACGGTGGACCATGGAATCTTATTGCAGAAATTGGAAAAAAACATCGGCCTTTCTGGAAAAGCTCTAGCATGGATGTCCTCATACCTAAGTGAAAGGCAGCAGCTGGTGCGTTTTCAAAGAGATATGGCATCTCTTTCCCATGTAACCTCTGGGGTCCCTCAAGGTTCTGTTCTCGGACCACTTCTTTTCATCATTTACACTAGAGAAATTGAGGACATTATTAAATCATCTGGCCTTCAAATGCACTGCTATGCAGATGATTTTCAAATTTATTTTTGCTGTAAGCCGGATGAAACCGCTAGCCTCACAAATAAAGTAGCTAAGTGCATAGAACAAATCGGAACATGGATGTCTTCAAATAAGCTCTATTTAAATCCCGAAAAATCGGAAATTCTATGGGCGGCAACTGCCAAAAGAGGCCACCTGTTAAGTAATGATTCCCTGTCACTTCCAACGTCAAATACTTCTATAGTCCCATCCAAAAACATCAAACTTCTTGGAGTAAATTTTGATAGTAATTTATGTCTTTCCCAACAAATCAATCACGTCGTCAAAACTGGTTTCTTTGGATTAAGACAAATAAAACATATCCGTAAATGTCTACCTTCTGATGCCATTAAAACCCTTATAAATTCCTTTGTTATCTCACGTGTCGACAACTGCAACTCACTGTATGCCGGACAACCCAAGAAGCAACTGGATAGACTGCAATCCATTATGAATGCTGCAGCAAGATTAATTTTTGGTGCATCAAAATTCACCCATATAACCTCAATGCTTTATCGACTTCACTGGCTAAGGTTACCTGAGCGAATCGACTATAAACTGTGTCTACTTGTTCACAAGGCCTTACATGGACGAACGCCCCACTACCTCACAGAACTTTGCAAGCTGACAAATTTGAACCCTAGGCAGTCAACTCTACGATCCTCGAAGGAAGAAGCAACACACAAACTTCTCGTCCCGCGGCGTCAAGGAGCTTCAAACTTCGCAGATCGCGCTTTTGGCATCGCGGGACCGACGGCGTGGAACAGGCTGCCCTACAATATCCGCAATCAAGACGACGAAGGAGTGTTCAGAAGCTCTCTTAAAACTTTTCTTTTAAGAGAAGCTTTCTGGACGTTGAGCGCCCTTGAAGTGAATCTTTCACAAAAATGGCGCTATATAAATCATCATTATCATCATCATCATCTCTAAGACGAATATGTGGTAAATCTGTATATGATAGAGTGTCAAATGCAAGTAATTAAATGATTTAACTGAAATCTCCTGATGGAAGTTCATTTTAAATAATAATTATATAAAACGATATTTTTTATAACTACAAGGAATTATTAGTTTTATTTTGATTATTAAATTTATTTTACCAAAACACATGTTTCATATTTTAGTATATTATATAGGAGAAAAATACCACCTCTGACCGACTGATATTAATGGGTTAAGTGGAGGGACGTCGGGGAGTTGGTAGAAGGCAGCTGTCCTGGCTGCAGAACATCAAAGAGTGGACAGGAATAACAAGAGTTCAGAACCTGTTCCAAGTGGCGCAGGATAGAGATGCCTTTGCTGTAGTGATCGCCAACGTTGGGGGGACCTGACACGGCACCGAAAGAAGAAGATGTAAAAAATAATTTCGTTAAAATTTATGAAATAAATATCTTAACCTTTTAAATACAGAATACAATAAAACGTGATTACTAAAGCAAAAATAAACAAACCCTATCGTTTTATTGCTATGATGAATGTTCATATTTCAAATTCTAGAAGATAATAAATTACAAACGTTGGTAAAGTTAGAACATTAGGAGAGGTGTTTCATCATTGAATCACCTTTGCATGCTTGAAAACTGTTATTTCTAAAGTACGAGGGTATTAGAAACAGACACAAATTTAACGTCTACGCGATCGCGTTGTATGAAAGTCAATTTCCTTCTATATTTGGCTGCGAAGTTCAATTGATGGGAACACAGCACGCGACCGATTAAAACAAGGTTACTGCGTCTATTTGAAACAATTTGATCGATTAAAGAAGCGGTTAAACTGTATGGTTTTAGATTGATTTATTCACCTATGTGAACAGGTGTAATTAAAAAAAGCCGAGACGCATTAGTTTAACCCTTAATTAACCGAAGGAAAATACTTCCCACTTGATATCATCCATGCTATCAATAACTAACTAACTAACCATCACGCCGTCTCCCCGAAGGGTAGGCCGAAAGAATGGACTGCCACACTTTTCTTTCCTGACATATTTCTCTCGCTTCCTCAACATTCATACATCGTGTCATGCACGCGCGTCGATTTCTCTGACTCCTCACATGGCTGACATTCAATATTTGATTTATTTGATCGTGCCACGTTTTCCTCGGTCTTCCTCTATTTCTGGTTCCATTTACATCATTAACATATAATTTTTTTACCATTCTTTCTTCATTCATTCTTTCCATATGTCCAAACCATCTTAATGATCCTTTCATTATTTTGTTCATAACACCATCATTCGCACCGTATTCACTTCTTATATTTTCATTCGACACTCTATCATACACAGAGTATCCACACATTCGTCTAAGAGATCTCATTTCTACTGCATTTATTCTACTTTCATCCTTCTCTTGCCAGTTCCATGCTTCGCTTCCATACATAAGGGTCGGTAGAAGAACACCATATATATGGTTAATAAAATTTTGCGATGATCCGAAATTATTTCTACGTTATTTTCTAACTAACTAACCATCACGCCGTCTCCGGTGACGCGGTGTGTTGGGTTGCGAACCTCATCTCCACCAATAGGCATCTCCCGGGCACACTTCGATCGTCCAGTATTTTCAGTAACAATATATTTATTGTTTCATGAACAATGATGTAAAACTCCATATTCAATAATTAATAAAAATAAAAACGCCTGTCTTCTAGAAGTTTTATTATGTTTTATGGAAATTATAATATAATACACGTTTTGCCTTAATAAGGCAGTATTAACGTGGTATGTGACATTTGATAATTCCCAAACATGTTACTTCCATAAAACATAATAAAACTTCTAGAAAACAGATGTAATCATTCGTATTCATTAAAAAGAGAAATGTTCATAAATCGTTTAATAAAAAGAATAACTCATTTTCTGTATTGTTTATATGTATGCAAGGTCGACTGGATAGATATTTACAATGTTGCATTTTTGTTGCATTATGTCAAACAATATTATGAAAGTGAGTCAGACATTACCTCGATGCGTTTATTACAGACGAGATGAAACTTCCTCATCTGTGAATATTATGGAGTGGAGTGAGTAAACTGTATTTATACTGTATACACTAGCAAACTGATTTCAAGGAAGCAATATAGAGAAATACGAGCGAGACATAGTAATAACCATATACGATGCGATGCAATGTTTATCTCTCACAGAAACAAGAATCGACTCAATTATAACCTAGAAGTTGTACAATCACTAAATGCTTAATGGGTTACCGAGAAAATTTTCTTTCGTTTCATAACTAGTGAAAGGCGATGAGCTAACGATGAAGCATCTTATTAGTAAAATTATAGAGTCATACCATTAAATATTTAAGAATAATTTTTAGGGAATATGTTGAAAGTATGACAAGGGTGAAATACTAGATTGTTACAAGACAACAAAGAGGATTACTAATCGCCGAGGAGATAAAATCTGGGACCATTTCATCTATCCCATTACAACCATTTCCAAGCTGCAAGCTGTTGGGAGAAAAGTGAGAAATATAGGGATTTAAATCGGATCCTTTGGAACCATGATCTTATCTGGAAAATACAAGGGAATTTTTTTATACATTTATTTATATTTTCATTATTTATCACGACATAAATCTTAGAAATCTGAAGACTTTTTAAAATTAAAATAGTCAAAGTTTTGTAAACGTATTAAAATTCTTATTCTTCTTCTTCCTCAGCCTATTCCCGTCCACTCCTGGACAAAGGCCTCCTCCATTCGCTTCCATGTCACTCTGTCCTGTGCAGACTGCATCCAGGTTATTCCGACGTGTCTGTTCAGATCATCCTTCCACCGTAGTTGCGGTCGCCCTGCACTTCTCTTTGCCATCCACGGTCTCCAAGTCAGCAGTCTTCTTGTCCACTTTTCATCTGAGCTTCTGGCTACGTGACCTGCCATTTTAGAGTCGCCACCCGGTGGATGATGTCAGTGACCTTTGTTTTTTCTCTCACCGTATCGTTTCTGACTCTGTCTCTTAGGCTTATTCCTAACATGGCTCTTTCCATAGCTCTTTGGGTCACTCGTAGTTTCTCGGCACTTTGTTTGGACAATGTTACAGTTTCAAGACCATAAGTACCAACTGGCAGAACGCAGGCTTCATAGACTTTTCGTTTCAGGTTGATCGGTATTTTCCGTTTTTTAAGGATGTAACTCATGTTTCCGAAAGCTGCCCAGCTTAGTCCAATTCCTCTTTTTAGCTCTACGGTTTGGTTATCTTGTATTCAAATTAGATTTCATTTATTAATTTTTTCATCTCTATACCCAAAAAAGTAAACGCTGCAAAAATTCCAAAGTTTTCTAAAAAAATACTGTCTGAATGGATTGAACTCGTATGTAATACTAAGACTAATAAAATGTGAAATAAATACAAGTGCTTAAACAAAGCTTGGAATATTATGAATAGTGATTTCATTCGAAGTTGTCTAAAAGAAATACGATATTATTAAATAAGGAACATTCATTATTGTGTTTCCAGGAAGTTTATTGGCATCCCATTTCACTAATTCCGTTTTGTTCAATTTCTCCACGAGGTTTGAACAACTGAAAATTTTCGTGAATATGAGATACCAGGAAGATTATACGTACGTTGTGTAAATGCCTCGGTGGGGATACGCCATCCCGATTCTATTCAACTGTCGACAATAATATTAATATACAAAACGTAACGATCGTGTTAGCGAAAAGGGAATTATTCAATGTATTTATCAAATAACACATAAGCCCCGTGTAGCTAGTGAGTTAGAACACAACAGCGGAATTAATATTATAATACGAGGGTATCTTATTTATCTACTTATGTTTCGGAAGTTCTAAAGACTTGCTGTTAATGGATACTGGAGAAATCGATTGTACCCATGTACTAGTTAATCTTCTTTTCACCTTCTGGGACAATCAATTAAGACAGTTTGTAGTAAAATCAAAGGTAGGTACTTTAAACATAAAATAGTGGGGACTTGTCGTGTAAATTCTACAGTATTGTTATTCCACATCGGCAAAAGCATTCTTTGATATAGTCTAGAGAGGATTATTAAAAAAAACTATTATTATTAGTTAATAGTCCAGATGATTAAAAAACACCATCTGGAAAAACGAATATTGTATATGAACATCCAAAGCAAGGCAAAACGACGATCTTCGTGGCAGAGTGGTTAAAACCCTGAATTCCATACCCAAGGTCCCGGGTTCGATTCCCGGGTTCGATAGCAGTGTGATTGTCACACTGTCGTTGGTCTGGTGTAGAATTCACGTGACAATAAAATGGCGATAGATTGGCTATCTATCACATGTCACGAGAATCAATATAATAGCTAAAAAATAATTTGTATACAGTAATAGGGTTCAAACGATCTGTTGTATACATAAAAAAAGGTGAAAATATAAGAATTCAGAACCAAAAGCCTTCTTTGAATCAGCGAAATGAAGATATTTAGAAGTGTTTCTGGCAAAACCCTTCATGACAGAATAAGAAACACGAATATTCGAAGGTTTTACGAAGTCGAGGATATTGTAAGATGAAACAGCAAAAAATAAGGTTTTGGATTAAAGATGTGACCAGAATGGGAGATTCGAGGAAGGCTGTATACTTCAAGGAAGCAGACCTCAGGGACGACCTTCAAAGAGATGAAAAGACAGTTGGCAGTCCAATTCTCAAGAATCAATCAATCAATCAAATTAAATCAGTTTATAAGATAATCAAATGATTTTACTGAAATCTCTTGATGGAAGTTCATTTTAAATAATAATTAAATAAAACGATGTTTTTTTAAATACTTCCACTTTTGTCTTTATTTCGACAGCGACCGGTTTCGCCAGGCTCGCTGGCATCCAGTCTGTCGATGCCAGCGATCCTGGCGAAACCGGTCGCTGTCGAAATAAAGACTAAAGTGGAAGTAGTTAAAAAACATCGTTTTATTTAATTATTATTTAAATCAGTTTACTTTCTCAAAATATAATATAAACAAAATTAAAGCTTAAGACATCATTGAAAACAGGTAAAATATAATGTATAACACCAGGAACGCATGAAAGATGGTTTGACTTTATGAATACAAGATACTCTCTAAAGTCAAGAGTGTAAGAAGAAACTTGACGCAGGGAAATAATATGCCAAAAAACCTAATCCAAGCAGTAGAAGAAGAAGTAGTTAATAGTATAAACAAAAATGAATACGTAAAAAACTGGCTTTAAATGATATGTATGTTATTTCCTTATGCATGAAATGACCGTCCAGTAACGAACTTTAACTCGAGTATAACATAAACAAAAAATTATCTCACGTGCGATTACGATAAAAAGCAGCTAAAGATAAGGTGATGATGCAAACATATAGAAAGTGACACGTTTCGCTTTGCTATGTCATTATAATGCGACATTATGAGTCATGACGGTCTCCTGCACGACACAATAGAGGGGTTGGGTGAGGAGACAAATTTAAAGAGCGTGCCCCCGACAGGAGTATCTGAAACATGTGTGCGAGGATATTAACTGCGTCTCAAGTGTTGACCCATAGAGGACTGCGGAAGATCGAGCGCAGTGGAGGATTAAGTGAAAAACTTTTGCCAACCAATTCTGATAATTTAAACTGAGAAACGATACGGTGAGAGAAAAAACAAAGGTCACTGACATCATCCACCGGGTGGCGACTCTAAAATGGCAATGGGCAGGTCACTTAGCCAGAAGCTCAGATGAAAAATGGACAAGAAGACCGTGGACGGCAAAGATAAATGCAGGGCGACCGCAACTACGGTGGAAGGATGATCTGAACAGACACGTCGGAATAACCTGGACACAGTCTGCACAAGACAGAGTGACATGGAAGCGAATGGAGGAGGCCTTTGTCCAGGAGTGGACGGGAATAGACTGAGGAAGAAGAATAAGAAAAAGAATGTCATTATTATAAAGCATTTGATAATACTCTACCAAGGGGAATCAATTAATTCCTTCTTATTTTTTTTTTTTTAATAAATCTGACGATCTATGGCACAGAAATCATATCTCCTGGGATGATGAGGTCTAGCTGTCCCTCCAACTCTCAGGTGGTCTTCTAGGTGGACGGCGTCAGGAGGGGATTTCGTAAGCGGCTGTATATGCAAGTCTGTCACTATCCATTCTGGCTACACGTGTCCCTATCTTCTTCTGGATCTACTCCACCGAATGATATCTTCGATTTCGCAAGTTTTTCTAATGTCTGCGTTACGGACACGATCTCGGAGAGTTTTTCCAAGAAAGAATCTTAGAACCTTCATCTCAGATGTTCTTAGCCGACCCTTGGTTCGTACGCGTCGGTCCACATTCGCATTCCAATAAAGTATAATAAAACTTAAATAAAGCGACGACCTTCGTGGCCGAGTGGTAAGTGTATAATGAGTGGCACTTCGAAGGTTCCGGGTTCGATTCTCGGCGAGGGCAGTGTGATTTTCACACTGTCTTTGGTCTGGTGTAGAATTCACTTTAAAATGACGATAGATTAGCTACCTATCACATGTCACGAGAATCAATGTGATAGCTATACCCTTTTCATCGATTTGGCTCATGCTGTCACGATGTAAAGAGCGATTTAACAAAATAATAATACGAGTAGTTAATATTAATATTACATATTTAATCTACAGATTTATACCTGTTCAAGAAATAAGAGATGTGTTGATGTGTTACCGATTCGTATCAATTATACATTTAAAAACCGCTGACAGAAGCTTAATAAAGTACTTATTATTTAGAATTATTTATTGGTAAACAATTACGTTGGCCTAATTAATTTTTCATTTACAACTGTTTATTGAAGTAGAAATAGGCACAACAGAAATTAATACATTTATTAATTTGACAGCTAATTCCAATAAAGTGCAAGGAATTGATTTGACACAATAATTAATGGTTATTACACGCGAGTTACGAGTCGTTTCTATTGTTCGATTGGCTCCAGTTAGTGACACAATCGTATGATCTCACGCTGCCAGGGACTGGTTACTGCTGTACCATTATTTAGATGCAGCGAGCTGCGCTGATTGAGAATGACGTGATTAATGATCGTCAAAGAAAATAATAAATTCTTTACTCGGAGACTGGATGGAATTAATAGAAAACCAAGTGTTTTGCAACGCAAACATGTTCCAGAATTTGTAAACGTAACCTCACGTGAATAACAAATGGTACACAATGTACTCGTATACGAGTATGTAGATGTTGTAATGTATGAATCAAAACACAATTTTGCACTTTAATTCAATTTAAAATGGTGTATTGTTCTGATATACTCGTACTTCTATCCCATCCTCAACATTCATACATTTACAAGAGACGGAAAAATGGAGAAAAACATCGAAAGAAAGGTTGGTGCTGGGAGAAAATAAAAGGCGCACTCAAAGTCATTACTGCAAATAGAAATATATCCACAGAAGCAAAGATGGCAGTACACAATGGAGTTCTAGTGCCAACCCTCATGTATGGAAGTGAAGCTTGGAGCTGGCAAAAGAAGGATGAAAGCAGGATAAACGCCGTAGAAATGAGATCACTAAGAAGAATGTGCGGAAAAACGTTGTATGATAGAATACTGAAAGATGAAATAAGAAAGAAATGTAAGGCAGATGACTGCATCATGTATAAAATTAAAAAAAGATCCCTGAGATGGTTTGGACATATGGAACGAATGGATGAGAGTAGAATGGTTAAAAAGTTGTACACAAGCAGCGTGAGTGGAAAAAGAAGCCGAGGACGACCGAGGAAAACATGGCATGACCAAATTAATCAATTACTAAAAGGCGGTCACATTCGAAGTCGGAATAATCGACGTGCGTGCATGGTACGATGTATGAATGTAGAGGAATCCCGAGAGGTATGCCAGGACAGAGCATTGTGGCGATCCATCCTCTCTTCCTACCTCTCCGGGGAAATTGCGTGATGGTTAGTTAGTTAGTGTCATGCACGCAAGTTGTACTTTCTCCGACTCGTCACGTGGCCCACTGAAAATTTAATAGATTGATTGATTTGGTTCTGCCATGTTTTCATGGGTCTTCCTCCATTTCTAGCTCAATTCACATCATTTTAATGTGTCCAAATCATCTTAATGTGTCCAAATCATCCTAATGAACTTTTTATTATTTTGCTCACGGCGCTTTCATTTCATAAAAATTGTCATTGGTAATAAATGGTTATGTCTTATAAGAGTGAGGTATTTTTTACAATTTTTTATATGTATTATTTGTTGGTATCCTTGGGGTAGAACAGAGCATTTTTTTATACATGTAAAGAGTTGTAGTTGTATTATTTGAAAGTAGGTGATTGTACTGAAAATTGTTTATCTTTTTCTAAAATAGTAGTAAAATATATATTTTTAAGAAAATACAACACTAGACATTGAAAATCATGTTACACGAATATTAATACAGAAGATCCAAGTTCAAAATTAAATCCGCTCTCTTTTCTTACGCTCCCATGGAAACCAACTCAAATTCGATTCATTGAACAATGAAGATGCCCACTTATTTGCTGTAATAAATTTACTCCTTCCTCCTGAAATTTGCCTCTTGTAAAAATTACAGAAGTATATGGGTTGTAGTATTTAATTATATGCGGTATTACCTGTACCTTTATGAATTTCTACTCTGCAGACGGAAACATGTTTGAAAAAAGTGCAATAAAGTGTTGTGGAAATAAACGTTTTTAAAAAAATACTTATAGTTAATTCACAACATAAAATGGTGGCGAATATACAATATAGAAATAAATACATATTATAAAATCTCTTCTTAAAATTTTAATAATTTTTTTAATGAAAACTTGGACTTGGATCTTCTGGCTTACAGAGGTTTAGCTGTAATGGCTATTCCTCTTACGTCTGCAGGAAAAAAATTTAGAAATGTGATTTTGTAGTTGTTTTATGATGGGGCTAAATGTATGGCCCGGAGTGTCCCTCCGAAAGAGGGCGAGGGAGGATTTAGGATTTATGATAAAGTCTTAAATTATTGTCAGGGAATGGAAGACCAGATAGGGTTGGGATTGTGTGTAAAAAAAAGTCTGTTGTTGAGGGGAAGAGAAGAGGAGCAGTGCCTGGATGGAATTGTGGTAGTGTAGCATCCTGCGTGAGACCATCTTGTTTGGTGGAGTACGTAGTGGGCTATCAGGGAGAATTTTTTTTATCGGCATTGATTGCGGGAGGGGTTAAGGACTGAATGATGGTGGATTACTTGGTGGTAAAGGGTCATTATTGATAAGGCAGATGGTAATAATTTAAGTCGCGGTCTGGAAATAAAAGAGACGAAGTTGAAGTAGTGTAAGGAATATGCGGATGGATTACTATCAAAATTATTTGCAATATACTGTAAAATAAAGCCGATTTTTGATTACCCATTATACCCACAATACGTAATAAAGAAAATATGTTTTTTTAAACGTAGCTCTTATATTTGGATGTTGTATAACACTGTAATTTGTTTAAAATGAGTGCTTAGCTTAATTCATTTTCATAAAACTTGGATTCTTCAGATTAGAAGAACGTCTTTATAAATTTAATATAATATGAACACAGATTGCAACGTGAGAATTAGAATTGAGAGAGTAACTTTAATAATGCGTATTCGTATATCATGAGTAGTGTTGGTTCTTGTATAGTTTGCTCTAAATACAACAAAGCATTTAAACCATTCATATAACTTATTCCCGCAATTTCACGGTACTCGAAGTGCTAACAAGACAGACCAGGAAACTAAGATTAACACTTCCAACCTGACATGAAACCATAATTCTTTATGTCTATTAAAATTAGTGATATAAGTCAAAGATGCTATAACTAGCTAAATGCTTTAAGCGCTGAACAACGAAAAACAATGTATTTATCACGATTATTCATTTACATAAAAGTTGTTTTAACAACCGATGTTAATAAATTGATTTTATTATAATACACGAAAAAACGTCAAAGAAGTTTGGTGTAACAAGGATTGTTTAATCATTAGCAGTTGATTATGTCCTTACACGACCAAACTAGAAACGGATTATACAAAATATTCGTATATAAAAAAAGGAATTATAAACTATAAAGTTTTGATGTGTTCTTGATGAAAATGGCAGTTTTCATTTAAGTACTGTTAAGTTTTATTTCATGGGAGAGACATGTTTCGCCTTGCTAAGGCATAACTAACTAACTAACCATCACGCCATTTCCCCGGAGGGGTAGGCAGAGAGGATGGATCGCCACAATGGCCTGTCCTGGCATACCTCTCCGGGTTCCTCTACATTCATACATCGTACCATGCACGCACGTCGATTATTCCGACTTCAAATGTGGCCGCCTTTTTGTAATTGATTAATTTGGTCATGCCATGTTTTCCTCGGTCGTCCTCGGCATAATTATCAAATCGGCTAAGGCATTATCAAATCAAATCCGAATTATAGAGATATGTGCGGCTGATGATATTATAGTTAGCTAAATGAACAGACTGGAAGCATTTGAAATGTGGCTCCATTGCCGAATGCTCAAAGATCCCTGGACAGACATGGTTACCAATACCCAAGTCCTGAGGTGAGCTAGAGTTGACAGGGAACTGTAATCAACTATCAAGGTTCGGAAGATCTCACATCTGGGTCATATACTGCGTGTCTAAAGAATGGACACCGCCGGACTCTCCTGTATTGCACTACATAATCGGCCTCGTGGAAGACCTCCTAAAAGATGGAAGGATATCTGGGAATCCACCTCACAGGAGGAGAAACCCTCTAGAGAACTACATAGGTCTACAACAAGGAGGAAGTAGAAGAAGAAGAATAATAGTTTATGACCATTGTCCAATAAACAATAAATTTTAAATAAGTGTTTTCCTAAGTTATTTATGATTATTAAAACGGTATAACTTGATATCTTTATATATTTTCTAAAGCTATACTTAGATGATAAGATGTCCATTTATGCCACCATATAACGTATGTACATATTATGTAAAGCATTTTGCATATCTGAACGAAAATGACCCACAAAATGAACATTCCTTCCGGGGATATAACTTGATATTCCTGAACTGGGAACGCCGAGAGACCAAAAATTAATATCATACAAATGCACGGGTATATTTTATAAATAGACGAATATATTATGTACGAATATATTATATTATATTACATAATTCTGAAGCATAAACCTAGATTCTGCCCTCTTATAGATATGAAAATACCCTTATTGCATATAAAAAATAATTTCATACTTTTGTTTTTTTTAATGACTTTGGGGTCGCATATTTATTCTCTAAATACTAAATAATATAAAACATTATTAATACGAAAAATATATTTATCAATAATTTGTGAAATTAAATAAAACTTACTACGAATTTACGCATCTCCTGGACTGACATGGTCAGCAACACAAACGTTCTCCATAGAGCCAGAGTTGACAGAGAGTTGCTGAGCAACATCAAAGTCCGTAAGGTGTCCTACTTGGGCCATGTTCTGAGAGGCGAAAAGTACGCACTGTTACATCTGATCTTGGAGGGTAAGATTGAGGGTCGACGAGGTGTTGGGAGAAGGCGGGTTTCCTGTCTGAGGAACATCCGAGAGTGGACGGGGTTGAGGACCGTGGGGGAGCTGTTCCGAGCTGCCCAGGACAAGCAGGCCTACTCAAGGGTGATAGTCAACGTTGGGGAGACCTGACAGGACACGGAAAGAAGAAGAACGATAATTTATTGAAGAAAACAAATAGAGGTTGCACAGAGGTCTAATAGATCATGCCTCTGTGCGACCTATGGTATCCTCACATATGCCATTGAGGCAAGGGTGGACAGGACCAAAGTATGCTGAGGACAACAGAAATGAGAACACCACGTGCAAATACTGTGAAGACTCCGCGTAATCGTATAAGAAACACCACAATCTGAGTGATCTGCAATGTTCAAGATGTGGTCAGATGGGGGCGACAACGCCGACGGTACTGGTACCAACATGTCCAGAGAATCACAGAAGGATAATCATGTAAAAATAGATTCTTAAGTCTACAGCATTTAAGAAGATGAAGAAAAAATAATTAGCTGTTTTCATAAATACATTTTTCTTTACGAATTATCAATTACTTAAAATAATTATCAGACCTACAAACATTCCGATAAACAGGTCGAATATTTACTTCTATTTTTTTAAATAATTTATGTCGTTTAACCCAATTACTGTATACAATCTGTTTTTAGCTATTATATTGAATTTCATGACATGTGGTAGGTAGCTAATCTATCGCCATTTTATTATCACACGAATGACAGCGTGACAATCACACTGCCATCGCCGGGAATCAAACCCGGGACCATCGGTATGGCAGTCAGAGCTTTTGCCTCTCTGCCACGAAAGTCGCCAACACATAATATTAAACAATTTGGTACGTGAACGATCCTTGCAATCTGCATTTCTCCTTTATTCGCATAATTGTCCATATTATTCTTAAGGTAAGTTTGTACATTCAAAACATGGTAATAAATACAGTTACATAAAAGGAACAAATATTTGAATAACTTTTAAAAAGCCCTTTTCACAAAATATGTTTCAGACAGCAGACGTCCTTCCTCAGTGTAACAAATTGTACATTTAACAAATTGCTATTTTCAAAAGTTATTCAAATATGAATCAAGAACTCAAAGTGATGGCGAATATAAAACTAAAAACATTGTTTTATAAATAAAATTTCAAGGATAATTGCGATGCTTTAGAAGGTGACTGATGTATTTTTGTATGTATGATTTATTTCATTGTCTTTCTTAACAGGTTAACTGCCGAACACGCGTTTGTGAGTGATTAGAGTACTGTCGGGGTACTTATCACGCAATTACGCGTCAAATCGGGAATTCCCACTCTACACTCGTATCAGAGCGGCAGTGAACCTGATTAGTTGCTCCAATTTGCCCCAAAAAAAAAAAAACTAATGGGACGTTACAGATAAATTTATTCGCAAAATAATATTAAACAACAAGAATTCAACAATATTGCCATGGACCTTGCACGTCCGTAAAAAATAAATAATAAAAAAAGGTTATGACACAAAGCGTGCTTGTTTAGTCATGTCAAATCGTAAATCTCCAGAGGGTATTTATATTGTTTTACGTACGGGCAAGCAAACAGCCTCGCCCACGAGTGACATAAGAATATAAAAATAATTCGTCGGGCAGCTGACCCTCAGGATTCATTTAAACCGGGGTAATTCCTCCATCCGCCGGAGAGTGAGTTGGTGAATGTGAGTGTAACCGGCGTGAATGCTGGTAGACTGGTAGTGTGTATGCACACGTATTGTGTGGTCGGGATTTTGGGTGCAGGCGGCACGACACTGCCCCTGGGTGCAGTGACGTCACTCACAATTTGATTTGAAATGGCACTTAGTAACAAAACTCAAATCAAAATTGCATTTGTTGTACGCCAACACATATTTATATTACATAATGTTTAAATGGCGTTATACAGAGAGAGAGCAATTAACGTCTATCAAAAAGATGAGAAAAGGTGGAATGGGGAATGTTGTATTACATAAAGCGTGCGCTTAACCCAACCAATGACAGGTCATAAGTCCTGTTAACACATCGATCACCATATTCTGTTTCCAATTTGCATCTTCGTCTCTATTGAGATACAATCAATCCTCTATCAAAAAGTTTTATTTTCTTTTGAGAAATATGATGATAGTAACGTTGATTGTTAAAGTGTCATTTTCGTGAGAGATTTTTTGGACTGCAAATGTAGCCAGCCGCACAGTAGGGGTTGATGTAATGAAATTTGTTTATTTATTTAATGGAAATAATAAATATTAAATCAAATTATAAATATATGAAAACAAAATCAAAAGAATCATATACGAAATAAGTTTGGTCGTAGTTTTGAAATATAAAACATTTACAAATATATGTTTCATAAAAACATTGAACAATAGCATACTTTCACTCTATTTGATACTTCAATGAATAATGATCATGTTAGTATATGCTGTATACGAGTATAATAGGTTGATACAATTCAACAGATGTGTGTATTAACATACAATTGTAATACGTTAAGAAAGTAGATTTTAATAATGACTATAATAATAAAACTAATTTGCAAGGGCGCTCTGACCATGTAATTTTACATCTACATATTGATCGAAATATTTTGAAAAGGTGGGTTTTCAAGATAGATTTAAAATCGGTGTGATTTTTAATACATCTGAGGCGTGCAGGGAACATATTTCACGGACCTGCCACCATGAAAGCCCGGGTCTTCGAAATTTGTATTTGGGTACTGCGTCTGTACCGCGTTTTGGCTAAACTAATCTGTCTATTGATGAGGAGTTTGCTGATCGAAACCTTGATTACCTGAAGTTAGTTCTATCAGTAATACAAAAAAACACTATAATTAGAGAGATACGTGAGGTTGAGAATATTTTAAGGTGGAATAGCAAGCGAAGAAGGGACTGGTACGGTAATTTCCAATGAATGGACACCACCAGACTCCCTTATATTGCACTACATAATTAGCCTCACGGAACTCGCCCAAGTGCAAAACCTCCTAAACTGTAAAAGATCAGCTGAGAGTCATAGGACTCACAGTCTCACATCATCAGGACTCACAGTCTGATACCAGAGGGTTGCCCTCTGGAGAACACATCATATTGGTCTACAACAAGGAAGAAGAAAAATAAGAAGTAATACAAAAGTTATAGATATATGCTGGTACCACTTTTATGATATAAAATGTGATAACACAAACAATGAATTTTCCAAAATGGAATACGATTAATAATTTATAAATCGTATTCCAAGACACGATTTCACTTTGCTATACATAATAAGGATGACGAGGAAAACTTGAGAATAGATGAGAATTCGTAATTCTAAAGGGGTAACAATTGTGAATTTGTGAAGATTCGTGACTTGAATGTAGCGCCAGCTATTGATTTAAAAAATTATAAATTAGACCTTTTTTCGTTGGAACGTTTTGTTTTGTCTCCCATGAGTTGCTAAATCTGAGTTGTTCGCTGGATCGTTTACTCCCACATTGCACAAATTGCAATATTCATGGTCAATGTCAGAATAAAAGCCGGTTGAGCGGACTATGAAATATAATATATATTCCTTTATGGTTGCGAGTCTTGGATATGTGTTGTATTTTGTGTTGATGCCCTGCGTTTAAATTATCAGGGTGGTGTGGATATGTGATTCTACGAAGTAATATGGCTTTATTATAAGGGCGGCAGAGATGGCCAAAAGAAGTCGAAAGTTAGAAAGGTGAGAGGGGTGAGGTGAAAGAGAAATGAGTAAGAATGAGGGCGACGAATACTACGCATACATTGAACGATGAGAAGAACGAACCAGTCGATCCTTGACTAGCTGATCATCAGGGGTATTCTTGTGGGTGTGAGGTCAGAGAGTGTTTAAATATTTTGGTAACATAGTCCAGAGAGGTCAGGAGAAGCTTAAAAAGTTCATAATAATGGGCAAAGTAGAGGAAAAGCGACCACAAGGACGGCCAACGAGCTGCTGGTCTGATCAAATCGGGTTGCCGACTGGTCTCTCAACAGCTGCAGCCGGGAGACTTACTGGTGCAGGAGCGCATGGCGAGCCATGGTGGATAGTTTACGGGATGGACACGACCATCAGTCATGGGGAATGCGAATAAGAAGAGGAAGAATATAATACATAAAGTAAGGATCATTAAGGTGGAGACCTTCGTGACAGAGTGGTAAAAGCAAGGACTGCCATATCGAAGGTCCCGGGTTCGATTCCCGGCGATGGCAGTGTGATTTTCACACTGCCATCGCCTGGAATCTTGGTGTGGTATAAATTTCACGTGACAATAAAATGGTGATAGATAAGCTACCTATCACATGTCATGAGAACCTATGTAGTGGCTAAAAAACAAATTGTATACAGTAATTGAGTTCAAACGATCTGTTACATACAAAAAAATATGATTTAGACAGTTTCAAATAATGCATGAAGAAATAATTTTAAAGAAAGTATAATATATCGCACATCCTATGAAAAACTGTCACAACACAAAAAAAGCAGTTCTGAGAAAAACACATTTTAATATTTTTTTTACCTTGCATGAACTACTATGTTGTAATGATAGTGAATAATAGGGGTATATTGGTATTATTGTATGCGAAATTCATCAATCTATTCGTGGATTATAAAACATATTAGATGACAGCAATATTTTTTATTATTTTAATTGAAAACAAATATTTTCTCTGTTACGACAGTTTTTCAGAGGATGTGCGATATGTAAACGATTTAAATGTAACAAATTATAGAAGAAGGCCGAGAAAAGCGTGGGACGAACCAATCAATAAAATATTCAATGTTGCCCATGTGTGGATATAGATAAATCGACGTGCCTGCACAACACGATGTGTGAATTTTGAGGAACGAGGGAAGTATGTTAGAAAAGAAATGTGCGGTGGTGCATTCTCTGATCACCCTTAGGGGAAAACGACGTAATGGTTTTATATTGTTGTTATATTGTCTTAAAACTACAAGATATATGCAAATAATTTAAAAAAAATATATACAGATTAAAATAAATATGTGCATATATTGTAGTTTTCGTACTAGTCCACATATGTATGTGATATCAAAATTAAAATACACATAGGTGTAACAAATAATCACAGTTTTTGAAATATATATTAAAGGCAAGAACGAAATATAGATAATAACGAAAAAAAAATCTTTGACACCAAGACAAGAAGAAGATACGAAATCGAAACCGGTAGAAACTATGCATAATATAGTAGAAGAACAACTGAAATAAAACTTAAAATAATGAAGAATTTTTTTTACTAAATTTAATTTAACCGATAAAGGGGTAGGCAGAAATAATGGACTGCCATACTTTTCTCTCCTGACATAATTCTCGCGATTCCTCAACATTCATAATTCGTATCATGCACGCACGTCGATTTCTCTAACTCTTCACGTGGCCGACATTCAATATTTGATTTATTTGATTATGCCACATTTTTCTCGGTTTCTAGTTTCATTTATATCGTAAACATATTCTTTTTTTTAATTTTTCTTTCTTCATTCCTGTCCACATTTTCAAGCCATCTTTATGTACCTTTCATTTAAGACATTATTTAGTAAATAAAAATAGTAGAAATACTGCTTATAACATACTTTGAAAACGTAATCAGCTTATTTAATTGATAAATTAACTCCAAGCAGCATAAATGGATTGACGTCATCCTTCTGTATACTGTTACAGATATACTCAACTTACCGTAAGCCTAAAGGTACAACTTTTGCATAATATGTCAAGTGATACCACGAACCATGATAATAAGCCTTGTAGGAATAAGAAAATTGTATCCTTGGTGGGTTATTCCAGATGTGGAAATGGATTTTAAAATTACTATGAATATAAGAAACTTAGCTGTGTATTATATTTATATTGGAAGTCAGCGAGGGAATGTAGTGACGAAGAAAAATGAATCGTGTGCCATCTTTGGAAAATATAAACAGGTGGTCAACTAATGATTCATCTATGCGCAATAATAAGAACGAACTATTACTTGTTGTATACTCGTATATGCATTTATCTGTACACAGTATAATGAACTGCTAAAAGCTATTAATCATGTATCTATTATATGATAAATGTAATTCAACCGGTATTTACAACATTGTTTTCTGAAATGCAAAAATTATACCGCAATAGTTATACTGCATGTGCAGAAAAAAACATATCTAAAAAAATATTTATCGGACCGTTTTTCATAAGCTGTTTCAGAGCTGAACCTCCGTAAGTTAGAAAATCCAAGTCCAAGTCCGTGGCGTAAAAACAATATCCTTTAGAGTAAAACATAGGTTTAAAAACTTTTCTGGGCCACCGCCCCCTTTACAAGAAAAATAAACGTTCAACGCCCCCCTCCCATAAAAGTTATTCGAAATATGGGAAAATGATTACAGTACATACAATAACAGAATAAACCAATAAACAAGTTTAATTTGCTTTATTGGTACCTACGTGATTAGCGTGTTTTTTTGTTATTGTCTTTTTAGACTATATTTTTTTATCTGCCCACGCTCTCTATTTTTTCTGGGTCTTCTACTGCCCCCC
Organism: Lepidostoma basale; assembly: GCA_022606425.2. Lineage (NCBI taxonomy): Eukaryota > Metazoa > Arthropoda > Insecta > Trichoptera > Lepidostomatidae > Lepidostoma > Lepidostoma basale. The sequence continues at coordinate 160,282 of JAHDVF020000860.1, read as the reverse complement.
TGAAAGTCTCAAACGCCCACAAGGGGGGGTTATCGCCGACTTTGAGAATCTAGGGAGTAGAACCTCTGTATTATTATTATTATGATTTTGTCGAATCGTTCTTTAAATCATTACAGCGCGAGCCAAATCGATGTAAAGGGTATAGCTATCATATTGATTCTCATAACATTTGATAGGTAGCTAATTGTGTCAAGTGAGTTCTACACCAGACCAACGATAGTGTAACGATCACACTGCCATCGCCGGGAATCTACGGCAACGAAAGTCGTCGTTAGAAGTTCAAAATCTTAAATGTTCATATTTGAAATTGTTTATAAATTCTAATACCATTGAATTAAATCCTATATAATTAAAGAGTGTAAACAACGAAGATAAATTAGGGCCATGCTAAAATAAAAAAGGCAGTTTTATTTTTATTTTGAAAGCTTAAAAAATCCATTTCCATCACACGTGAACTTCATAAATCATCCTGAAGACTTGTGACACGCGTGACTCCCGAACGCTCGAGGGGAGTGAAGAGGAGTGGCCAGAGGGCAGGGGGGGAGAGAGAAGGAGCGAGGAGAAAGAAGGGATGATTAATTGAGTTATCAAGTCAGGCCATAAGGAGAGTCCGGACAGCTGCATGACCAGACGATAAACTGGTACCTAGCCCAATCAAACTTCCCGACCGAAGATGCAACTTTATATTAAGCAAATTAGACTATAATATGATGCGATGAGAGTTCCTGTTCTTGTTAGGAAGTTACGGAGAAGCGATTCAAAAGTTTGTATCTACGCTTACACTTAGGCTAAAGATAGTGTATAATGTATTTTATTATGCATTCTCTATTATATGAAATAAGAAAGCAAAATTAATATATGAAACTGAACATACTCGTATAATGTATTAATGTATGAAAACATCACAATCTACCAATTTTTTTACTTTTGTTCGAAGTAGCACTCAATTTTTGGTGTGATATTTTTTTAATAATGTATACGAGAACACATATACATTATTTTGTATTTATAACACTCCACATCTGATGAAAATGATGCAATTGCAATAATGGAATTCAATAATGACGAATATTTAATGAATTAAAACACTTTTTTTTCCACTTTTGAGATTACTTTTCTCGACGTGTTTTAAAAATTTTACACCTTCATCATCAGAAGAACGATATAAATTAACTTTTTTTTTTCAAATCCTGGTTTGAAATAGTTTTAGTTGTTTATATATACATACACCCAACGAATGATACCCAATAAGTATTATGATAGGATACCCAATGAAGAAATTCGAAGATCCTGCAAAATTGATGACATAGTGAGATGGAGTAGGCAGAGAAAATGATTCGGGAGTGCCCACATCAAAAGGATGGATCCAGCGAGGATTCCCATGATCGTAAGGTACGACACTTTAGGCCATCGGAGAAAGCTGGACGTCTTCATCACATGACGAATTTTGATATCTTGTCTAAACAGATCACAAGATATTACTATATAAAGGAGAAGAAGAAGATGCATTATGACTTAAGTCAATCAAACTAACAAATTTGTGATTAATCTAATAAAAAAATTGTAAACTGTTAATGAATAAACTTTGTTTTTTGTATCATTGTATTTTATTTTACGTGACAGTTGTTTCATCAACCAATGTTGACATCATCAAAATTTTGACATTTGATATATAATTGTAACACCTGATGATGTCAACATTCGTTGATGAAACAGCTGTTGCGTAAAATAAAATACAATTGTGATACAAAAAACAAAGTTTATTAATTAACATTTCTTCTATATTCGCCATGACTTTGTGTTGTGTATTCACATTAGAAAAACTTGTTGATAACTTTCGTTATAGAGTATATAAGTAGTAGCTCCGCGTCATTTGATTGTTAAAATTTCATCAACTATACACAGAAGAAGGGAAGTCTGTTTTCCCGAAACATGTCTGTATACGATGTAAATAAGTGTTGTGATAATACAAAGTTATCAACAAGTTGTTCTAATATTCATTAACAGTTTAAAATGTTAAGGTACGAGTATCATATTATTTCGGCCAAAACAATGGACTAAAAAAATTGTTTTTATGTTCTCAAAAATGTTTTAAAATGTGGCTGAGACGTAGGTAATTCTTGTATATCCCGGAATGGGCAATTGATTAAAATTCTAAGCACTGCCTATAATTAATAAATAGTTCTCGGGTTGAGCGGATTTAACTCGTCGATTAGTGTCGCGATCCGGAAGAAGCCACTAATAAGCGAGCCATGTTGCCATAGCCGATACAATAATATGTATCTCAATATCTGAGCAGATAGGCGCTGAATTGTTAATGTTGGCGCAGGTGGTTGGTTCATCACTAATTACGATTCAGCCGCCATGTTTCCTGTACACTTTAAGTGATAGTAGCTACTGTAATAGAAGGTCGTGAGTATTTTCTTAAATAAATAGTACGCAATCCTGTTATAATAATGATGACATTTTAACGTAATTAAACATTGAAATATCTGAAAGCATTATACACCAATAGAAATACGACTATCTCCATCGAAAAAACAAAATTTATGACCTTTTCCAAAACACCCAAAACATGTAATCTGGTTATAGAAAATCAACCCATAGAACAGGTCAACACCTTCAAGTATCTAGGCATAGACCTGATGGGGGGGGCTGATCTGCGGGAAGAAATACAAGCCCAAGTAAACAAGGCAGCTGCAATCTCTGGCGATCTAAAATCCACAATATGGAAAAACAAAGACATGGCCATTAAGAGTAAGATGAGAATCTATAAAGCATGCGTAAGACCAATAATAACATATGGCGTCGAAGCAAGGGCAGGCACAGTAAGGACCAAACAAGTTTTGAGGACTTCCGAAATGAAGACACTGAGGACGATAGCAGGTAAGACACTGAGGGATCGCGTGAGGAACACCAGAATAAGAGAGATATTATAAGATGGAGCAGACAGCGAAAAAGGTACTGGTACGGTCATGTTCAAAGAATGGACACCACCAGACTCCCATATATTGCATTGCATAATCAACCTCATGGGACTCGTCCTCGTGTAAGACCTCCTAAAATATGGAAAGACAGCTGGGAATCTACCTCACAGGAGGAGCAACACTCTGGAGAACAGACCGCGTAGGTCTACAATAAGGAAGAAGAAGAAGATTATAGCTGTATATAATAATAATATGACGAAGCGACAGAGCAAGCACACAAGGCTGCATCAATATTGGGTTGTATAAGGGAAACCATCTGGAAAAATAAACACATGAGTATCAAGGGTAAAACGAGGATCTACAAAAACCTGCGTCAGACCTATCTTAACATACTCAATAGAATCCAGAGCCAACACGGATCAAAACAAGGAACTCCTGCGCATTAACTAGATGAAAGTACTACGATGTATATATATACTATTGGCTATATTAGCCAGTAAAAGCCTTTGTGACCGAATAAGAAATACAGAAATCCGAAGAATTTGCGAGGTTGAAGGCGTTGTCAGATGGGAGTGTCAAAGGATAAGATACTGGAACGAGCATGTCTCCCGTAAGCAAGAAAACAGGATCCCATAGATAGTTCGAGACAGTCTACCGGAGGGTTCCCGACCACGTGGCCGACTATCGAAAAGACGACGAGATAGTTAACGGTCCACTTCCCAGGAGGACGGAGATGCAGCCAATAACAGGTCATCAGATCTATAAGAAGAATAAGAATATAATACAATAAACATATTTTATCATTTGTTTAGATCACAGGTTTCTAACAATTATCCTACCACATTGTTTTCTTTCACATGCGTATGTATCAAAACTAATAAAAAAAAATAACTGTTTGGTTTGTGCAATACAATATTCCGAACGAAATGTATGTCACGTGACATGATTATTTTCTTCTACTTTTTCTTCAAATAGATCTGACGATTTGTGACATAGAAATTATGTCTTCTGAGTTGACAGATGAAAACGGCCGTTCGCAATGGAGTTCTGGTCCCAACCCTAATGTATGGAAGCGAATCATGGAACTGGCAGAAGAAGGATGAGAGCAGAATAAATGCGGTAGAGATGAGGTCCCTAAGACGTATGTGTGGTAGAACGATATACGACAGAATCTCAAATGCTGATATAAGAAAGGGATGTAGAGCGGAAGTAGGTATTATGAACACAATTATGAAAGGATCGCTGCGTTGGTTCGGACATATGGAGCGCATGGATGGAGAAATAATGGTAAAGAAAGTATACGTTAATGATGTAAATGGAGTACGAAGTCGAGACAGACCGAGGAAACATGGCATGACCAAATTAATAAAATTTTAAAGGTTGGTCATGTTAGAAGTCGGAAAAATCAGCGTGCGTGTATGACTCGCTGTATGAATGTGGAGGAAGCTAGAGAGGTATGCCAGGATAGAGAAGTGTGGGGGTAACGGCGTGATGGTTTGTTGTTGTTGAGATAACAGGATCTAACTGTTCATCCATCTAATGGGTGATCTTCCAGGTGGACGGTGTAATAATGGGATTTTGTTGGCTGCTGTAAATACGAGTCCACTATCCATTTTGCCTACACGATCGCTCCGGTATCTGCTTCTCGATCTGTTCCACCGAACAATGTCCTATTGTTTGCCAGTTTTTCTTATGCTTTGGTTACTGATACGACTCCGGAGAGTTTTTCAAGTAATTAATTTTAGGACCGTCATTTCAGATGCTCTTAGAAGCCCTAAGGATTGTACAGTATTGCCCCGGGCTCTACACCCATACTTCATGATAGGACGCACGCATTTCTTATAAATTTTGAACTTGCTGTCAATACGGACATGTTTGTTCTTTCAGACCGAATTTGTAGACATCCTGACAAGGGAGACGCTTTATTGACTTTTTCTCATACTTCGGTATATATTCGTAGGTCATAAAAAATATATTCCTTTTTTCTTTCTTGAGGCATTCACGATTTTAAATTTGAAGTCATTTAAATTGTATTATATTTACATTTGTGATATAGAAAAAATACACGATTCGTGAATTTGTTTATTTATACGAATTGTGATATCGGAAGAAGGGTTGGAGCTGGAAACAAATAAATGGTGCACTCAAAGTCATTACCGCAAATAGAAATATATCGACTGAAGCAAAGATGGCAGCGCACAATGGAGTTCTAGTCCCGACCCTTATGTATGGAAGTGAAACTTGGAGTTGGCAGAAGAAGGATGAAAGTAGGGTAAATGCCGTAGGAAGTAGGAACAATCGACGAGCGTGCATGTCACAATGTGTGAATTTAGAAGAGGCGCGAGAATTATGTCAGGATAGAACAATGTGGCGATCCATCCTCTCTGCCTACCCCTCCGGGGAAACGGTGTGATGGTTAGTTAGTTAGTTTATAAACGATCTTACGTAAGAAAATTTAAAAGAAAAAATATATAGTGCAATATAAAGTATGAAAATATATTAACAGATTAAATGAAAAAAATATGGCAAACAAATTCATGTTTAGATAATTAACAACCATCAGGGCGTCTTTCCGACGAGGTAGGCAGAAATAATGGACACACTGTTTTTCCTGATTTACTTTTCTTGATTTCTCAACATTCATACATCGTCAGTGGTTTTCATATTTATACGCGTGTGTATCCATGTCTGTAGCGAAATAAATATAATGAACAGGCTGTCGTGTTCTATATAACGTTGTTTAGCGGATATAAATTAGAGCCAGACCAACTAAGGCAGTAAAACTTCACTGTTTGATAATGTTAGTTTCATAAGGTGAAAAAAATTCTAAAAATGTTACAGTTAATAAAACTACGACACACGCAACCAGATTAATTTTCATACCAACGAAATTCTCGACTAATCACTATAATTATTAAAGAATTTACGGAAACAAAAGTATACTTTTGCTGCATGACTTTGAATTTATTCAGCACAACATATAATAATTAGAAAATAAATTATTATAAAATTGTTGTCCTCTGAGCGAATTTTTTTAATACACGAAACCGGAAGCTGTTAAAATAAAAAAAATATTAAAGGTGTCTACAGAGAAAAAAAAATAGAAAAAATAAAACCAAAAAGAGTGGTTAAAAAAATATGAAAATGAAATAAGGATAAAATGGGTGATATACGAGTATTATAGATATGACAAATGAATGTGGTTTTTTTTCGTACAAAAGGGGGAAGTTATCCCACTAGATTTTGGCAATAAAATGTGACATTTAATCAATACCTCAATAATATTTTCCAAAAAAAAATGGAGCCATCTTTTATTTGATGCAAAAGCAGTAAAATAAATTAAAATACGAGTACATCTAAACACAAAATAATTACCGTGGACGGCAAAGAGAAGTGCAGGGCGACCGCAACTACGGTGAAAGGATGATCTAAACAGACCCGTCGGAATAACCTGGATGCAGTCTGCACAGGACAGAATGACATGGAAGCAAATTGTCCAGGAGTGGACGGGAATAGGCTGAGGAAGAAGAAGAAGAAGAATTCTTCACTAGATCAAAGACAGTGTGACATCACACTGCCATCGCCGGGAATCGAACCCGGGAACTGTGGCAGTCAGCTCTTCCTACTCTCTATCACTTAGTTAGTTAGTTAGTAGGTACCCTCAATTTTCTCAGGAGGAGCAATAAATTAAGAAGAAAGATTACGAAATGAATTAAATATATTCCGAATGAATGAATTATGTTAGATGCCGGTCCGCCGCGGCCGCAGCTGTGACACTTGACACCCGACCCGCAGTAAAACAGTCCAAAATTGAAGCGGCCATAAACACACCCTCTCCGTGAGGGAGAAATATTATTATTTTCCAAAGTGCCTACCGGCCTGATGCTCTCCACTGACCCGGCCGAGGGTACCTAACAGAAGTATCTGCCCGCGTTAATCCCTTTAGCGTGACGGGGTGTGAGCTGATATGAGTTTGACACCGAAAATCAACTGAAAGTGATTAGTCATGTGATGAACCATGTGTACACATACTTTATATGGGTATATTAGGTAATGCGAATAATTACTAAGCCTATTATATTACGAAAGCAAACAATATATAATATAATAATTACGAAAGCAAACGAGGCGAAATTGACAGGTAAAATATCAAAATCTTTTGAAGCGTAAAATTTAACATATACCTTCACAATTGACATATAAAATATATGTTATTGATATTTACTAACTAACCATCACGACAACTCTCCGAAGGGGTAGGCAGAAAAAATGAGACGCCACACTGTTCCTGATATACTTTTCTCACTTTCTCAACATACATACATCGTGTCATATAATCACGTCGATTTGTCTAACATCTCACGTGGTCGAGATTTAATATTTGATCGATTTGATCATGCCACGTTTTCCTCGGTCTTCCTCTATTTATAGTTTCGTTTACGTGATTTACACATACTTTTTTTAACATTCTTTCTTCATTCTTTCCATGTGTCCAAAACTTCTTAATAATGCTTTTGATACACTATCATAATTTAACGCACATTCGTCTAAGATATCACATGCCTACTGCATTTATTCTAATTTCATTTTTATTTTGCCAGTTTCATGCACTTAATTTTGATGTGACATAGTTAAAAAGAACTGAAACGCATAATTTTTTGTTAACGCTATTTTATTGGTATGAATACACATTGTATTCTGATCAGTTGATTATTTATACGGTAATCCAGCGTACATTCCGTTACAATAATCTTAACGAGATATTAGAAACCAATTTAAGAGAGTTAGTTTTAATGAAATTATGGAAATGAAGGATCTGACAAAAGAAGGATGAAAGTAGAATAATGTAGTAAAAATGCAATTTTATAGACGAATGTGTAGTGAATCTGTATATGATAGAGAGTCAAATGCAAACATAAAAAAATAATGGAGTGCGAATGAAAGTGTTATGAACAAAATAATGAAAGGATCGTTAAGATGATTTGTAAAGAATTAATGTTGACAGAATGGTGATAAAAGTGTATATAAACGACGTGAATGGAGCTAGACATAAAGGAAGGCTGAGGAAATCGTGGCACGATCGAATCAATCAAATATTAAATGTCACGTAAGGAGTCGGAGAAATCGACGTGCGTGCATGACACAATGTATGAATGAAGAGGAAACGCTAAAAGTATGTCAGAAAAGAAAAGTGTGGCAGTCCATTCTTTCTGCTCCTCTTTGGGGAGAAGGCGTGGTGGTTAGGTAGTTAGTAGTTTTGTGATAACTTGTGTTATTCGGTATTTAAAAATTGAAGAATTTCCCCCCCATTTATTGCTATTATCTGCGTTTATCCTAATATCCATCCGTACCAGTATTATTGATTGGCCTATATCTTTCTCTCATGCGATTTAGATTACTAAAAGAATGCTCAATGTCTGATAAACGCTCCCTTCCATTAAGTTTATTAAAGGTAAAGAAATGTGTCAATCCGTTTCGAATCGGCTTTATTTCAATATAGATGATTATTATTAAAAGCTTATTATGTACTTTACTTAATATGATTCAAGGATAATTCGTAGTGGGGCCAAACATTATGCGGTTAAAAAGAGTTTTAAAATAATAAATCTTTTTTTCTTCTTCAACGAAATCGCAGCAACAACAGAGTGAACTGGTGTGATTTCGTGTAATTTTACACCCAACGAGATATATCAATTTAAAATTTAAAGGCTTTTCATAAATGAATAAAAAAAACAGTGCTTACATTGAAAAATAAACATTATCACTTGATTATAAAATAACTAACTAACCATCACCCTGTCTCCCCGAAGGGTTTGGCAGAAATAATGGACTGCCGCACTTTTCTTTCCTGACATATTTCTCTCGATTCCTCAACCTTCATACATCGTGTCATGTACGCGCATCGATTTCTCTGACTCCTCACATGGCCGACATTCAATATTTGATCGTGCCACGTTTTCCTCGGTCTTCCTCTATTTCTGGTTCCATTTACATCGTTAAAATATATATTTTTAACCATTCTTTCTTCATGCATTCCATATGTCCAAACCATCTTCATGATCCTTTCATTATTTTGTTCATAACACCATCATTCGCACCGCATTCACTTCTTATATTTTCATTCGACACTCTATCATACACAGAGTTTCGACACATTCGTCTAAGAGATCTCATTTCTACTGCATTTATTCTACTTTCATCCTTCTTTTCCCAGATCCATGCTTCGCTTCCATACATAAGGGATTGATTATATCACCTTATTAATACTCCTAAGAATGTAAACACTGTATATGTAAGCTTAAAATAAAATCATCAAGGAAGCTAAAACTCATCAAGAATTCTACATGTATGGTCATAGAAAGTAAGTAAGAAAGAAAGAATGACATTTTCGACCTTGCTACGTGGATAGATACCGACGTAAAATGAATCCATGTAATCTGCTGTCCGAAGGTTCCATATTCGGTAAAAGCAAACATAATAATAATTAATGACATAATTTGGGAGGGGTACTTGATGAATGGAGCTAATATGGAATTTACCGCGGCTTTCAAAAATATTAAGGTTATACGAATTAATACATTCGGCTAGAGTACACGAACAAAGAAATTCATATACTCCTAGTATGGAAATTGAATAAAATGACACAAAAATTGAAGACAAAGCCAGGGAGGTAAATTTGAATATGATAAAATGGAACACGCGACACTGTTTTAGAATAGATTCACGAGAGCTTGCGATGAAATTAAAATTATCAAACTTGTGCACGTTTTCTAGGCACCCTGTAGAATTTAATAAGCAAAGCATTACATATGTGACAGGTAATTAAATTTATTTTATATGACACCGTTTTGTGAAATCATGGGACATTCGTGTCCGAGCCTTCGTGGCCGAGTGGCAAGTGCATTGACTGCCACCCCGAAGGTTCCGGGTTCGATTCCCGGCGCGGGCAGTGTGATTGTCTTTGATCTGGTGTAGAATTCACGTGACAATAAAATGGCGATAGATTAGCTACCTGTCACGAGAATCATTATAATAGTTATAATACCCTTTACATCGATTTGGCCCATGCTGTCATGATGTAAAGAGCGATTCAACAAAATAATAATAATAATAATAATAATAATAATAATAATTATTATTATACTGATAATAATAATAATAATATAATTAAACATTATATAACACAAAAAAAACATTCCCATTTTTTTACGCAATAATTCTCTAATATTTTACTACATGCTCGTTCGGCATACTCGTACATCATATAAATTTATAAAAATAAACTTAAATCTGCTTATATTTCAAAATTCTAATGTTAGAACAGCAAAATATTTTAAAACGAAATAATTGAATTATAAAACAACTGCAATGGATGGAGGATGGACCATCAAATAATGTATCTTGATGTATTTTAGCCATGGGCAGTTCCATAGATGACGACCCTCAGTTATGAGGAAACGAAGAAGAAGAAATATGTGTTTCACTAATATTACCTAATTTATACGGTGTGACGTAATTTTTAGTTGTCATTCGTTTTCAAGATAAATAGATTGTTTATGGAGAAGATAGAGATATAAATAAATTCTCAGATTATTAAAATCCAAAAATATTAATAATTTACAGGCATAATTACGAAAATTGTGGAAATTTAAAGATTGTGAAAAATCATTTCTCTAATTTTATAACCATGAGATGAAGTTAAGTAATTTTTAAGATAATCAATAGATTTTACTGAAATATCTCATTTAATTAAAATAAAAGGATGTTTTTTATGAACTACTTCAAATTTTGTCTTTATTTCGACAGTGACCGGCTTCGGTATGCTCGCTGACATCTATAGACTGGGACTGAGCAGTCTGTCGATGCCAGCGAGCATAGCGAAATCGATCACTGTCGAAATTAAGACAAAAGTTCTTTATAAATATCGTTTTATTTAATTGTTCTTCTTCTTCTAATAGTGCCGTGTCAGGTTCCCCCGACATTGGTGATCAGGTGATCACTATGGTTTTCCGTTGCCTTCTCCTGATTATTTTGAAATATATTTACTTCGTGTAAATATTTTCGTATTTAAAGAAGAACTGCAATAGGTCTTAACAACTTTGCAACGTATTCTTCAAAATAACTACAATATAAGGATAAATAAAGACAAAACAAAGCTGCTGACGTGAACGCAACATCAGATGAGAGTAGTGATGTCAGGAGTTCCACTAAAGAACATCAAGTGGTTTGTCTACCTCGGGAGCAAAATAACATGGGACGGTCGGTCTTAGAGCGAGGTCGACAGCCGTATACATCAGGTTAGGCTTGCATTTAATAAAAGGTCGAAAATAATAGAATCAAATAATATAGGCCTAAAACTGAGAATACTCCTCATCAAGACCTATGTATGGAGAGTATCTTGATGTACGGCTGCGAGACATGGTGCCTATCCGAAAGAGATAAACGGAGACTAGAGGCTTTTGAGATGTGGTCCTATAGAAGACTATTAGGAATTTCCTGGAGAGACCACATCACGAATGAGGAGGTTCTTTAAAGAATCGAAGGAGAAAGGCTCAGGACCTTGTCTGAAAGGCGTGCAAGATGGATCGGCCATGTAATACGTCAAGAAGGTCTCTTGCATGCCATAATGGAGGGTATGACCGAGGGTACAAACTCTGGGGACGCCCACGCCGAGAGTACCTGGAGGACCTGTTGGTGGACGTGCGCTGCTCATCATATGCAGATTTCAAAAGAGCCGCACAAGACAGCGAAGAATGGAAGAGAAGAATAGAAGAAATTGCTGCAAACCAATCCCAGGATTGAAACTTTCTAACTAAAAATGTGTCAAATTTCATACCAGTATAAAAGTAATTCAGAATCTGAAATCTGTTTGTATAAGAAATGTTTGCAGTAATGGTATAGAATTTCACTTATTTCAGTTTATTCGTGTCAACAGCAAAGTACTGTACAGTATTTTGCACAGAAAACGAAACGAGCAAGATAAGAAGTTCAAAAAATCATTCCACGAAGAACCACAACACGGATTAGGTATTGTCGTTAATATAAACAGACAGCTCAAAGACGGATTGGACACAGCGCGGACCAGAGCACAATGAAAATAAATGAAAAATTGGAGCGGTTGATCTATTGAGGTGATAGGAAAAATAAAATGTACCGTTGTTTCCATCGCCTCCGAATCACAAAAAAAATTGGCGGAACGAATTTAAATGGGGTACTCTTAGAAATGATTAGATAAATGCAGAAAAAGCGTGCATATCGATCAACGGTGAATACGTGATTTATTAACGCTCTTGAATCAGGATTTTAAAAAACAGGTTTGTGAAGAAAACGTTTTAAAGGCATCATGAATATTTAAATGCTATCCATCAATGTATAATCAAAGGTGCCAACGTAATTAAGGCTTACTTCACAACCACCAATAATAATAAATGAAATTATTGACAGCTTTTTGCTGATAATGTGTTTGAAATACGTGTTTGAATTTTTGCTAGATAAATCATAAATTGGAAAATGTCCATTCTTGGGATTCCTTTTCCTACAATCAACCAAATCTACAGGGATCTCTGAAACGTCGGTCAAAAAAGAAACCTTGAAGTATGGATATTCTAAGAATCGTTACGCATGTATAGTTTCTTGAACAATGATGTAAAACTCTATATTAAATAATTAATACGAATGAAAAAGCCTGTTTTCCAGAAGTTTTATTATATTTTATGGTTTGAAGTTTTATTATATATTATAATTTTTATATTTTATGATAATGACATTTTTCGAATTGATACAAGAGTTTTACACGAGGAAAGAATCTTCAACACACACAAGATTTAGCCCGATACAACATATGGTAGTCCGAATATTAACTTGATTGGTCTAGGTTTCAGAAATTTTGCCTAGAGAAACAGCAAACTCATTTTAGAAAGGTGGTATTCTCGAACAATGCATTCTCAAGCGAGCAATATTGTTTGATCGAACTTATATCAGAATTGATGATCAAGAAACATAATGGATTTGACAGAAGATAATTAGAAAGACTTTGAGCGAACTGTTTTGCATTGCTCGGGATTAAGAAGTTTTTTTCAGATTGAAGATAAAAAAACAGTGGTAATATCGATTATGAAATTTGAAAAAATATTGTATTAAAATCTATAGAGTAATATAATATCTTCTTCCTGGTACCATGGTCAGCTGGGCGCCGCATGACGCGGTCGTACTATCTAAGACGGTTCTTCACAAATTTATCCGATATTGGCCTCACTCTAAAACTGCCGCGGATGTGTATGTTCCTGGTGTGGTCGAACAACGTCACTCCGTCCGACCACCTCAGCACCCTCATTTCGCTGTTGTGAAGTTTATCCTCCGGTTGTTTATTTGAGTGGCCAACACTCCGAACCACAGGTCATGGTTGGTCGCACAGCCGCCTTGTATACGTTTCCCTTTATGTGGATCGGCATTCACTTGTCGCAGAGACTTCCGATAACTCTCGCCACTTTTTCCATCCGGTATTTATTCTGTTGGTGATGTCGGCGTCTACTGTCGCATAATATGTGTAATTCCCTGGTAAGAAGTCGGCTGGAATATAGTTCCATTATTTGGTCACCGCATGGGATCCGATATTCTCTGATGGTGGAGTGAGTGCAGAGAAAATTTCTGCGCTTTCTTTACCTCTGGGAGTGCGGTTATTAACCGTGGCTCTTTCTGACTGAATTCTTGTTAGGTATGCTAAGCTACCAATGATCGGAGTGAAGTATGAATATCCACTTGGGAGTTCACTTCTTTCAGCTGATTAGCGGCCGTATACAAAACTCGGATGTCCTGAGTGATGTATGTCTATTTGTCCCTGAAAATTACCTGCGTCAAAGACAGCACAGATTGTTATATTTGCCGCGCTGCAGAACCAACCTGCCAATGGTTATACCTGTGGGTAGGGCAATCTTATAGCTTAATCGGGTCGCCTCGGAGGTCGACATATTTCGAGATATAATATAATAATAATATTTGGTAGAATATTTAAAATTTACAAGACCGACCGGAGGGAAGACGCAGCGTGGAAAGACCGCGGTTTCGTTGGTTGGACGGTGTTCTGAAGGATCTGCAATTGTTAGGAGATAGACCTGAGGAGTGGAAGTCTAGGGCTCGAGATAGTCGGCTGGAGAAACTCATTGGAGGCGGCCGAGCTCCACGCAGGACAGTAGAGCCAGAGAGAAGAAGAATATTTAAAATATCATGAACACAAAGAGTCACAAACGAGAAAATACTGCAGCGAATGAAGAAAGAAACAGAAACGGTCAACATCATAAAGCGCAGGAAACTGCAATATTACATTCAAGGTATAAAAATGATGTTGAGAAACATCAAGAAGAAGAATGTTAAAATAAAATGCTTTGAAAGTACCCCATTGCTTCCTTTTTATGTTCATGAGGTGGCAAAAGGAGAAAAGATAGAAGTGAAAAGGTACAAGATAAAACATTGAGCCGAATCATTGCTCCCAATAAAATGAACATGACTTGCCAGGGAGACACGTCCTCGGGGTCTGCGGATTTGCAGAGAGTGTATGTAAGACTTGAGGATGACTTGGGACAAATTAAACCTTAACTTTGTACGGTACCGCGGATCACGGAGTCCCTGGGTGTGTCGCGTCACGAGCGCGGATTTATTGGTGATGCGGAGCGCATTCGAGATCGAATCTCCGGCAGAAATACTGCTAAACGAATAGTATTTCGCGCCAAATCATAAATTATCGTGCCAGGCTAATGTAGTGCGGAATCGGAACGCTAAAAAATCTATACCGTATGCAACTAACTATCTAACCATCGTGCCGTTTCCCCGGAGGGATAGGCAGAGAGGATAGACCGCCATACTGCTCTATCTTGATATACCTCTCGAGATTCCTTTACACTTATATATCATAAAATGCTCGCTCGTCGATTTTTCCGGCTTCGAATGTAGTCGTATTTTAATTTTTTTTCATGCCATACTATTCTCGGTCGTCCTCAAATTCATTTTTCATTCACACTGCTTATATACATCTTTTTAATCATTATTCTCTCATCTCGAGGCTCAAAACGCACCTGTTCAAACTGTCCTATCCTGATGCAAATGTTGATTGACTGCGTCAGGTGCAGCCCCCATACTAAAATGTTTTATATTTAACAAAAATGTTTATTTTTAGCAAAATTTTTGTTTTTAACAAAATGTTTATTTTTAGCAAAAATGTTTAGTTTTAACTAAATGCTTATTTTTTTTAACAATTTTTTTTATTTTTACAATTTTATTTGAACAAAAATGTTTATCTTTAACTAGTTCATAAAATGGAGCTACAGCGCCCTTGAGATGATTAATTAATTAAGATGGCGCTCTTTAAATCATCCAATTTATTATTATTATTATTATTATTATTATTATTATTATTATTATTATTATTATTATTATTATTATTATTATTATTATTATTCTTATTCTTATACCTTGAGGTAGGTTATTCACGAAAACTATTAGCCTAATTATTATTATTATCCATTTGTTCCATATGTCCACACCCTCTAAGGGATTTTTTTTTCATTTTAATTATGATGCAATCATCCGCCATACTTTTCTTTCTTATTTCGTCGTTCGGTATTCTACTATACATCGTTTAACTGCACATTCTTCTCAGTGATATCATTTTTACGGCAATTATCCTTATTTAATACTTCTTTCACCAGCTTCACGATTCCTTTCCATACATAAGGATTTGCACTTAAACTCCATTATGTAGATACTGCCATCTTTGCTATACGTATGTGAGCTAAAATTTAGCAGAAAAAAAAATAACGATGAAAATATGGAAATATTCGAGAGAATTGCCACGGATTCCATCCATCACGAGACATTATTACTTTTTTTTTTCAATTTAAACTTGGAATAAATTTAGCACATACATAAACATCCGTCGCTCCCTGGTACTCTCTGGTACCATTTTTTTATACGAAAATAACCAACTTTATACGTTAGGTTCATTGTACATTGAGTACGTGTACACGCAGTTGTGACAGGCGGGGAATTTTATTGAAATCATGGAAAGGGATAAAATATCCCATTTAAATGTTTTCGGAGACATTTAAATTGAGTAAAAGATAGGCACGCACCAAGTACATGTTTTGGGAATAAGCATTTCATCAAAATTAACAAGAAAATAAGGTATTACATTGCATTGAATATACATATGGTACTTGTAACCGTGATCGTTTCAGTAAATAATCGTTCCCATCATCAGGTGAAGTAAAGATATGGTATCCGCATATTATTTAGATATAATATTATTTTTTATAATGGATAATAGCAAGATGAATGCGTCATCAATCAATCAATTGTATTTTTATATCGAAAAAGTTGGGGTGTTGACACTACCAATTATAAATAAGGTTTAACAATGTGACCCAGAAAATGTGTTTATGTGATAATCTATGAAATTAAAACGCATGTCCCCTGGATCAGTAGCCAAGCGTTCTGTCCCCTAGACTACCACCCGATTGTTATTATAATACCAATCTGCTGGAATGAACAGCTAGAAAAAAGCTTTTTTGTTTTATTGTAATATTAATTTAAAATGTGTTTATTCAGAGAAAAAATAAACAATATTATTATTATTATTAGGAAAAACCAGGTATCTTCAAGTATCTAGGCATAGACCTGGTGGGAGGGGCTGATCTGCGGGAAGAAATACAAGCCCAAATAAACAAGGCAGCTGCAATCTCTGGCGCTCTAAAATCCACAATATGGAACAACAAAGACATGGCCATTAAGAGTAAGATGAGAATCTATAAAGCATGCGTAAGACCAATAATAACATATGGCGTCGAAGCAAGGGGAGACACAGTAAGTACCAAACAAGTTTTGAGGACTTCCAAAATGAAGACACTGAGGACGATAACAGACAAGACACTAAGAGATCGCGCGAGGAACACCAGAATAAGAGAGATATGTGAGGTTAAGGATATTATAAGATGGAGCAGACAGCGAAAAAGGGACTGGTACGGTCATGTTCAAAGAATGGGCACCACCAGACTTCCCTATTTTGCATTGTATAATCAGCCTCATGGGACTCGTTCTCGTGGAAGACCTCCTAAAAGATGGAAGGACAGCTGGGAATCTACCTCACAGGAGGAGCAACACTATGGAGAACAGACCACATAGGTCTACAACAAGGAAGAAGAAGAAGATTATTATTTGGGTTGAATGGACACAAAACGAGATTATTTAATTAGCCTAGATTCGAAACAATCTCAGTTTCCTAGTGCGCGTGGGAGAAATAAGCGGTGCGAGAGAATCCGAGGCAGGAAGAGGCCGCTGATCGTTAGTCCCCTTTACAGAGTCGGTGCATCGGGATCACGTACCCAATACGGTGCAGCTCGGTGCATAAATAGGGCACGACCCGCCCGAGTGACATGACCCAATAATCCGATATGACGCACTCGGGAAGGAAATTAGTTTCATTATGGGGAATAGTTCCATAATTCCAAATGCTAGAAACTACCGACAGCTAAAATTTCTTATTTAAAAATACTAGTATATGTAACTTACATATTTTTTCTACAAATTTAGTATTATTATGATTCAACAGACATTCCATCTTCCAACTTATCGCACCAACTACGCCCAAAGCGCAGTGATGTACCGAATATGTAACAGTTACAACATGTTCTTTAGTTATTATACATTACATATTTGAAGCGCAGCGCAGCGCAGAAACGATGTCGCAGAGAAGAGGAGGAGGAGAAAGAAGGGACCACTGGGAGACGGTGACGACTCTATTACAAGCGCCTTATCCTGCCCCAGACGCCCCAGAATTTGTGGGTCCAGGATCGGGCTCTTCAGTCACATACAGACCCACAACCGTGAAGGACAGTCTTCCTCGGACACGAGGGACAGCCGATGATTACATATATGAACCCAGCAGACTTTCGAATAATGATTAAGGGATGCTTTCAAAGATTTTAAAAATATATTTTCACACTTAAATTGGCATTTTGGGAACTATTTATCATATGTACTGAGTTTGTATTCGCTATTGTTGAAACATGTCATTCCCATAAAATAAAATAAAAATACTTTCAGAAAACGGACGCTTTCATCAATATTATTTGTTTAATATTTGTATATTAATGTTCAAGAAACATAAAAAAAATAACAGTTCAAATAACATAAATAAAAGTGCACAACTGTGAAATTCGGGTTCTATTATATAATAAATAAAAGAAATTAAATTAAATTAGAAGAAATGCGAACCCTACGCTCCATCGCAGGTAAAACCCTCAGAGATCGGATCAAAAATGAAACGATAAGGTCTGTCTGTGGTGTTGTAGACATAGTGAGATGGGGAAGAAGCAGAAGGCGCTTTTGGAGAGACCACGTGGACCGCATGGAGAATAGAAGAATTGCAAAAATTGTAAAAGATAAAAACCTTAGCAGCAAGAGATTACCAGGAAGGCCGCCAAAAAGACAGAGAGATGGCTGGACATCATCATCCCAGGACAGCTCACCGCCATAAACAGGTCATACGACCTAAACTAAGAGGAGGGAGAAGAAGAAATTAAATTGTTATATCGTAATGATACACGTAAAATACGCGTGAAAAGGCAATTATTCATATACACGTGCATAGTGTAAAACGTAGGTAGGTAAAGTTAATTTAAATACAACTTTACAAATGGTGTGGTAAATTGCACGTGGGTTTGATTTACTGGGGTTCAATAGTTTTATTGATGATGGCGATACATTAAAAGAGTCAGTCAGAATTCAATAATCGATTATGAACGAGAGATATAAATTGTAAAAGTTAGATCTATGTTTATACAATCAGATCGCGCAGTGCTACAAATGCGCACTTATTAAAATAACACAGTTAATGGGCAAACGTCAGTGATTAATATATGCGTTAATTTCAATCGTGCTTACAATTACAATCGTGAAACATTCTTTCACTTATCACATCAATACGCGCTATAAATCTCGACTCAAATCCAGTTATAATTATTGAATTTACCCCCATCCATTTTAACGGTTTCGTTCTTGCACGAATGATACATTACAACAAGGTTTACTAAAACTAAGCAACCGTATTTGGCAGTTTTGAGTTATTTACATCGATGGATCGCCCATCGAGGGGGCTTTCCAGTGCTTTGAATAAGTATTAAAACATAATTTATGCAACAACAACAAACCAAAATTATGATGTACGAGGCAAATGTTAAAAGCCGACTGACATACCATATATGATTCCATTCTGGGGGACAGGAAATCTAAAGGACATTGCCAGACTAGAAAGACTACAAAATAAAATAATAAAATTTGCTTATAACATTAACTATCTGATCCCAACCATACAAGTATACAGGCAAACAAAACAAATGGACATATTAGAACCGACCAAATTCGAGGCGTTGAAAATTGTACACAGTGTGATCATGGAAGAGACCAAAGAAAACAGACGGCAGCTAAAAATTAATCAAAAACTCAGACGTACACAGACACTGGACCAGGAACTCTGATAGATATCACTTACCGAATGCACGAATAAAGACAGGACAATCAAGGATATTGAACAATGGACTGAAACTTTACAATGACCTACCAAAATACACAATGAGTTTTACTAGAAACCAATTTAAATATAATATATTATATCTGAAACATAATATAGTTACAAGTAAGATCTAAAAGTGCATCCATAGAACCCATTTTTTTTTTAATTTATCCCGCAAGAACTCATGACGACCTTCGTGGTGGAGCGGCAAGAGCTATGACTGCCACACCGTAGGTCCCGGGTTCGATTCCCGGCGATGGCAGTATGAAGGTCACACTGTCTATGGTCTGGGGTTGAAAAATCACGTTACAATAAACTGGCGATATATTAGCTACCTATCACATGTCATGATAATCAATAGCAAAACAAATTTATGCAGTAATTAGGTTCAAAAAACCTGCTGGATACCAATGTGGAAGGCAACGGGAAACTACCATATTAAAGGCCCAAGTGAGATCCCAAGAACCAATAAAAAAAGATGAAATAAAACGATGTTTTATAACTACTTCCAATTTTGTCTTTATTTCGACAGTGACCGGTTTCGCCAGGTTCGCTGGCTTCGACAGACCAGTCTGTTTATTTGATTATTATTTATCGTGCCCGCATACAACGTGTTAAGAGTGTTGGAGCAATCGTAAAATAATAAATGAAATTTCTGATTCATTGCTAACAGAAAATTTATTTGCAGAACAATGTCAAACCGGTACTAAAGTCAGTAGTTGTTTTAACATTGTGCTGGGGATTAGTAATGGAGTTATTTATAACTAGATGACACTTGGAGACTGTGAGCACGGAGGTAAGACGTGATAAAGTTATATAACAGTTTGTGAAATAAAATATTGATTGGGTATCTATAAGTCATTTTATGGTGGCGTACTCAAAGACGTGTATCGGATCAAATTTACGAGATGACACGTATCCGAAGAACAGGTATCCTTACTTGAATAAAAATAAAGATGTTTTATATAAGAAAATAAAAATATGATAACATAATAAATAAATGGGTCCCGAATGACTTGAAGTACGATGGTGAGAGATACCATCCTGGAAGGTATGTGCCTATAAAATGCCGTGAAATGCCACCTTGCATGACAGCGGCAAGACTTTCAGTTACTCCGACTCTCTGGCGTCCTAGAATGGTTCTCGTGATCCCGTGAGTCCCGACTGACCATACCTTTAGAGCAGTGGCGGTACTCCCATAGAAGACAAGAAGCCCGGCTTGCGTAAGAAATTTTGAATCAAAACCCTCAAATCTAAGTAATCATGCCCCCGCATAAACCAACAACCCACCAAATCATCTTCCAACAATGTTCCCATCAGACGTTAGAGGAATAGCCGCAAGAGCTGAACCTCTGTAAGCCAGAAGAGATTTTGATTCAAATTTCTTACGCAAGCCGGGCTTCTGGGCTTCTATGGGAGTACCGCCACTGCTTTAGAGTCATAGCAAGCAGGGAGAGGTCGTATGGCGTATCTTCGTAGCCACAAAATCGAGACTCATCAGGAAGATAATCTCTACAGAAAATCCGTGGGGAGACACCGGATAACCACTGCAATAATACTTCCCAGAAAATTTCTGTGGCTGGAAAGCATTCGCCATTGCGATTGTCGAAGTTAGATTAGGTTAGTAACTGTCAAGGTTAGGAAAACCTGATGTCCATTTTTCTAATTTTTAGCGTTGGTTACTTTAAAAAAATGATTCTTGCATAAAATGGATTCTCGATTTCATGCTCTAATTTCATCATACGCACGTTTCTGCATTCTATCTTTCCATCCGTTTTCTATTCAAACTTACATAATATATGGTATTCACAATGCACCCAATTCTACCACATTTATTAATATAATATTTCTATTGAAAATTCAATGTTTCATAACACAATAATGCACAGCCATATGAATTTTATCTTCTCTCTCTTCTGTGGCACTCTTCATGACAGAGGGTCGTGTCTATCCAGTAAAACGACCACCATATCTCACCATGAACCCCTGATAGCAGTAAGTCTTCAGGATGGAGCAATAGCAATAGAGAGGCCAAATATTGCCCTGATTTGATCAGACCAAAGACTAGGTGACTATTCTTATGGTCGAAGTCCCTGTACTATGTCCATTATCACTATGAGTTGTCCTGATCTCTCAGGGCTATCCGCCCTCAGGGCTTTAGCATATAGGGGGAAATTAATTCGTAAAAATTTTAATTTTAATATAATCTATTTATGAGGTATATAATATCAAAGCTTTTATAATAGAAATAATATCAGCAGCATATATCTAAGAAGTTTAGGAATTGTGGAAAAGTTTTTGGAATACATTGTGTATTCAGTGTAGCATTGCAAAATAAAGTTACGCAATAACGGAAAATGCAGTAAGAATTATTGATCGTTCGCTCTATTTACGTATATCTCCGAGAAAACCCATTTAAAACAGGCTTCGTGTTTAATCGCTCCACATTTCAGGAGTGTAAACCGTTAGGGGTTGGTACCCCGTATCCATTTTAGGCCGGGCGGGGTGCCCTGCGGTCTACAAGACTAACGCGGTCTAGAGTTTCATGGCTCAAGTGTTTCATCAAGGGCTGTTTCATTAATTGCCTTCAGCCCAGCGATATACTTACATATTTAAAAAATTTCGTATGTTATATCACGACTAGGGGAATAATAAGAAAAGGTGAGAATTCTTTTTTTAACCTGGAAGCATGTTTACAAGAGATACAGGGAAAAATGAGAAAGAAATCGAAAGAATAAAAACTGTGCTGGGAACAAAACATCACTGCAAATAGAAATATATCCACTTAAGCAAAGATGGCAGAACATAGTAGAGTTCTAGTGCTAACCCTTATGTATGGAAGTGAAGCTTGGAGCTGACAAATAATGAAAGTAGGATAAATACCGTCGAAATGAGATCACTGAGAAGAATGTGCGGGAAAACGATATATGATAGAATACCGAACGACGAAATAAGGAAAATATGTAAGGCAGATGATTGCATCACAAGTAAAATTGAAAAATGATTCCTAAGGTGGTTTGGACATATGGAACGAATGAACGAGAGATTTTTTTTTTTTAAATTTAATCACATGCTGTGATAAAAGGCGACGAGCGTGCATGTTAGAGGCACAGGTATAATATATCAGGACAGAGCAGTAATGCGGTCCATTCTCTCTGCCTACCCCTCGTGAGAAACGGTGTGATTGGTAGTTTGGTAAGAATATATAAATGAAGGCTATGAAATATAGTTTATGCGAATATTACGTCAATTGGCGAAGTACATTATCATTTTTAATTATGAAAACATATCGCTTTTGACCGTACACAGACTAAGCATTATGTAGTATGACTATCCAGAAAGAGGCGTTTATTTTTATATATGCCTTCATCAGGAGAACTATACAAACTGGTGTATATCGTTCTCCCGATTATGAAGGTATAAAAACTATGAAACATGTCGAGAAAAATATATATTTTGTATCCATTTTGATACATTGCTTTTACCGTAAGTTTATTAGTTTTATTCCTCGGAAAAGTAAAGCCACTCAACATTGGCGCGAGTCTGAAAACACACGACTATTTATTTGATTTACGATTACCAATGTGACCTTAAACATCTCATAATCTAGCAATATTACGATCTCCAGATATATTGGCACGAACAAACGGTAAATGAGATGGTTTGTGGCAATAACAACGCGATGTAATATTACTGATAATAATTGAACTGATTTTACGAGCGAATTGCCAATGAAGTAAAGTTCTCGTAGCGTGAGTTAAACAGGGCAGAGCAGTTTCATAGATGAAGTTGAAGGTTTTCTTTACTACGATATTCGCGAATCAAGGTGGGAGCAGGGATGGGCAGAGTAAGATGTGGGTTATTTCTCTTTTTCTTATTTATACACTTTGTATATACAACACTTATATTAAAAAAAAAAAATTATATAGTTTCCGACAAACAGTCCTTCTTCAGTAAATATACATTTTTAAAAATATTATAAAATTGTTTACATGATCTGAAACATGTCATAAAGATTTATTTTGGAACGTTTATGCTTTTCTTATTACAAATATTATGATTCAATTTAAAATTAAAAATAATAGTTTAAAGTTCTTATTGGGGTTCAGGTAATTATTATACTTACAACGAAGGAAATAAATCAAAGATTGGACTTGACGTTAAATTTATTTGATTATTTATAATATTTTCTTAATTTTTAAAGCTTTTTTAATTTCTAAAATTTCGAGATTGCTCAAAGTTATATTTCTATTATTAACATGCAAAATTTCAACGCTAATATCTTTATTAAATGAATGATCTTTTTCTATGAGATGGTTAGCAAATTCAGAAAAATTATTATTATTAAGATGTGGGTGCCTATGTTCTATGTATAAGATATATATGTAATAAGTTGTAAAAAAAACTATGTGGGTGTATGTTTTTTTGTTTCTATTGTTAATATCTTGTAGTTTGAATAAATTAAAATGATATATACGACAATATTACACGTTTAGAAAAATACATAAATTTAAGTGTTTGAATGTTAACATGATTAATTCACTGAACAAATTACTAACCATCACGCTGTTTGTCTGATGGAGTAGGTAGAGAGGATGGACCGCCACACTGTTCTATTCTGATGTATAGTACTTCTTACGTATCATCAAAATCTATACAACGTGTAATGTATCCACGTCGATTATTCCAATTCTTAATTTAGCCGCCATTTAAAATTTGATTGTACCAAGTTTTCCTCGATATCGTGCACTATTTACATCGTTAACGTATAGTTTATTAAGTGATGGAAGTTCATTTAAAAAAAATAACTAAACAAAACAATGTTTTGTAACTGCCAGCGAGCCTGGCGAAACCGGTCGCTGTCGAAATAAAGACAAAAGTGGAAGTAGTTAAAAAATCGTTTTATTTAATTATTATGTATAGTTTATTCACTATAGTTTCTACATTCCCCATTTCTACGTATCAAATCATATTAAAGAACGTTTTAATATTTTATTCATAAAACTTTCATTCGCACTACATTAACATATTATAACTTCATTTGTCACTTCATAATCATATAAAAATTAACCACGTAAAACACACCACATTTATTTTAATTTCATCTTTTTTGTCAGTGCCAAGTTTCGCTAAGTATACAAGATCAACATTCTGATTATTTTAAAACTAACCAAAATTCTATAATTTAGGAAACCGCTTGAAATCAGACGCCGCACCAGGGTTGCTGACGTCATGGACCGAGTGGCAAAATTGAAATGGCAATGGGTTGGACACTTGGCTAGACAGGGTGGCAACAGATGGGCACCCAGGATACTCAGTTGGAGACCATGGGAAAATAGGCGAAGTGTCGGAAGGCCACCGATGAGATGGACCGATGATATTGTCAAAAGGGTTGGAAAATCTTGGATACAAAAGGGGCAGGATAGAGACGAGTGGAGGAAATTGGAAGAGGCCTATATCCAGCAGTGGAGGGAAGAAGGCTAGCAAAGAAGAAGAAGCTTGAAGGAACACGTCAATATAAGCTTTATCAAATTTAACAATGTCTTAGCAAGGCAAAAGATGTCCCTCCTACAAAATATAATAACATTTCTATTAAAGAATTCTATATAAAATTACTAAATAAAATTTTAATACGGAGTCCACGACGTAGATCATACCATATAACTCAGAACCGACACTGTCAGGACCAAATGCCTCCTTCAAAACAGCAAAATTCACCAAATCCCTCTTTCGTGACAGAATACGAAACACAGATATCCGAAAGACATGCAAAGTTAAGAATATTGTATGATGGGGACGAGGCTAGGAAGAAGAAGACGTTCAAGAAACAATAAACAAGTTATATTCCACTTTGACGTTTATCCTATCAGATTGTAATTCACTTACGCGGACTTTTCTTGGTACAATAATCCTATTTGGGTCAAGGACAGAATGATAGGATTCCGTAAAACGGCTGACGCAACTCTCACGGGCTGCAGTCATGTGACATATCGTGGCAAGTTGCAAATGCCCCGATTGAAATATTGCCAGAACATCGTTTCAGCTATTTGAAATTCACGGTGCAGTTTTACAATGGCTGCTTCAAAAGCCGTCGTAAGGTGTGCTCATTGTATGGAAATATGGGGAGGTTCGCTGTATATTAAAATTAAATTAAATATTTAAATTATAAACCTATTTATAAACGCTTAAATATTTATGAAAATAAACAAAAGTATACTACACATACTCTGAATTTGACTATTCGAAAATAAGTTAAAATAAACTAGAACTTGTTATTTTTTTGTATACAAATACTTGTAGACAAATACTGGATTTTTACCCATTGCGGGTTAATAATTTTTTAAGGATTAATTGTATCTCAATAGAGACGAAGATGTAAATTATTTGGAAACAGAATATGGTAGTCGAGGCGTTTACAGGACTTATGACCTGTCATTGGTTGGGTTAAGCGATCACTTTATGTTAACAACATTCCCCATTCCTCCCTTCTAACGACACCACATTTGACAAATTTTTGGAACTTGTATATATGCTACTATTTTTATTAACTTCACAATTTTATTTATCTGAATAGATGGCGCTAGTGTACAACAATGTGAAGTTAATAGAAATAGTAGCATATATACAAGTTCCAAAAAATTGTCAAATGTGGTGTCGTAAGAAGGGCGGAATGGGGAATGTTGTTAACATAAAGTGATCGCTTAACCCAACCAATGACAGGTCATAAGTCCTATAAACGCCTCAACTACCATATTCTGTTTCCAAATAATTTACATCTTCGTCTCTATTGAGATACAATTAATCCTTAAAATAAACTAAGCTACTTCAAGCAATTCAATGATTTCGTCGAAATACATTAATTGCAGGAAGAAATGCAGGGATGAATATTCATTTGTGTATACAAAGCTTTTGAATCGTAACGATATATTTTCTTATCACCGCACGGCGAATAAACTATCGAGAATATAAGAAAACATGACATTTCTCAAGAATGCGCTCATGAAATATTCCGTATAACGGTTCTTAACATCACGCCTCGTTGTATGCGGGACCTTTAATAATGGTCTTTGCAATATTATCGCTAGGGCACGGAAGACGCCAAAGCGCGTTTTTGTATAAATTGTATACAAGGTAAGAAGCTGAAAATATATTTAATAGTTAAAAAATAAACAACTTTAATAATTTTAATATATAAGACTATCATAAGACCGGTAGTCACCTACGGCTGTGAGACATGGTCTCTGACGCGGAGAGAGGAAGGCAGGCTGGAAATTTTTGAGAGAAAAATACTGAGAAAAATTTTTGGACCCACACTGGAGGATGGGACTTACAGAATTAAAAGAAACTTTGAACTTGAAGTGGCGATGGGTTGGCCATATCTGTCGGAGAACCGACGGCCGATGGGGGAGATGGGTTCTGGAGTGGAGACCGCGTACAGGATTCCGCAGAGTTGGACGTCCCCCTGCCCGATGGACCGACGATCTGAAGAGGATTGCTGGACATAGATGGATGGGAGCGGCAATGGATAGAGGGCGGTGGAGTGCTTTGGGAGAGGCCTACATTCAGCAGTGGATGACAGACGGCTGATGATGATGATGATTGAACTTGAAGTACTGATTAACCAGGAAACAGTAGTGAGATTCTGTAAGTCTCAACGCCTACGGTGGGCTGGCCATGTGGAAAGAATGTCAGAGGGTAGAACACCATAAATTATATCCAGATGGGTGCCCCGCGAAAATAGACCAAGTGGCAGATCGAGGAAAATATGGGCAGATTGCGTGGAAGAAGATTGGGAGAAAATGGAAGGAGCTGGGGAATGGAGAGAGATAGCCAGAGACAGAAGTCAGTGGAAAACCGTTGTGGAGGAGGCCAAGTCCCACACCGGGATGTAGCGCCGAGAAATGATGATGATGGTGATGAAAAAATAAGCAACGGATGAGAAGTTATAGCTAATTTACGTGAAACGTAATTTCACGAGTGAATTAATAAAATATATATAAATATGTGAATTAATAAAATATATACAATATATGCGTGAGACCCTCACGCCGTACAAGTGACTTTAGTGCCTAGAAAAAATTGCTTTCATGAATTGTTTTACAAAGCCGAAAAGTTTTGCGGTAGACAAGGCGTTGTAGTTTTCCAAGGAAAACAGTGTAAACCAATATAGACTGTTACGCCTCTTGCGTTAGAGAACTATTTACCAGCCACAATATTTTTGTACTGTTACACTACTTTTCCTAAGGTTCAGGGGTCTTTAGAGTTTTCATTGAAAAATAATTCCGCTTTTACGGCGTGGATGGCAAAAAAACAATTCGTAAACAATATATTAGGCGCATATGTAGTCTTATAACTGTGTGTTTTCGAGTTTGTCTCAACTTGGCGAATACTGCTGAATGATTGATACACTTTGGTTATACCTCAGGTTTAGTTCATTCTGAATGTATTTTAATTCATTGCAATATTAATCAGGTGTACTTCGTACGATGCAGCCCAGACCATCTTTAATTTAATCTCTGGTCATTTGCTCCTACATTAATCTAACATTTGCCATGGAGTAGATATCGGTATATTGGGAAGATTTCAATGAGAGCATGAAGACATGTCTTTATTTGTTACACTAAGTTATACGTCTGTACAATGGCATAATATAATCTTTAAAGTCTCCTTTAAGTAAACAATAAGTATATGATGAAGTACTTACACGCGACGAGGAAATACAAAATTAATTATTACCAATTTATAAGTGGAATTCTATGTATCGATTTATAATGCTAGATTGAATCAAAATACGACATTTTCTTAGCTTTTTAGTTTAAAAATCACATAGAAAGTCAATGTTAATGATTTTTTAAAATTATGTTAATAATTTACTGATAAATGTGCTAAAACAATCCTATTTGATTTCTAGGCTATCATTGAAATATAACAGTATATTATAGAGTTCTGTTGGAAGAAATTTGTTTTCTATAAAGCCGCATTCAAACTACGGGTACTTCACATCTTCCGGAGAAAACACTTCCAATTTACTTTCTATTGCTCTGGAATCAGCATTCTACAAGTGTATTATTAAAATAAGAACGCTTATGTTTATTTCCTTCGTGGTTGAGACATTCCTTATCAATATTCAATCGTTAATTAACCAGGAAACAATTTTTTTAATAATGATAAACAACATTCCATAAAATAAATAAAAAATATTATTCTACAAAATTCTAATGTAATTATTTGTCTTACCACAAGGGCAAGATATAACTTTTGATTTTCTCTAAAATAATATATATGTTGGCTTCTGACATATTTTTTTTCAATAGAGTATTATAATATCTTAATTAATCTTTAGTTTCAGAGATTACCGAAGACACAGTCATTATTCATTATATTAGATGAAACCGATGGATGCAGGCCTCTTCAAATTGTCTCCATTATATTCTCTAATGGGCGACTATATTCATCTCAATTTATGTCGTCAGCCCATCTTTTCTGGAATCTTGAATATAATAATAAAATCAACATTTTGAAATGTTAGTTTAATAACCATCTCTGACTTTTAAACTTATATGGCTAAATACTTTTATACGAATCAAAGTTATAAGTAATAATGTTTTTAAGAAACAACAAATGCCAAAAATATTTTGTAAACTTGGAAAGCCGGCGGTAAAACGAAAATAATGAAAACAAAATAGCCTTTAAAAATATGTATATATTATACGCATAGTATAATTAATTCATTGCGAACCACATTTATGCTGAATAATACCGAATCAGACATGTCACAGAGAACACGTTTTGACCTAGAAGATCTTGGAACAAATTAAACCACCCATTAAATTGCCCACATTATCGATAAGTACATACAAGACCGTATATAAATTACGTGATGGTCGTGTGTTCTATTTACTCGTTTCCCGCATAGCTCGCCCGAGATGCGCCCGGTGCATCGAGCCAGCCGTGACCCCCATAATCACAATATCATCCTTATTACAATACCGGCGTGGCCTTCTGCTCATGCAAAGGCAAGTGTCATTATAATATTTCGAGAGAGCTCGCTGAATCGGGAAAGTTCGGCGCCTTCCGTCGTGTATTTATTTGGCCAGCGACTTGGGAACTACATACAAGGTTTCGCAAAGGACGCCGACGTTATTAGCGAAGAGATTGACCGAAATTATTGATTTTTAACTACAGGTAGAATCGAAGGGTATTTCAATTGAATTATATTCGACATTAAAAGTTCTTCAAGGTGCGTTTTATGCAAAATCGGCACAGTAAAAATATACAATATTGTGTAATCAAATAACGTACGAATACAATCGATTCCTTTAATTACATTAAAAAAATAGAATTTTTAGAATCCAATTATTACGTAATGAGTACTGTAAAAAAGTTTCATATATTTTAAAGAAAAATAAATATAGCTGTAGTAGCGAGGTGTTTATCAGTAACCTTTTTTTAGAATGCATAAGATACCATAGATATAAAACAAAATATAACTTTAAATCGTATTATAATATAAAGAAGGAAAAATCAGATTTTTCCTTTGGTTAATAAAAAAATTCATAGGGTTTTAAATACAGTCAGAATGAAGTAACACGAGGGGTAAGATCAAAGATTGTCGGAAAAACAAATATGTATGGTAATAAATACGAATGAAAACGTCTGTGTTTTAGAAGTTTTATTATATTTTACGTGAATGTCATGTTTCGCCATCTAAGGTATAATCAAATGCGATTTGACAAATGCATGCAAAATAGATGAGATTAAGAGGCAGTTTTTAGGCAGTTTCAATACATTAACAAACAACAGGAATTTCGTAAAATATTATGTTTTTGTTTTAAAAAATAACTAAGTGTTCTAAGACATTATCAAAACTTCTAGAAAACTTACGTTTTCATTCGTATTAATTATTCTCGTACTATTTCTTGATGACGTCCGGGTTTTTACCTATTTATATTAAGTGTAGTATATAATATCAATTAAAAAAGCTTTCATTTATTGAATATCTAAAACACTTGGGGGTTAACGTACTTAATAATTATGTATGATTGAGCCGCATTCCATAGCGAGGTCTTCATATTTACTCGTTCTTAAATGGAGTGCGTGTTTTCGTGTATCATTTATGCGTCGAACAGTTATCCAATACAAGATGAACATTTTGGCAATGGTTCATACAGGAAGCGTTTAGCTGTTTCGGAAGTTCTGCCTATTATTGCACAAAACTATGTTAATTAGCAGGTGCAAAAATCTGCTTTGACATTATTAATATAATTAATTCCATTAATATCGCAAATTCTAACGCATTATACGAGTATTAAATGAGGTTATGTACACGTTTTCTTATAATGTCTCAAACATACACGAAGAATAACTAATTCGTGTATTGTTTCTTAAACAATAATGTAAAACTCCGAATCAATTATTTAATATTATCGAATGAATTTACTGAAAACTCTTGATGGAAGTTCATTTTAAATAATAATTACATAAAACGATGTTTTTTTAACGACTTCCACTTCTGTCTTTATTTCGAGAGCGACCGGTTTCGTCAGGCTCGCTGGAATCGGCAGACTGACAGACCGACAGACTGGCAACATCGATTTATTTAATTATTTATTATTTATTATATAAGAACGGTTAAGAAAGTAAACGTAGACGATATGAATAGAGTACGCACTCGACCGACGAAGACCGAACGAAGACGTGGCTTGACCAAATTAAAAAAAATAAAGATCGGCCATGTTAGAAGTTGGAACAATCGACATGCGTGTATGACACGTTGCATGAATGTGGTGGAAGATAGAGAGGTGTGACAGAATAGAGAAGTGTGGAGGTCCATTCTCTCTATTTACCCTTCCGAGGGAACGGCGTGATTGTAATGTTTGATTGTTCATAATATTATGTTATATAGGAATAATTTGTTTCGCCTTGCTTATCAACAATTATAATATCCTAGTAAGGTAAAACAGTTCATCCCTCATGTGTCCACATGAGGCTTGGTTTCCTCTCGTGTTGTAGAGGATTCAAAATTAATTTATGAAAAACCACTACCCTAGGTGTAAAACTCTGGCTATATCCAACGACATTTCTCTTGGATATGCTAACGTCATATGGGGAGAGAACGGTTCACAGCGACACGTAACATCAAATTGATTCGGATCTCTATTGAGAACCTCTACGTTCTTAACAAACATATATTTTTGTTTCTGATAGTTACCTGCGGCAATCAATTGTGTGGACACCACACAAAACTTACCCGCCTCTTGGGATGCGAATGGGTAGAGCAATTCGGACGTTGAATTTCATCGTCTCGGACGTGGACATTTTGATTGTCAGCGGGGCAGTGTTCGAATATAATATTTGATCTCTTCTGGAAAATGCACCACCTTATTGATGTCGTCGTATTTGGAATCCTTGCTGAAATACATTAAAAAATAATTAAAAAAAAATATGTTATTTATTTTAACACCACTGCATTGATATTTTTTTAAGAATCAACCGGTTTCGCTTCCGCTGCAGCTTCGTCAGGGTAAGAATATAAACAGTTTGTTTTGGTACCCTGATAAAGCTCCGGTAGAAGCGAAGTTGATTGGTTATAAAAAAACAAATAAACTGGTGTAAAAACAAATTACATAAGTGTTTCAAATTATTTTTAATAATGTCACACCTCAAATTAACTGATTCGTGGTCTTCTACTATTTAAATATGTTTAATTTTGTATTTTTTGTTTATCTACATATGCTACAATGATAAACGTTATGCTAAGTTTTATGTGTATAAAAAATAACAAAAAGAAAATGATTTGTTAATAATTTTGTCGTAAGTTTGCTTAACTTGTTTATTTTAAAGCCAGGAAGGAGACAAATGTCCTGGCTGCGAAACGTGAGGGAGTGGACCGAAGTGTCCATCCGAAGTGTGGAGGAGCTGTTCCGAGCGGCGCAGGACAGGGACAGGTTCGCCGAGATGATCGCCAACGTTGGGGGGACCCGACAGGGCACTTGAAGAAGAAGAAAGTTTCGACCAGATTTAGCAACTCGCTTCCATTGTCTGAACTATTAGACATTTAATTCAAATGTGAAGGAAAAATACAACATTTAATAAAATATAATAAGAAAATGTGTTCATTAGTAAGAAGTCAATAATTTCATATTGAATATGCTCCAAAAAATAATACACACGAAATAAATTTATTTAAAATATATAAAAAATTGTGCATACTCAAAAAACAGGAACTTACAGCTTTACGGTTTTCGAGAGAAGTCTCTATTTAAAGACAGTAATTGTGGTTACCAAAAATGGTAACTTATGTCGAAGATAATTGTGACCATTTGTGTCAAGATTCCGATATACTCACCATCAATGGCTCTCGTGACGTTATTCGTCAACACATCTTCAATTCAGATCAACGAAGAATTTATGAGCACCAACCTAATGACCAATTAATTATTTGCATGTTCTCTTTGGAGTATAAGAATCATTTAGAATTTTTTTGACGCCAATAGATCAATAATTTCAACTATCGAAGTAGGTTTACGTATCTTACTTATATTATGGTTTATGTATTATATATTTATTTACTGATGGTTAATTTTTAAAGTTTGCCGTTTTGTAAAATTAATTACTCCAAGGGCGCAGAAGGAAAAGACTAACCGAATAGTGCAATCTTCAGTTGTTTCTTAAATCTAAAGATAATACTAACTATTCAAATTTAATACTAACTAACTAACCACTGCTCCGTCTCTCCGAAGTGGTAGGCAAAAGTAATGCTTCTTGAAAAGAATTCTCTCGAGTATTGAACATTCATAAATCGTGTCATGCACGCACGTCGATTTCTCCGACTCCTCACGTGGTGGAGATTCAATATTTGATTTATTTTACGTGCCACGTTTTCATCAATCTTCCTCTATTTATAGTTCCGTTTGCATCGTTAACTTATACTTTATTTACTATTATTTCTTCGTTCATTCTTTCCATGTGTCCAAACTATCCTAATGACCCTTTCATTATTTTGTTCAAAACACTTTCATTCGCACTGCATTCACTTATTATATTTTCATTCGACACTATCATACACAGTTTTTCAAACATTCATCTAAGAGATCTCATTTTTACTGCATTTATTTTACTTTTATCCTTCGTTTGCCAAATCCTCGCTTTTATACTAATAGGGAGATTATTCTTACATACCGATTACCTCAGTTGCGAGACACGAAAACCATATAATTGGTCAATAAACAAATAAAATTTAAGAAGTAAGCACATATTTAAAAATACAGTGATGATATTGTTGTCCCAGATAGATTATTCAACAGTTGATTTAAAAGTCAATAGTCAACACTCAAGCCGATGTTGGAACTGACATTTGAAACGAAAAGAAATCAAAACATTCGTTTTGGAAAAAAGGTAA
The DNA here is from genome assembly GCA_022606425.2 of Lepidostoma basale. Lineage (NCBI taxonomy): Eukaryota > Metazoa > Arthropoda > Insecta > Trichoptera > Lepidostomatidae > Lepidostoma > Lepidostoma basale. The sequence goes on along the minus strand of JAHDVF020000860.1, from coordinate 126,393 downwards.
ACACATTAATGTTAATTTTCTCATCTTGAAGCGGTGGTACTCGACATTTCTCCAAGAGCTTATTTGCTTACCTTACACAACCATCATGAGTGACGGCGTCTTTATTTTTATATCTAATATTTGCCTAAAATTTATTACCTGTTTTTACAACTGTACACCAAAAGTATGTAATTATTATGTCGTTGCTTGCAAAATTTCCAACGGGAGTTTGTAATTATTTTTATTTCAAAATTTTATTTATTTATTTAATAATAAATTATAAATATTACATCGTTTCGTTATTTCGTTTCAATTCAGTTGCCTAGTATTATACAATATGAAAAAGAGTCTAACTAAATACGGGTATGTCGAAAAAAAGTCCAAAGATGGCAGTGCACAATGGGGTTCTAGTGCCGCCCCTTATGTATGGAAGTGAAGCTTGGAGTTGGCATAAGAAGGATGAAAGTAGGTAAAATGTCGTAGAAATGAGGTCACTAAGAAGGATGTGCGGAAAAACAATGTATTTATTTTATTTTATTTATTATTTATTTATTTTAGGGTATGTATGATAGAATATCTAATGATGAAGTAAGAAAGGAATGTAAATCGGATGAATGTGTGATCAATAAAATCAAGAAAGGGTCACTAAGATGGTTTGGACATATGGAACGAATGGATGATGTAAGAATGGTTAAAAAGATATATATACAAGTAGTGTAAATGGAAAAAGAAGTCGAGGAAGGCCAAGGTAGACATGGCATGACCAAATTAATCAATAACTGAAAGGCGGCCATGTTCGAAGTAGGAACAATCGACGAGCGTGCATCTCACGATGTGTGAATGTAGAAGAGGCGTGAGAGTTATGTCAGGATAGAACAATGTGGTGATCCATCCTCTCTGCCTACCCCTCCGGGGAAACGGCGTGCTGGTTAGTTAGTTTTAACCTTAACCTCATTACATTTTTACTGGGAGTGATTTAACTGACATTCTAGACACTAATAATATTATTTAATTTAAAATGTTGAACAATTTGAACTTTTTTTCCGTTTGGTTTTTATTTTGGTCTCGGATACCTGATCTCGTTTCAGTCTACATCTTCAGGGGTATAGATGACTAACATATAATAATGTGTAAATATGGACATTTCAACGATCAAAGACACGTCACCTACAGAAGAAATCACGAGATACGTAAGGAAAAACGAACCGAAATTTTAATAATACAATCTAGACCAGTGGTTCCCAAAGTAGTCCGTACGGACCCCCAGGGGTCCCTGGAATCATTCAGTGGGTCCGTGGAAAATTAAAATTGATTTGGGGGCCCCTGAACAACGTCATGGGGTCCGCGCAGGGTTAAATATAAAATAAAAAAATTTAACATATTTTTATTACTATGGAAGTTATTGTATAATAAATAATAACGGATATTTTTAGTTGGCGATCTATTTTTTTTAACACATTCGTGAAAATCGACCGGTCGAAATCGGCGGCGAAGGTCGACAACGAATTCCAGATTATTTTTTCTGTTGGCCTAATTTTGCTCTGTGTCAGCTTCAAAAACTCATTTTATAGTTATAGGTGTATTTGTATAAAAAAAAAATACGAAAGTAGGGGGTCTGCCCAAAATTAAAGAATTCAGCAGGGGGTCCACGGGACAAAAAAGTTTGGGAACCACTGATCCAGACTTATAAACTTTTGATGAGGATTTTAAATGAGAAAAAATTGGATTCCAAATGAAAATGGAAGAAAAAAGATATTCGGATCTTGAATCTATATATACTATACAAACCATCGTCCTGGCGCTCTGTAGCTGCCGGACGTTTTTTCAAATAGCTCCCCATTTAAATAAAATTTTGAGGGTCTGAGTACTCCATTTGCATCTATTTAACATCTATTATCACCTTTTAATGAATCCAAACAAATCTGTGTATCCAAAATTAATAATTTACGTATAGTTTCAGTGAAAAGAACAAATTAAGTTGAAATACGTGAAAGTTTTTAATATAAAGTGCATCGTGTAAACGTCTCTAAACGGCTATTTCCGAGTCGAGACCTCAAAGATGGTTGCCACATGTGTGTCCGAGTGTCCGAGTGTCCAGTGAATTGTGTGAAGTGCAACAGGATGATTTATGAGGGAACGCCCAAATTCTTGGAAATAATTTGTGAACTTTTACTATGTGCCAAAACATTAAGAGTTACAGCCTGATAAAACGGAGCATCTTCTACAGCGCCCTTGAGATGAGCAATTCATAAAAATGGCGCTTTATAAATTATCCAATTTATTATTATTATATTATTATTATACTGGATACTGTGTCAATGATATCATAATATGCGCATAACTCATTTTATCCAATAATTAAGTTATAACTTTAACCCTTACCACTCCATTACTTTTTTATATTGTTTGTCAGCCAACTCTAATTTAAATAATGTCAAAATATTATTATTGATAGGTAATTACAAAAAAAATTGTTAAAAATTCATTTGTAATGATTTATTCTTCAAATAAAAAACTTTTTACAAAAACCATTATGGACTACTTAAAGTTTTGCATAGTATGGTACTTTTTAAAACAATCTCCAGGATGGAGACCAGGTTTTCTGGAACAGGTCTCACAAAACCACACTGTTTCCCGTCTTCCCCCTGGAATCTTTCTGTTACTGCACACAGTACAGTTTTTAGAACTTTTGTCCAGTTTCGCAATGAAGTGAGGCATGTACTCTAATCGCTCCTCTGCATGACGTATCACGCGAAGTTCCCGCCATTTAGGTTATGTGAATTTGCAAGGATTATTTTATAGTAAAATAAAAACGAAAACAGTCTAAATCTTATTAAAACGTGAAATTAAACGTTTTTTTAACGAATAATCACAAGAAACAACGACACGTGTCAAGTTTTGCGCGCAAAAATACACCGCGCGCGCAAGTCTTATCTTGTCGGCCGCCAGACGACAACAGAGTTGTAGCGTACATATAGCGATGTCGGCTGGCATTCGACAAATGAGTGGTAAGGGTTAATCTCCTCTGGGTACAGATTTAATAGAAAATTTGTTTGAGAACTAATGCATTGCAAGGAGTATTGATGCATTACATAGTATACAAATTATTATAATATTGTGTCTACATTAAGAATTGTAAGCTTTAAGTGGCCGATATACTTGTATATGGATCCAGTTTGACGCATTGTTGCAGAACATGGTTCACGTAATATTCGGTAATAATTCAGATATTTACGTATTAGGTGGGCGTTCTGAGAAACAGTAGTCTATAATAAGTGTATCAGTATATCATACACATGTATACCTATGCATAGATATTAATGTTTAAACCATAGATAAATGAACCAGTGTTGTCATTCTGTTAGAACATTTGAAATACGAAGACTTCATTTATTTGATTTACTGCCGGAGATATACAATAGTGGGCGAAGACAAGAAAGAGGCAACGTCTAATCACATTGATCATATAACTTGGTAACGATTTGAATAACTATTAGGAAGTCCAAACATAATAAATGAGTTAAGCTCGGACGTTAGGCGAACACCGGTTTACAAGCTGACAGAGGTGACTCCATTGAGACGTCTGTATCTTCCCGAACGTTTTATTTTATGACATCTCTTTGGTAACAACATAAAATACCCAATTAGTGGTATTTTATGTTAAATATATTCTATTAAATGCAGGCGGAGAAGTGAATTAACGTCCAATTCCATTAAAATATGTTTCTTTTCAATAAATTTAAAAAAAAACGTTGTATTTTGACAAAAAAAAAATGCGCTTTTAAAAATACGTTTTGTACCGTTCACGCCCTTCTTCAATGTGAAAACTTAAAATCGAGGAAAGACATGTATAATCTGAAATATGTTTGTGAAAAGTGTAAACGTTTTTAAAATATGAATTTACAACATGCGTAAGACCGTTAGATGCGTAAGATGCGTATGCAATATGAGAATCTATAAAGCATGCGTAAGACAAATAATAACATATGGCGTCGAAGCAAGGGCAGACACAGTAAGGACCAAACAAGTTTTGAGGACTTCCGAAATGAAGACACTGCGGACGATAGCAGGCAAGACACTGAGAGATCACATGAGGAACACCAGAATAAGATAGATATGTGAGATTGAGGATATTATAAGATGGAGCAGACAGCGAAAAAGGGACTGGTATGGTCATGTTCAAAGAATGGACACCACCAGACTCCCCTATATTGCATTGCATAATTAACATCATGGGACTCGTCCTTGTGGAAGACCTCCTAAAAGATGGAAGGACAGCTGGGAATCTACCTCAAAGGAAGAGCAACACTCTGGAGAACGGAGCACATAGGTCTGCAATAATGGAAAAAAAGAAGAAGAATTTACAACACTGGCGAATACAGAGGAAAATGCCTTATTTCATTTTTATATTCTAATCTCATATTTTTAACAAATAAGAATATTTAAAGATTTGGAACAACGCATCAAAGCTGATATACACGAAGAAGTTTGACGTTATGAGAATACTCCATAATATTTGGAGAACTGTTTGTTTGAAAAATACAGTTTACAAAATGAAAAATGTTGATTACCGATATGGTTACAATCAGCAGTTTGATTTCTATCTTTACCTCCATAACAACTAGGATTGGTTATCCATAATTGGAGATGAAACAATCAATACAACCGCAGTCGAAGATACCCATCTGTACCTCTAAGATGGTTGACGACGGATATCTCAAAGAATGCCGTAATTAATTTAAAAAAAAACTGGGTAAGAGGTAATTCGACTTTTCTTATCCGAAAACGTTTTGTCATTATGCTATGCACTAGAATGCCCAAGATGAATGTTAGATAGAGCCACGGATAGCTATAAAACAGTCTCATATATATTTTTTTTACTGAGCTCTCTTCAATATGATGGCGAGTAGATCGTGCGGACGCCACATCCCCGAACTAAAAACAATAAAAATTTAAACCTTTTAAATATGCGATCGATCGATGACTTTATATGGATATTTTAATTGATATCATGGTGTTTGGGGAATAGTATCCTGTGTGGTCTTATTTTTCTCGAACAGTTCTTTTTGATCCATTATACATATGATTCATGTGTTGTTCCAAATCTTAAAATATTCTCATTTGTTAAAAATATGAGATAAGAATATATAAATGAAATATGGCAGTTTCTTCTGTATTCCCCAGTGTTGTAAATTCTTACTTACTTACTTCCTATGGCCATACAACTCTTGAAGAGTTTTAGCCTCCTTGATGATTTCTGAAGAGAAAACTTTATGATTCATGCATACTGCCGGTGATGACGTATGGGATGGAAACTGTGACCCTCACCAAGATAAATGTTGAAAGATTGAGAGTCACGCAGCGTTCCATGGAAAGACATATGCTCGGCGTCAGTCTCCGAGATAGAATCAGAAATGAGGAGATTAGACGCCGAACAAAAATAACGGACATCATGGAACGACTAGCGAGACTGAAGTGGCAGTGGGCGGGTCATGTGGCGAGACAGAGTGAGGATAGATGGACCCAGAGAATAATAAGGTGGAGACCACGGGAGAATAGGAGAAACGTCGGTAGGCCGCAAAAAAGGTGGGCCGACGACATTGCTGCCGTTGGGGGGGAAATGTGGCTACGGCTGGCAGGAGATAGAGACGAGTGGAAGGGAAGGGAGGAGGCCTATGTCCAGCAGTGGACCGATAAGGGCTGACGAAGAAGAAGAAGAACAAGATACGTATGATGGTGTCTCAGACGCTCCACGAATCTCTCTTCGAGAAGATTCTTACCATGTATGATATCTAATTCCTTAGAGGAATGTTATTTGAACATTATTTGATGTTTCGAGCTATTGGGGACAGAGATGCCTAATTTCATTTGAAAGTGTACGTCGCCGTCGGGGGGACGGGAGACATGGCACCGACAGAAGAAGAAGAATATAAACTGTTAAATTTAAAAAAAACTTTGTTTTATATATCACAATTATATTTTTATTTTACGCGACAGCTGTTTCGTCAACCTATGTTGACATAATTATTATTATTATTGTAGCACCTGAAGATGTCAACTTAGGTTGACGAAAGAGCTGTCGCGTAAAATAAAATACAATTGCGATACATAAAACAAAGTTATTTAATTTAACAGTTTAAAATGTTAAGATATCATAGTGTTTCGGCCAAAACAATGGACTATTTTTTGTATTTATTATAGTTTCAATCCTAGGGAATAGATTGCAGCAAAATCTATTAACATCTTTGCTGATTCGTGGGGTGTCACTTGAGCCTTTTTAAATGTAGTAGTTTCCCGTGGCTTTCCATGCTTTAGTAATATGTTAGTACAAAATAATGGTAATAAAATATAAAACATAAATTTTTAATCCTAAATAGTTTTTGCTGATGTATTTCTTTGCTCACAAATGATGAAACTCTAATAACAAACAAAAAAAATTGAAATGAAACTACTCTCCAAAAGAATAACGTTTCTCGTGTAGACTGCTTTTGTATAGTTATGAGTGCACCAAACTTGGGCGCTATGGAGCAGCGAGGTAATTTAGATGAAAGGGGAGGGTTGTCTGCCCGGAGTGCGAGCGCGGCAGTTCAGAAGTTCCCATGCACGTACTCTGGTACTCTACGGTTCGTAGACAGGTACACCGCACACGGTACATTATGCATTTATTCGGCAGTGCAGCGCGCCACTGACTAGAATTCATAATGTGAGAATGAAAAACACTCTTCGTTATGATTTTACTAATGAAGTACAAAATAAGATTAACATATTAATGAACGAAGCGCCATTTTTAAATGAGCTAACGAACGTAGATCTCAAAGTACTATCACATTTTTTTACAACATTTTGAATGTACACAAATACTTGTTGACATAATTAATAAAGATTTTCTGCTGAATGCTTACACCCAATCTTAATGGATGGCGCTAGTGTAGATTGAACTAAAAAATGTGAAGTGTTCCTTAACATTGTAGCATATGTAAATCTTCCAAAAAATTGTCCGACGTGGTGGTCGTAAGAAAGGCGAAATGGGGAATGTTGTTAAACATAAAGCGATCGCTTAACCCAACCAATGACAGGTCATAAGTCCTGTAAGCGCCTCGACCACCATATTCTGTTCCCAGAAAACAATTCACTCAATTCAACACTCTATTTCTAGTTCTATTTACATCATTAACATATACTTTTTTAACCATTCTTTCTTTATTTATTCTTTTCATGTGTCCAAACCATTTTAATGATCCTTTCTTTTTATCTGATCTCAGTTTTTTTTCGCTGTATATAATATTAATAAAAATATAGCCATAACACCATTGAGGCTGGGATGATGGACCGCTATCCTGTTTGTTCACGACAAACTTCTACAAAGGCCTCTTCCATTCGCATCTATGTCACTCTGTCCCATAGGTCCCAGATTGCATCCAGGTTATTCCGACGCGTCTGTTCAGATCATCCTTCCACCGTAGTTGCGGTCGCCCTGCACTTCTCTTTGCCGTCGACGGTCTCCAAGTCACTTGTCCACTTTTTATCTGAGCTTCTGGCTACGTGACCTGGCTATTGCCATTTTAGAGTCGCCACCCGATGGATGATGTCAGTGACATTTGTTTGTTCTCTCACCTTATCGTTTCTGACTCTGTCTCTAAGGATTATTCCTAACGTGGTTCTGTCCATGGCTCTTTGGGTCATTCGTAGTTTCTCGGCACTTTGTTTGGACAATGTAACAGTTTCAAGACCATAAATACCAACTTCTCTCATAAGATCATAATTAAATTGAATGCAACATTGAAATCTAACAAGCGATCGAGATAAACGAGGAGGTAAATATTTTGTCCTGCGGCAGGCAACTGTTTCACAACAAGTAATTAATTTAACAGTTAACTGGAGCTGATCGACAAACAGAAGAACGCGGTGACGTAATGAGAAACTAGAACCTGGAACACGTAACTGAGTGGCGCTCAGTACTTGCCTGTGGGTACGTGCCGCGAGACGGTGACGGAAGATTAAATTGGCATTTCAGTACTGGATTAATAGCTATTTACTAGGTCCATACATATTCATACAGACGGATTCATTTCAGTTTAATGTATCGTTTAGATAAGACATATCCATTAAAATGTGTAATGGCAATATTCCTAATTGAAATTTTAATTAAAATTATGCGAGAGCTATCTAAGTTATTTTTTATTACTTCTGTAATGTATTATACTTTGGCCCTGTTGTGTACTTTAGTTCATCGTGCGTATCCCAAATCCCAGATGAAGCATTTTGGATTTGAACCGCGCCTTTTTCTAATATCCAAATTCTTTTAAGATAAATGCATATCCGCTGTAAGCATTCTGTTTATCGTACCCTTATTTAAGGGCAGAGTACATCCTTATCAGTAGTTTTCATATATCCCTTTATTAACTGAGAATCGCCAGATCATCTCAGAGAGCCAACAACAACAAACCATTGCGCCGTTTTTCTAGCAGGGGTAGGCAGAATTATACATATACGAGATGAGGAGAAAATTACTAAAGTCTATATCAGTGATATGATTCCACCTCTAATCAGAGAGAGGCAAAACGACCCACACAACATCATCCCAAAGAGGATATCCATGAAACTTCTACTACATCTTCCAATAATTATTAACTCTTGCACAGCTTTAGATTCTATTTCTTATTCTTCTATTTCTTCCGAAGAAGAAGAAGTTACTGGAAGGACCGTGTAGCCATGTAGCCGGAATGGTAACCTCCAGGAGTTTCTTCTTTAGAAGAAGAGGATATTAGAGGGACCATGTAGCCAGAATGGATAATGACAGAATTGCATATACAATCGCTTACGAAATCCTCTCCGGACATCTGGAAGACGACCTAAGACATGGAGGGACAGTTGGACCTCACTATCTCAGAAGGCATGATGTCTGTGTTACAAATCGTTTGATTTATTAAAATTAAAATAATAAAAAGAAGATGTATCCAAGTTATAGAAAGGATTTAATGTAAACTCGAAGAATATAAATCGTCGTGTGTTGATTTAATAAATGTGTTGCAAAATGTAGAAAGGGACAAGGACGCGCTTACGTCTAGATTGCGTTTGGAATTTAGACAGCTGATTCGATTGTGGTATACCAAAATCGTGATGTACACAGTTGTCCAGCGTGTTGGTACCATTCTTAATACGTAGTGATGGGAATGAACATTGACTGAAATAATTGTGAAAATGATCCATGCATCAAAAACCATAGATTAAAGAGTCTATGAATATTGACATAAATAGAAACATATCTATGAAAATATTTATTCAATATGTTTTTAAGAAAATGTAGAATCAATCCACAATGAGGGGCTAAAAAAGTAGCTAATAATTTTGAGCATCTTGATCTTGAATCTAACACGCCCAGTTGCACCTGATATCAAGGGTTCATATTATAGATCTAGACCACTTGTCAAAGTTATGTTTTGTGCTATAGGTATTGATATTTTTCATGTAAATGTTCATTTCTCACAAATATTGAAATCGGATAAATAGAAACGCATGTTTTCAAACGATTTAATAATTTCATTAAAATGAAAAAGTCCAAAAACTACACAATTAAACTATCAAAAATTGCTCGTTTAAAATATGTGATTTAAACACGAATAAGAATCTTTTGAATGTATTTTGTATTCTCTTTATCTTCTTCTTCTTAGTGTAGGCTTTGTGGCCCGTTTCTTAAGAGAAATTGGCCTCCTGCGAGGTCGATTCCCAGCTGTCGATCAATCTCTTTGGTAGTCTGCCCTGGGGTCATCTACCTCGGGGTTGGCCGTGCAACACAATGAAGTGGATTCTGGATGAATCCATTCTCCTCATGTGTGCATACCAGTATCTTCTCCTTTGCCTTCCCCACCTAACGACATCCTCAACCTCGCATATTTCCCTTATCCTTAATATCCATTTCCTTATCCTTGATCAAGGATAAGTAGTTTTTATAAAACTTGAAATATAACAAACTAACTAACCATCACGCCGTCTCTCCGAAGGGGCAGGCGGAAAGAATGGACTGCCACACTTTTCTTTCCTGACATATTTCTCTCGATTCCTCAACATTCATACACCGTGTCATGCATGCGCGCCGATTTCTCCGATTTCTCACGTTATCTTCATTCAATATTTGATTAATTTTCTCTATTTTTAGTTCCATTTACATCGTTCGCATTTACTTTTTTTACCATTCTTTCTTCATTTATTCTTTCCATGTGTCCAAACTATCTTAATGATCCTTTCATTATTTTGTTCATAACACCATTATTAGCACCGCATTCACTTCTTATATTTTCATTCGACACTCTATCATACATAGAGTATCCACACATTCGTCTAAGAGATCTCATTTCTACTGCATTTATTCTACTTTCATCTTTCTTTTGCCAGTTCCATGCTTCGCTTTCATACATAAGGTTCGGTACAATATATATAAAATATATATCTAAGAATGTAACAAGTTGATTACAAAAAAGGAACATGCGGAACAAAATAAAATATACCTTTATCGAACACCGCCGGTTTTCCCATCACTAGAATTACGAAATCGATTGCATAAATAGAGTATGCGCCCTTGTCCTCTGAAATGCCTGTGTCGCGTAAAGGGATATGACAACACACGAAAGTCCATATTTGTTATTCAGATTTTAGTAAACAATGTGTTGCTTTTGTGTATCTCAATTACGTCAACTACAACTCAAAATGTTTGAGAAAGGAAATTTACTGATTTCATTTGATAAACTTAGCGCATGACATCAACATCGTCGGAAGATCCATTCCAGTCATAAATGAAGTGTTCGACCCCCTGGAAACAGCGGCGCTTGATGTGGGATTGAAAATCAATAAAGAGAAAACCAAAGTGATAACCCAGAGCAGAAACTCGTCACATAAAGTAAGAGATAGCGTCCAATTTAAAGACAACTACTCTTTCCGGGTGGTCGAACAATTTACCAACCTGGGTTTCAGTCTGACAGAAAATAATGGAGACCCAGCAGAAATAAGAAAAAGGATCACAGCGGCCAACAAAGCATACTTCTCATTGCTGTCGATATTTAAGTCTCGCAACGTCCATAGAAAGACAAAAATCACGCTATATACGGACAGTATTGGCGTATGACTGCGAGGCTCTTACTTTGACGGTAAAAATGGCGGAACTGCTGGACACTTTGGAAAGAAAGGTACTGCGATGAATTTGTAGACCCGTGAGAGACGGAGAGCAATGGAGCATTCGACGCAATGATGAGCTGTATTCCATGTACCAGGGTCCCAACATCTCCACACACATAAAGCTACAAAGATTGAGATGGGCTGGACATGTACACAGGATGCCGAACTCACGGGTCTCCAAACGCATTATAACTGGACACCCGGGTGGAAGGAGAAGGGTGGGAAGATCAAGACTGAGCTGGGAGGACGAAGTAAAGAGGGATACAGCTTCTTTAGGACAGGGACTGCTGGAGGCGAAAGTTGACGGAGGCCAAGGCTCGATATGGGCTGTAGTGCCATCGGAAGGAGAAGAATTTGATAAATTCCGCAATGATAAATGAATTATAGAGATATTCGCGTTTATTTTTTTAACATGTTTCAAAGATTTTATACCTCCATTAGGAGAACGACATAAACTCGAAAATTTATATCGTTCTCATAAACTTAAATTACGGTTGGGCACGTAAAAACGTTTCCATATTAATACAATAATAATATAATATATAATATAATGTTCTAAATTGATATATTTGGTCCAATTACTATATGGAATATACTCGTACCTGAATTATCAAAGTGAACACAATGAACCGTTCGTGGGAGAGGGCGTGATGGTTAGTTATTTAGTAAGTTAAAAAATATTATAGAAAATCGGAAGTCTCTAGAGAGTCACTGACTCCTACCGGTAGAGCTAGAATTCGTTAATATTTGATCTATTCGCTTAACTGTGGCTATTAACGTTTAGCTTACGATGGCTAGTGACACAAAGAAAAATTTAAAAATATATATTAAATCACCACTTTGCATCGTTTCCTGACGTCAGAATTACTCCAAAAACCATGCATGTTTTCGGTCCACAAGCAACTTAAATCTACGTCTTCCTAGAAAAAAAAACACCCTAGATGAGAGACTCGAAACCATGTACTTGGTAAATGATCAATAAAAAAAAACAAAAAAAAACATTGCTTCAATTTAAGATTGGCAAAAGCAATAATGTATTGTTAGTGTGTAGTGAGTGCGTCATGGAATGCGAGAAAAATGCAGCCAGAGATCCGAAGCAGATTGGCATTAACTAGTTAAGTAGCGTAGAGACGGTTGTATTATGTCAGCTGGACTGATACTCGGGCCGTCCTCTATTAGCTCGTGTCGCCGTGCCCGTGATGCGTTCGGGACCAAGGTCAGCAGGAAGCGGGGAGTCAGGCGGATTGACGTCGTTATTGGTAATTTTTACTCCTGTCCGTGAGTGCCGGTAGTGGGACCTAGAGTGTTTTGGGCCCCGCTAAAGGTGATAAAAATTACATAATCCACCCGCAGTGACAGCAATATCGAATCATCTACCAATTGCAGTAATCTAATCCCAGTTTGCATTGAGTTTTTAACATGACGAGACTGCAAATTTATTTGTCTCAGTTAAACTGCAATAAATTATCGATATAAATTATCGAAGCATTCCTCTTGGGCATGCTGGGGACCGATAGTTTACAGATAAGGAGGGATGGGTGCATGCTTACCCATTTCTTCAGACTTATCAGGGGGTTCTTTGAGAATTCCGTCCTCTTGGAGGCTATCCATCTTTATGTTCTGGATGGTTATCTTCGACAGCGTCAACACATACTGTTTTATCTCCCAGCATGCAGAACCAACCTGCCTCTGGTGATGCCGGTGGGGAGAGCAATAAAACTGCTGAACATTATCGCTTCGGAGATCGAAATCTTTCATATTCATGGAAGTACGTTCAGAAGACAAATATCTTGGCTTTGGAGAGTATTTTGTATTCCTAATGTCGAACCATCTCTCGTGCGTTCCTGGTATTATATATTTATTATATTTTACCTGTTCTCGATACATGTTTTAAACTATAATAATTGTTTGTAATATCTTCTGAGAAAATAAACTGATTTGATTTGATAATACTCGTATGTAAATTTATTTATTTGTGGCATCTATATTTGCCACTAGATAAAGCTTGTGCTGTGACACAGGCATCGCCTGGCAACTGTGTTATTGCGTGAGTAGTCGCTGTGGATAAGTGCATGGAGCTCTACGATCTATACCAAGACGTTAGCGTGGTCAAGTTTATTAAAATTAACAGATTACGCTGGCTCGGCTGTTTGAATCGTATGGGGGATCTGTAGCCCCCAAAAGAGTGTTGTTGAACAACCCAGCAGGGCGAAGAAGTGTCGGCAGACTGAGATCGCGTGGTGTCGAGGCAGACTGTCAAGTTCTAGGACAGCAAGACTGGGAGGTGGCGGCCAGAGACAGGACAGGATGGAGACGTTTCTTGGAGGAAGCTAAGACCCACAAAGGATTGTAATGCTGATGAAGAAGATGACAATATTGAACGGTACATTCCAAGTTTTTTCTCCCATCCCACACTCTGTCACAATTTTATAATAGGCCATAAAATCATGTACCATATTTTGATTTGTTTTATTAGATTGGGACATGGAAGTGGATTGAAATTAAACTGGACTAAATGTGGCCTAGATACCCTTTTGCCTTTTTTTCTGGAATGGTGCATTCTCCAACTAATGTAAGTCCTGCGTGGATGGGGGCGGGCCTAGGGATTGTTTGAGCGAAGCTGACGAAGGGGCGCCGCTGCGTCCTACAACAGCTTCGGGTAAGCGGCGGGTGACCTTCTATGTCTTTATTTAACTGTAAGTTTGTTCATTTGTATATGTATTAACAATCACTCAATGTTACCCTACAATAAATAAACAATATTGAACGGTACTATACGTTTATTCACTTTGTGCTGTAGATTAATTCACACTTGAAACCCGTTTTGAAAAACATTGTTTTACACAAGACTTTCACAACACAAGACAAAATTGTTATGAAAATACAATGTTGTAAAAAATAATCAAAATACTGGACGTCTCTGAAATTTAAGTACGTCCCACACACGTGCGTGGTTTAAAGAGTAAACCATTTTATTTACACAATAATTACTTGCGATCTGAACACTGTGGCATTAAGTGGTAAGTAGGTGTTGCGTAACGCATGGCTCTATAAAAGTTAATATTTACAGCTGACAGACGCATTGAAAAAGTTAAATTCGAAATATCAAAAGATAACTAGGCACCCGAATCGTACGCCGTCGAATGTGGTAATTGATGGGCACTAATGGTAGATTACGGTTAATGCTTTCAATTATTAGGCCCTTCCGGCAGCCGATTTTTGACCGATTTATCTCAAATAATATTACACAGTTTCGAGATCGGACGGATAAACATCTCAGATTGAAAATGATTAACAATAAAATGTGTTGTGTACCGGAATGTGATTTTACTTTTACTAGATAAGAACTGGTCGCCCTTTATTAAAGAATGTTATACTAGTTATGCTATGATACTAACAGGTGCTTACTTACGTAAATAATAAATGTAAGATATGCAAATATCAAACGCTAAAGGCACTATTAAATACCAACATAGTCTTAATCTTAGTTACAGTGAAGCAATTATGGTTTCAAGGAATAGCTAGTAGGATTCTGTAGGAAACCGAGAGCTATCCAAATAAACGGAACAAACGAATGTATACTATTGTATAATATTATATACCTATATGTATAAGTCTTAGCGACATTATGAAGTTTGTGCATTAACCACGAACGGTTTCAGGAAATTACTGTTATTATATTATCGTCTGGGGAAAACTTGAGTTAAATATATGAAAATTCTTTTAACTAATAATTAAAGTTATAAGTATGGCATCACTATCCTGAAGATGGAGACTACAACGATCGAAGACGGTCGGTCGAAGAAGATAACAAAATACAAGGGTACACCCAAGATCCCAAAAAGCATATTGCTACCAACTGTGAAACGGGTATCAATATCCTTCCCCTATGATATGCATTAATCTTAAAGGAATTTTGGAAGTTCTACAATATTCTTGGTCCGGGAATGGAAGACCAGTTAGGGTTGGCTCTGTGGAGTATGATGGGATCAGTCTCAAAATTTAAAAAACCAGTTTCCGAGAAGAAGAAAAGAGGAGCAGTGCCTGGATGAAGTTGTGGTAGGAGATAGCATCCAGCGTAAGACCATTTCGCTTGGCGGAGTACGTAGTGGGCTATGGGGGAGGATTTTTTTGTTCGCGTTGATTTGCGGGAGGGGTAAAATACTGAATGATGGTGGATAACATGGTGGTAAAGGGTTATCATTGATAAGGCAGACGGTAAAAATTTAGGTCGTTGTCTGGGAACGAAATAAATGAAGATGGAGTGGTGCAATGAGTGATAGAGCCGGAGGTGATCTGATGTAACAAAGGCGTTTGGTTACGGTGGTCTGTCATCGAGCAAGGATGCTAACATTTCACATTAAATGACATGGACCTGTCTTTCTTCAAAGTCAACCTTCCTCTTCAGAGAGAAATGGAGGAACTGGCCGAAAATTCGAACCGGAATCAGAACCGCGATTTGGGACACGCAAGATGAACCAAAGTACATTACATTTTCAAACTCGCATATTTTCCTTATTCCTTCTTACCTTATCCGATCACGTAGTGTCTTGTTAGATACGTTCTTAACTGTCTTAATTTCTGATACTCTGCGAATGTTTTTTTTTTATTTGCGGTTTCCGCCCTGCATTCTATCTAATTAACAAGAATAACTAACTAACTAACCATCACGCCGTCTCCCCGAAGGGGTAGGCAGAAAGAATGGACTGCCACACTTTTCTTTCCTGACATATTTCTCTCGCTTCCTTAACATTCATACATCGTGTCATGCACGCGCGTCGATTTCTCTGACTCCTCACATGGCCAACATTCAATATTTGATTTATTTGATCGTGCCACGGTTTCCTTGGTCTTCCTCTATTTCTGGTACCATTTACATCATTAACATATAATTTTTTTACCATTCTTTCTTCATTCATTCTTTCCATATGTCCAAACCATCTTAATGATCCTTTTCATTATTTTGTTCATGACACCATCATTCGCACCGCATTCACTTCTTATATTTTCATTCGACACTCTATCATACACAGAGTATCCACACATTCGTCTAAGAGATCTCATTTCTACTGCATTTATTCTACTTTCATCCTTCTTTTGCCAGTTCCATGCTTCGCGTCCATACATAAGGGTCGAATAAGAAGAATAACAATATTACAAAAAGCCGTATTCAAATAATGGTAAGAAAACGACATCGGAATCCTAAACATTATTTATCTTGACGAATTTTTCATGAATTAAAAACTCTTTTTCCACTTTTGAGACTTAAGTTTATCTAAAATTATTTATCTTGTATGATAGCATTGCTATTTAAGGTACTTAGAGGATTATGAGGGTGAAATCACGTCGATGCAATTACGGAGGCGACATCAAACGGTAAAAAAATACCCTGGCGCAGTTAGCGCAATGCGTCTTCTTCTTCTTCTTCTTCTTCAGCCGTCTCTCCACTGCTGGATGTAGGCCTCTTCTAATTTCTTCCATTTTTCTCTTCTTTGGGCTTCTCTTATCCACCTGCTACCCGCGACAGGGACAATATCATCGGCCCAACGTTTCTGAGGCCGGCCCACTCCTCTTTTCATGTCCCATGGTCTCCATACTAGGACTCTGGGTGCCCATCTGTCTGTTCCCTGTCTGGCAACATGACCTGCCCATTGCCACTTTAGCCTGGCAATACGATCCACCACGTCGACAACCTTTGTCCGGCGTCTGATTTCTTCATTTCTGATTCTATCTCTCAGACTTATGCCTAACATTTGTCTCTCCATAGATCGCTGTGTACATTTTAATTTATATATGGTCCTCGCAGTTAAGGTGATAGTTTCCAGACCATATGTAAGCACAGGGAGGATACATGTTTCAAACACTTTTCTTTTTAAATTCATGGGAATATCCTTGTTTTTAAGGATATGATTGAGTTTCCCAAAGGCTGCCCAACCTAGTCCAATTCTTCTGGGTACTTCCGCTGTCTGATTTTCCTTCCCTAATTTGATCTTATGTCCAAGATAAATATACTCTTCAACAGGTTCAATTTTCATATTATCGATTGTGATACTGCTGTTGGATGGACTCATGATTTTGGTTTTATTTATGTTCATCTGTAGACCAATTTTCAGGGAGGCATCGTGGAGCTCTTTTATCATGGTATGAAGTTCTTCCAGATCATCACTGATGAGTACTATGTCATCTGCGAAGCGGAGGTGACTCAGATATGTTCCGTTAATTTTTATCCCTTTATGTTCCCAGTTTAATGTTTTAAAGATACTTTCTAGCACTAACGTAAAAAGTTTAGGTGAGATGGTATCGCCTTGTCTTACACCTCTCTTGATATTGATTTTCCCCGTTTTTGTGTCCTCGTCAATCCTTACATCCATTGTAGCGTGGTCATAGATAAATTTGATCAGCCTTGAGTATCTGGAGTCAATTCTTGCTTCATTTAGCGCATTTATTATTCCCCACTGTTCTACAGAGTCAAAGGCTTTTTTGTAGTCAATGAATGCAAGATGAATTTTAATATTATATTCTGTGACTTTCTCAATTAGCAATCGTAGAGTTTGGATGTGGTCTGTGGTTCCAAACCCTTTTCTAAAACCAGCTTGTTCTATTGGTTGGTAAAAATCTAGTTTAGGTGTTAAACGGTTCGTCATAATTTTAGTAAGAAGTTTGTATAGGTGGGATAACAGACTTATTGGTCGGTAGTTTTCTAGGTTCTCTGGGTCCCCTTTTTTATGCAATAATATAACTTCAGCGTTTCTCCACTTTTCGGGTATGGCCTCTTGTTCTAGGCACTTGTTAAGGAGTATTTTTACTGCCTCAATGATTTCTTCTCCCCCCAACTTTAACATATCGCTTGTCACTTGATCTTCTCCTGCACTTTTGTTATTCTTCATATATTTAAGTGCATATTTTACTTCATTTGATTCTATTTCCGGCATCTCTTCGGATCCAGCATTTAAAACAGTTTCATCATTTTCTCTGTTTTGTGCAATTGATCTATATAATTCTGAATAAAACTCTTGTACCGCGTTCACTATCATATCTTTATCATTTATTGTATCTCCATTTCTATTTTTTAATTTAATTATATTTGATTTGCCAGAATAATAATTGTTTGATCTAAGTACTTTCATATTTTTATTTGATTCTATTGTGCTCATGATAAGGCTTGTGTTGTATCTTCTAATATCTTTCCTCACTTCTTTTCTTATAGTTTTATTAAGAGTTTTATATTCATTTGAATCTCTGTCAATTTGTCTCTTCTCTTCTATAAGTTTTAGTGTACTTGAGGATAACTTTTGATTTTTTCCTTTCTGTCTGAAGGATATTGTCTTCACAGCTGTTTGAACACTCGTTGTAATTTTCTCTGTAAGATCGTTAATTTCCATGTTCTGAAGGTCTATAGTGGCTCCCAGCTTGCGTTTTAGAGTGTTTTCAAATTCTGGTTGATGTGCGGTGATTATTTCGGTTGTGGGTACTTTCTTGGGTTTTTTGTGGACCAATGCAATGCGTGCACCAGATTAATTCCTTTCTCGTCATAATTACTTTGAAGAATGTCGACTCGGCTGGTGCAGCGAGATCAAAATAAGCGACTAACGCCATTACAATTAAATATGTTTACATTGAATAATTCCATATCATATAAATTGCGAAATCATGATTGGGTACAATGTATCTTACCAATTAAATAATACATACAAATTGAACGTACACAATGAACCAGCCCGCAGAGCCCTTAAATAAAAATAGAACTAACCATTGCGGCGTCTCTCCGAAGGAGTAGGTTATTTCTTTTTTTCCCTTTTGTATTTTAAATGTCTTTTTAAAACATTATAATATCCAGTGTATTATATGAAAAACATAACAATCGTTCTAAAAGAGATAAATAAAGTTTATAAAACAAAAATGTTTAAAAACCAATGCAACTTATGAAAAAAATTACCCATAGACAAGAGTGTGTGAAGAGATTGTCCAACCGCAGGCGCTTTAGTGAATCGTGTTCACATTTCTATTTTTTATTGGATTGATAAATGATTGGAGCATTGTGTAAATAATCATACAGATGTAACATGATTAACAGACTGCGTCAGATTTGGACAAGCAAAGGAACAACAAAATTATGATGTAAAAGCTATACAGACAACATCGTTTCCGAAAAAGAAGTGAGGTGCAGAATAGAGATAGCGAGGGCCGCATTCAACAATATGAGACCGTTCTTCTGGAATGATAACATCAACTTAAAATTGAGACAGAGGATGGTCAAGTTCTATATTTGGTCCATATTACTATACGGAGTGCAGACCTGGACGCTCAAAGTGAACACAATAAACCGCATAGAAGCACTGGAAATGTGGCTCTATTGCAAAATGTTGCGGATCTCATGGACTGATATGGTCACCAACAACGAAGTGCTACATAGAGCCAGAGTAGGAAGAGAATTGTTGTCTGATGTGAAGTCTAGAAAGATGGCATATTTGAGACACATTCTACGCAACGAGAAATACGATCTGCTGCACCTCATCATAAAAGGGAAGATCGAGGGTAGGCGCGGTGTGGGAAGACCCTAGATGTCCTAGCTCGAGAATATCAAGGAATGGACCGGAGTTCGGGGGGCGCCATCGCTAGGAATCGAATCCGGTACATTCGGTGTGACAGTCATAGCACTTGCCACTCCGTCACGAAGGTCGTCTTATTGGACTTGGACTTGGATCTTCTGGCTTACAGAGGTTCAGCTCCAATGGCTATTCCTCTTACGTCTGTAGGAAACATTGTTGGAATGCGATTTGGTAGTTGTTTTATGATGGGGCTAAATGTATGGCCCGGAGTGTCCCTCCGAAAGAGGGCGTCAAAGAGTCTTTCCTGCTTTCATCCTTAGCGTCTGCATCTCTCTGCAAAATTATACGATAGTTAAAATATACGAGAAAAGTTTTAAAATTGATATCAAATATTTAAATATCAAACTGCGTTATAAGACGAAAACGCAGGATAGATAAAAAGGTGATCAGCAAAATACCGAAAAGATTATTTAAGATGATTTACGAATGTTGAAGAAAGCATACAGGAATTGAATCAATCCAATACTTTAGCTATCCTACAAGTATAAAATTAAGGAAGATAATTTTAAATAATAGACTATGGTATAACTAAAATATTTTAAAATAAAATATATGTTGAAATCGGTTACATATTAATAATTACCTTAAAATTTCGCAAGTTTATTTACGAGTATAATAGTTCAATTTGAATAGACCTGCATCTCACTCTATGTCGCACTCCTCATGACTGATGATCGTGACCATCCAATAGACCATCTACCATGTACGAGATATAGCCGTATAGCCGCGCACTTCTGTTACCGGTCACCGGTCAGTTTCTAGGCTGCAGCTATTGAGAGGCCAGTCAGCGCCCTGATATTATCGGACTTTGCTTTATTGTGGGCTTCTCGAGGATATCCTTATCTCTCCAAAATATTTTAGCACTCATTCATATTCATATTTAAGCACCATCGAAAGTCTTGCCCTGTATATATGAGTATATTGTTTATTTTCAGGTAACCGCACAGCATCACGCAAAAAATAGTTAAGATGATTATTTTTCGATTTTCTTAATACGTGATGGTGGTTTATAAAATACAACATCGCGGTTGATCAAATATATATAATAATATAATACAGTCCGAGACTTCAACTCATGGATACAATATTCACTCTCTGGATGAATGCCAGCATGTCTGCTAACCGAACATTTGTGCGTGTCAAAGATTGTTCTGAATAGATATTTTGCATTCTTGGTGAGTGACTAGCTAACTAACCATCACGCCGTTTCTCCGGAGGGGTGAGCAGAAAAAATGAACCATCATACTGTTCTGTCCTGACATAACTCTCGAGCTTCCTCTATATTCATGCATCATAAAATGCACGCTCGTAAAATTTTCCGACATCGAATGTGGCCGTCTTCTAGTATTTGATTACTTTGTTCATGTCATGCTTTCCTTGGTCCTCCAGGGTTTCTCTTTCCACTCACACTGTTTGTATACAACATTCCAATCATTCTTCACTTTGTCAATTCATTCTAAATGCCTAAACCATCTCAGGGATCCTTTTTTTAATTTCACTTATGATCTGATTTTAATTTCACTAATTTCACTTATGACAATCATCTGCTTATGTTTCTTCCTTATTTCGTCGTTCGGTATTCTATCATATATCGTTTTCCAGCACATTCTCTTCAGTGATCTCACAATGGCATTTATCCCACTTTCATCCTTTTTTGCCACTATTATTCACACACATCTTTCATTTAAAATACGTGGTAAAAAGATATATTAAAAATTGTTTATTACGAAATCCTACAGCCACACATAAAGGAGTCTCGCTTGGTGCTTACGCTACGAGAGAGTAATTAGTTAGCGCTTAGAGCTACGCTGCAAGAAGCCTAGTGACAAACAAATAGTGAAAAAACTTGTCACCTAACTTAGCACTAAGCAGCGGACTTCGGTGTGGCTTATACTAGCTGTTACGAAAGGAATGGATAGAACATAATTATGCGTTAGAAATATATAAATACATTTTCAGCAAATAAAAACTAAAACACGTAAATAAGGATGTAATCAGCTTATATAGTTAAAGAACGAGTCAGTAAACATATTTAAATGCAAATGACATCTAATTAAAATGTCTGGATGCAAAAATAAGGATCATGTTCTCTCAAGAATGCTGATTAAAATATGAACATAATTATCTCAACACGAAGAATATTATGTTATATCACATTAAATTTATCCGAGCATTTATAATCGGACTTGGATCTTTTTGATTACACAGGTTCAGCTCTAATGGTTATTCCTCTTACGTCTGTTGGAAGCATTGTTAAAAATGTGATTTGGTGGCTGTTATATGTTGGGGCTAGATGTGTGGCCTGGAGTGCTTCAAAGAGGGACTTTATAAAAGTAGCACCAGAAAAGTTCTCTTCATATAAGAACGTACGTTTAGAGAAGAACGTCTATAAAACATTTTTTATGCCTTCTGCTTTAAACAATGCTCCCAGACGATAAGACGTAAGAGCTCCCAGACGTAAGAGGAAAAACCACGAGAGCTGAATCTCCATGTGTCAGAAGATTCAAGTTACTCAAGGGTAGTCAAGTCAATTGCCCGCCGACAGCGCTCTAGTTCACATTACAGTCGCTGTGAACGTTATATTCACCATTGTGGTTTCAATTAATTAAATGTTTTATTTTTTATTGAATAAGTGATGAAATTGACAAGTTCAAATCAAATTATTTATAAATCATATCTACAAATAAATAAATGTTTGTTTGATTATATTACCTCTTTTGGATGTACGTACTTTAAAAATGTATTATAGTTACAAAAAAAAATTAACATGAAAGTGAGCTATGGATGATACGCCTGACTTTTAATCCAAGGATGTGGGTCCGATTGTGGCAAGATTCTGGTATTTCCACATAATACCTGGTGTATTTGATTTTCAGCTCACAGTTGTGATTAAAATATATATATAAAAAAAAAACATTTAAACATATTTATTAATATAAAAAATGTCTATGAAATTTCATATATATGTATTCATTTATCATTCTTTGTCATAAAACAAGTGAATATATAACATTTCTTCTATATTCGCAATAACGTTGTGTTACGGATACATTGAATTTTTTTAACTTAGTACACAACACACACATTATTACACAAATAAAAATTAAAAAACAAACATGTTTCGAACACAGAAGCTGATAATTCACATGTTTCGGACACAGAAGCTGATACTATCAGTGATATAATTATGTAAAGAGCTATTAATGAATATTTAAAAAAAAATTATGCGTGAAAGCTTGACCATCCAATTTTTTTATAAGGAGCAATTAATTAATTTAATTTGTTATTGTGAAAACTTTTAATTACTTAATGATAAAATAATTCGATTTTTATTTCGACACCCAGACGGTTAAAATTGTATATTATAAATATAATATACGTAGTGTGTCGATTGTAAATGTGTAATATGAACATTATGAATTCACGATTAATCCCACCACCAATAAATTATCGATTTTTCACGCAAGGAAACATACTTAGCTGACATCTGTTGGGGGGAATATTTATCATTTTAAACGAGGCCGAATACCTCAATGAGAACTTATTATACTGCCATCTCTTATTTTTTTCAGAAAGTTTTCATGTGTATTCCTACCATCAGGGATTATTAGTTTAATAATACTTTTTGTCACACATTATTCACTTAAAGGCTATTATTATTTTATTATTATAGAGCACTAATAGGCAAAAAAAGAATTGTTGAGAGAATTTTAAATAAGGTTTTTTAATAGTAAAGACAACGGCAAAAACAATTTAGCTTCAATTATTAACACGTCGACTGCCAAATATGAGATAACTCGTAGTTTGCCTTATTGCCAATGATGACAACTATGATTTGTCTATTACTTTGTTTACTTGCCATATATGTGCAACTGCGAGGAAATTCGTAGAGTATCAGTGTAAATATGAACAGACAGCCATGGGAAGGAAAACAAAAATCAAGGGAGTCTTACATGAACAGAACATTTATAAATAAATGAACATAATATATTACCATACAAAGGTTTAAATTAAATTGGCTTTTCACACCGGAATCCTAAAAATTACAGTGGCAGACTTCACATTATATAATTACTATTTGTTTAATTTAAAAAAAAAAGTAACTAAGGACTTACCCATGACACCAAACTGTTGAGGTGTGAGCCCAGGATCATCGCCGATTGTGGCGTGGGCCCCTCCAGCCCCTGCCAAGGAGCCTGAAGCCAACGAAAGGCGTTCACTTAGGGCTATGGAAGATGCTGGCCTCCGAGGACTCCGAGATGCTCTTCCAGAACTGCCTGACACTGACACTATATCTGGAATTAAATTAAATGTTACAAATGTTGTGGAAATTCTATGTTTATATAATACTTGTACATATAGACCATGCATATGTATGTATATTTAAAAATAATCAAAATTATGTCAAATCTTTCAAACTATACTAAAATCTGTTAAAAAAAAAAAAAATGTACATTAATTTTAAGAAATAATGTATACATATGAAATATAGGTTTTAATATGTTATCCCTGGGGGAAAAAAGATGTTTGTAGGATGAAAGAAACCCTTGAGAAAAAATCTTCTCTCTAGTGAAAAAAAATATACCATTGACTTGAAATACTGATAGTATGCTGGTATCTTTAAAAATTATATGAAGAAATACCTCCATTAGGACTTCGTAGGCCAGAGGCCCGGAACCTCTTATTGAAGATTTTCCTGAGGCGTGGGTTAGGCAGGTTGGGCGTGCGGCGGCGAGCAAGGTATTTGGCCAAGAAGCCAACCACTACAACACTAACGCCCATCACACCCACGCTCCAGATCACCACCTTTAAAACCATTTAAAACACTCTATTGAACACAAAATAATTTTTAAACTACCCGATAACATAAATTAATAAAAATGTATGTAAAAAAACAATCAAAATTCTATTTTGAAATGTCTATAGATTACTTTAATAGAATAGGAAATTTCGTTTAACTAATTTGATCTAAAGTTCAATTCAGGTAAATATTATAATTAAATTACTACCAGAGTTCATTCAAAATGTATTAATTAATTATAAATATGGTACCCAAATCTAATGGAATAAAAATAAAATAATACATTAAATTTTACAATCGTTATTTTAACAAAATATTTCAATTTTTAGAATATAATGTGAGGAAACGAATAAGAAATCACTAACCTTCTGCGATGTTGTTATATTGATATCCCGGTATGTAACGAATTGACGCCATGATTGTGCTTTGCCAATCAAAGGGCTAAGTTGAGTTATTAATGACATTGCAAAATATGTAAGAAATTATCAGTTGACTTGTTTATATGTACTATTTTGTTTATTAAATTTCGCACATTTGACAGTTCTTCATAGGTTATCTGTCATCACAAAAATTACTAATCAGTATATTCCAAAAAATGCGGGCGATACCAACGAATGTAATGATTACTTGAACGGAGCACATAAAATGTAAACAAATAAAGATGTGACTATTGAAAAATTCGATAATTATAAATAACAAAATTCAATATTCCCGGCATACACGAAATACCTCTATGGAAAATTACATGCCCAAAATGCATAGAATGATTGTGAAGAAAGGTTAGTGCTGTCAAAATATCTTTTTAATGTAATTAAGTACTTTAATAGTAAAAATTATAGTATATATAGCAACATTTATAGTGTTGCTAGATTAACATCCAAATAATACTGAGTGACGTTTGTTATCTCGTTCGTTTAAAAAAATTGTAATATTATTACTATAATGGAAGGAGGTCGAGATTTCATCTAATCATGGATTCACCGGATAATTTGGCTCAGGTGGAGTCATTCGCAAATACTGTCGATGACCTACCAGATGAAGTACTCGAATTTATTCTTGGGTTTCTACCACCATATAAAGATTTACAAGATTGCTTGTGTGTTTCCAAAAGATGGTACAATTTAGCAAAAAGTAAGATTTTTATGAATTCAAAACGATAAATCAGATATTTCAAACGATTCTCCTCAACAACTTTCATTCTTCGTTGTATATTATTGTTTTAATTTTATTCTACAATATATTTTTTTCAGATGTCATGCGAAAAACGTCAAATGATTTGTACAGGGCCATTTCGGATTTTAATATTCGCTGGAAAAATATTACTCCTGTGGATATGGCACCAACAATTACTAAACGGTTTTCTCACGCAGCTTGTGTTCATAAGAATTCCATGTACATATTTGGAGGTTGCACAACCAACTCAACGGCTTTTAATGATCTTTGGAGATTTGATCTGTCTAAACGCCAGTGGATAAGGCCCTTGACAATGGGGGCTTATCCCGCCCCTAAGGCATATGCTTCCCTAATTTGCTACAACGATTCTCTCATATTATTTGGCGGGTGGACATATCCATCCTTATCGCAGTATTATCAAGATTGGACTATGTTTAATGAAATTCACTTCTATTATATCACAACAAATCGTTGGATTTTGATGTCCTCAACTAATGATCCACCTCCGATGGCGGGCCACTCTGCCATGATCAAAGATGACACTATGATTGTGTTTGGTGGATTGTATAAACCTACCGTTCAGTCACGGCTCACTTGTTCCAACAATGTTTGGGTTCTGAATCTCAAAACCTTGTCGTGGAGGAATCAGCCAACAACAGAACCCAAGCCCTGCCCACGGTATGGCCAGTCGCTCATCTCTCTCAACGAGGACAGTCTGATGATCCTGGGTGGAGTTCAAGCGCTGCAGAACAAGTGTGTCTACAGTGATGCCTGGATTCTGAAGATGGATGGGCCAGTGTGGCAGTGGATTGAGTTAACTGTCAAAAACAAGGAATGGTCTGCAGGAAATATTTGGTGTCATCCTGCAGTTAAGGTTGGTCAATATACTGTCAAAATATTTAATTTTGTGGGGGATTATTTTATTAATTATGTATTTATAAACAGTTGAAATTATCACTCTTATTCCATTTTTTTAAATTTTATTGTCTCGATTGTTTGAGTAATCAAACAAAATTATAATCAATAAAAAATAATATAAATTAATAATGGAGTTTTACAAAACTAATACCTCAACCATCAATAAAAAATATGTAATTTTTGATGTGGATGACGTATTAAATAATACGAATGAAAACATCTGTTTTCTAGAAATTTTATTATATTTTATGGGAATGACATGTTTCACCTTGCTAAGAAAATATCATTTCATATAATTTGATAATACCTTAGCAAGGTGTAACTTGTGATTTCCATAAAATATATTAAAACTTCTATAAACCAGATGTTTTCATTCATATTAATTACATATTCCAAATATTTCTTATTATTCTTAGGACTAGTGATGGGGTATATCAACACCTAAGCATTTAAAAAAAAAAATTCAACTATAATTTTGTATGCTTTTCAGGTTGGGGATAAAGTTGTTAGCCTAAGTCGTAATCAGTATGGTGGGAAACATCCGGTGACATCTGCAGTACGGATGACCACAGCGGAACAGAGAGCTACAAACAATTCTCTCTCACAAAGAGTTGAACATTATCTTAGACGTCCATTAGACAGAGATAATAATGTTAACGGCCAAAGAGGGTTTTTACCAAATAGACGGATAAATAATGTTCCGCCATGTGAAAGTAATCAACGAGTGTTGAAAGAAGCGGGTCCTAGTGGAATCAATCCTGCTGAAGAAGTTCATAGATTAAAAGAAAATAATGCCAACAACGACGTGGATGCTAATAATGTTTACAATAAAATTAAATTGAACACCAAAGATTTTGGGAATGAAAGCAGCCCCGATGAAAGTGATGAAATGTCATCAAATAATCGTCATTTCCCGAAAAGACCTGGTTTAGGAATTCCAGGAAAGAAGGTACTTTTATTTTTTTTAAATTAATAATAAATAGGAGTTTACCTTAATCAATAATACAAATTTACTTGAAATAGGCAATATCTTTATATTGAAATAGATACCTGATTTATGTTGGCATGTAAATTTCTAATTCTAGGAGTTTCTACCTTGTCACCTTTTTTATTTATGTATGTTTATTTTTTTGTAGTTTATTCCGAGTGGGGCAAAAATAGTTCGTAAACTGAACGATGCAGACAAATATAAGATGGCTGCATTTTCGTGCAATAGTCCTGTGTTAGGACCTCCCAACCACAGTTTAAATCCCCGTAGAATTGCAGCTCTGGAGCATTTTGCTGGTATGAGAGAACTCAGACAGAGGCAAGAAAATGTCCACCCTGTTATCTCTACCAATAAGAAATCTCGACGAAACACTTTAGCCATTCATGTTTTAGATATATCATCTGTTTTAAACGATAATGATTGTTCTTCAGTATCCTGGATGTGTCCCCGAGATGAGGAAGTGCGGGGTGCTCCTGAGGAGTTTATTATGTATACCTTGGTGAGGGGCAAGGGTGAGCTGATCATGTTTGGTGGAGTTCACAATGATGTCAATCTCTTAAATAATCACACTTCATCCCCCCAGTATTCCAATTCCTTGCATTTCATTACGCCACCAAGGGATATAATATAAATTTATTGATAGCTTCAAATTGAATTATGATACTTAAAGACATCTCAATCTCGTCTAAAACTGTATTGTATACATTAATGTTAATTTACCTTTTTGCGTAAATTTGTGAGTCAAGTGTATGATATACTTACATATTGTAAATTTGGAAATATATTATACTTATTTCAATGACTTTCTGATCTTCTTCACATTTAAAATTTTCAGGACTCATCCCATCCTCATTTTGTGTTTTTATAAATGCAAAATAATTAAAATACACAAGGAATGTTACAACTTTTAATCAATATGAGTAATAAAACAAATGCGTTCTTCACAAAATAAACACATTATTCATTTTCTTTGGACTGAGCCAAACTACCAAACACTTTAGCTGGAACAGCTTGTTTCTCAATTGGCATTTCATCAGCACTTTCATCGGATTCTTCTTCGTCTATGTCTATTTCGTCCGGATTGACAACCCTTGTAGTATCCGTGCCATCTCTATCTTGGCCTTGGGTTTCTCCTCTGACGAACATGATGTTTCCACCCTTAGGGGCGCCCATGCTTGGAGCTACCATTTCTGCAGCCTTGGCTTCTAGCATCCTCATTCCATCCTTGGCACCTGGAGCGAGGTCGGCTACTGTGCCTGCAGACTGTGTGGCGGAGCTTAGCATTTGGGCTGACATCATGTTAACTTGGGTATTGTAAGTGGCTTGTACGCTGCGTTTGATTCTCAACATTTCTCGCATGGTTTCTTCATTGCCGTGCCTCACCTCAAATTCTTTCCATGTTTGCCAAAATTCATTAGTTACTCTCGGGTCACACATTTGACTGCAATGAGCATATATGGCTCTAGCTCTGTCTATTTCGCCCAACTTAGTTTCCATCTCGGCAAACCTCTGACACATTTCACGGGATTGGCCTTCTTGTAAAACTTCAATAGCCTTTTCATAAATTTGACGAGTTTTAGGCACGCCGTAAATTTCTGCCGCCTTCTTGATATAAATGTTGAACATTTCAAACATTTCCTGAGTGGGAACGCTGTTAGCAGCCCTCTCGTAAACAGCCATGGCATGTCTCGCTAAGCCGTGTTCTTCTTCTAATTTGGCGTACAACAGGTATAGCGTTTTAGCAAACTCTGGGGGACAATTCTCTAAGCACTGTTCAAATAAATCCCTAGCACGTTCTAGTTTTGTGCCACCATATCGCTTTAAAAATTTTGTTAAGTACGTATTCCAAATGTCGTATACATTGGGCCATTTAAACTGAGCAATACCTTTTTCATATGCCCGAAATGCTTCCTCATAATAATTATGTTCTTCTAAGAACAGACCGTAATTAATGATAATCTGCGGAGTAGCAATTTTCAAATCAATAATATGATCATATACAGCCTTGCAAGACTTATAAGTACCAAAACTTTCTTCTAAATCTGCATACATAGACCAAACTTTTAACGATTTGTAGAGTCGCATCTGGACTGTTTCTGTATCATCGTGATAAGCTACTTTTCTAGTTGGTAAAACTGTAGCTTTGTGCATCAATTTCAAAGCTTCTTCGTAATTCTCATGTCTTATTTCCATCTCTGCCCATTCACACCAGACAGAAGCTAGGTCATCAACTTTTATGTAGGCTACTTGGGTTGCCTTATCTAAAACTAATCTAGCATCTTCGATTTGATCATTTTCTTCATAAAATTTAGCAAAAGCCACCCACAATGTAAAAAGTTTACCCACGGATAATTTGGGATCTACAATTTGAACAGCTTCGGTGTAAGTATTGATAATTTCATGAGGATTGCCTTCGTGTAGTTTGACTCTTTTGTGCCATTCGGGAACATTATGTGGATTTTGTCTCAAAAGAACGGAATTAAGTAGGAGTAGTCTTCTTTCCATTAAATATTCAAAACGTGACAGTCGCAGTTCTAGGTCAATTTCTTCATCTTCCGTCGGAGTAGCATTTTTAGCAACTTCCTCCATACGTTTATTCAAACTCAATTCTTCAAATTGAGCGTATGCATCAAAAACTTGGGTAAAGTCACGAACCGTCGTGACGGTTTGTATAGCTTCTTCATATATATCTCTGGCTCGATCGAACAATCCACTCCGAACATAGTAGTCAGCCAGAGAGTTCCACAGGTGCCCCAGTTGGTCAGTATACCGTCTTAAGCCTCCCCTAATAATAGCATCAACATTTAAAGAATGAACTTTATCAGGATTTTTAGAGATTAATTCGCATAATTCATTCCATAACTGATGATTAGATTTTCCGTGTTTAGACTGAAAGTTTTCATTGTCAACAATTTGTGCCAATTTAACAGCAGCATCATCCAGTCGGTCAATAGATATTAAGTATTCAATATATTCTTCTGCATTTTCTGGACACAGTTTGAGATATCTTCTAAAAACCCGAACAGCAGTTTCATGGACATTGTGTTTACGTAAGAACTCTAAATAAAGCGGCCAAATCCTATGATGTTGAGTAATGGGTAATGCCCGGAGAGCTCTGTCAAAAGCTTTACGTGTGTTAGTTATTCGGCATTGATTGGTAAGAAAGACGCAATAGTCCATCCAAATTCTGGGCATTTTGTACATGAACACGAGCGATCTTTCAAACACATTGTTCAATTCATCGTAATCAGGATCTGTAATACACTTTCCCTTCATCTGAGTTCGCCTTAATTTTAAATAGTTATACCAAAGTTTAAAGGAACCGGGTAACTCCTTCAGAGCCCTCTCATAAATCATATTAAGTGCATTTTTGGGTGCTACTTTCTTATGTTCTATGTATCTTAACCAATGTTTCACAGAGAAAGGATTTCTTAAAATTTCTTCTTCGTATGGAAGATCATCTTCATTCTGAAAGAAATTAGGTAATTAGTTTCAAAATAAAATCTAATCAACTACAGCATCATTAAAGCAAAGGCGATAAAGAAATTAGCCAATTTAGCCAGTATATTAATAAACAATAATTATATTCCCAAATAGTTCTAAATTTTAATTAACGAGCAATACGTTGTAAATACAGTAACGTTTTACGAACGTTGCATTTAATTTACGATGGTAGATAGTCAAAAATTATCACATATACGTAAATACTTACAAATATAATATCAACTTCACTTCCTTCGAGAGTAGGCATATTTAAATGTGATAATCAATTTTAAATATGTTCCTCAGTTTAAATGAGCGGCGAAATCGTAAACGAAAGAGAACTAATATTTTCATCCTATTACCAGAGACAATATACACTTATTTACAAACAATCGAAAAAAGTAAGGTTAAGTCATAGATAAGTTATCCGCTGATATATTCTCGGGCAATGCCGTCTTGAAAGTATTTACATTCGAGACGGCATTGATTCTCGGGATATACATTAAATTTTAGCTAACTAACTGCCATTAATAAATCTACCTTATTAAAATCAAATAAAGTCGCTGGTCAACAATTAACAAGCAAACCCATTTATGTTGTTTGTTGTATAGTTTATTTTTGAAGTATTTAGTAAGGGAGGGTTTTTATTGTTCTCATGAAAGATAGAATTACCCAGGAAGACTCTGACGTTACGTATCGGGACGGTCATCTCGTCCTCCATCGTCAATTCTTATTCTTCTTTAGGTGCCCTGTCGGATCCCCCCAACGTTGGCGATCACCTCGGCGAACCTGTTACTGTCCTGCGCCCTTCGGAACAGCTCTTCCACACTTCGGATGACGGTCCACTCCCTCGCGTTTCACAGCCAGAATATCTGTCTCATACCGGGCTCTCGGCGTCCCTCAATTTCCCCCTCCAATATCAGTTGGAGAAGGTGGTACTTTTCCCCACGCATTACATGACCCAAATGTGAAATCTTTCGAATCTTGATAGTTGACAACAGCTCCTTGTCACATCGAACTTGCAAATTAAAACCACCATCAAACCCCACGTGATTAGACCTCGATTCGTTCCGGGATATGTGGATGCATAAATGACAACCAATCTATTAGAATTTAAAACTATTTATTAATGCAGAAAGTAAATCATAAAATAACTGTACAATTATAAAATAATAATGACTTACTTGCTAAAAGCTTACATCTAAATATTAGCTAGGGTAGAGGTCGGCAAAGTGCAGCTCCGGAGCCGCATGCGGCTCTTTGGCCCCTTAAGTGCGGCTCTTTGGCCCCTTAAGTGCGGCTCTTTGGCCTCTTAAGTGCGGATTTGGGACAAATGACCACGGGCAGGCGCGCAAGATGCGCCGATGGTATTGGTCGAAAAAAGGGGTTTGTTGCTATTTTGAAAGAAAGGAATAATCACGAGATACTTGCCAACCATTGCATTATTAATCAAAAAACACTTTTGTGCGAAGACATTACTTCAGAACGAATTGAATTTTTTATTTGAAACTTTGAGAGCACATATTTGAATACTTTTAATAACAATCTATGGAATAACAAATCATTTTTTAGTCGTCTTAACCTATTTAATTCCTTAAGTGTTTGTCAATTAAATATTATTCTTTATCAATTAATGAAATTACCCGTTATTTTATGAAGTGCTAAAATCATAATAAAGGTTTGCTAAATCAATGAACAGAAGTGGCTTCCATTTTTTATTTAATCATTGTAATGTACGTATTTGGTTCTTTGGCTAATAAGTTTGCCAACCCCTGAGCTAGGGGATACAACGACACAGGTGGGAGGGTTCCAGATCAGCTACTACGGACTGATGACGGGATAGCTCTATTTCCTTTTTTCGGGGCCCCGGAGACGTAGATGGCGACATCCGCCCATCGCATAGATCGCAGCTGAATCGACGGGCCGCAGGGTACGGTGGACTGAGGATGGCGTCCGCACATGGAGCGCTCGAAGGTTGATAATGAGTCTCGGGGCAGGAAATGGCACCTCTTCGATTCCTTGGCACTCAGCTGTGACGAGCCAGGCCGTCTGCAAGGCTGCGCGTGGCACCAGTTCCTTTTCAATTTCCTCCCCTCGGCGATCAGCTTGTCAAGCCGGGGGAAGAGGCTATCTACCCGGACAAACCGAAGATGCGTCCGCCCACCCTGTGGTTCGGAATTCTAACTCCTTTCGCTTTGCTTCGAAAACGACACGGTTGGCGCTTTCGTATTGCCGGTTAAATAAAACTTAACCTACTTATAACTATAATAGACTCCAGAGAGAAACGTATTATTTTGTATAATTTTAGTCTATTGCGACCTCACGTCGTGGTATGTGGTCATATCAACTTGTTTGGCGCGTTTAGTAGAGGGCAGAATTGAGAGCTGTGCCAATGTCCAATGCCGTCTCGAAATCACTTTTTACCAGGCCGTGATGTTGAATTAAATGTGGAGCTGGTTTGGTCTGACAGCTGTCAAATGTCAAAAAATTATAAAAAATATCGCGACTATTTCGAAACAAGAACATTTTTAACAATGTTATTTGATTCATGTTGTTGGTAGGGTAGAACGGGGCTAAAAGTGTTTCGACATATTCCATAATTATTGTGTGATATGCGTTCCACCCACACGAAATAAACTAACGCAACAAAAAAAATAGCTCTTAAGCTACACGGTAAGCCTTGAAATTCTGCATATTCTTTTATTTCTTAATGAATTAAACGTATTTTTCAATAATTAAAAAAATTAACTTTTGGCCCCGTGTGCGGGGCTTGAAGTTTCATGCAGAGGGTAAAAAGTGCCGAATTAATCTTCGTCATTGTCGCAGTTTGGACATATGTACAAGGTAGCTTTTGGATTGAAGACACACCTAGAGTGAGCCTAATGCTTGCTTATAGTCCTTCTCCAGGAAGACTTTAAGAAAAGGGGTTGCAACATGATAAGCAACAATTTTAATCCTTTGATCTGGATGAACTACTGGCTACGTAGAGAATTTTTCGTATATGCTGACATCACGCGGCTATAGTTTATGAGTGCAGTGTAGAGAAAAAATTCTTTTACAAAGTTTATTTCGTAGAACATTATCTTATTAACCCTTAACGTACCGTGTTCAAAACAAAACGCTCGCTCCCATGTGGTAAGTTCAGTTTACCGCTAACTTTATCTAAATATCAAGCATATGACTCGATGAATCAAAATTTAATTTATGTCATCTTGTAGGGAATTTCATTAAGAATAGATCGATATCTATAACATACATGGATTATTTGAAAAACATATCATTATTAATTTTTTTCTGGAACCATGCGATTTCTGATATGGAATGCGTCACAGCATACGAGCAACTGGACACCAAGTATAAACTTGTCTACGCGCCGCGGCCGGCGGGGCGAGACTTTACGAGATTTTACGTATGATAAAGGCACCTAGGCAAAATGTATAGTACGTTCAAGACAACGAGTACGTATTAATATTTGTCCCTTTTGGTAAAGTGTTAATATTTTCACAGTTCTGATATTATTAAGTTGCGTGCTGCGTTTCCGTCCACAGTCGGTATTATTACGTACCTATGAGAAAAGGCCAAATATATAATTTATAATACGTTCAAAACAGCGAGTAAGTATTTGTCACTTTTGATAAAGTTGTAAATATTAGCAAAACAAATTCTACCTTAACACGAATGAAGGTGAGGGCAGTCTTAGAAAATATTTTTTTTTGGGATGAAGGAAGTAATTTTTTGCTTTTTTTTTTATTACGAAATATTGAGAACACTTCAATGGAGGATTACATTTTTTTTTTATAATATTAGGGTCCATAGGTTTTAAGAAAATCAACTTTAAATTGGCAGTGGAAACTCAATTGACCACATGGCAACGCGACGGTTAATATTGATATTGACAGAATTGTAAAAGGTACACTATCGAAAAACTAATAAAATTATTTATATTACACCAATGGCATCCCTCTATTTTTCTTTACAGTTAAAGTATTTGTTATCTCCAACCTATTTAGTTATTTGGATTGGCCCGGGATCGTATTTGGTTTGGACAGCCTTGCTATAGATATACACTGATCTTTGGTTTCATTCAAAAAATTAGTCTATGGGCTCTAAGTACGCTGCGAAGCACTTGCCTTGTTGACGTTTTCTTTGAAGAGTTAGCGGTGTTTAGCCAATGTAATTAAATATGAAGAATATTTTAGGATATATACGTGGTATTATAGGATTACGAGAAGAAGAGAATTCGTCTTCGTGCACAAAAAGAGACAGGTACATATCTGCTGTTAACTTCATTCTGGTTCTTGTGTTATGGCGGCAATATTTCGTTCTCCTGTCTAAATTTTACAATGCCGACATTTACAGTTTCGTTGAAGAATGCCAGCAGTTTTTGGCAGTCAGTCTTGAATATGCATAGGTTGAATATGGTTATTGATTTTGAAAATATTATTTCAATCATTTTTCTTTTCTTTTAGAGAGCCAGATGATGACCCCCCTGTTATGAAAAAATATAAAACTGTCAGTAATCATTTTCCTAAGATTGCCATGCCTTCTGATGGTAAGTTTTTTTTAAAGTATTTGAAATTTATGATTTAAAAATTTGCAAGTTGTATTCATTACCACATTTATAATGGCGAATGATAAGGTTTGGGTTATGGATACGGATTGTGTTTTGTATTTTGATTTCATCATATATATTTTTTTAGAAGACGAATGGACTGTTCCTAAGAGGGTAAACCGAGTTCCCCATACTCGTTACATTCCAATTACTAGAGAAGAACCTTTCCCGAGCACTTCTACCCCGACCACTCGGTTATTTGATAAAGTATCTGGGAAGCCACATGAAATGTACGATATTGGTAAAGATCCAGAACCATCAAGTTCTAGTTCTCAATGGAACCAAGCAATTTTTTCCTCACAGAGAGCATCTAAACAAAATACCGGACCTCTCAGGTCATCGTTCGATCCAATATCTAAAGTAAATACGCTTCCAAAGTTGGCCCACACATCTAGAGAAGAATTAGTAAAGAGGGCTACAATCGAGAAGGAGTATCAGGAGCGCTTCATGAACCTCTCTCCTTCCCACGTCACCCGCTTCCACACTGCGCAAAATGAAGCTGAAGACAATGTGAGCATCGTCATATTTTATTATTATGGTTTACTACTATGACAACAAAGTACCTGGAAATTGTGTCTAAAATGCAAAATATTTAATTTTTATCAATATTTTTTTTGTCTCCTCCAAAGTATTCACCAATGGATGCCATAAACATAAGCCAGAGTTTTTTTCCACTCCTCGAAACACTTCTGATAGGCACATTCTGGTATGACTTCAGCTCCTTCCATGATTTTTGTTTTATGGCTTCAATCGACTGGAAACAGGTTCTATGGAGCGGCCATTTGAGTTTTGGGAACACAAAAAAGTCAAACGGGGCTAAATCTGGCGAATATGACGGTTTTTCAATGGTATTTATCGCGGTTTGGCCTTTTATTCGGTCACGATTGTGGCTCTGCGATGGCGAATTATCATCGTGCAAAATCCATTGATTGTTTTTCCACAATTCCAGCCGTTTCTGACAGATTATTTTACGCAAATGCCTCAATACAGCCAAATAGTATTCCTTTTTGACCTTTGAATTCATGATGGGCTACACCGCGAATATCGAAAAACATGATGAGCACCCCTGTGATTTTTGAGCGACTTCAGCATGGTTTCTTTTGGTTTGCTTTTCTCCATCCATTCCCATGATTGGTGACTTGTTTGCATGTCATACTCATAAATCCATGTCTCATCGCCAATTATGATGCGTTCCATGAATGTTGGATCAGAATTCACACGATCAACCATGTCCAAAGAGACCTGTTCACGGTACTGCTTTTGAAGAAAATTCAGTTACAACAAACAGTTGAACAGCGACGCATCTCATGCCCAAATTTTCCACCAAAATTAAACGAATAGACTCATGAGATATGTTAAGGTCTCGTGCTGCCTCTCTAACACTCGCATGATGATTTTTGAAGACAATCTTTATATAATATTCACCGCGAACAATTTTAATCACAATTAACGGGTACTTTGTTGTCATGAGGTATATTGTTTATTTCTTCAATATTCGCCTCTTGTTGCATCTTTATTATACAAATAAATAAATCAAACATTCGCGAGCAATTTTAATCACAATTTACGGGTAAATAAATATTACGAGTAAATTTACGGGTAAATAAATAAATCAAACATTCGCATTGTTAGGGCAATATCAAGCATTTGTTAATGCCCTAGCATGGCGAAACATGTTTTATAAAACTTCTCGGCAATTTAATAAAACTTCTCGAAAAGTAAGTTATTTTTATCAATATTAATAATTCAAGAGGATGTAGTTTCACATGTTCAGGAAACAATAAATATGATTTTTGCCATTTATTTTTTAAATGAATGTATTATTAAATATATGGTTTTCATGTCTCCCAATTGGTAAAACTTGTTTTAAGGTCACTCAAATGTAAAATACTCTAGTTTAGGATATAAATCGGGTAAATTCATTCTAATTTGGAACTCTTCTTGTTACAAAGTTAAAATAAAAACAACAACCAACCATCACGCCGTTTCGCTGTAGGGGTAGGCAGAGAGAATTGGCTGCCACACCTATGTATATATATTATGTATTTATTTATTTTTTATATCTATGAAGCTTGTTATAAAGCACTTCTATATATCGTTAAAATAGTATATTTATTTCTTATGTTGCAACACTTCCTGGAGTCTTTTAATTTTTATTGATTTACTTGTAATGGTTTCCATAGCAATAGATTAAACGAATGATGTGTTTTTTTTTTACAGGCGTTCAATTATGAAAACAGCAACATGCTCAAGGAAAGAAGATTCTTTAAATCCAAAAAGTCTCCCATTGAGGATAAGACATCTGATATCATAGAGGTTTCTGATTCTGAAGATTATGATTTAATTTTATTGAAAAGACCGAAATCTGTCATTAAGACTCATGAACATTACGGGCACAGTTCTCATAATTACAAAGATGCGTTTGATGATGATATTCCTGATGAGCAGCCGTGTGCAAAGTGTAAGCCGAGACAATCTCACCCAGGTCAAGGCTTCCAAAGAAGTTTGTCCCCCAGATCCAACAGGCAATCTTTTGCTCGATTTAAAACTCCTCTCTCTTTAAGTAAAGCTATGCGGATTAATTCTATTACTCCATTTTGGAAGTCACGCACTGATAGAGGAGATGGGACCAAACTGTTCAAAAGCAAATTGCCCTACGTATCTAGGGGACTAGTTGATAAATGCATTAGACTCGAAGAAAAGAAACGCTATAGTGATTTGATAAGGCTTGCGAGCACCGGGTCTTTTGGAAATAAATTGTCTTCCAAACCGTCGCATGTTCAGTTGTCGGAAATAGAACAAAGAATTAAACAGGTCAGCAAGCAGCTTAATAGGCCACTAGTGTCTCGCCAGAATAATGACTTAGATGAAGAACCAAAACTTCAAAATGGAACTATTGATATTGATTCACCAGAGGAACCTGCTGCCACAGTGGTTTTGTCTGATTCTGATACCGACCAAGTGGTTTCTGCCGATGATGCATCGACATCATCATCCACTAGAGTTGCCCCGGTCAATTCCCTGCGCCAGTCATTTCAAGAGAAGGGAATTCTAGACTCTAAGTGGATTGAAGATTTAAATAAAAAATATCAGAATATTCAACTGGAAAAAAAACACGAGGAGAAAGACTGTATTATTTTGTCTACTACGCAATCTAAAACTAATCGAGACTTTTGGCTCAAAAAGAAGCAGCACGATATCAAGTCGTTAGTGTACGATTTAACAGATGATACCGATGAAGTTGAAGAAATATCTTTGCCGGAGTTGACAGATGAGCAACAGGCAATTATAAATAATGCCCTAAGACCAAATCCACCCAATCAAGTACTTATAGAGAAATTTAATCTTAGTATTCATAGGTAAGTGCATGTTTTTTTATTTTGACCGACTACTTAAACTTGTATACATAGAGGTATAATTAAAATAATGGTAATACTTGCAGGCGAGATATTCAGACACTGGCCGGTCTGAATTGGTTAAATGATGAAGTTATAAACTTCTATATGAATCTCTTGATGGAGAGAGGGCAGCAGAATAAAGACTTGCCTAAAGTCTACGGAATGAACACCTTCTTCTATCCCAAGCTAATGCAGTCTGGGCATGCAGGCCTTAAGAGATGGACACGAAAAGTAAGAGTATTTTTATTTTGTTTAATATGTATTTCTTGGCCCTTTTCTTATCTATAAAATACTTTTTATTATCTATAAAATTGCATACAATTAATGATTTAAGTCACCGTTACAAAATAACAAACAAACAAACAAACCATCACGCCGTTTTCCGCAGGGGTAGGCAGAGAGAATGGACCGCCACACTACTCTATCCTGGCACACCTCTCTAGCTTCCTCCACATTCATACATCGAGTCATACACGCATGTCGATTCTTCCGGCTTCTGACATGACCAACCTTTAATATTTGATTAATTTGGTCATGCCATGTTTTCCTCGGTCTACCTCGACTCCTTACTCCATTTACATTGTTAAACGTATATTTATTTAACCATTCTTTCTTCACCCATGCGCTCCATATGTCCGAACCAACGCGGCGAACCTTTCATAATTTTGTTCATAATACCTTCTTTCGCTCTACATTCCTTCCTAATATCAGCATTTGAGATTCTGTCGTACATAATACCTTCTTTCGCTCTACATTCCTTCCTAATATCAGCATTTGAGATTCTGTCGTACATCGTTCTACCACACATACGTGTTAGGGACCTCATCTCTACCGCATTTATTCTGCTCTCATCTTTCTTCTGCCAGTTCCATGCTTCGCTTCCATACATAAGGGTTGGGACCAGAACTCCATTGTGAACGGCCATTTTCACTTTCATTGATAAATTCTTGTTTCGAATAACTACTTTTAAAGCTCCGTTCACTTTGTTACCCGCACCAACCCTTCTTTCAACATCACTGTCCGTTCGGCCATCCGCTGTGAACATGCTACCTAAATACACAAATTTCCTCACCTGTTCCAAGTTCTCTTCATTTACACTTATATTACAAACTGTCATTTGCTCTTCCCTTTCAAAAACTAACACCTTTGACTTTCCGACATTCATCATTAAATCGTCCGACTTGCATACCTCATACATTCTCGACACCAAGACTTGTAATTCGTCCGCACTATCCGCAACGAGAACGGCATCGTCCGGGTAAAGCAGACAGTTTACAGACAGATCACTCATCTTAGCACCAGCATTTATACCTTTAAGTTCTTTCATACACTTGTCCATGTACAGATTGAACAACCAAGGGGACATCACGCAGCCCTGCTTAACATGCCACGTGACAAAATATATTAATTTATTTTATGTTTCTCACTACGCAACACAATGTGTTACAGGTTGATATATTCTCGCACGACCTGATGTTTGTGCCGGTCCATCTCGGCGTCCACTGGTGCATGAGCATCATAGACTTTCGAAATAAAACAATTAAATATTACGATAGCATGGGAGGCAAGAACATGCCCTGCTGTGACGCGCTCCTGAGGTACCTGGCAGAAGAGAAGATTGATAAAAAGAAAGAGTCCTTAGACACTACAGGTTGGGAGCGAGAATGCGTTAAAGTAAGTTTAAAAAAAATCCATTATTTCCAAATGTGAAAGATTGTTTTTCACAACTTGAATAAACTTCATAACTTTTTCCTTATAATTATTATAATATTTACATACAATTTTTGTGTATTATTTAGGACATACCGCAGCAGATGAACGGAAGTGATTGCGGCATGTTCTCCTGCACCTTTGCAGAGTTTGTCTCCCGAGATGCTCCCATCAGCTTCTCGCAAAGTGACATGCCTTACTTGAGGCGTAAAATGATTCTGGAGATCGTTTCTGGCAAGCTGCTTATGTGAATTGTGAATGACAATAAGTCAAGTGCAGAAACAGAACTGTATGGCGGATATTAATATATTTATAAAGTTGTGATTTTAACTATTATCCAAGTGTCGGTTTTAAGTCGAATCGAAGTTATGTAAGTGAAATATTATCGTGTATGTATTATTTAATTAAGATGTACTGAAATGAATCCATAACATGGATGCATACAGCCTTATATGTTCACAGGAAAACTTTTGGTTGTCGTATATATATTTTATTTTTATTCCAGTTTTAGTTTATTTGTTATTTTTATTATTACAGTGTGTATCTGTTGGGGTTTTTGCTCTGTTTTGTGAACTATATGTGTATACATTTTTTATTAAAAAGTTTTTATTAAACAAATATGAAGTTATGTGGTAGTTAATGTAAAATTGAAATAAACAAATGAACCACCATTCATTTATCATTGCTTACTCAAGATCCCCCACATTCACACATCTTTTAACATTTAGTTTATGATTGATATGATTTTGTTTAGTCTTTATCCACTTCATTTTCACAATTATTACTATACCATTTATTATATCATGATACTTCATGAAATGCGAAGATTTTTTCCAAGTTATCATTATGATGATATCGTTTTTAAACGCACTAAA
This sequence comes from Lepidostoma basale, assembly GCA_022606425.2. NCBI lineage: Eukaryota > Metazoa > Arthropoda > Insecta > Trichoptera > Lepidostomatidae > Lepidostoma > Lepidostoma basale. Next base: position 84,678 of record JAHDVF020000860.1, on the reverse strand, counting down.
CTTCTTATATCATCAACTTAAAACATTGTGCAGATAAAGTTATATTTAAAAATAAATGGGCTCTTTTGTATTTACAACCATTAAATTAGAATTTCGTAACACCAAATAGCCAAGATTTGAAATAATAACAATAAAATGCTAAATTTTAAAGTGCCGTTTTTGTGATGTAATCACCTCAAGGGCGTATGTTAGGGTAGGGCCACACCGAAGTGCCAGGGTCGGAGGCTAGGTTGGCATCTTTACGCAGATGGCTTGTGATCACCCGCTTTGTGCGAACCTTATAGTGTGGCCGGTCCCATAGTACGCCATACGTTGGTTCGCCAGGTATCCCCCTAGCCTCCGACCCAGGCACTTCAGTGTGGCCGTACCCTTACTGAATAGCTGTTCCTAAAAATATTGATTACTATCCATATTTTTACACCACTCAAGTTTTGTTCATTTTTATTTAATTTAATTTCTCAGCCATGAATGTTTACAAATGTTCTGTTGCATTATTAATTCCTATTACATTTAATTTGATCTTGAAATATTTCTGCTTACATGTAAATAAATATATTTATCAATAAATAATTGCTTGAGGCAACTGTTTGCTTTGTTATTTTTATGTTATGTTTATACATTAACGTGCTTGCGGGCAATATGAAGCTTACAATTTTTTTTATCTATTACATTAATGCGTATCAGGAAAATGTCATAATATAGAATAAACTAAAATTTTAAATAGACTTCATGTTTTAATCATATCTGTGTGTGGATTACAATGAACATATTTAAAATTAGCAAAAGTATATGTATAGAGAAGAAACTCCAAAATAAGGATAGTCTTATAAATATGCAACACATTTACTGCAACTTATATGTTGCTTGATCAAAACATTAAAATCTTAATTAAAAATAGGTGACCGCAGATTTATATCAACGATATGAGAATTTATTTAACAATCTTCAATAGGAGCAGAAAATAGCTCATTATCATGAAGAAGGAATCTTTTCGTGTCCAGGCTTGAACCCATGTCCCCTGGATCAGGAGCCAAGTGTTCTATCCCTTAGACCACCACCCGATTATTTTATTTTTAAATTAGCATTTTGCATTGAAAACATTTTATTTTACATAAACTTAGGCATTAACGCTTGAATTCCAGAATGACGATTTTTTTTATGAATTAAAATACTTTTTTGCACTTCGAGATCATTTTTTATAATTTAATGTTATTTTTAAAGGTTCAATACTATGTTAAAATATTGTACTAAATAACAAATTGGCACAAAAATATACATATTATTCAAATATAAAATATTGTTAAATAATAATGAAAGAAATCATTCTTTAATTTTATTATTATTTAAAATGAACTTCCATCACGAGATTTTAGTAAAATTATTAGATTATCTCAAAATACTGTTAACTATTTAATTTGGAACACTCAACTTAAGTTGGTATCAGTTGATTGTAACACCTGATGACATCTATTGGCAAAATAGTTGTTGCGACAATTTCATAGAAGTTAAATAAATAAATTGTGATATTGAAGTATCATAGTGCTAAGGCCAAAACAATGGATTACAAAATATTGCCATAATATTTTTTATTTTTAACTTAAAAAAAATCCTTATAGTTATCAGAATTTTTAATAATTTTGTCTCGAGTGCTATGGGTGTAATGACAAGATATTTTTTTAAAGAAATTTTATACCTTGTTTTATTGATAATAAATTCAAATGATAATTTACTCCAAATATATGTAACTTATTCGACCCACAATCATTGTATTATTAATTTTCAACATAATATTTATACATTAGTAAAACAATATTCACCAATGACACGATAACTCCTCAGCAGATAAACACATTTTTTTTGAGAGGTCTGTTCTGAATGATAAAAGGTTCATGATGTTTGATTTTTGCGAATCTATTTTTAACTAAAAACAATAACTGCCCTCTCCATGTATTTATATTTTGAGTAGATAGCTAATTTTGTTCCTTATTTGTTTATACTCAGAAAATGACAAGTTTACATATAGACAGTTTATATAAACTTTTCTATGAAATTACTATTATATCGATAGTTTTTATAATTTAAAAAACATGTAATTAATTGACAGACTGCTAGTTTTCCTGTGAATAGTTGGATATTGCCACCTTTGTTTCAGCTCTATGTGGAGATAGCTGCTTCTGTTATGGAAGGATTTCCACCATCTTTAGAAAGTCAGTTAATGTATATGAAGAGGTTTATTAAAAATGTCTATTAAATTTGATTAAAAAAATATTAATTTGGACATTTACAACTCATTTCTAACAACTGTTTTTTGGGTACATTCCTTTATGAATTTCCGGGATTTCATACATTCTTCCTCGCCACTTCTGATAAAAAATTCGAAAAAACACTTATCCATTACATTTTTTATATCATGTACACTTCTTTACCATTCTTTTCTCCATAAAACATGAAATAATAACAGAATAATACTCACATCCAATTTTGTATGGGTCGGTCAAGTGTTTTTATTTTTTTTTATGTATCAAACCATTTTTTTAGTTTTCTTAAACACACCTCAATTATATAATATGTATCCCCAAAGCTTTGTGAATATGCACTCCTGTTTTAATTAATTGATGGTAGTAAAAACTTGTGGGTTGCGGTATCCCTGTACTTGTTTGGGGGTTAATATGTGCTGAATCATCTCTATACTACGAAATATAATTGTGCTTATCATTAATATTTTCGAAGTATAACCCAACAGAATATTGTTTATTTTTTTAGAACATACATTATAAGGCAATTTAATGTAAAGAAATTATATGACTTTGGAGAGAAACAAATTAGTTTGATGATGACACTTTTTACATCAATATCTTTGGAAAAATTGATTTGCTTTTGGTTTACATTGTGTAATCTTGGAAGGATAGTAATCTCTTAATTACTTCGAAGATGATTACGTCAAATTTGCATTTGAGTTACTCAATAAGGAATTATCAAATTATTTTTTCATGTTAGATTGCTATTTGTTTGGTTCATAACATGAAATCAGTATCCATTTAATTATGTAGCAATTCATTAAGTATTGCGTACAATATTTGAATTTTTCATTTTGTTTTTGTACCATCAAAAAATATTAATATTTTGAAGAGATTTTAAAGACTTTGTAGATTTTGATTATTGAGAATTAGTCATTATTAGACATAAATAAGGGAAAACTATTTTTTTAAATTACTCTAGTGATTTATTTGTATTGTCTTTATTGTAATAATCCATACATAGTATATACCGAAAATTAATATGTAATAGTTTATTTTTTGTGATTGGTTTTGATAATGTCTAATATGACACTTCCAGAATTAATTGAATTTTGAGGGTACGGCCACACCGGAGTGTCAGGGTGAAGGCTAGGTAGGAGTCTTAATCTGACCTGCCACACGTAAACGCTTGGCGATTTCAGCGATTGTAGCACCGTGGTGATCTTTTATGGTACTAACCACAATAAAGAAATTTGCAATTTGAAAATAAATGTAAGTTTATAAATTTATGACCCTCAATTTAGTGGTCACTAATCATTAGTACCCCTTGCTTCAATTGATTAATTCATAAAATAAAGTAAATATAAAAGGTTTCATTGATTTTGTGACATTTGGGAATAGTACGAACTGAAAGCGCTGTCAAATTAGTTCCGTCATCCTTGGTAATTGTGGTTAGTACCATAAAAGATTACCGTGGCGCTACAATCGCCAAAATGCTCGATTATTTACCACAGGTGGCTTGTGAACCCGCGCTTGACGCGAAGTGTATAGTGTGGCCGGTCCCATAGTACGCCATACGTTGGTTCGCCAGGTGTCCATCTTGACCCCTACTCTGGCACTCTGGTGTGGTCATACCCTGAGTATGCTTATTTTCAATTATGAAATTCTCAATAAACAAGTTTTTTAAGTATCTGTTTTTATTTATTTTATATTTTACACTTTCAAGGGAGTTATTGTAATTATATAATAAAAAAATCATAGCTTTATTTTGGAAATAAGTTTATTTGGTAAAAATACATTACAAATATAAGTGGATAAATAATTGTACATTAATCAGGGAATATTTCATCTGGGAAGTGCGTAATGAGTATCTTCTATTGCTTACACTATTCGGAACTACATGACCTAGAAGGGTGGTATTAGTAATTTATTATATATACTAATATAGCATTTGAATATACAATATTTTCATGCCACATTATGATATGTGAGTGTACCACATACAGAAGGATTATTTTAATTGAAAAGTAAATAAACATTGGAGATAGAAATATGTTAAAAACAGATGAATAGGTGGGTTCCATTTTATTCTACATAAAATTGACATGAAATTCATTATTGTTGAAAGATATTTATTTACACAGCATAAAATGCAAGTAGCATTTTAACATTTAACTATTACAACTTACCATACATCTTTGGTCAAGTGTTTCATTATTTAATTTATGGTAAAATTAATTAACATATCTTTAACTAAATATGTTCAACAACTTGACAAGATATATATTTTATGTGTAATTTATATATTTTTGAATTGATGAATAATCGGTAAGTATTTTCAAATGTCTTTCACACATTATTTAATTGCATTCAGTAAAATTTTATATAAGGAGTGTTTATGAACTATATATTTTCTAACTATGTATAGTGATTCACTTCAAAGAGGAAAAAGGAAATGTATGTATTTATATCTAAATATGATAAATCTGTTATCACCAATCAAAAGTTTCAAAATAAATATTGTTTTTTAATAAATAAATCTTAACATTAATGTTGTTAATATTCTGTGAGGTTTCAGACGTGCAATATTACTATATTTTTTCAGTGCTTTATTTTCTATTACATCTTCATTAGAATTTTTTCTAATAGGCTAAAACTTCACGCTGAACTCCAAAATTTGTCCTTAAAGAATGTCTAAACCTTGTAACATCAAACTTCTCTATAAACTATGTGATTTGATCACAAACCCATTGTGCAAGTTGTGCAAACCAGTTTTAAAATTAAATTCTGCGTAGCGTGCTTGTGCAAATATACTTCTTTTTCAGCACATCCTTGGCTTCGAAGCAATGACAAACTATAAATTTCAACATCTCTCATTTATTTGTATTGTGCATATTTATCCAAGAACTCTATTGAAAAAATATGGATAAAATGATCTATGCTGCGGGGTTTGCGTGAGTGTCCGTGACCTATTGGGTCTTGGAATTGGATCTGGGGTCTGTTCTATGGCTTCCAGCTTCTCTGTTTCCTTCGTTATTGGAGCTTCTTCTGTATTGGGATTGCTTGGATGGTTTACTGACATAGAAGTTTTGGTTGGCTCTTGTACCTTTTCCACACGTGTTAAATTGATTTTTGGAATATCTTGCTCCACTATAACTGGTACCTTTATGATAGTTTCGTGAATGTTTTCACTTTCTTTGTTAATATTTATATCTTTATTCAATTTCAATGTATTTGGATTGTTCAGTTTCATTAGATTTGGATCAATCAAAATTTTGGATTCTTGTGTGCTTGGTTTGTCTGTTGGTACTGGTGTATTCGATGGAGTTATAGATGATGTAGATACAGTTACACTCTTTAATGGAGTTGATTTTTGTTCTGGAAGTTTAGTAGTAATTTCTAATACCGTGGTTGGAGCGTTAGTTCCTGTCATGTTAGGAATGGTCACTTGTACCACTTTGTGGATTAAATCAGTAGAAGGAATCGATTCTGTAGTAGTATATTTGTATTTTTTCTTTTCTTCTTTTACTTTGTCATATTTTTTACCTTTGTTCGGTTTACGATACTTAAGTTTATCTGTGCTTTCTTGATCTACAATGTTCATTTCAGTTGGAGCAAGCGTTACCAAAACCTTAGCAGTGGCCAATGTGTTAGGAATATTACTACTGGTGTCAGAATTTGGTATCATTGCCGTTGCACCCTTTGATGTCACACTTTCAGAATTAACTTTTTCCATCATAATGGAAGTTACAAGCTTTGTTGTGACGGGTTCCGTGGGTTTGCTTGTAACAATTTTATTTGTAACGGTTTGTATTGTAGCTTCGGGCAGTTCTGTAGTTTTGTGCAGCTGGTGAAGGTGATGTAGGTATTGCTGGTGCTTAATTTCCGGGGAAACAACTGTCATATCAGCGCTAAGTTTGCTCTTTGCCATAACCAGTGGAGGAATGAAGTGATCTGTGGCTTGAGTGAATATGTCATGATGTTCCTTTTCTTTCTGTTTGGGCAGTATTTGCATGATGTGTGATGATGTCGGTACTGTTATAATTTTTTCTGTATTCAACGGAATTTCCTTTGTGGTTGTAGTTATACCGACGGTACTTGTAACTGTTACTGGGATTGCTGTCACTGTTGCTCGTTTTGGATTTTCGCTTACGGAGAAATCATCCGACATTTTTGAATGTGTAGTTGATTGGTTTACTTTCTGGGCGCGCGTCGTTATTATCACTGCCTCACTTGTGGAGACAGGCTTGGTTGTAGTTTGAGTTGTTTCTGTAGCTTGTGTTGTGGTTGAAGATGGAGTGGAAGAGGGTAGCGCCTTGGTGGAGGTGGCGGCAGGAGTCGTGGACGGAGCGATCGTCTCTCGGCGGTTGCGTGTGGAAAAGTCCCCTGCCGCAGGTGTGGAAGACCAGCCCCAGCCGCCTGGAGACGGTCGCGGGGAACCGCTGCTTGCTTCCACGGAGCTCGCGCCAGTCACGCTATTGTCGGAGAAGTCCTCCTCCGAGATTGCGCACGATAATTCTTTCAAAACGTCTGAATGGCTCTATAATTATACAAAATCACATTAAAATTTGGGGCAAATTAACATATCTTTTTACTACAAATAAAGATCTAAGTTCAAGTTAAATAATTGTTGAATTATACATTTTGTTTATGAAGCTATTATTATAAGGACCTTTCATTATTGAAATTGTTATTGATTAAAATTTGCAACCACAACAAACCATCACGCCGTTTCTCCGAAGGGGTAGGCAGAGAGAATGGACCACCATACTACTCGATCCTGACACATTTCTAGCTTCCTCCACATTCATACAGAAAAATATATACAATTTGTAAAGTTTGTCAGGTGAGTACATTACCTCATTTGATTTGCACGTTACTTTCTTGGTGCCGTCGAGTCCACAGTCTGAGATGAGCTGCACTGCGGCCAGTTCTGGCAGGAACTGCACTGTGAGGGAAGGCAGGGACCGAACAAGGCACCCGCCTGCTGGATTAAGCGCCCATGTTGGAACTAAAAAATAAATCATCCCGTTAATTTAAACTCTAATAGTGTGGATTTTTATGCAGCAAAAAAATAAATCCTGTACTCCTATGCCATATCTATAAAAAAAATAATTTAAAATCACCATAATCTTCACATTACAGCACTTGGTGGGTCTTAGCTTCCTCCAAGAAACGTCTCCATCCTGTCCTGTCTCTGTTCCCTACTTAATTTTGCTGCCCCAGAGCCTGAGAGTATGCCATGACACCATCCAACCATCGCAGTCTCGGCCTGCTGACGCTTTTTTGCCTTAAAGGAACACTTTCTCCTTAACACTTTTAGGGGGGATCTATTATTGATCTCCCACGCTGTGCAAATGACCAAGTCACTGTAATCTGTTATGTTAATAAATTTGACTATGCTGATGTCCTGGTATGGATCGTAGAGCTCTGTTTTGAATCTTTTTCTCCATGTATGACCATCCTTAATAGGTCTGAGGATTCTGCGAAGGATTTTCTTTTCATATATTTTAATAACAATAAAGAATATTAAAAAAAAAAAACTAACTAACCATCACGCCGTCTCTCGAAAGGGTAGGCAGAAAGAATGCACTGTCACACTTTAACCGATGCGGCACTCCATCCTTCTCTTTTCGCCCTGCGGGAGCTCGGTGTGATGGGTTTCGAACCTCATCGTCATAAGAATATTTTAAATAACATCAAAATGATATCAATAATGACATTGTTGTTGCTGTAGGTAGATATTCTCAGTTAGGGAAATCAATGGCATACAGCACTGGATTTTGAAGTTCAAGCCTACGTCAAGCTGTGAATCACTATCATCAAACCAGTAGTGACGTATAACTTAAATCTATTGAGTTTAACAGCTCAAACATGGAGGCATGGAGCAAAAACGAGGTGTATTACATGACTCAGCAATCTCTTATACCAAGCACTGTGAGAACTAATCACCTGGCTTGGAATGGAGTCATAATAGCATATACGTGTAGCGAGCTCCTTCTCTTGGACATCTAAGTTGAATCCGAATGCAACCGATGCCTTCATGACACAAGTAATTTTTCATATAGCATATGCTTGCTTACGAAATTTTTGCGCTAGGTATGGTATTACACGTGTTGTGGATGTTTCATATGTAATTTGAAACGCTGAGTAGGTCATTATGTGGTAGGTCATTTTGCTTTTTTTTAAAGTATTTTCAACTCTTCGTCATTTTATTGTCCTTCAGGAAGTTCTTTGTTATCGAAAATTTAGAATTGTTCTTCAGAAAGTATATAATGCAAACATGGCAACATATTTCTTGCATTGCATTTAGCGCATTTAATTTATGTTCTCAACAAAATCATATTCTTAGTCTGCTTGTTATTTTATGGCGAAGTATTATTGTTTCTGAGAAAATGAAATGAAATAAAATAGATAAAAAAAAAATAAAGTAATAATTTCAAATCTAAAGTGAATATGTTATTTCAATTTGCACACGAAATGGAAGACCTTTCTATTCATATTTAAAATCATTGCCAGAAAACAGTAATGGTGGGAATTTTATTCCCGCGTTTATCTATGGAGTGATTTACATAAAATATTACCGGGAATAAATTCAAATGTGTATTCCTCGAGACCGAAAGCAAAATGATCCCCGATAAAATGCGGCGGTACCTATCTACCCAGAACTCCGGCTCAAATAATTTAGCCAGACAAACACGGCTGGCGGCAAATACTCCTTCACCCGCGAGGGTTAAATTGATATTGTAAAGTCAACAAATTTGCGAGTAAACAAATTTCGGTAGCGCCTCGGAGGCCGGTTAAAATGTTGACCAATAAGACTGCACAATGTTCACTGATCCATTAGTCAAGTTGGTCATTTGGCGGGAAGCCATCATGGATTTTACCCTGTAATTGACCACTGTGGAAATGTAGCTTTAAAAATCATATTTATCTATAATATTTGGTTGTGTACCTGGCAGCTCGCAGATGAAGGAGGCGACCTGGGGCCCCCCGCAGCTGAGCGCGCCCCAACGGTAGTCGCGCGCGGGGTCCAACGCAGTGCACAGTGGGGTGCGCCCTCCTGAGGGGGCAGAGGCCCAGTAGCCTTCGCCACTTAGGGGCTTGTAGTCCCTAGAAATATGTTGTTAAGATTATATTTTTATTGTTATACTAATACCATAAACTTTACGAGTGTATAAAAATACATAGGTACTACATGCCAACATAATATTAATGTTGGTTATTGAAATTTCTTGACATGTTTTTGGGGATCTTGGGTATATCCGTGTAACTTATTATCTCCCTCGACCGACGTTTCGGAGATCGTTGCAGTCTCTATTTTGAGTGTAGTTATATATGTGTAATTGGTAAAGTATGCTCAACTCTTTCTACGCTATGTCGTGTCGCCGAGAAAATGAGAAAGAAATATCCGCGCTTAGTTCTACATGAGCTACTGCCGGGCGTAGGAAGCGTAGGAGTTAAGCATGCATTACCCACCACACATGCATTACCCTGAAGATGGAGACTGCAACGATTTCCGAAACGTCGGTAGAGAAAGATAACAAGCTAGACGAATTTACCCCATATACAACACATTTGCACCTCATTTTTTTTAAGTGAAATTTTAAAAGCTTTTTGTAAATATTCGTTTTCAAATATAAATAATTGATAATAATCATCCCTTTACCTCCTTTATTTAGAAAGCTTGTTATAGTTGTTAATGGAGGTCGAAAATCTATAATTTTTCCAAGAGAAAGCACCTTTAAGTCAAAAACAAGAGGGTGTCCATATTTAACATACACCTTTTCCTCTTATATATAGGTAGGTATATATAATAAAAGATTGACATGTTTCGATTTTCATGATTGAATATCACATTTTTTACTCTCTTAAAATAGTATATAACTAAAAATCAACGTATTTTTCCCTAAATATTAAATATTTTTGAAACAGTTGCCGGCATATACGGGATGAAAGGTTGAATAATGATGGTTAATAAAAAATCCATTTTATGTTAGTAATTATACTTTGATACCGCAAGAATAATAATCTAGGTTCTTAAAATTTGTGGCATTTATATGAAAATGCTGAAATGTGCGAAAATATTATGTCTTGAATGTGCGTAGTTGGTAGTAAAAAAGTGCTGATACACGCTCCCTAACGAAGTCATAAACCACTTCAAAGTCACCGCTTTTCCAACTGCCCCCCGGCACTGAGTTGCGACAACTCGCCGGTGATTACTTCCACATTGTCGGAAATTATTTTCAACAGTCGAACGACTCCAAAACCCGTACACAAAACGGTGTCTAATAATGATAGGGGGTTTTAAGTCGTTTGTAAACGTATAAAGGCCTATTGCCAAAGGACGCGATTAGCCGCCGCAACCCAAACGACTCGACCAAAATTCAACGCCTGGCGACTCGACTAAAATCGAAGGTAGAAATGCAAATGGGACCAAGTGACAAAAAGACGATATGCTTTAAAAAATAATGGTTTGCGATTTTTTTATAATGATCCTAATATTACATTAATCAAACTACATGCTCTTTCCACATGATCTCTCCAGTAGCGTCTTCTCAGTCTTCCCCATCGCACGACATATTGCAGATCTTTCTTATTTCAGAATTTCTTATTCTGTCTCGGAGTGTCATTCCCGCAACGGATCCGAGAGTCTTCATTTCTGTGGTTCTTAGGAGAAATTTTGTTCTGATGGTGTCAGCTCTCGTTTCTATTCCATATGTCATTATAGAACGTACGCATGTCTTGTAGATTCGAATTTTGCTCTCTAGCATATTTTTATTTTTCCAAACAGCATTCGTCAAGCAACCAGCAATTCGAGCGATAATATAATTTATAATCATCATTAAATTTAATGAGCTTTTAATTTATATATGATATAATATATTAAATACACTATTTATAAATATTTTTAAGTACGTAAGTCATTCTCATAAAATATAAGAGATAAAAGTTAAAACTGCTAACACTTATTTGAGTCAAATATTGTTTAAACCTTGTTGAATTCTCTTCCTTATTCGTTTTCACTTATTAATTTAAACATTTAATATATTTTCGTAGTACGAGTATATATCAATATATTGCATATTAATATACGAGTACATAGGTACTTTCCATTCTAATCCCTATGTCTTTATTTTGCATATTCTCTTCAACCTGTAAACTGTGGTCCATTCTTGAACATAAGCATCATCCTTTCATTTCCATGGAGATTTTTTCTAGGCTCTCTTTATCCAGTTTCTTCCAGCGTGTCGGTGAATATCATCCCTTCATCTTGTATATGGTTTCCAGATACTTAAGTGTTGGATTGGTCTTTATTGCAGTAAGGTCTTTTTTTATTTATTAAGTTTGATCTTTACAGTATGACCTATCCATTGTCGATTCATACGAGATACGTTCTCAATCATACCGAAAAATATAATTCTGGAACACATATATACTTCGTTTCAGCCCAGTTCAAACATTTCACGATTTTGAATCGGTTGGCACTGTTGATGGTAAGAGTAGCTGATTAAAGACCATTTCTTGAAACCGGAAGAACTCTCTCAAGATATAACATAGTTTACCAATAGTAGGCCAAGTTAATCCATCGCATCTGGTGATGATCTCTGTAACTTGGTTGCCTCTTCCTAGTTTTGTATTCTGCCCAAATATACGTAGTCTTCGACTCTTTATATTATTTAATTTCCGATAGCAGTACATACATATGTATGGCTAATTAAGAGGTCACATTTAAGAAACGATTTTGTAAGATTAATTGTTAAAAGTTTATACTTGAGTTATGTCAACTCGAATCATGCTGTTTATTATGATTAAATAAAAAAAAGTGTAATTTAATTTTGTAAAAAAATCGTTTTTACGACGTTTGATCCCCTTTGCACTTTCACATTGGTTTGTTTTCTACGAAGCAAAGTGCTGTGCATTTTTGATAAGTCTGCTCTGTTGCTGCGGTGATTGTTCGCTATAGGAATGGGGACTAATCGTCAAAGCGATAAACATAAAGGTTTATGAAGGAGAATCTTGCTATAAAATGACCCGTAGATTGCGGGGATGGTATCCAAAAGACATCATCGCCGCGAATTCCAAATTTAAATTGGAGTTTTAACGGATTCGCGCGCGTGAAGAATGAATTGACTTACGTCCACGTGAAGTCTCCCTCTTCGTTGCTCTTGATAAGGCCGATCCACACGTTCGACATGATGTCCAACTCCTTGAGGTAGGCCCTGGCTGCATCGTACTGAGCTGTCGTGTCCACTGGAACAAATATATAAAAACAAATGTTTATTTTTTTTTTATTTTTTTTTTTTTTTATGTACACAACAGGTCGTTTGGACCCAATTACTGTATACAATTTTTTTTAGCTATTATATTGATTCTCGTGACATGTGATAGGTAGCCAATCTATCGCCATTTTATTGTCACGTGAATTCTACACAAGACCAAAGACAGTGTGACAATCACACTGCCATCGCCGGGAATCGAACCCAGGACCTTCGGCATGGAAGTCAGAGCTCGTAACCACTCTGCCACGAAGGCCGTCATCAATATTCGGAGAGTACGATAGTTTAATCAATATTCGGAGAGTACGAATTGTTTCTTTAACAATCATGTAAAACTACATACTCGTATTAAATTAAATACTAAATATTGATGGAAACGCTCTTTTTCTAGAAGTTTTATTATAGTGACATATTTCGCCTTGCTAGCACATTTTCAATTATACATAAAACGAAATGCTGGACTATAAGACGCGTCTCATATATTGAGTTGAAGAGGGCTGCAGAAGACCAAGCGCAGTGAAAAACGAGACTAAAAACTAGGGTTGAAACTGCGAAGAAGAAGACGTCAAGAGGAACAGATGTTACATGTGGCAGAGATGAGAATGTTGGGGTGGGCTGCCATAGAGATCAGGCTCGATAGAATAATATATCAATATATACTAAGAAGCTTCATTGTGGCCCTTGAGATGGAAAAGGTAAAGGGGGGTCGTCTGGGATGGTAAGGTAATGTATCTAGAAGTGGCGAAGACCACATAATAAAAAAAGGTTTACAACTAGACGCAGGAAAGAGAGCTTCAGGTGGGGTTCTGATAACTTGGCTGCCAAACGTCAAAAAGGAAATTAAATTACAGCAAATTGACAGCGGGATAGCCCAAGACCGAGAAACCTGGCACTGTTCAATTAGCAGAGCCAACCTCAAATAATGGGAGATGGCTAGGAGTGAAGAAAAAGAATGCCAAGTTAGGAAAAAAACATGGAAAATGTAATAAAATTGAAAACTGACTTTTGTGTGTCGAATCAAAATATAAGAAGTGAATGCAGTGCGAATAGAGTTTTATGAACAAAATATTGAAAGGATCATTAAGATGGTTTGAACGCATGGAAAGAATGAATGAATTAAAAAAGTATATGTTAACGATGTAAACGGAATTAGAAACAAAGGAAGACGGGGGAAAACGTGGGACAATCAAATAAATCAAATATTGAATGTCGGCCACGTAAGGAGTCGGAGAAGTCGACGTGCGTGCATGACACGATGTATGAATGTTGAGGAAGCGAATTGATAAGTATGTCAGGAAAGAGAAGAGTAGCGCTAAATTAGTTCTGTCTACCCCTTCGGTGAGACCATGTGATGGTTAGTTAGTTAGTTAGTTAGTTAGTATATAATATGCTCTAATCTTTCTTCTACCAGTTCCATCAATGTAAAATAACTGGATTGTTCCAAAATTAAACATGCTGGAAAGGCAGGTACTTCATAACAAGCTGTAATCAGATGCTCATATTTCAGCCCCTGGAAAATAATTAATCAGATACGATTTCAATTAAAATTCAGAAATAATGGCGACCTAAATAATTAAATGGGAATTATATTAATACATTTCCTCCCACAGGGCGACCCCCTGGAGATAATAATAGCGATATTTACATTTTAATGCGTTTAATTACTAAATTTTATAACCTGGAATTACACAGTATGAATTATAAAGATAATTTATTGTTTATTATATTTTACGAATAAAACAGTGTGAGTTATAAGGGATTTTTTTACACATTTAACATTTTTTTGGGTATCACAACGAAAATGAAATCGGCATTATTAAAAAATACATTTTCATTTCGAGTTGATAAAATTCAGAGCAAAAAAGCAATCCGATAATACTGAAAACAATGTTTTGCTCGTCCGGAAATAAGGGAGCATATCGCTTAAGTGGAATAATGGAGATGGAGGTTGGTATTTCTCAAACTGCGGTGCGCGGGTGGCCACATTGAACATTCACCGTGATAAAGCTTAAAAGGTAAAATGTTGTATTTATTATGCTAAGTAGACATTAACGCAATCAGAATTTATTAAATAATGATAACACTGTTTTGATTGAAATACATTTTTATAAATACAATGTTTCAGAATAAATGCGATGTTAATATCGGAGATTTTACTTTATGTTTATATTTACGATATTTGGAAGGTTATGTAGGGAATGTGAATAATAAACGCAGTGCGAATAAGTGAACAAAATAATAAAAGGGTCATTAAGATGGTTTGGACATGGCGATGAGGTTCGCAACCCATCACACCGCGTCTCTCGCGGGGGCGAAAAGAGTAGGATGGATAGAGCATCGGTTAAAGTCCATCCTTTCTGCCTACCCCTTCGGCGAGACGGCGTGATGGTTAGTTAGTTTAGTAAATAATGAATTAAAAAATATTGATAAAGAAAGTAAGACCAATAATAACATATGGCGTCGAAGCAAGGGCAGACACAGTAAGGACCAAACAAGTTTTGAGGACTTTCGAAATGAAGACACTGATGACATTAGCAGGCAAGACACTGGGAGATCGCGTGAGGAACACCAGAATAAGAGAGATATGTGAGGTTGAGGATATCATAAGATGGAGCAGACAGCGAAAAAGGGACTGGTACGGTCGTGTTCAAAGACATGGACACTACCAGACTCCCCTATATTGTATTGCATAATCAGCCTCATGGGACTCGTCCTCGTGGAAGACCTCCTAAAATATGGAAGGACAGCTGGGAATCTACCTCACAGGAGGAGCAACACTCTGGAGAACAGACTACATAGGTCTACAATATGGAAGAAGAAGATAAAGAAAGTAACATGTATATGATGTAAATGGAACAAGAAATAGAAGAAGATCAAGAAAAACGCGCCACGATCAAATCAATTTAATATTAAATGTAGGCCACGTGAGGAGTCGGAGAAATCAACGTGCGTGCATGACACGATTGTTGAGTAATCGAGAGAAGTATGTCAAGAAAGAATAGTGTGGTGGTCCATTCTTTCTGCCTACCCCTTTGGTAGACGGGGTGATGGTTAGTTAGTTATGTTGAAGAACGCGTTGAGAAAGTTAACTCTTATGTTCCATTTACACCGGACAGTGACCGTATCGTCACCGACGTAGCCTTGAAACTCACTGACTGGTAATCTCAATTGCTACAATAAAATCGCCATGGAGAGAGTTGATAAGTGTCAGTTTTACATCTGGGCGTCTCTTATCAACTCTCCCGACGGCGATTTTATTATCACATTTGAGGTAACGAGTCGGTGAGATTCAAGGCTACGTCGGTGCCGTAACGGTGTCGTTACGTGTTCACCACTGTCCAAAATAAATGAACCTCTAGACTCATAAGAAAACGTTATTTTATCATCGTTACATGGCACATTCATCGTCGACGCATTTGGAATAAAATGTCACATTTAAATAGATATTTTCTCACAAACTAAATCATTATAGCAATAATAGATTACAAATTATATACGAGTATTTAGAAATTTTGCGTGTGTGAAGGAATTAATAAAATATATGTATAATAGTTTCTGGGAACTCGCTTATTACATACAAATTATAAAATAAGCCACCGAAGTAATGAATATTAACCGAATCTCTGAACAATGAATAAATGTTGGTAGAAATTTAATGAAATTAAATATCATGTTTACCTTAGCAGTGCGGTTGAGGTACTCTGGCCTGAACCATACAAATGAATGAATTAAGCTAAAACAAAGGCCTCCTGCATATGCCTGTATTATTCGTGCCTGGTTTAAATTTCCTCAAAAATCGGGTAATGGAAAAGTCCGCAAACAAAGGGGTATTTCCTTTGGGTTTTCTCTCCGGAATCCGCGGGAAATGGAGTCTCCCGCAAACTGTGGGAGCAGTCATTAATCGGAAGTTAATTACAGAGGAAGGCTTAATTGGGATCCGCTGATTTAGGTAGCAAGATCGCTTCAGATTAGGCGGCTGATCTGAGAGATTAAAAATTGAGAAGATATTTTAAGTTAAGACAGATTTTTTAAGTGTTTCAAGTAAAAATAGTAATTTATGATGCCAAAATTTCAGATGGACCTACAAGTAGTTTAAACCCCTGTAGTGTCGCTGACTCGACCAGTCCTAACATATGCCTCGGAGACTTGGACGCTCACTAAACGGGATGAAAACAAAATAAACTGCTTCGAAAGGAAGATGCTCCGCAGAATCTTCGGACCCATTAAGGATGGTCAGACGTGGAGAAGGAGATACAGCACAGGGCTCTACGATCTATACCAGGACGTCAGCGTGGTCAAGTTTATAAAGATTAACAGACTGCGCTGGCTAGGGCACTTGCACCGCATAGGAGATCTGGAGCCCCTCAAAAGAGTGTTGTATGACAATCCAGCAGGGCGAAGAAATATCGGTAGGCCGAGACTGCGATGTCTGGATGGTGCCGTGGCAGATTGTCGGGTCCTGGAGCAGAAAGACTGGGAGGTGGCGGCCAGAGATAGGACGGTATGGAGACGTTTCTTGGAGGAGGCCAAGACCCACCAAGGGTTGTAGCGCCGGAGAAGAAGAAGTGCCGCTGACTGCATTTGCAGTCTTAAAGTATTGGTTTCAAACTACGGTAGACTATATTTGCAGTACATATTTCAATGCATCTATGAACATTTATACTTATGTTCCTTACTGCTAAATTGTACGTAATATGATGATGAACTGGGGCAACCTGTCCTGAGTGCAGTGCATATTTCAATGCATCTCATAAACCTTTACTCCTTACTAATAAATTGTAATGTTGTGTTGAGCTGTCAACGAAGCCAATCGCAGTTTGAGATAATTTTTTTTTACTTCAAATGAAGGCAGCCGCACAATGGGGGTTTAAGTATAGGTTATTAAACTTTTTTAGTGTCCAGTCCTTTTCTGAAATCACAAATTTCAATTTCTTCTTCAAAAATATATGTAAAATAAATAATAAATATTTATTAACATTTTTTGCTAAAGTGTTAAAGTAGAACAATTGATTTCTGGACAATTGGAAGAGATTTTTTTCTTTTCACGTAGCAACTATGAGCGTACATCAACTCAAATTGAGTAATTCTCATGAATAAAGAAAAGTCTACATTCCACGTAAAACGTAAGTAATCAAAGTAAGCATAATATTTATGAATGTAAAGCTTGTATTATTAATGCTAGTGAAGTACGTTACCAGTTGAAAAACATTTTCAGACGTTTTTATTCCGTTTTATAAGTAGGTAGGATCGCTTTGAGCTCGAGTCGTTCAGAGAAAATGTTCTTTGTATTTATAAAACAATTAACAAAATTGAAAGTGACTTTAAAAATATAAAATTTTAAGCGCAATATTTAATATTTCTCACAGAATTTCTTTTTTAAAATTTATTCTGTTTCTTTGTTTAGTAAGTTGGGAACTTGCGTGGGAATTATTTGAATTATAATCAAGATACGAAATGTGATCTTCAACTAAACTGTAGCCTATTTATTGTTTCTTGAACAATGATGTAAAGTTAAACGGAAAAAAGAATTAATACGAATTGAAACGTATTTTTTCTAGAAGTTTTATAATATTTTATGTGAATGACATGTTTCGCCTGTCTAATTTCTTATGCCGAATTCGAATGCCTCAGACAGGCGTGATTTTTCGATATTGCCTTAGAAAAACTCCATATAAAATAATTAATACGGAAGAAAAGGTCTAATTTATAGGAGATAATGATTTAGCAAGGCAAAATATTGCATTATCATAAAATAAAATAAAGTAGAAAACATACTTTTTCATTCTTATTAATTATTAATTTATATTATTTTAAGATAATCAAATGATTTTACTGAAATCTCTTGATGGAAGTTAATTTTAAATAATAATAAAAAAAACGATGTTTTTGAACTACTTCCACTTTTGTCTTTATTTCGGCAGCGACCGGTTTCGCCAGTGTCGCTGGTATCGACAGACTGGGTCAGTCACCAGTCTGTCGATGCCAGTGAGCCTGGCGAAAACGGTCGCTGTCGAAATAAAGACAAAAGTGGAAGTAGTTTAAAAACATAGTTTTTTTATTATTATTTATATTATTTCAAATATTTATACATGATTATACGAGTACTTTATTCCTAGACACAAAATTATTATTTTATAAAACTTTTATTGGTTTTGAAAGTTCATAATGCATGTGAATATTAATGATATTTATAATAATGTCATTATCAAAAACTTTTTTTTATGCATTTAATGAAAGAAACCAATATTACACTTTAAAAAAACCCTCATATTAACCCCCTAGTGCGTTGGCTTCAATTGCAGTAAAAATAAATGTTTTCGAACTGCAGCTGATTAAATTTGAAGCTCGGACAGATAGTCCCAGTTCATCGTGATATTACATACATTTTGGTAGTAAGAAACTGAAGTAAAATATAATAGTATATAAGATATATTTAAATATGGGCTGTAAATATAGTCTGTAGCAGTTTAATACCAATTGTTTGGACTGCAGATGTAGTCAACCGCACTATAGGGGTTGACTTTAAATATTAAAGATATCGTTTGTCCTTTTTATAAAAGATTCTTATTATTTCATTGCCGACGAGGCAATAAAAATAACGCAAGATTTCAAGCTCTCGCTATTTAATATTTCAGCTAACCCCCGATGACTAAAACTTTCAGATATTCCCATTAAAATTCTAAGAAAGTATCTGTTGGAGTAGGGAATGTCTGGTTTCTTATTCCAGAGGACATAAAACTACGTTATTAAATATTAAAATCCGACCTTTATTCTGGCGTGCCACGGGGTGATGTGTGGCCCGTGTTGTCTGTGTCGCCGCAGTCGCTGGGGCCACACTTGCCGCCTTATTTGATCGTAAAACATTTTTATTTTCTAGGTAAAAAAATATCCACAGTGACAAGTAGCGGAACACATTTTCCGTTTATTGTTTAGGTGGGCTTCGCGGGCTTTTAAGTTTACAACGATAAGCTCGTTAAATTATAACAGCACGCTGTTGCCGGATTGGATGGTGAATTATAAATATTACGGAAATCCGTCTTATCATCCGAACTTGTAATTATTCATTCTTATCTGGAAAATACTTTAAAACATCGTACTAGTATTTCTATAGTACCTAATACAAATCCAAATTACATTTTAAAAATTATTTCATTTTTTCGGTTACGTCGGTTGGCTCCATCATGGCAGAATGTTGGACTGTCATGGTCACCAACAATGAGGTGCTACATAGAGCCAGAGTAGGAAGAGAATTGTTTTCTGAATTGAAGTCTAGAAAAAAGCATATTTGGACACATTCTCCGCAACGAGAAATACGGTCTGCTGCAGCTCATAGTGAAAGGGAAGCTTGAGAAGAGTGGACCGGAATTCGGAGGGTGGGGGAGTTGTTCGATAGACGACGTCGGGGCGAACTGACATGGCACTCTGAGAAACAAGGCGAAAAAAATAAAATTATTAAGATATATTGATATTTCTATTGTTAACATATATTAATACATACCTGGGACACAATTTTCGATTGGGCCGAGATAACAAAACGAGAGAAGAATAGTACTAAGCTGGGCACCTTTCGGAAACATGGGTTACACCAGAACACCTTAAAAACCAGAAAATACCGATCAACCTGAAACGAAAAGTCTACGAAACCTGTTTTCTGCCAGTTGGTACTTATGGTCTTGAAACTGTAACATTGTCCAAACAAAGGGCCGAGAAACTACCAGTGACCCAAAGAGCCATGGAAAGAGACATGTTAGGAATAAGCCTAAGAGACAGAGTCAGAAACGATATGGTGAGAGAAAAAAGGAAGGTCACTGACATTACCCATCGGGTGGCGACTCTAAAATGGCAATGGACAGATCTCGTAGCCAAAAGCTCAGATGAAAAATGGACAAGAAGATTGCTGACTTGGAAACCGTGGACGGCAAAGAGAAGTGCAGGGCGACCGCAACTACGGTGGAAGGATGATCTGAACAGACACGTCAGAATAACCTGGATGAAGTCTTCACAAGACAGAGTGACATGGAAGCGAATGGAGGAGGCTTTTGTCCAGGAGTGGACGGGAATAGGCTGAGGAAGAAGAAGAAGAAGAATATTTCTGAAGTAACACTAGACAAAAACAAGCTTTTAACTAGTATCACTTTAGAAATACTAATGTTAACTAAGTTTAAATAATATACGTTTAAATTCAAAGAGGGCTATGTTATAAATATATATATTTTTAATTTTTTTCAATAACATTGACTCTTGCATGAAGCACTTCATTTGTGATGTGACATTATTAAATATTATAAAAATATACATACATGTAAATTTGTATTAAAACTACTTTAAGACACGGTGTCTTTTGTAACTCTAACGAAGCTCCGACGGGAGCGAAACCGGTTGGCTAAAATACAAATTTACCATTATATTATTATTAGATTCAATAAAATTTTGTAACATTAATTCAATGCAAATAAATTTATACACTACTTATCATTGGGTGTTCAATGAAAATCACACGTACTTACGACTTTTGAAATAATCTAAGTCTGTTAGAGTTATCTATTATTGTATTATGTAATAAATCTACAACTTACATGCATTTTTTTAAATATTTAAATCAGTGGTTTTATTTATTGAAACATTGTAAGCCTGTACTTTCTAAAGTGGGCGTTGATTTTTCAGATGTAGAATATATGTAAAATTTACCTTCATTTTTAAAGAATCTTTTAGTTCGAATGCGAAATTTAAGGGGGCGATAACAACATCTCTTTTTGAAAAGCAGTTGCACGAATAATTATTTTGTGAATCTATGGATTTACTGAGAAAACTGAGAAATAGGTGAGTTGACGTAAAAAAGATACATTGCATTACTGACAAACAATATATAAATATTTCAAAATATTCTAGAAATAAATAGTAAGATAATCAAATCATATAAATACGTGTATTTTTATAAAATTAACTTCTCAACCATATTCAGGTATGTCTCTAGGTAGGTACACACACTGAATAGGTAGGATTGATTGCACTGTACTGTATTTGCATTCCATATTTTCAATTTCTTTGTTCAAATTTCCCGCGCTTTCGGTGGCCCGATTGGTTTCCCGCAATTTCTGAGGCAGAATTTCCACGTTTGAATCAATACGAATACCGGTTCTATGATAATGAACCGATGGGTATATCGAGGAGTTTATATAAGATAGCTGGAATCTTGTTACAACAAACCCAGCGGAAAGAGAAAAATGTTCAGAACGGAAAGTTCAAAGGACACATTTGTTATGTATCGTCGAATATCCACGGCGGGGGAACGAAAATAGACGACAATATCAAAATACAAAATGTTGAATTGAATACGGAAATAATTTTAACAGCTTGTCAACAAAACACGCAAGCAATTGTTTTTCACCAAATGTAAATAGGTTATGACAATATATTTCCGTGATGTATTTTTGAAAGTATAATTTATTGTTACAATTATTTTATTTCCTTCGTTATAATTTATTATTTTGCTCGCTTATTAAAAAAAAAAACAAAATACGTGATGTTTGTTATTATAGGTTTAAACAAGTTTTATAATCTCTTGATTTTATGTTATATGGAATTATGGAATAATATAAACACTTATTATGGAATTTACGTATATGGTACCTGGTTTAAAATATTAAAAAAAAAATCTCTGTGATTTCAAATTTAGAACTCACAACAAAATGGGCCTAAGGGTATATTTTTAGGAATTGCAGTAAAAAATGCCCAACTATCCCAACAGTGAAAAAATATTGTCACTATCATTGACAGACGACCTTCGTGGCCGAGTGGTAACTGCATTGACTGCCACCCCGAAGGTTCCGGGTTCGATTCCCGGCGAGGGCAGTGTGATTGTCACACTGTCTTTAGTCTGGTGTAGAATTCACGTGACAATAAAATTGCGATAGATTAGCTACCTATCACATGTCACGAGAATCACTATGCTAGCTATAATACCCTTTACATCGATTTGGCTCATGCTGTCATGATGTAAAGAGCGATCCAACAAAATAATAATACTAATAATAATAATTTGTCAGTGAGACAATCACACTGCCATCATCGGGAATTAAACACTTAACCTTCGATGTGGCAGTCATAGCTCTTGTTACTTTGCCACAAAGGTCGTTAACGAAATGAGCAACGACTGAATTCTTGATAGGTATGCTAAGCTACCAATCATTGGAGAGAAGGAATATTCACTTGGAGGTTCACTTCTTTCAGCTGATTGGCGGCCGTATAAAGAACTCGGATCTCCTGAGTGATGTAGGTACGAGTATATTTGTCCCTCATTCGTCTTCTTTCGTCCTTCGTCAAAGACAGCACAGATTGTTTTATTTGCCGCGCTGCAGAACCAACCTGCCAATGGTTATGCCTGTGGGTAGGGCAATCTTGTTGCTTAATCGGGTCGACATATTTCGTGATAGTGTGGGTTGCCTCAGGGATTCAATATCAATGTTGTGATTGTTATCGCTGATGCCGTAGTATTTATGTATTTCGTTATTTTTTAAAATGTTATTTTGAAAATATGTATATCTAATTATGTAATTTTGAGGTTGCAGACGACTTGGACGCATCCGTAATGTTTTGAATCTTTATACATAAATAAATTAAATGAAATACCTGTCGCAAATTGATAAAAAAAAGTCTACCCCGAGTAATGGGAAGAAGTGAGGAGAAATATGGTTCAGGTTGGTATAGTTTGTCCGAGTTCTAAAGTGTATAGAGTGTATATTTCAACGATTATGGTCAATGAATTGTAGCGTGCTTGATGAGACTGTGGAAATTCCCCACTGCTGGGAGCGCCGGGTCCTAAATTATTCGGAACTCCGCTCCGACCCGCTCGGACTAAATCCTGAAATGTACGTTTGTTCAGCGCACACAATGGGCGGGGCGGCGGCATTATACATTATAATACCCAGCCGGACCTGCGTTGTGGTCACCGGGAGACTAAGTCGGATTGACTGGATTAAAACATTCATTTATCCCGCAACAGCGAGGGTGCTGAAGCCTGAAGCCGGATCGTAAA
The DNA here is from genome assembly GCA_022606425.2 of Lepidostoma basale. Taxonomy (NCBI): domain Eukaryota; kingdom Metazoa; phylum Arthropoda; class Insecta; order Trichoptera; family Lepidostomatidae; genus Lepidostoma; species Lepidostoma basale. The sequence continues at coordinate 61,126 of JAHDVF020000860.1, read as the reverse complement.
GGGAGCATGCAATAAATGGATGATGGATTATCTCCAAATGGCTTTATGATGTTTTCACGTGAACGATCAACGCTTGTGAATATTTAATAGTTAAGTGCCCCTGTACAAAGGAAAAGGATCGCGTATGGAATGTGGAAACAAAAAAATTATATGTTAATGATGTAAATGGAACCAGAAATAGAAAGAGTAAGAAAATTGACGAGTGACAAAGTTTGCGATGTGCAAGGTGCCTTTATGAATGGCAGAGGATGTATGGATCAAATTTTTAGACTTCGTACATTGACAGAGAAGTTTCTGGCCAAAAACCGCAAACGTTTCTGTGCGTTTGTCGACTTGCAAAATGCATATGATTACGTTAATAGAGAAAAGTTGTGGAAAATATTGTTTGAATATGGAATAAGTATAAAACTGATCACGGCAATTAAGTCGCTATACACAGAAAGCACTGCTAGTGTCAGAGTAAATCGAGATCTTACAGCCTGGTTTGATATCAATAAAGGTGTCAAACAGGGTTGCGTAATGCCCCCGTGGTTATTTAATCTGTATATGGATAAATATATGAAAGAGCTGAAAGGGTTGAAAGCATGGAACTGGCAAAAGAAGGAAAAAAGTAGAATAAATGCAGTAGAAATGAGATCTCTCAGACGAATGTGTGGATACTCTGTGTATGATAGTGTCGAATGAAAATATAAGAAGTGAATGCGGTGCGAATGATGGTGTCATGAACAAAATAATGAAAGAATCATTAAGATGGTTTGGACATATGGAAAGAATGAATGAAGAAAGAATGGTAAAAAAATTATATGTTAATGATGTAAATGGAACCAGAAATAGAGGAAGACCGAGGAAAACGATGTGTGAATGTAGAAGAGGTGCGAGAGTTATGTCAGGATAGATCAGTGTGGTGGTTCATCTTCTCTGCTTACCCCTTCAGGGAAACGGCGTGATGGTTAGTTAGTTAGTTAGTTAGCATAGATTTGGTTTTATTTCATTCATTTAGTTGTGTGAGTGTTAGTCTATTCTCTATATCTACAGTAAATAAAAAGTCCTTCGTCAAATTTGAAGTCATCCAGCGGGGAGAGTAATTAGGAAGGACAATGCCGTAACCTAAATAGTGGCTTGTAGGTCAAATGGTAGGTCAAATCTTTGATGCTCGGCCTGTCTCATTGAGGGTACTAGGGCAGTGGGAACCGATTCACCCAAATAATTGTATTGCAAACTCTAAAGGTAACGAGATTTACTGTAGGAATTTAAATTTCTTCATAGGTATATTAAACCATAAAAAGATCGCACATTTTTCAAATGAAGCACTCAATTTGTGGTTAGACATTTAAAAAATATAAATTAAATAAAAAAAAACTTTGTATTTTACTACGTTATGGTTATTATATAATAATTTATGCCAACTAGTTTCGCTAAGACGCAAGCTTTATCAGGGCAGTACAACAACTTGTTATACTGCCCTAATAAAGCTTGGGTCCAAGCAAAACTAGTAGGCATCAATTATAATAACCATACCGTGCTTAAATACAAAGTTTTTAAAATTTATTTTATATTAAAAAAAAATATATTATTATTAAAAAAATACTAACCCCAAGCTTTATCAGGGCAGTATAACAACTTGTTATACAGCCCTGATAAAGCTTGGGTCCAAGCAAAACTAGTAGGCATCAATTATAATAACCATACCGTGGTTAAATACAAAGTTTTTAAAATTTATTTTATATTAAAAAAAATATTATTATTATTAAAAAAATTCTAAACCCCAAAGGTTTAAATTAATGGTATCAGAATTTGACATTTGATAATTAGCCTTAGAACGGCGAAAAATGTCATTCCATCTAAAATATAATAAAACTCCTAGAAGACAGATATTTTCATTCATATTTATTATTTTATTTTACTTTACAATCTTCAATATGAGCAGAAAATAGCATAATATCATGAAAAAGAAATCGGGCCATGTCTAGGCTCAAACCCAAGTCCCGTAGATTAGGAGCCAAGCGTTCTATCCCCTTGATCACCACTCGATTAATGGGAATAATATTAATTAAAATTCCCGAATAAATAACCACACAAGAGATCTCCATTACAAAAGACAGATTATAAACAATTAAATAATTTCGTTGAGCATGAGAACATAAAATAAAAATTATTTAAAACAAATAAACGTACATTTAGCAAAAAAGTGTATTAAAAATCGAATAAATTCCATTACGCAAAACACTTGTTGTGATTAGGTACTTTCTATGGACGTGATCGTCATATGTGTATTTGTCGATGGTTTTTCTATGATTTTGATTTATCTGCATAGATCAATATTTTTGACGTATTTTAATTAAAGTGTAAAATGAGCGCTGCTTATTGCGATATTGAGGACGGAATAATGTTTTTGTGACACTCCTAATTAGCGGTAATGTGAAGAGCAATTTACCAATGATGGAGATGGAACATGTTATTATAATTATGAGTGATTATTAGATACGTCGGCTATGTTCAATAACGCGGTACATTATATTCCGTGGAACCATAACGATTTGTGCGTAAATGTACCCCGGTAAACAAAATTCTCCCAAAATATTGGATGAGCTCATAAAATATTCTCTATTCAATATTCCGCCCGATTCGGCTCGGCGCACATTATTAGAATTCTGTACTTTATGGAATGCGTGGTTTTGTATTTTCGGTAGATTGAATTGCAAGTTTACATAGGGGCGGACGACTTTATTGAAATTATTATTGTAGCTGAAGAGAAACGAAGGAACACCGAGGGAGTGAAAGAATTTCCCTATTAAATAACACGGAAATTCCGGTGATAAATGTAGACGCCATAATCGATTAAATATAATTAGTTAATCAATAAAAAAACTCTAAATTCGAATTCAATAAAATAAAACTGCGTTAACTGTATCTCAATAGAGACGATGATGCAAATTGGAAACTGAATAAGGTTGATCAAGGTGTTTACAGGACTTATGACCTGTCATTGGTTGGGTTAAGCGCACGCTTTATGTAATTACAACATTCCCCATTCCACCTTTCTTATGACCATGTCTGACAAATTTTTGGAAGTTGTATATATGTTAAAATCCAACACCAGAATTCACATGTCAGTTTCAATGCGCCATCTATGAAGATTTGATTAAATATGTTAATCTCTAAGATTACTCTTTTACGTGGAAGTCTATATAATCTACATACTAACGCCATCTATGAAGATTTGTGTTTATTAAGCATTAAGCAGAACATCTTTTTAACACAATGTGAAAGGCCACCCCACCATTAGCGCATTGTTAGAAGCCGCCTGGAGATGTCACTCCTATCTATATGCCAAACTTGGACCAGATATGCTTACAATATTTTTTGAATGTATACATATACTTGTATACGAATACTAGATTGTATACGAATCCAGTATTCGTATACAAGTATATGTATACATAAAAAAAATAATAATAAAAAAATATATATATAAAACTGCGTTTTTTATGTCCCTTGAAGAAAAATATGATTTGATATTTGCATCAACGAAAAGCCATATTTTGGTTTCTGATTTTTATATAACTAGAGGTAGAACGGTAGAATAACAAGTTTACGAGGATTTTTCTCCACAGCAGTATCAATGGGAAAATATTATAATATAAATTGGAAAACACGGCAACTTACAGTGTAATGATTTACAAAATAATAAGTTATTTCTGTTTGGTATTATTCGCCTTATTAGAATTACAATACTTATATACCCGATGCCGTCCACTGTTGGGCATATAGTAGGCCACCCCTACATTTCTTCACATGCTCCTATCTTACGCCTTTTGCATCCAGTCACCAGCAATTTTCAATACCATCGGACAATCGTGTGGGGGTCTCCATAAGAAATATCAACAGTAAAGTAAAAAATAAAGTATTTTAAAAACTTGACGTTGAAAATATTATATTTTATATGGAGCATTACAGTGTGGCTTAGGCAACAACAGCAACAATGCATATGACACTACAGAATAAGTCTTGGACATGGATTTGCATATTCTGGCATACATATTTGAAAGCATTTGAAATGTGGCTCCATCGCTAGAATGCTCAGAGTTACCTGGATAGACCGAAGTCCTGAGGCGAGCTAGAGTTGACAGGAACTGTTATCAACTATCAAGGTTCGAAACATTTCACATCTGGGTCATATACTGCGAGGGGAAAAGTACCATCTTCTCCGACTGATATTGGAGGGAAAAATTGAGGGACGCTGAGGGCCCGGTAGGAGACAAATGTCCTGGCTGCGAAACGTGAGGGAGTGGACCGGGAACCGATGTGTAGGAGCTGTTCCGAGCGGCACAGGACAGGGATAGGTTCGTCGAGGTGATCGTCAACGTTGGGGGGACCCGACAGGGCACTTGAAGAAGAATAATAAGGTATACATATTCAGCTCTTGTGGCTATTCTTTTGACGACTGATGAAAACATTGTTTTAAATGTGATTTGGTAGTTGGTTAATTCTCAAATTCGTGTGTCCCGAAGTGTTCGTCTGTAGGACGGCAAGGGCAAATTTCATATGTTATGTGTCTCCTATTTTTTTCATCCAGGGACAAATTAATATATGACCAGTTAACGTTGTTCTTGTAGAGTAAGCTTCACTTTTATACAGTCACAAGAACACCAATGTGCACCGCCATCTTAGCTTTTTTAGATAGGCTTAAGTATTACTTTTATTAGATTAACGTTTACATTTATTTTAGAATAATTGAGGTATTTAATATCGAATGTCTAATACACGAAACAATTTTAGTACGATGAAAATAATACATAAATATGATCATAAGCCGATTTATAGAAACAATCGTAAACAATAAACTAGCTTATATGGAATATTTCATACAATAATTGAACCGCATTATGGATGTTGCGCATTCATAGATATAATATAATATACGTTCATTACGGAATACGAGTACATACAGTTTCTGGTTTTGGTATTCTATTACAATCAAAATAGCTCTATCCCAGGAATTTACATAAATGTATATTATGGACCTACCTAACATTAATTGAACTACATTCGCGAAGTTAATGTTTATTTCTATTATATATTCGTACACTCATACGTATGTATATTGGAATCTGGTTAATTTATATATCATTTCTTCTAAATTCGCCACCATTTTGTGTTGTGGATTCACTTTTGAAAACACTGTATTTTAATAACAGTTTTTTGCACCTTTCATAAACATGTTTCGGGACATAGACTTCCCTTTTTCAGTGTATGCATGAATAAATATTAGCAGTCAAATGAAAGAGAGTCGTTACTTATATACTAAATGATGAGTGAAAAAGTGGAGGACGAGAATTAAATTTAGTGGCAGGGTAAAATATACGAGTATTAACAAATATTCATCTTATATATCATTGTTCAAGAAATAAATCGTAATGTTTCGGCATTCAAATTCAAATTGCAAATTCAAATGCATTGTTTTAGAATGGATATGAATTAGGTTGTAATTATAAAATAACGTTGTTATCAGTTTAAAGTTTAATTCTACGGCTGATTAGACTAGTTTCGCAGCGATTTTACGAGACACTATAATTTCTGTTTCAAATAATTGCTATGTAAGTAATGTATGAATAAGTATGCACATGTTATCCGCTTAAGGATCACGCCCGAGTATACTCGGGCGATAATTATGTCGGAAAATTCGCACTCCCGAAATGATTCGGGCAAACCGATTGCCTGCAGGAAAGACCACTTCCGAACATACTCGGGTGAAAATAAGTACGATAAAAGACAGCTACGATGATTCAATCGTCATCATCAATCATCAAAAAAAAAGTTTGATAAATCTAATGTTTTTTTCACAAATACACCATAATATCAACTTACATACACCATAATATCAACTATCAGTACCATTTTGGACTAGAAATGGCTTTTATAAAGGATATAGAACATTCTTATTTGTATAATCCGCTATTTTTTAATATATCTTTTTTTTGTATAGAGTTTTTTAATGTAGTTCTAGTATTATTTGTGGTTCGAAAGGCAATACGAAGACCACGTTTATTACCGGATTTTTTAAGGACTTACTGAATGGGTTTTAGAGTTAAAAAAAAAATAACAACAGCAATTCATGCAACAAGACCGTTCCGAGGGCACAGCAATTGTGAGGGCACATGCAGATAATTCAATCTTGTCCCGATTTTATTTCTCGTATAATTTTATTCGCAAAAGTTTCCATACCAATAAATCTCGGAACGGCAACTAAAAGCCTTGCCCCGTTTGCGCGGTAAAATGTTACATCTTTCTTTTTCTTTTTCGCGGTTCAGACGAATGCGGGAAAAGTTCTGGCTGCAGGGGATGTGGGCGACCCGCTTCCCATATCTTGCTGACTTTACTTCAGCCAACTGCAGTCTATAAGTTTGACACATTTCAGATAGTCACTTGCATTGCCAGTCAATATTGATGGAATTTTCCGGATTTCTCTGCCTGTTTTATTTCAGTACGATACAAATTATTCAACGCCGAGAGAATCTATAATGGTTCTACATAAACTAAACATGTATTATACAATTGATATAAACCCATTTCTTTAGATTAATCAGGGGATATTTTGAGAACTCGGCCGTGCTGGAGGGTGTTGTTTTTTTTTTATCCCTAATAGATATCTCCGACAGCGACAGCACAGATTGTTTTACTTACCGGCCGCCAGAACCAATCTGCCTCTAGTGACACCGGTGGGAAGAGCAATTAGTCTGCTGAACGCGGTCTCCTCGGAAATCGAGGTCTTTCATATTAGTGAAGGTACGTTCAGGGGACAAATTCTCTCGACTTTAGAAAGTATCTTGTCTACCTAATGTCAAACCATCTCTAATGCGTTCCTGGTATTATGTTGTATGTACGAGTATATAATATTTACCTGTACACAATAGATGCGTTAAACATTTATGCAGTTTGTTATGTCTTTTGAGTAAATAAACTGATTTGATTGATTTGAATTCATTTGATATAAATAAAAACGTCTGTCCTCTAGGAGTTTTATTTTATTTTATGGAATGACTGGTTTTGCCTTTCTAAGGCTTTAACAAATGTTTGATAAAAACATTTGATAATGCATTAGAAGGGCGAAGCATGTCATTCCATATAAAATTTAATAAAACTCCCAGAGAACAGAGGATTTCATTTAATATAGTTTTTTACACCATTGTTCAAGAAACAATAAATAATAAGGTAATGTGTTGAACTATTATTCAAATCCAAAAGTAAGTTGATAATATTTATGTTGGTTATGTGTTGTTTTTTCTTGGTATAAATTAATTGTCAATAAAGTTTTTTTCTCATTCATTAATATTTAATTTTATTCGACTTCTTCTTCTTTTAGTTCCTATTCATAACGGTAGCTCGCTGTTATCATATTATATGAACAATGAGAGAATTTGACCAAAAATGGAAGTAAGCTACCGAAATCGATCGGAGAAAAAGTGGAAAAATTATAAATAATACAATATCTTATTATTTTTTTATTGTGTTCATTATATAGTTTATTATGTCAATAATTGATAAAACATTTAGTACAAAACTGTTCGTTAGTAATATTATGTAAACATGGTATAATATAATGTTTGTTGTAATTCGCAAAATATGGCATATACTCGTATTATTTAAGAACTACCATAATGTATTTTTTTATAAACAATTAGGAATGATTTTCGTTGAGTACTCGTATATGCGCACAAAAACAAATAAAAATAAAAAATCGATTTGGTGATTCTTCATATGTTTCATTAGATGTTAAAAAAGTGAATTAAAAAAGGGCAAAACGTTTATTTTATGTGCCAATTGCCTGGTTTCTTTTTCAAAATTCGAAATTTTAAATAACCACTTTCGCAAAACGAAACATTCGAGATGAAAACACAATATAACCAATCTTGTTGGGTTCAGGATCATCGAATATTCTTTGAACGGCTTTAACTATATACCATCGGAAAGTCAACTGTGTCACACACATATTTTACATAGAATAAATTACAAGACGAGAAACTTTGTTTATTCTTTTATCGAAAGACCTTTAAAACATTCAGGCCGCTCCACACAGAACGTGCCTCTCTGCCACAGTTCCTGAATAACACATTTCTGAGGGACAAATGGGTTGAGAGGGACCTATAAATAAGTTAGGCAAGAAACTTTATTCCGAGTAAGATAATCAAAGAAACCTTCCTCTTCCGACTCCCGTATCTCATTACCGACGCGTATTGGCGAGGCGAGCTATTTCCTTCATTACAGCTCTTAATTGAGAAGCTTTGTTGTATCTCAATAATTACACCCTCTCTTTTGTTTTACCGCCACCTCTTAAAAGCCGCACTAAGGGCGCTGCATACCCGCTATAAATAATAGGTTTGATGCCTTCAAATCGAGTGGTGGTCCGTGTATTACGTGCGTGCATGACACGATCTAAGAATATTGAGAAGTGTGTTTATGAGAAGTGTGTTTACAAGCTCTGCTGGACGGTCTTCAAGGCGTTGCATGGTATGGTACCAGCTTATATCTGAACTCTGCATCAACGAGAATCTGAATGCCAGACAGTCTACTTTGCGATCAGCTAAGACTTTTGCGATCGGTAGATTGACTGTGCCAAAACGCTGTCCTTGTACAAACTCTGGCGACCGAGCCTTCGCGGTAGCCGGCCCTTCAGCCTGGAACAATCTTCCAGCAGACCTTAAGTGCATTAAGAATCAGTCAGAGTTTAGATCGAGACTCAAAACGCATCTTTTCAAATTATCCTTTCCTGATAAGAAGGGTTGATCGACTGCGTTAGGTGCAGCCTTCATTCTATATATATATATATATATATATATATATATATATATATATATATATATATATATATATATATACATATATATATATATATATATATATATATATATATATATATATATATATATATATATATATATATATATATATATATATATATATACATATATATATATATATATATATATATATATATATATATATATATATATATATATATATATATATATATATATATATATATATATATATATATATATATATATATATATATATATATATATATATATATATATATATATATATATATATATATATATATATATATATATATATATATATATATATATATATATATATATATATATATATATATATATATATATATATATATATAATTGGCGTTTTGTATGGGAGGAACATAAAGTTGATTTTTTTAAAATATAGTTTATTTATTTAATCAAAGTATGTACCATTGCTATCTATGCACATTTGCCATCTCATAGGTAGTTCATCGATCCCTTTACTAAAAAAAACATTCGGACGGGAATCAATAAAATCTTTGAAGTCGGTTTGGACTGCCCCATCGGAGTTGAATTTTTTCCTTGCAAGAAGTTATCCAAATTTCGAAAAAAATAGTAATCTGTTGGGGCAAGGTCCGGAGAGTACGGTGGATGTCTTAGACATTCCAATTGAAGCTCTTCTAATTTGGTAGCCGTCTGTTGTGCAGTGTGTGGTCTAGCGTTATCGCGAAGCAGCAGTGGCCTAGAGCGATTAACCAGCCTCGGTTGTTTAGCAGCTAGCTTTTCCATCATGGTTTGCAGTTGCTGACAATAGACATCTGCCGTAATCGTCTGGCCAGATTTAAGAAAGCTGTAGTGAATGACACCAGCACTAGTCCACCAAACGCTCACAAGTAACTTTTTTGGAGTCAATTTTCGCTTGGGGCATGGTTTGGCTGGTTCGGCAGGGTTCAGCCATTGCGATGAGCGCTTCCGATTATCATACAGGATCCACTTTTCATCACAGGTAATGATTCGAATCAAAATCCCTTCATTATTGTGCCGGTTGAATAATGCAACGCAGCAGTCAACGCGCGTTTGTTGATTTGCTTCACTCAATTCGTGAGGTACCCACCTTTCAAGCTTTTTCACCTTTCCAATTTGCTTCAAGTGGATTAAAACAGTTTTATCACTAACACTGCAGCCTGCAGCTAACTCGGACGTGGTTTGCGATGGATCCGCTTCCACAATAGCCTTCAATTCTTCATTATCAACTTTGGTCTCCGGCCGTCCACGGGGCTTGTTCTGCAGGTCGAAATTTCCTGAACGAAAACGTTGGAACTAAAAACGCACTGTGTTGTCTTTTGCGGCACCATCGCCATACACATCATTAATCCTTCGAGCCGTTTCTGCAGCACTGGTGCCACGGTGGAACTCGTACTCGTAAATAACGCGATATTTCAAGTTTTCAATTTTGTAAACTGAGTGACGCAAAGAAAAAAAAACAATTGAGGAAAAAACAAATGAATTATAATTTTCGAAACACAAATACTTGAGTAAATAGCCGTATAAATTTGAATTTGGAATTCCTAACCAAAGAGAAGATATTTGAGATCAAAGTTGCCAGTACGGCAAAACGCCAATTTCATATGTAAGGACCTAATATATGTTTATTTTTAACTAGATCATAAAACGGAGGATTTTTACAGCGCCCTTGAGATGAGTAATTCATAAAAATGGCGCTCTATAAATTATCCAATTTTATTATTATTATATAATAATATTATTATTATTATGAAGAGATGTGTGCAAGTCCATTCTTTTGCCTACGGCGACGGCGTGATGGTAAGTTAGTTTAGATTTTGTTGTTTCAAACATCCCAGAATTAGATTGTCGAGGCTAGGAAAATTCGAGAAGTGAATTTCTACAGCTGCATTTTACGATTATAAAGCACGAATTCTTACAATGTCAAACAACTCCGATAGAGCAGGAGCCGAAAGGAAGCCAAGAAGAGTTGTAATAATTTATTGTATAACATAACAGCTTTATGAGAATTGAAAAGGGAACGAGACGAAAAGAGGGACCTTGACAAGGGTGTATAGATGAGTCACTGGAGTACTGCAAAAAGAAAATAATTTATAAAAGAGAGTAACAGAAGCAACGCGATAAGCGTAATACATTTTAGAAAAAAGGGGTTTTAAAGGGGAGAGGGTAGCTCTATGTTCTATTATGCGGAGGATAAATATAATATAAAACTTGAATACTTAAGTATTACTTTACTTTGTGCAGGAGAAAATGCTTTCATTCAAGTTGCAAATTGTGTTTCCTGCATTTCAGAACGGATAGAAAAATTGTTTATTCTTTGCAAGAAAAACAATCTGTTTAAGGAGAGCAAGCGCTAAGTAGAAATGTTGTTTCTTGTTTCTTGAACAGAGAAATAAAAATCCATATTAATTAATTAATACGAATGAAAAGTCTATTTTCTAAAAGTTTTATTATACGAGTATTTTGTTTCGCTTTCGTAATTTGTTAATACTTAAGCAAGGCGAAACATTTTGTTTATATAATATTAAAAAAAAATTTGAATGTCTGCCATGTGAGGAGTCAGAGAAATCGACGCTCGTGCATGACACGATGTATGAATGTTGAGGAAGCGAGAGAAATATGTCAGGGAAGAAAAGTGTGGTAGTTCATGCTTGTTGTCTGTAAGTAGTACTCGTATATTATTACAAATATATTTAATAAATAGAAAAACGTAGAAATGGTATGAATCAATTGTACATTTGATAATGCCTTAACAATACGACGTGTACCACTTAAAATGTACTAAATGTTTAGAAAACGCATGTTTTCATTTATACATAGTTAATAGAAAATAATATCAATTTATGTATAGTAACTATTCCTTTAAATACATCAACATTGAGTCTAGAATACATAATTTCATATAATTGCACCCTATTTACATTAAACATTGAATTATAAATGATATTATGGTACCCACCCTTACACTGGTCGCTGTTGATTTGATATATTCATAATTACAGACCAGTCATAATTATTTCACTAGTAACGTGATGGAAATGATAGGAAATTTCAGCTTGTAGGTTTGTAAACAAATTCATGAATCAGTGTCTGATGGAGCCCGTCAAGCTGCCAACTGTCAGGGTATGATTAAGCCGTGCATTTGAGTGGGTACACTAAATTTCCTCGAGTGCCCAACATGTAATTTGTGAATCAAGTTTATATTTTATATAAATGAAGAGTCATTTTCTATGTGTAAGCGTGTACGGAGGGAGTTATTCTAGAAATCACTGCTTTGTAAAATGATTTCGAATAAATTAACAATTCATCATGTAATAAATTATATTTAGGGGAAGTGGCGTAGTAACCTTGTGAAGGCATAACAGGTACACGGTGGTTATAAATAAAATATTCATACTGAAATATAGAATATTAAAATTTATGAATTTTTTACTTTTAAGTCAGGATATGAATGCAAATGATGGTGTCATGAACAAAATAATGAAAGGATCATTAAGATGGTTTGGACATATGGAAAGAATGAATGAAGAAAGAATGGTAAAAAATTTATATGTTAACGATGTAAATGGAACTAGAAATAGAGGAAAACCGAGGAAAACGTGGTACGATCAAATAAATCAAATATTGAATGTCGGCCATGTGAGAAGTCAGAGAAATCGACGCGCGTGCATGACACGATATATGAATGTTTAAGAAGTGAGAGAAATATGTCAGGAAAGAAAAGTGTGGCAGTCAATTCTTTCTGCCTACCCCTTCGGGGAGACGGCGTGATGGTTAATTAGTTAGTTAGTCAGGATATTGATACATTATTTTTAAAAATTTCGATTTGCAATAATTACAAAATCGAACATTTGAATAAAACTAGGGTTATAAATAAAAACAAGTACGAATAAATTTGCGTATAATTTAAGTAAAAAGATTCAAAGGTCTCGTATTTGGGTCATGTGCTAAGGGGAGAAAAATACTACCTCCTTCAATTGATATTAATGGGTAAAGTGGAGGCACGTTGGGGAGTTGGTATAAGGCAGTTGTCCTGGCTGCAGAACATTAAAAATTGGACAGGAATGACAAGAATACAGAACTTGTTTCAAGTGGCGTAGGACAGAGATGCCTTTGCTGCAGTGATCGCTAACGTTGGGGAGACCTGACACAGCACCGAAAGAAGAAGAAAAAGGAGATGCAGGATTATTATTATTATATAACTAACTAAGTAACTAATCACCAAGCCGTCTCTCCGAAGGAGTAGACAGAATGACATATCTCTCCCTTCCTCAACATTCATACATCGTGTCATGTACGCACGTCGATTTCTCTGACTCCTCAAGTGGCCGACATTCAACAAAAAAATCATTTGATCGTGCCACGTTTTCCTCGGTTTTCCTCTATTTCTGGTTCCATTAACATCGTTAACATAAACTTTTGAACATGAACACAATTTGCCAAATTTTAAGGGTCGGCCATATTCTAAGTCTACAGAATCGACGTGCATGTATGATTGGCTGTATGAATGTGGAGAAATCTAAAGAGGTTTATCAGGATAGAGAAGTGTGACGGTTCATCTCTCTGCTTAGATGGGTTTTTGCTGTTGTTTATTTCTAAATATATCACTCCAAAGATTTTAAACTTCATACAAAAATGCATATTTATTTCGCGTACAAGTATTTTAACAATAGATGGCGCTAGTGTAGATTGAACAAAAATGTGTGAAGTGTTCCTCAACATATTAGCATATATACATCTTTCAAAAATTTGTCAAACGTGGTGGTCGTAAGAAGGGAGGAATGGGGAATGTTGTATTACATAAAGCGATCGCTTAACCTAACCAATGACAGGTCATAAGTCCTGTAAACGCCTCGACCACCATATTCTGTTTCCAAAAAACAATTTACATCTTCGTCTCTATTAAGATACAATTAATCCTTAAAAATGACTTACCCGCAATGGGTTAAATCCAGTATTTGTCTACAAGTATTTGTATACATTCAAAATGTTGTATTTTAACAATATTTAATGTTGTGATTCTTTGAAATATTAATACAAGAGTCTGTACTGAAGTTTGTTTCTGGGCTTCGTAATGCGATTTCTTAAGTTATTCATTGTTTTGTAGAAAACAACGTTCCGTTTTGCATGGAGACGGTAATAAAATATGCATTATTATTATTATTATTATTATTATTATTATTATTTAGGAATCCTCGTGAATGTTTGCTATGCACAAAGACCGGGCGAACGAAGTTAGGTGATTATAATGTCCTTGGAAAGTTCCAGTTGTTCAGGGTTTTCAATGCGGGCTTTTATTTCGTGCACGGGTAAAATTATAGCATCAAAGCGAGTATTTGAAAAATCGAATTCAGAATCTTTTTTATTGTTTCTTACATTCATTTCTTACATTCATGTAAAAATCCATAATAAATAATTAATACGAATGAAAACGACAGATTTCTAAAAGTTTTATTATATAATAAAACTTCTAGAAATCTGACATTTTCAATCGTTTTAAATATTCAGAACCGTTGTTTTATTCTTTTTCTTCTTATTTTAATAGATCTTACGATCTGTGATACAAAAATCATGTCTCGTGGGATGATGAGGTCTAGCTATCACTCCATCTCTTAGGTGGTCTTCCAGGTAGGCGGTGTCCGGAGGGGATTTCATCAAATCAGTTTATTTCATCAACAGACATTACAAAATTAATTTTTAAGCCATCTATTGAGAATAGGTAAAATAATATATTGTGTATGGTATACTACCAGAAACGCATGAGAGATGGTTCAACATTAGGAAGACAGGATACTCTCCGGAATTAAGAGTATTTGCCTTCTGAACGTATTTTCACTAATATGAAAGACGCCGATCTCCAAGCAGACTGCGTTCCGCAGATTAAGTGCTCTTCCCACCGGTGTCTCCAGAGGCAGGTTGGTTTTGGCGGCCGGTAGGTAAAATAATCTATGCTTTCGCTGTCGGCGATATCTATCAGGGACAAAAAGCTAACACCCTCCATAAGCGGCAGTATATGCGAGTCTATCACTTAATACTTTGACCGGTTTTTAAACCACTTCATTATTGTCAAAACCAAACGGTTTCGATCACGCCGGATCTTCGTCAGAATAATAAAACAAATATCTCTTCAGTTTGTTTTACAGAAACCGGTCGGTTTTGACAAAAATAAAGTGGTGTTTAAACTAGTCACAGAGTTTTAAATTTTTTTTTTATTGCCACACCTCAAATTAAGTGCTTCATACGAAAACAAATGAATTGTTTCTTGAACGTGATGTGAAATCCATATTAAATTCAATATACGAATGATAAGACTCGTTTTCTAGAAGTTTTATAATATTTTATGGGGTTAATATGTTTCATCTAAATACGTTTGCAAGGCGTCAACGTGTAATTGAAAAACTTTTGGAAAATATATAATACGTTTTTATTCATATTAATTACGAGTACATAATAAATACACCTGTATTGACTATCACGACTAGTATTTGAAAAGATTATTTTTCATGATATTTTCAGTGAATTAAAATATTTTTTATTTATATTCTTAATTAAAGGTTAAAAGGTTAACTGTTCAAAAATTACCACATGGAATGATCGGGGCATACTCGTTTTTAAAATCCATTAGATTTTAATTAAATAAAATGTCTAATAAAAGTAAAGTAGAACCTTTCATAACGAGAATAATTCATTCCAAAATCTTATAACACTCGTGTAGCGAAACAATTTTCCCATATAAATCAATGTAAAATACGATAATGCGTTCCTTGCCGAAATTTTTATTTTATTTTTAACGTTTATTTAAATAAAATTACAAACTTATACTTTGTGAAGTAGCTTAACTAACTTGAATACGATTTCGATTTCCAGAAAACAATATAATAATCAATACGAACGAAAAAATAAATGTTTCGCCCTTGTAAGGCATTCTCTTAAAAGGGCGAAACATGTCATTCCCATAAAATATAATAAAACTTCTAAAAAACTGACGTTTTCATTCGTATTAATTATTTAATATGGAGTTTTACATCATTGTTCAAGAAACAATAAATAATATAATAATCGATATAACTAGTTTATTATTTACGAATTAATGACTAACTATTAATTTTTTTTTACTAGAAAGCTGTCTAAAGACAATCATTTTTCAAAATTTGGTGAAAATGTGACAGAATTATCATTGAACATATTTGTAGAACGCATAGCCACCTCTTTATTAGCGTGATGCATCTCAATGTACGACGCGACAGTTTCCCATGCTTTCAGCATTTCTCTTATTGGGCCAAAAGATTGTTGCTCTGCTCCTTCATCCTCCTCCTTTAACAAGCATAAGCTCTTAGGTGGTCAGCTCTTGACTGCGCTTTTCTTCAAGTTTATTAATATCGTTTTAATACATATTAAGTCCCATGGTATTGCCTAAAGACGCAATCTCGTTGACTATAGACTCCACATATACTGTTTTAAACCCCTCAAAATCACGTTCTCTGGCCAAAGCTCACTTGTTATGCGAAATGTCGTTCGTTAATGGAGCATTTTTTTCACAATCTGTTTTGCTCGTTATGAGAGGTTCCACTATATTTGATAGCTATCTTCTTTTTTGAGCATTTAAAAAAATATTTAGGGTCCCAATTTGACTAATACATTATACAATTTGGAAGAAACTTTCTCTAGCATCAGCGTTGTTGAATAGTTCCTAAGCATTTCTTAGGTTGGCTCATTCATAAATGCTTTATAGTTAAACTATCATTTTCTCCTAGCTCTACGATGCTCTATCTAATTAATTGTATCAATGATTATTCAAATAAAAGTACTTAGAGAAAACCTTTTATTGTTCGTTATATGAATCGAAGCGGCTTAAATTCAAGTGCTGTATAGTCAACAAAATTTAAATTCAAACTACAGATTGAAAATCACTCCCCTGGGCCGAACTCAGAACTTGTAAAGCGGGGAAGGGGTGTACTACCTTCGTACAATGCGCTTCCAGCTCGGCAGGGGCGGAGGGTTGCATCCAAATGGAAACATCCCTCACAGAAAGGCAATCGCAGCCAACAGATTCCATTTTAATATTAAAATTTTCCGACTTTCGAGACGCGCCCAAACACAGGGCTGAATTTTCTAGAGCTGATGCAATAAACGTATTTGAAGTCTCCGGCGTTGCATTAGTAATGGGGCTAATGATATTACGGAAGCGGCGTTCCTATGGATTTGCGAGTTCTTTGTGAATTATTATACTATATTATTCAATTACGCAATTACATAGAATATTGATTATTTTTTTTTTTGACAAACAATTGAAGTCGAAATGATTTTAACTCGTTTAAATATATAAAATGATTTTGAAAGTATACCAAAAATGGTATTGTTTTAACATTTTTATTAAATTCCATTTTTTTAATAAAGCAGCTAGCTTGTTAAGCCGCGGTGTGTTATCAAATATATTGCAAATAAATAATTACAACAATATGTAAAGTTTTTACGCCACTTGAACTCTGGTGAGGGCGAAATTGGTTGGTAGTTTAAAAAACTAAAGTAAGCGATGTCAAATAAAAATATATTTTAGAAAATTTATACTCTACAAATTAAGTGCTATTTTTAATACAATTTTATACGTTTAAATTAGGATGGCGTAGTTATTAATAATTTTAATAATTTAAATTGTTACCATAAACTTTGTGATTATATTAATGTATCTAATTTGTTTTAACTTCACTATTACACGCTACTGTTATTCTTTAACAAAATTTCGATAATTATTATTAATTCAATATTTGGATTGATTTGACTCGAACTCATGTAAAGAGCTTTCCAACAAAATATCAGTAATAATAATTAAAAAAAAAAACAACAACAGCAATAATAATAATAACAATATTTACAGTATTATCAGTTCTGAGGGAAAAACTTACAAAAGCAGAGTAATGTTAAATGGTTCTTTTGCGATGCTATTGTGACATTAAATTTGGTTTTATAATTTTGTCCTTATTTTTATACACGGATCACAAATTATCAAAAGTACAGTAATCTTCTTTTGTTCCTTGGCAAGGTAGATACGTACTTTAAGTAATTTGGTTGTTTAGTTTAAGTACTTATAAACTCTAAGTAGCTTACAAGTGAGAACACAAAATAATATACACCACGTTACCCACATAGAAAACACACCAGACAAGATTATGTGGTGCGCATTGCTTGCATGAAATTGTTTTATCTCCCACGACACAAATCCAACTTGTCAATAGTTATGCCGGTAGGTAGAGCAAAATTGCTAAATCGTATCACCTCGGAGTTTGACGTATTTTGTGATAGTCTAGCTCTCCTGTGGGAAGGACTGTCTTTATTATAATGGTAAATTCATTATTAATTAATCTGTTTTTATTATTTTATTATGTATTACTTATTATTGTACGAGTATATCTCTTACCGGTATCCCGAGTGTAAATAATAATTCTGTAATGCTTTAGATATACGAGTATTTAAATGAATAAATGAAAATGATGAAGAACGAGAAATGTGCCATTCACATAATGATAATCTAGAAGTATTTATTGTTTTTTGATCAATAATGTAAAACTTATTATCAAACATTGATTAAAACAAATATTTTCTAGAACTAGTATTACATTTTATGGGAGTGAAATATTTTGGCTTGCTAAAGAATGATATAATGTTTTAGCAAGTTATCAAATTATTGGAATGATTTGTTTTGCCTTGGTAAGGCTATATCAATATTTTGTTAAGTCAAACATTTGATAATGCCTTAGCAAGAGGAAATAATAAATATAATGTGACTTAAAAACGGCATATTTAATCATATTAAATATTTAATATGGAGAAATATTAAATAATACAATGGTTATAATATTCGTACATCAAATTAGCTCGCTCGTTGATTTGTCCAGGCTTACTGATCATTTTGATTATTCCATATTTTTCTTGGCCTTTATAAAAACTGCTATTTTGTATATATTGCTCGTATAAAATGTTTCTAAAATTTATTGAATCGTCCCATATGCCAGTGAATGGCAGTGCACAATGGTGTTCTTCTACCGACCCTTATGTATGGAAGCGAAGCATGGAACTGGCAAAAGAAGGATGAAAGTAGAATAAATGCAGTAGAGATGATATCTCTTAGACGAATGTGTGAATACTCTGTGTATGATAGTGTCGAATAAAAATATAAGAAGTGAATGCGGTGCGAATGATGGTGTCATGAACAAAATAATGAAAGGATCATTAAGATGGTTTGGACATATGGAAAGAATGAATGAAGAAAGAATCTAGGAACCAAAAATAGAGGAAGACCGAGGAAAACGTGGCACGATCAAATAAATCAAATATTGAATGTCGGCTATGTGAGGGTCAGAGAAATCGACGCGTATGCATGACACGATGTATGAATGTTGAGGAATCGAGGGAAATATGTCAGAAAAGAAAAGTGTGGCAGTCCATTCTTTCTGCCTATCCCTTCGGGGAGACGGCGTGATGGTTAGTTAGTTAGTTAGTTAGTGAATTTTTTACTAGACATTATAATCTGTTTTTCAATATTGTGTTTCTGTGCATTCGTACGAGTATATATCCTGCTTTCATCGTTCTTTCCCATTTTTAAGCTTTGCTCATTCATTAAGCTTGGCACTAGAGTAATAAAATACGCATACATATTACGCTGGTGCAAACTTGCAAGTTTCATTATGCAAAAACAAGTAATTCATGCGGTTTCACGTAACCAGAGCTGTGTAAATAATAATAAAAAAACAAGCGCCAGCCGGGGATTTTATTACACGGGTAGTAAAACTTAATATGGCGCATATTTTCATTCGGAATTATATCAAAGTTGGGTCATACAAACTTTTAGCGTTGTGGCGTAAAAATGGTAAATCAAAAAATAAACTGCTTACTAGTCAGGATTTTGTATTCTGAAGATAATGTTCGGAGAATTTAAAGTATTAAATAATTAAACATTATGAAAAATTTCGGCATTAAAATTTTTGACGTAACTTATTTGGGTACGAAGGCAAAATGACATATTGTAGAGTGATTTTTTGTTGTTGTTCTGCAGTGATTGATGTGAAAACAGATTTGTGAAACATTTTGAGAGATAAGCGATGTGTATAATATTTTTTAATGTTAGTAACTGATACAATAACAGCAGATTTCCAGCATTCATACCGTGGAATTCCTTATAAGTAAATTTTAAAATCATAGCACTATGTTTTTCAGTTATAAAATCAATTAATGACAAAAATAAATAATTTTACTACCAATGTCTCTGAGTCTATTTTCTCGATTTGAATTCGTAGTTATTATGGAGAAATGCTTTAACTTTACTTACTTACTTAGACAGCCGTTGTCGTCCACTGCTGGACATAGAGACCTCCCCCATACTTCTCCACGTATCACTGTCTTGTGCCTTTTGCATCCAAACGCTAGCAATTCATCCAATGTCATCGGACCATCGTGTGGGGGGTCTCCCTCTGTTTCGTTTGTCTTCGCGGGGTCTCCACTCTACCACCCTTCTGGTCCATCTATCGTGTACCAATCTGGCAACGTGTCCCGCAAATGACCATTTAAGCTTCGCTACTCCCGACCTTCTACGTATTTCAGTATTTCTTATCCGGTCTGAGAGTCTTACGTGTAGCGTGGCTCTTTCGTATTTCCTCTGTGCTACACGGAGTCTCCTTATGGTCGACATGGTGAGGGTTAGCGTTTCTGCCCCTTATGTCAGTGCTTTAACTAGTAAGTCAATAACTCTGGTTCCTTAGTAATTAACATTATCTATATTTGCATTTTTAAAATGATTTTTGAACCAGGAATGTTTTCAATATATGTTTAATATAAATGATCCTAATTGAGTTCAAAATAACCGAAACACTATCTGTTATATGCTGTCGACGAGTATTGAGTTTCTTCGGTCACATAGTCAGGTTACCCAGGATAAAAGTACTGTCACAGGAGGTGCTCCAGGCAAAAGAAGTAGAGGCAGACCTCATGTGCGGTTTTGTGACCAGATTAAGGAGATGATTGGAAGAGAGCTCTACTTGGCGGTGCGGGCTGCGGAGAACAGATAGGATTGTAAACGTTTTTTTTAAGCCACGGCCAGCTCTATGGATCACGACCCTCAGTAATGAGGAAACGAAGAAAGAAGAATAAGTATTTAATTCCACCAATTTATTTTCTCTACAATACATTTGAAATATTATTTATTATTCTGTTTTTGCATTTAAATATATTTTTAAACAAAATTACAAGTTTTGAATAATAATTGCCATTAGGAAAAGCTTTGGACGTGCCAAAAGCTTCACGCACACGTGGTAATTTTTCTCACTTATTTTTTTACTGTTAATCCATGTGCGACTATATGCGAGTAGGAACCCTCACTAAGTAAAGTACCACCACACACAATCCGTGTCAGTGGTCCTTTCCGAAATTTTTCTTACCTCCAAGGTAAGAAAAATCATGCCTTATAAAGAAAAAATATGTCATTCACATTTACTATAATAAAATTTCTATAAAATAGATGTTTCCATTCGAATCGATTATTTAATATGAACTGTTTATATATACTGTATTCTTATTTTTTATTTCTTTATTTTTAAATAAAGCAAACAAACAAACTATCATGCCGTTTCCCCACAGGGGTAAGCAGAGAGAATGGACCGCCACACTACTCTATCCTGACAAACCTCTCTAGCTTCCTCCACATTCATACAACGAGTCATACACGCACGTCGATTCCTCCGACTTCTAACATGATCAACCTTTTTAAAAAATAGATAATAAAAATTGTGATACATAAACAGAGTTTTATAATTTAACAGTTAATAAAATATCATAGTGTTTCGGCCAAAACAAAGGACTATTTAATTATTTAATATTATATAATATAAATAATTAAATAAAACGATGTTTTTTAACTACTTCCACTCTTGTCTTTATTTAGACAGCGACCGGTTTCGCCAGGCTCGCTGGCATCGACAGACTTAAAGTTTTACATCATTGTTTTAGAAACAATAAATAATTATAATGGGGTTTCCGGCAACACGAGCTATCAAAATCTGGAAAGTTACCCTTTGCAATCATCAAGAAATAACAATTTAATGATCGTCTTAATAAACGGAATTAATTATTCGCGCGGGGAGGATTTTACGACCCGTCTTAGGTGTCCTTTGTTAGGGCAAACGTCCGCGGCCGGGGCCAACCGGTCCGTAATGAGCTTACTCTTTAATGGACTGCCTCCTTTCCTTTGATCTCCCCCCTATTCCTCTAAAGACTCCCTTTTTTCTTCCCGGCCTACTCACTCAAATTAAAAGATAAAAGATATCGTCTTTTAATCCGGTTTTCTACTTAAAAGTTTGCGTTTTCTAAGGAACTTGTTAAGTGCGCATAAATTTCGGATGACGCCAACAAAAATGTTTTAGCTGCCGCATTAATATTCATTGAGTTTATATTTCGTTATATCGGGAGTGGGTCGTTTCCGTGTCCAAAGCTTGGATGCTCGGAACCAATTCTCTACAGCTTCGAAGAGATGGACATCTAATTACCAATTTGTTTAGATTAATTAGGGGATACTTCGAGAACTCGGCCGTACTGGAGGGTGTTCGGCTTTTTGTCCCCGATAGATATCTCCGACAGTGACAGCACATATTGATTTACCTACCGCCAGAACCAATCTGCCTCTGGTGACACCGGTGGGAAGAGCAATTAG
Source organism: Lepidostoma basale (assembly GCA_022606425.2). Classification (NCBI taxonomy): domain Eukaryota; kingdom Metazoa; phylum Arthropoda; class Insecta; order Trichoptera; family Lepidostomatidae; genus Lepidostoma; species Lepidostoma basale. Next base: position 38,584 of record JAHDVF020000860.1, on the reverse strand, counting down.
TCTGCTGAACGCGGTCTTCTCGCAGATCGACGTCTCATGTTAGTGAAAGTAAGTTCAGAAGGCAAATACTCTTAATTCTGGAGAGTATCCTGTCTTCCTAATGTTGAACCATCTCTTATGCGTTTCTGGTAGTATACTTTATATAATATATATTTTACCTGTTCTCAATAGATGTCTTAAAAATAAAGGTTGTAATGTCTGTTGATGAAATAAACTGATTTGATTAGTTTTAGTTTCAAGCTCAAATCAAGGCCGTTATATTTACATTTGTGAAACGTTGCGATCTAAAATGGACCTTCGATGAGTACAGAACCAATATTGGGGAGTTGTCAGTTAAAAGAGATCGAGAATGCAGTGCTCTCCAATTACAGAGGTACTCTCCAGCCAATTACAGAGGCACAAGCAGTGCTCTCCAGTTACAGAGGTTTAGGGCCAGGTCGAGTTCAATTAAACAGGTTTCTTTTTTCCAATTAAAGAGGTTTTAGCGCTCCAAGGGGGTGGGACTGAAACTTTTCTGACAATTATAGAGTTTTGCCAATTAACCAGGTTCCAATTATCCAGGTTCTCCTATATCTAGGTACAAGTGGAGGAGCATCTTTGATCACACCGTGCGTATGCAAACGTATGTGGGTTGTTTCCGTGTCCAAAGCTCAATTTATTATTTACTCTCCACGGCACTGATGCAGATCATCCAAATTGGTAATTATGTAGACAAACAATTATACATGACAGTCTGCAACATTAGCGTGAATGGTGAAAATTTGGAGCAAGTAGATGAGTTCGTGTATTTAGGTAGTATGTTTACAAGAGATGGGCGAGTGGAGAGGTATATTGAAAGAAGGGTTGGGGCAGGCAACAAAGTGAATTGTGCACTTAAAGTTGTCATCGCAAACAAAAACCTATCCAAAAAAGCTAGAATGGCAGTGCACAATGGTATTCTCCTACCGACCCTTATGTATGGAAGCGAAGCATGGAACTGGCAAAAGAAGGATGAAAGTAGAATAAATGCAGTAGAAATGAGATCTCTCAGACTAAGAGTGTCGAATGAAAATATAAGAAGTGAATGCGGTGCGAATGATGGTGTTATGAACAAAATAATGAAAGGATCATTAAGATGGTTTGGACATATGGAAAGAATGAATGAAGAAAGAATGGTAAAAAATATATATGTTAACGATGTAAATGGAACCAGAAATAGAGGTCGACCGAGGAAAACGTGGCACGATCAAATAAATCAAATATTGAATGTCGGCCTTGTAAGTGTATGAATGTTGAGGAAGCGAGAGAAATATGTCAGGAAAGAAAAGTGTGGTAGTCCATTCTTTCTGCCTACCCCTTCGGAGAGACGACGTGATGGATAGTTAGTTAGTTAGTAACTATTATACATATAATTCTGCACATAATTTGATGTTTCATCTACGGTTACCAAAGTGTTAACATTTCTTTTCTTTTGGGTACAAAATGTGTACTTTTGAATTAAAAAAAGACCAATACTTGTTGACAAAAAAAGACCAACAATTGTTGAATCGCTCTTTCCATCATGACAGCAAGAGCCAAATCGATGTAAAGGGTATTATAGCTATCATAGGGATTCTCGTGACATGTGATAGGTAGCTAAAATATCGCCATTTTATTGTCACGTGAATTCTACACCAGACCAAAGACAGTGAAACAATCACACTGCCCTCGCCGGGAATCGAACCCGGAACCTTCGAGGTGGCAGACAATGCACTTACCACTCAGCCGCGAAGGTCGTCATATAATGTATAATAGATGCAAACTTACAGAATATTTTAATAACATATAACAGTACGCACATCAGTTTTAAATCATAATAATCCCATTTTTTTAAGTTTGCTTTTTAATATTTAAAATATTATAAATAACTGAAATTATTAAGATATAAAATAATTTTTTTCGAACTAGAATGAAAATAGCAATTCGAAAATCCAATTCATAAAACTGTTCTATTACTGTGATAATTTATTCGAAATAGCCAGTGTTACATAACGTATGCGCTACATATACATTATGTAACAAAGGGTAATGACAATGTGGTATATATATTTCCGTATTATAACACACTGCACACATATGCAAAAAGCAAATTAATGTGGGTAATGTTTATATTATGGGGAACATTTTCTCGTTCAAGAGGAACTTTTTTATTTCTCTTTCTAGTTTGTCTCGGCCCCTGGCTACCATCACAGAGCGGAGCTTTGACTTCACATCCAGGTTGTCCGGATATATCGAGTCGACTGAAAAGCCAGGTACTATACAAAAGTGTAATACTACACTCCTAGCGTTGAAGATATAAAACGTGATACTAGTTTGAACATTTTTATAAAGAACAAAGTAATAAAACTGCAGTACTACAGTTTTCACAACCCGATATGGAGCCTTAAATATGCAGTTAGTTTTCAGCAAGCTTGGCACTTCGCAAGAAGGGAGGGAGTCGTGTTTATTTATAAATGAAATCATATTGTAATGGTACTTTTCTTTTGATAACTTCTTAATATATCCTTGAACGGTTGAGATTTGTATTATTTGAACCTTATTTCCTTTATGTAATAGGCTCGCTTTGAAGGCTTTGGTCGTTTTTGCAGGATACCAAAGGGCAGAAACTCAGTAAAAGGAAGTTGGAACAAAACACCTGCTTTTGAAAAGTTATTTTGAAAGTTTATTCATGTTTACAGTTCTCGTTCGAGTAAAAACACCATTATGTCACAATTATAAATACAATCGTTCATAAATTTGAATAGTATTATGTTTTATGACCATTTGTAGATTTTTCAATTCATAACTTAATTAGTAGACAAATGGAAGACGCCGCTTTAATAACTAATATTTTACCTTATGAATGGTTAGATATCTTAATGACATAACAAGTTTTCTTTGGAAATTGATCAATGGTGAAACTTAGTTTATATTTCATCGTATGTGGAATACAAGCATTGGTTAAAGTAAGTGTAAAGGCATTAACATATATAATACCATTATCACGTGTTGTAATGGGTGTTTTTTTAGCTGCATGAGAAGTTTCGATGGTTGTTGTCTATGGTTTGACAGTTGAGAATATCAAATTGTGTTGACATTTCTGTTTAGTAAGGTTTGGCAATTCATCAGAAGGATGATCTGAACAGACACGTCGGAATAACCTGGATGCATTCTGCACAAGACAGAGTGACGTGGAAGCGAATGGAGGAGGCCTTTGTCCAAGAGTGGACGGGAATAGGTTGAGGAAGAAGAAAAAGAAGAAAAAGAAGATTGACTTGAAGTGTCGTGTCACACCATAGCCCGTGACACCGACGCCCGACTACTGCGTGACGTAGATCGAAACCGTGCGATTGCCGTCACAATACGAAGCGTTGCGACACGTGGCTCAATTGTATTGTGATAATAACCATATGAATATTGTGATTTGATATGATGGAGTTCTGGTCATAACCCTTATATATGAAAGCGAAGTATGAAACTGGCAGAAGAAGAATGAGAGCAGAACAAAAGCGGTAGAGATGAGGTCCCTAAGACGTATGTGTGATAGAACGATATACGACAGAATCTCAAATGCTGATATTAGAAAGGAATGTAGAGCGCAATAAGGTATAATGAACAAAATTATAAAAGGATCGCTGCGTTGGTTCGGACATTTGGAGCGCATGGATGGAGAAATAATGGTTAAGAAAGTGTACGTTAATGATGTATGGAGTACGGAATCGAGGTAGACTGAGGAAAATATGGCAATACCAAATTAATAAAATTTTAAAGATTGGTCATTTTAGAAGTCGGAAGAATCTGCTGGGTATGCTGTATGAATGAGGAGGAAGCTAAAGAGGTGTATCAGAATAGATGGCGGTCGATTCTCTCTGCCTACCCTTGCGGAGAAACGGCGTGATGGTTTGTTGTTGTTGTTGATTTCGATATAATTGTGGGGCATCACGACACACTACGACTTGTTAGAATGTTTTTGCCTTTACTGGCATCAACAACCAGATAACCTATTTCTTATCGAATATACTAGCTTCCTAAATATCCGATCAACGCTTCCGTATTTTCTGGTTTCAATGGATCGAATTCAATCGAAGTGAAATAAAATTAAGTTCATTGAAAAAAAAAAACTCGGAAAAAGTTTACGAAAACCCGGTGAAGTATAAATAAAATAATTCTCCAAAAATTGAAAAGATATTTTTTTCAAAATTAATGCGTATTCAGAAAAGACTGAATTTTTACTGAACTGTGGCGCCCGGGGGTTTCCGGATTTATGAACATGCTTGTTTAGCGGGTTTTTTTTAAAAGGAATGAATACATTTAATATTTATGGAGAATATTTCCGATCGCACAATAGATGAAGATTCAGAATTCGGGACCCACACTCCGACCCCGACTCTCGCAGGATTTACTTTTATGATTTTAGGCTCAGATCCTTGCGAATATGAAAGGATTTCATTCCTTTCGGAACTGAACTAAGCAGCGGATAATATCGATACGAATTAGAGAATTAGTGGAAGTAATGAGGCATATGTCAGGGAGCTCTTTTATATGTATTGTAGTAAAATTATTATTATAAATATATAAAGAAACACAAAAAACTAACTGAATATACATCCAGTGGTATCTGATACAATATGTTTTTTTATGTATTTAGTATTTTTAATAAATGTAAAATAAAAAGATAAAAAAATCTTTTCAATGACAACGAAATTTTGATTATTTGAATATTTTTGAAAAACATTGTATGTTCGTAACACGTTTTCCGCTTTTCACAAACATATATCGGACTGTACACGTCTTTCTTCAGTTTGAAAAAAAAAACAAATACTAAGACGTGTAAAGTCTGAGCATATTAGTCAAAAGTGGAAAAAAGTGTTGTAAACATAAAATGTAGAAGAGTCGCGAGAGTTATGTCAGGAATCCTGACTTAGGATAGAATAGTGTGGTGAGAAACAGCGTGATGGTTTGTTAGTTAGTAAAATTAATTTAAATTGTAAAAATGGGTTTCATTCATGAAACTTTGTAGTAACTATGAATATATTTGTAAAATAATATATTATATTTATACAAAAAATCTTCTTCTTCTTAAAGTGCCCTGTCGGGTCCCCCCAACATTGGCGATCACCTCAGCGAATCTGTCCCTGTCCTGCGCCGCTCGGAACACAAAAAATAATCGTCTATAATACATTCTAGATTGAGTCTTTATGATATTGATCCTATAGATAGAATATTTTAAACAAAAGAATGAAAATATGGTCATAAAATGACATAAAAAAGTTAGGTTATAAATGATTGTATTGTAATATTTAAATTGAACTTTTGACGTTATTCCGGCAACAGTTTTTTTTACAAAAGTTCAAATACGTTACAATAAACACGTGAAATAGAATTAACTTAATTCGGAGGAAGAGGCCCGTAACCGTAAATTACTCAGCATGACGTATTATTTAAATTTATTACTAAGAGAGTGCTCGGTAAATAAAGTATGTGAAAATTACGTAGCAAGATTTATGAAATATAAATATTTGAGCAGTAACAGATTACAAACAACCCTTCTGGTCTGGTTAGGGCCACGTGAGAAGGGCTCCTGGAGACCCGGGGACCAGCCCAACAATGGACAAAGCTAATATTACGTTATGTTATTCATCCCAGAGAAAATTAATGTTCACTCAATCGTTATTTTTTTTAAACGATTTATCTCATTATAAAGGTTCAGTTTTGCATGAATACTTAAATAAGAACTGTAAATAAATTTCTTGTATTAAAAGTAATTTTATAAAACGATGTTTTTTGCAACTATGTTCAATTTGTCTTTATTTAGACAGATACCGGTTTCGGTAGCCTGGAAAAACTGGTCCCTGAAAAATTAAAGACAAAAGTGGGAATTGTTTTAAAAAAAACATTGTTTGAATTAATTACTACAGTAGACCCTCTCTTAACCGGCCTTGATGGGACCGACCCAAGGCCGGAGAACGAAAAATCCGGTCAAAGAGAAGGTAGTGAAAAACACATTAAAAAAAACAATTTCGCAAGGAAGAAAAAAAAAACACAATTTTTTCAAAACACTACGAAAACAGAACTTTTATTCTGTATTAGAAACTCACATATTCCTGAACATCTTGAAGTTCAAAATCGCTCATTTTGGGAAGTTGATACTTGTCTCCTAGACTTCCTAGAAGAGGCCGGTTAAAGCGGTGGGACGGTTAAAGCGGCAGCGGTTAAGAGAGCGTCTACTGTATATAAAATGAACTTCTGTCAAGAGATTTCCGTTAAACATTATATTTTAATATATTAATGTTGATAGGAGGTGAATCTCCAGGCTCCATAATATAAAATCCATTGAGGAGATGCCAGAGATAGAAACGCCAACTCTTAAGTGATAGTCAACGTCCGGTGGACCTACCATGATCCTGAAAGAATATGAATCAATTTAACCCGAAAATGATAGATACCCATTTGATTTCGCTGTCAAATCGTATTATTTTCAAATACTATAGATATTTTGTGAATTAATCAATAGGACGTGCCACAGAGTAATTTTCGGGTCTTACCCGAAAATTACAGATACCGTTTTTACAATGCTGTAAAATCGCATTATTTGCAAATGTCATGCTATTGGTGAAACTTTTATTTTTACTTTGTTTCATGAATTAATCAATTAAAGTAAATGATTTGAAATACAAAGTAATTGGTTAAAAATTAACAAACTCATTTTTAAATATACTTAGGAAATTGAAAAAACTATGTTTATTATCCACAAAATATTAAAAAACATATCATGTTTCGGAGGATACCTCCATCTTCAGGTGTAAATGTATAATAAAAACTAAACAAAGAAAGACTCATAGAAAAACGCATTTAAAGTTCGATACAATAATTAAAATTTAAAAATTAACCTGGGATAATACTATAATATAAGTACTAATAATTATTTTTTATCAGTAAGAAATAATACATAATGATAATATAAAAATATAAAATTGTAATTTAGAAAAAACATACTTTTGAAAAGACATAAATTCAAATGTAGGTATGTTTTTTTAAGTCGAATATTTCATTATTTTACATCAAGAATTTTGCTAACATTTGAATTATTACTATTTAAATTGAATCTGTGTAGGGAAAATAATATTGTGAAGTGTATTTAGTTGACTGGTTACTGAGAAGCTTGTATATACACAAAAATGTTGTGAGATTATATATTTTTTTTAACAGTATTCAAATGCGAATTCAAATCACAAAGTGATGACAAATATACAAGATTTTTTAAAAATAATCTTAAAATTGATTTATGCTTTAGTAATTTTCAATAAAATAAAGCATGTAAGCCGAGCCGGAGAGGTCAGAGAAATCAAGACCCTGTACGCTTATAAACTGACTGGAGTAATTCCTCTAGGAAGGCCTAGACAGCGCCTTATGGACACTGGTTGATTTAGCTAGGTAAGGCGAATCGGACTGCTGTGAGCAAAGCCGCATGATCGAGGAGCTTGGAGGAAAATCATCATTAGGAGGCTAAAACTCTTCAAGAGTTGTATGGCCATTGGAAGTAGTAAGTCTTCTTCTTCTTTCGGTGCCGTGTCAGGTCCCCCCAACGTTGGCGATACCTGCAGCAAAGGCATCTCTATCCTGCGCCACTTGGAACAGATTCTGAACTATTGTTATTCCTGTCCACTTTTTGATGTTCCACAGCCAGGACAGCTGCCTTCTACCAACTCCCTGAAGTCCCTCCACTTAACCCATTAATATCAGTCGAAGGAGGTGGTATTTTTCTCCCCTTAGCACATGACCCAAATATGAGACCTTTCTAATTTTCACACTAGACAACAGCTCTCTGACATACGTCTGCATTACTGACCCTATTGGTCCAAGGTATATGGAGCATTCTGCGGTACATCTGCATCTTGAACGCTTCCAACCGGTTCATTACATTCACTTTCAGAGTCCAGGTTTCGCAGCCATATAGTAGAACAGAACATGCATAACATTTAATCATTCTTTTTCGGAGTTTTATGTTAAGATTATCGTTGCAAAAGAATGTTCCCATTTTATTAAATGCAGCTGGTGTAACTTCAATTCTGCATTTTTTTCAATATCCGGGTCAAGCGGTTTAGTGATAATGCTGCCAAGGAATTTAAATTGGTCGACCATTTCAACATTCGCACCATTCAGTGGATGAAGAATAGTTATGTCGCCCAAATGTCATCCATTTGGTCTTCTGATTTTCAAGCCCAGATCCTCTCCTGCTATATCATTTTTATTTAGGAGTTCTTGAAGATCGGGTATATCGGGTACGGATCGGGTAGGTAAGTAGTAAGTAAGTAATAAAATTTCAACAGCCGTCTTTGTTGCATGCGACATTTAAATATGGATTATCGTTATAATAAAAACACGTAAATAAATTATTATAACATACGTAAGTATGTAAATAATATATTTAAAAAAAGCCGAATAAATTGTGCGCAAACACGGGCTCTGTGTGGGGTGTTATTCTATACATTTATGTTTCATCAATCATCCACCTACAGCGGAATAAAAATAAATATTTTATGTTTTGAATTTCCACGAACTCCGGCAGGCTCGATGTAAAAAACATGACCGAAAAATTGAGAAAGACGCCGGCTCTTAAAAATTAACATATTTATGAAGTCACTCGCATGTGCCCAATACGGATGTTCAAATTCTTTCGCGATGTATGCTACCAATACTACATAAACGTATGCGTTACTTGATACAGCCATAGATTGTACCTATCTCAGGTTCGCATACGTGCTAACATCGGTCTACCTGTATGTGTAAGTACTTTAAATTCAGGTAAACAGACAAAAAAGAAAGTGCGTGATATTTCAATGACATCAATATTTTTATTACTAGATGCAAAAGTTAAGATTTTCTACCTTTAAAAACCTGGTTCACAGTACAATCGTAATCAGCAATAAATTTTAACGATAAACGTAAATGTTAAAAATTCACACATGTTAAAAATTTCTATTAACAAAACCAAATTATTCTTCTTTTGTTTTCTACACTACTGTCGTAAAACAATAATCAGAATAAAATAATCCAGAAACGTTCTCGGGCATGCGCATCTTGTGCATTTTGAATTACTTTCGGAGAGAATTGAATTATTCCTCTCATGTTCTATTTGCTGTCCGCATTTGTATACAGCAGGCTATTTGAACATTCTTCTTCTTCTTCTTCTTCACTTTTGGTAGACTCAGGAGTCTGTTATTTCAGGCGGGTTCTCTTGAGACGCCGAACTCCAGCTTTCTCTCCACCGTTTCGGGGGTTTTCCTGGTCGGCGTTGTCCGTTTGGCGTTCCATGGAGAGCTATGTTTGGTATCCTATTTGAGCTCATCCTTTCTACGTGTTGATGCCAGTATCACCGTCTTTGACGTCCCCATCTGACCACATCTTCGACCTCGGAGATTTGAACCCAATTACTATATACAACTTTTTAGATATTGATTCTCATGACATGTGATAGGTAGCTAATCTATCTCCACTATATTGTTAGTGTGACATTGTGACAATCGGTGTGGCAGTCATAGCTCTTGCCACTCTGGCACGAAGATCGTCAATTATAATGGATTGGGAATACTTATCAAAGAGATAAATATATACATCTTCTTTTTCATCTGCTTTATTTAGATCTGTCTTCTATTATTTCTTAAAACCTGTTTTTTGAAAGTTGATGTTTAACAGTCTAAATTTGAAACTAGAATTAGGCTGATGCAGATAATATAATATTTTACGAAGATTCGCTGTATTTTATATGATTTAAAAAGAATGTTGATTAATTTTTTAAATGTTATATTGAAACGTTATAATTAGCTAACCAACTAACTAACTAACCATCACACCATTTTTCCGGAGGGGTAGGCAGAGAGGATGGATCGCCACAATGCTCTGTCCTGGCATATCTCTCGGGATTCCTTTACATTCATACATCGTACCATGCACGCACGTCAATTATTCCGACTTCGAATGTGGCCGCCTTTTAGTAATTGATTAATTTGGTCATGCCATGTTTTCCTCGGTCGTTCTCGGCTTCTTTTTCCACTCACGCTGCTTGTGCACAACTTTTTAACCATTCTACTCTCATCCATTCGTTCCATATGTCCATACCATCTCAGGGATCCTTTTTCAATTTTATCCATTATGCAGTCATCTGCCTTACATTTCTAATTGTAGTTAATGTGAATAAATTATTTATTTCTTCTAACAGATATTCTTATAAAAATCCGATTTAATAATTGAATGGATGAAGTAAAATAGGTACTTAATAGAAAAAAAATCGAAGTATGCAGTTTCGTTTTATATTATCTGCCTTACATTTCTAATTGAAGTTAATATGAATAAATTATTTATTTCTTCTAGCAGATATTCTTATAAAAATCCGATTTAATAATTGAATGGATGAAGTAAAATAGGTACTTAATAGAAAAAAAATCGAAGTATGCAGTTTCGTTTTATATTATCTGCCTTACATTTCTAATTGAAGTTAATATGAATAAATTATTTATTTCTTCTAGCAGATATTCTTATAAAAATCCGATTTAATAATTGAATGGATGAAGTAAAATAGGTACTTAATAGAAAAAAAATCGAAGTATGCAGTTTCGTTTTATATTATCTGCCTTACATTTCTAATTGAAGTTAATATGAATAAATTATTTATTTTTTCTAGCAGATATTCTTATAAAAATCAGATTTAATAATTGAATGGATAAAGTAAAATAGGTACTTAATAGAAAAAAAATCGAAATATGCAGGTTCGTTTTAGATTATGTAATTTTTTTTTGGTATTCAGTACCTATTTTACTTCAGTCATTCAATTGTTCATGACTGTTATACCAAAGTTTCCAATAACATGTCAATCGGCAAAGAAAAAAGTTATATTTTCTTTTTACTTTGATCGATATCCATTCTCACTTCTAATGTAAAGAAAAATTGATGCTAAGATATCGACTGCCGATCACCTTAAAGATACGTTCCGGGAAAAATAATATAGTATTTATCTGAAATCAAAAGTGATCGTAGAAATAGTTTCGAAGCTAAAGAGTCAACAACTGTAATAAATAGGTCTAGTTGGGCCGGTGTTTGTGACGTTTGTTCAACAAATGACTAACTTTGCGTGACTGCTGACTGCTGGGAATGGGGAAATATTGAATCATTAATATTCTGAGAAAGTATTGAAATGGATAGTCTGTCTGCCCCTGACGTTTCGCGCCGTTCCGGGGGCCATGAAACAAATTGCTGAATGATCGGTAGAAGGCACATCCGCGGAACTTAACTCGGGGAGAAAAAAAATATCGCCATCTTAGAAGCATCGTTTTTTCATACATTCTTCCAGCAATTTTCTCAGACAGAATGTTACACGAAAACATTTGGAGTCTTGAGTGATTACTAAAGTAAATATCAATACACAACAGATAATCAAAGCATTTAATACGAGATAATTAAAGATTTACTTCTATCCAAAAATTTGGAATGGCAGTGCACAATGGTGTTCTTCTACCGACCCTTATGTATGGAAGCTAAGCATGGAACTGGCAAAAGAAGGATGAAAGTAGAAAAAATGCAGTAGAAATGAGATCTCTTAGACGAATGTGTGAATACTCTGTGTATGATAGAGTGTCGAATGGAAATATAAGAAGTGAATGCGGTGCGAATAATGGTGTCATGAACAAAATAATGAAAGGATCATTAAGATGGTTTGGACATATGGAAAGAATGAATGAAGAAAGAATGGTAAAAAAATTATATGTTAATGATGTAAATGGAACCAGAATTAGAGGAAGACCGAGGAAAACGTGGCACGATCAAATAAATCAAATATTGAATGTCGGCCATGTGAGGAGTAAGAGAAATCGACGCGCGTGCATGACACGATGTATGAATGTTGAGGAAGCGAGAGAAATATGTCAGGAAAGAAAATTGTGGCTTTCCATTTTTTCTGCCTACCCCTTCGGGGAGACGACGTGATGGTTAGTTAGTTAGTTAGCTACTTCTAATAAAAAAAAAAACTGTGAATACGTGGAATATAAATTAAATAGACAATATGGGCACCATCTAAAAATAACATTTTGTGTTAAATTATTTTTGTTTTGTTATTATATTTTATATCATTGTATTTTATATTATTTGTTTAAGATTTATTTTGTGGATGTTAGACGACCGAAGTGTGCGCGGGAGATGCCTATTGGTGGCGATGGGGTTCGCAACCCATCACATCGCGTCCCCCGCGGGGCGAAAAGAGAAGGATGGAGTGCCGCATCGGTTAAAGTGTGACAGTCCTTTCATTCTGCCTACCCTTTCGGTGAGACGGCGTGGTGGTACGTAAGTTTTTAATACGAGAAATACTAATGATTTCACTGAAATCTCTTGATAGAAGATCATTTAAATTTAAAAAAATTAGAACGGTATTTTTTAGTAACTACTTCTACTTTTTGTTTTTATTTCGACAGCGACCGGTCTCGCCAGGCTAGCTGACATCGACAGACTGGTCCAGTTGGAGTTGATTAGATCCAGTCTGTCGATGCCGGCTGGCTTGGCGAAACCAGTCGCTGTCATAATAAAGACACAAAGTGGAAGCGGTTATTTAAAAAAAACATTTATTTAATCATTATGAGAAATATCTACTGGGATTAAAAGTTTTTTTCCGTGGAAGTAAGAATCTGAGGGAAACGAAGTTTCAATAAAGTATTAAAATCGAATGGAATATGCTGTGGACCTGTGTTTCCGAATTAGTGGTACGCGTACCCCTTGAGATACGCGAAGTTGTATCAAGGGTATTTATTGTTTCTTGAACGATGATGTAAAACTCCATATTAAATCATTAATACTAATGAAAACGTCAGTTTTCTAGAAGATTTATTATATTTTATGGGAATGACATATTTTGCCCTTCTAAGGCATTATGAAATGACATTTAATAATGTCTTAGAAGGGCGAAACATGTCATTCCCATAAAATATAATAAATTTTCTAGAAAAGTGACGTTTTCATTCGTATTAATTATTTTATCAAGGGGTACGCACGGCAATCTCTTGACGACTTAAGACTAAAGCTGACCAAACACCAACCAGATTTTTCAGAGTTGTGCAAAGAAAAAATGCACATTTGTCACATTAAACTGATTTACACCGTTATTAGAACTGAGATATAAGGTTCCCACCACCACCCGAGACTGTTATAGGACGCAGCGATGCCCTTTCGTCAGTCTCGCTGCACTATCTAGGCCTGTTCCTTGTCCATCCGAGACTTACGTTAATTTAATTGAGCCTTTTCTTGTCATCAATCAAAAGGGTGACAGACCACATTTAATCTATTCTTTTAACCTTATATATCTCCCGCGCGGCCTCACATCTCTTTATTATTAAATAAAATCAGAAGTAAATATTATATAAAGCACACCTTAAATTAGTAAAAAAAAAACACATTAAAATTATATAGAACACACATTAATTCAAAATACACAATATGACAAATATATAACAAACTAAATTTTATAACAGGAAGAAGATAGTGTATGAGGGAGGCGGGAAAATGTTAAGTAAGAATGAATAAATTGGGATGGGATGGATGGAGGACAGGTTTTAGAAAGAGCAGAAATGAATTAAAAAAAAAACAGTATACATAAAAGGCACATTATAAACAGAAAAGTAGATCAGAACACACCCACCAAGGGGCAGTGTCTGACTGCGTCATTAGAACTGTATTTTAATGGTAATAAATGTTAAAAAAAACGGTTATTTTTTTATTTATAACTAACTAACTAATTAACTAACTAACCATCACGCCGTCTCCCCGAAGGGGTAGGCAGAAATAATGGACTGCCACACTTTTCTTTCCTGAACATTCATACATCGAGTCATGCACGCGAGTCGATTTCTCTGACTCCTCACATGGCCGACATTCAATATTTGATTTATTTGATCGTGCCATGTTTTCCTCGGTCTTCCTCTATTTCTGGTCCCATTTCCATCGTTAACTTAATTTAATTGCTATAATCAATATAATTCCCACAATTAGCGGAAAGCGAGTTTGAGGTTTTTTCTTGAAGTGATACGCAGGAAAAACTAATTGGGAACCACTGCTGTAGACCATAGACCGCACGTACTTTATTAGAAACTTCGAATCAAAACCGACCGAAAACTTTCCAAAAGCGGATATTGAATTGAAACTAGTTTTTATGTCCTTATTACCAAACCCGATATAATATTTCGCAAAAGGGTCCGTTGAAAAAATGGTTTGACCATGTTACGTATTTTCAGTCTGCCCGGGGCGATTGTAACATCAAACTGCCGAGCTGGCATTTAGTTTCCACAACATCTGCTGCAACTCCAAACCACGTACAGCCCGTGCCACTGCTATATCGTACTCGTTCCACAAATTATAAAATACCCCGACTGTTCGGGTATTTCATTCGGCAAAAAGTCGTTAAATTTCTGGGTCATTTTGGAATAACAGATGAAGTTGTAAAATGTTTTATCTACGCGTAATTAATATCATTCATGTTAAATAAATGTTTGCGGAGCTTTATGTATCAATCCTAGGGATAAGTTTGAAAACATAATAATTTTCCTGGTTCTTGGGGTGTCGCTTATAGGCCTTTAATGTGGTAGTTTCCCATTTTTTTACACAATAGGTAATTGAACCCAATAACTTTATACATTTTTAAAGTTATTGTTTCTCATGACATGTCATAGGTAGCTAGTATATCGACAAGTTGATTATCACGTGAATTCTAGCAGATTAAAAACGATGGCTTTTTTTATTTTATTTATTTTCGTTATACAATATTTTTTATTTTATTAAAACAGATAAGATGCATCAGTTAGATGTACACACCAAGTTCATAACACTGGCAGTACAACTGTCTTGTAGCACCATCAAGACATTAATGAAAGATAAAGAAACATACAAATTAAGTAAAACAAGGCAATAGCAAAGGACAAAAAAGACATTTATAAATCAGGTAAAATAAGGCAATAACATGGGACAAAGAAAAAATAAACAAACCAAGTTAAGTAAGACAACAGTACATGATAAAGAAGAAATATACAAATCAGGTAAAACGAGACAATAGTATTATATGAAGAAAAAACAAAAAACAAGGCAAAACAATACAAAATAAACAAATTATAAACAATAAATATCACACAGATTCACATTCAGGCCTAAACCAAGCTGTTCAAGAAAAAAAACCTTTATGTATTATAATATTTTGATATGGCTTGATGTACTCGTATAAGGAAATTTGCTGGTGACTGGATGCAGAGGGCGTAAAATTGGATCGTTTTGAGAGTGGAGGAGGCCTACTATATGTCCAGTAGTGGATGGCATCGGCTACCTAAGTATTGAAATTATAAAAAAAACTAATAACATCAAACTGTAATAAGATTTTTTTGTATACAAGGGTTATTTGAACCCATTTTCTGTACACAATTTTTCTTAAGCCATTGATTCTCACGACATGTGGTAGGTAGCAAGTCTATTGCCATTTTTATTGTCACGTGAACTCCACCAGATCAAAGACAGCACGAGATTTTTTTTTTACACATTGTCACCGCCAGGAATGGAATATGGGATCTTCAGTGTGGTATTCATAGCTGGTGTCACTTTGTCACGAAGGCCGTCAAATAAAGGTATCAGGAAAGTAAATGGATTTTTAAAATATGATTCTAGATATATTAAGTATTTATTAAAATGATGTAATATAAATATGTTTATTAGAATTTAAACGATAGTGATTGGATTAGGAAATTATTTAATTGAGATAAATCGATCGAAAACTTATCCCTTTATAATGACTTCTTAATTGTAAAAGAGAGTTAATCGACCGTTCAAGGCATGTAGATAGAAGATCTTAGAATATAGTAATAACTTTACTGATCGCCTGGAGATGTTTAATCCGAGTAAGTCTAGACTTGGAAGTTTTAATTCCAATTTATTGTACTCCTTTGGAAGGCAGTTTTAAATTGAAATTTCAATAGAATTTCGTGGAACGATTTCAAAAGACTTTTGTGTGATGGTAGTTGAAATACAGATTAGATTTCAAATAAATATCTCGCTTTTAGACGAGAAAAATCAAAGAGAATTGTTGACAGCGTCGCGTCCTTATTTGAATACTTGTAAATATAATATTATTAGGTGTTTGAGAATTGAGTATTTTTAGCAAAATAGTGACACGCTCTTTTTTAAAACATTTTTTTAAATACTATAATAGTTTAGCTCACATACTGAAAAGTTTACAACATATGAAACTGTTATTAGGTCTAGCCCCAGTTCACGTTTCGCCCAGATACTAATTTTTATAAATTTTCTGCATATTTGCACGACAATGAGATCTCTTAGATGAATGTTGTTTGAACACAATTCTGCATACAATTTGTTTTTAGCTTTTATAATATAGATTCTTGTCACATGTGATAGGTAGTTAATCTGTGGCCATTTTATTGCCACGTGAATTTTACAACAGACCAAAGACAGTGTGACAATCACACTGCCATCGCCGCGAATTGAACCGGGAACATCGGTATGGAAGTCAGAGCTTTTACCACTCTGCCACGAAGGTTGACAAGGTCGACGAAGGTAATAAATGATCGGGTGTTAAATGCAAATATAAAAAGTGAATTCAGTGCGAATGAAAGTTTGAAACAAAATAATGTAAGGGTTAATATTGTTTGGACACATGGAAAGAATGAAAGAAGAAATAATAGCAAGGAAAGTGGAACAGGAAATAAAGGAAAATAAGCCATGTTCAATCAAACAAATATTTAATGTCAGCCATGTGAGGAATCGGAGAATATGACGTGCGTACACTCGGTATATGAATGGTGAGGAAGTGGGAGAAATATGTCAAGAATGAACAGTGTGGTCGTTCAATCTTTAAACGTACCCATTCGGAAAGACGGTGCGATGGTTAATATTTTTTTTGCACGGTACCAACTGACCATATTTGTAAACAATTTTATAATATTTCAAATATCTATATAATAACACTGAGGAAGGACTGCGTAGTCCCGAACATGTTTGATATTTAATTTTAATTTGTTTCAAAGGTTAGTGTTGTATACAAAGTACCTAAAAAATAAAAAGATAAATATATTACATTATGTTTTAACTTGATTGAAAATACTTATTTTTTAATACCTCTGACAGTCCCTTACCCCTTAATGGTAAGATGATACTGCGGAGGGTTTTCCTTTCCATATGGCTGATATTATTGAACGGAAAAATGAATTTGATATTTTTAAAATTGTTGCACACCTCGTGGAGCACGTATTGATCTCCAGTAGCTCTGGTACGAGCGAATGTAAATTCTGGTTATTGGAATGTAGGCAACCATTCCGTACAAACGTTGCATAATTTACATGCCTAGCTACTAAATTTACCGGCACTGTAAATTAATTCCGAAATATTTTGGGCGAGTATTTCGGTACTCGGGCATATGAAAATTTAATTGTTTGCATGACCTTTCGATTGGAAGTAAAAATAATTTGGCGATTTACTGCGGGAGGGGTAGCTCAAATTATATCATAGGTTCCCAAAGGGGGCGGTAACGCCACTCAGTGGGCGCTGGAGCTTTTAAAGGGGGCGGTAGTCGGTTTAGAGGTAAATAGGACACGATTTGGCAGTCAAGAGGGTAACCGTGACATATCTATTTCATAAAATAATATTCACGATAAACAATGTCTCTAACTACAACACCAAAAACAACAAACCATCACGCCGTTTCTCCGGAGGAGTAGGCGATGAGAAAGGACCGCCACACTACTCGATCCTGACACACCTCTCCTTCATATTAATAGAAGGTCGCAAGAACAGACCTGTCTCTAATGATGCCGGCGGGAAGAGCAATCAATCTACTGAACAAGATTACCTCGGAGATCGACGTCTTTCATATTAGTGAAAGTACGTTTAGAAGACAAATACTCTAAACTTTAGAGAGTATCTATTATGTTTTGCCTGTTCTCAATAGATGCCTTAAACTATAAAAAATGTTTGTAATGTCTTTTGAGAAAATAAACTGATTTGATTTGATTTGATTTGATTTGATTCCTAAAGTAGGACCATCTCTCATGCGTTCCTAGTACTTTACCTACGTTACTAAGCAAACGTTACTATATCTGTCATCGCTTCATGGCCCATTATTTGTACACGAATTTTGAATAAAATGTCACTTTTAAATAGATTTTTTCTTACAAACAAATTCATTACAGCAAAAATTGATTTTTTTTATTATGTTTCTTGTATATCAAAACAAACAAAAAACACACACAATAGATCCCGATGTATACGACTTTTTAATCTGACTTATTATAACAATTTCCTGTCAACTCTAGCTCGCCTCAGGACTTCGGTATTGGTAACCATGTCTGTCCAGGGAACTCTGGGCATTCGGCGATGGAGCCACATTTCAATTGCTTCCAGTCTGTTCATTGAGTTAACTTTCAGGGTCCAAGTTTCGCACCCGTACAATAAAACAGACCACACATAGAATTCGATCATTCTCCACGTCTGACCATCCTTAATGGGTTCGAAGATTCTGCGGAGGATCTTCCTTTCGAAGCAGTTCATTTTTATTTCATCACGTTTAGTGAGTGTCCAAGTCTCCGAGGTATATGTTAGAACTGGTCTTATCAGCGTTTTATACAGTGTGATCTCTGTCTTTCTGGACAATAAACGCGACTTTAGGTGCTTATTGAGGCTGAAGTAATATCTGTTTGCTGCGAATATTCTTTTTCCTATCTCTTCATAATTTGATTTGGTGACATAATTTATTTTGTTAACTAAGAAGCCTAGGTACGTGAACCAATCTATACCAGGACGTCAGCGTGATCAAGATTATAAAGATTAACAACTGCGCTGGCTAGGGCACTTGCACCGCATGGGGGATCTGGAGCTCCCCAAAAGACTGTTGTATGACAATCCAGTAGGGCGAAGAAGCGTCGGCAGGCCGAGACTACGATGGTTAGATTGTACCGTGGCAGACTGTCGGGTCCTTGAGCAGCAAGACTGGCAGGTGGCGCCCAGAGACAAGACGGGATGAAGACGTTTCTTGGAGGAGGCTCAAACCCACCAAGGATTGTTGGGCCGGAGAAGAAGAAGAAGAATACAATACTTGTTGCAACCTGTAAAATATTCACGGTAATATTTATATTACGGGTTTTTGCTTACTTATATTATGATTTACCATCTTCTAAAAACTTAGTTCACTGTACAATCGTAATCTAGAAAAAGTTTTAACTTTTGATTCAAATATTCAGTTTCACACACGTTAAAAACTTCACCATTAACAATAGTAAATTGTTCTCCATTTGTTTTCTGAAATACTGTTATCCAAAAATAATCAGAACAAATTTCAAAATGATACAGAAACGGTCTCTGGCGTGCGCATCCTGTACATTTCGAATTACCTTCGAAAGGAATCAAAATAACTCTCTCGCTCTCTTGTATTAAAAATATTCTCGTACTCTTTCTAGATGACATGCGGGTTTTTTCTTATTTATATTATGATAAAACAATATTTTTAAACTTTAACGATGATAATGGAGTACGGAGTCGAGGCAGACCGAGAAAAACATGGTATGATCAAATTTTAAAGGTAAGTTATGTTAGAAGTTGGAAGAATTGACGTGCGCGTATGATTCGTTGTATGAATATGGAGGAAACTAGAGAGGTGTGTCAGGATAGAGTAGTGTGGCTTTCCTTTCACTCTGCCTACCCCTGCCGAGAAAAAGCGTGGTGGTTTGTTGTTGTTGTTGTTAGTCCAGAAGAGGTTGGGAATCTATGCATTAAATAAATGAATGATATCTACATATGAAAAGTTCCGTGCATAAAACTCGCCGTACAACATTATTATGAACAGTTTCTTCTCGCAATTTCAACCGCTGGGTGTGTGGAGGCAGTTTATTTATTGTGTTATAAATTTTTCAGAGTACGTATATCGCGAAACAAAGCGGACTCCTGAAGGTAAAAGTGTATATGGCTATAGTAATGTTGCACACCTAATGTAAACAACATGACGTAAGAAAAAATGGGCAGTGAAATTGTACCAACAGGGGCATAAATTTGAATATGCAGTCAAAACGGCTTTAATGAAATGGATGTTGGTGATTTAGTACCAAATTATGTAAAAATATTTAAGATATTTAATGAAAAAAACATATTTTTTTATATATAATACATATTTTATTATATAATAAAATGTGTCTCAAAATAAAGTATATATTTAATGGATCGATTAAAAACAAGTAAGCCATTAATCGAAAAAATGTTTACTTTATTAAAGTAAACAATTTGCGAATTTATTTCTTCAAAATAATATCGTCCAAATGTTAACCCTCGCGATCGCGGCACTCATTTTGTCGAACAGTAAAATTTCTTATGACGGCTCGGCTGACTGATAATCGACAGACTGATTAACACTCTCTTTCTTTTCTGTATAAACATGAATGGTTTTGACAATGCCATCATCTGAACACCAGATCAGATGAAAATCAAAAGTTATTACACTTAGCTTTATTTTGCTTATTTATTTTGCTATCCAAAGCTATAACAGGCTACCTAGATAAAATAAGAAACAAACCATTATATTTAAGACAGACATGTTTATACATGAATAAAAATAGCATTGGAAGAATTGGCGTGCGTGTTTGACGCCGTCTTTCCGAAGGGGTGGACAGAAATAATGGACCGCCACACTGTTCTATCCTGACAGACTTGACTTGATTTCTCAACATCCATACACCGTGTCATGAACGTACGTCGATTTCTCCGACTCCTCACATGGCCGAAATTCAATATTTCATTGATTTGATCGTGCCACGTTTTCCTCGGTCTTCTTCTCTCTCTAGTTCTGTTTACTCGTTCAAATATACATTCATTACCATTCTTTCTTCATTCCAAAGTGTCCAAATAATCTTAATTATCGTTTCAATATTTTGTTCATTCACTTCTTATATTTGCATTTGACTCTCTTTCGTATACAAATTTAACACACATTCGTCTAAGAGTTATCAACATTTATTACACCATTATCCCTCTTTAGTCAGTTCCATGCTTCACTTCCTTGAAATATATTCATAGAACTCACTACCGAATGATGAATGCATATATATTCACAGGTGTTATAAAATAATATGGAATATGATTTCAGTATAAAAGATATGCTTTTCCTGAAAACACTCGACGGAACATGTTCCCGGGCAAATATTGCCTCAAACGAGTGGGTCCCTGGGGTGGCCGCGGCGCTTGTACGCCCTTATTATCCTGCCGCAGGGGCGTCGGTGAAAGGTTTTTGAGTGCATCGAGGTAAAATATTTAAAAACACGGTTTCTATTATATAGAACGAAATTAGGAATGGTTTTGGGGGTGCGCCATCTAACCAAACATACCACTGGCTATAGTGTCTACCGCCTAATTTTTTAAAACTTCTCAGGTTACGTAGATAGCATCAGAGTTTTTCATTTCCTCTATACTCGCCTTCACTTTGTGTTGTGGATTCATATTTTAATAAATATATTACACTTAGTATTACAACACTTTATTTCACTTAACACAGACATGTTTTGGTTATAACCGAAATTATATTTTATTTGTCTTTTTCTTTTTTTATATTCTCTGTAGATACAACACTATTAAAATTACATATCAGACATGTTTCGGACAATCAGCCCTTCTTCAGTGATACATACTCGTATTATAAAGACTACACATTAAAAATATTATAAACTTGTTTACAAATATGATAAATATAATCATTTTCATTAAATTTTAAAACTTTAATTAAAACTTCTATTTTGTTGATTTGACTCATTCAAAACCATTTATTCAGCTAATTTAAAAATTATACAGGGGGCATATATTTCGAAGTAATACATGACAGTTTATTTTTACATATGTTATTATTAATTATCATTGTTAGCAATTTATTCAAATAAATGTTTTACCCCTGTTCGGCACACACAACCATTGAGCAAATGCTGTACTTGCGGTGGTGGAATTAAACATGGTTTCCGGCGTATTCCCTTGTCATTTCGAGGCACAATACATCGCCGGGCACGTCATGCCAACGCACATAAACCAAAACGATTTAAAAAATAATGGCTTAATTCGTACGTCATAACGACACCGTTTAAAAAAGCTGTTAAGTACATTTGCAGGTACAATTAAAAATATTACATTTTCACGTGAAAAATTCCTTTCATTTATGAAAACACACTTCTGTCGCACAGTAAAACAGCGAAATTGCTTTTTTTTAAATGAGACGTTAAGTGTATAATTGTGTATATTAAACAATATAATACCAGGAACGCACGAGAGTGGTTCGACATTAGGAAGTCAAGATACTCTCTCTAAAGTCAAGAATATTTGTCTTCTGAACGTACTTTCTGTAATATGAAAGACGTGGATCTTCGAGGAGAGCGCGTTCAGCAGACTAATTGCTCTACCCACAGGTGTCACTAGAGGCAGCTTGGTTCTGGCAGTTGGTAGGTAAAACAATCTATGTTGTATTTTATATGTTTTAAATCTTCTTCTTCTTCTTCTCTTCTTCTGTGACTAAGAAGATGGTGTTTTAAATGTAATTCAATATTTATCCCACTAATCAATAAACACATGAAATTATTTTTGACCATACATTCCGATAGTAATAATTTACTCATAAATGCCATCCACTTTTATATTAGAAGCATTGAAAAACACCACAAATCGAATTCATACGAACGTCTAAAAATAAACTATTTTATGTATGCTTTATATACATGGGTATTTTTGGTTTAAAATACATATTAATTGTTCACATCGTTTCCCAATGACGGCGTATTGTAATGTCTCATAATAGGGCAAGAAAAATAAATTAATATGAGTTACTGAAGTTGATAAGTAAAATAACCTAAACCTAACATTAAAAATATTAAAAATCGGTATATTAAAAATATTTTATTGATAAGGCCTCATTCTTCGAAACGATCAAATTATTTTGTGTTTGCGGTAAAACAACAGAAAATAATATCAGTCGAGTGTTTACCCAGCAGCTTTGGTTTCTACTACTAGCAACACTGTAATATGTGGTATTTCATAAAACAATCTATTATGAAATTTCGCTGGAATACAAAGTTCCCTTGAAATATATGTAAAATGGCGTCACAATTTTGTGATTTTTTTTAATAATGTGCGCAAGTACCCAATGTTTTAGTTTATTTATAAACTGTTTTTTACATGCTTATATTGTATTACCTACTGGTAGTGAATGATGTGATATTAATTGAACTGGAAATTGATTGAAATAAATTGAATTTAGTAATGTTAAATATTTATTGAAGAACATTATTAGATTTCCTTATTGAACGCTAAGGCATTAACACTGTGGAATTCCATAGTAATATACTTAGGAAATTGTAAATAGCTTTGTTTAATCCACAAAATATTAAAGAACACGACCTGTTTCGGAGGATACCTCCATCTTCAGGTGTATAAATATAATAAAAACTAAACAAAGAAAGACTAATACAAAAACGCCTAAAATAAAAAATAAAAATAAAAGTTATTAGTACTTATATCTAATAGCCCTGTTAATTTTTAAATTTGAATTATTGTATCGAATTTTAAATGCGTTTTTATAGTAGTCATTCCTTGTTTAGTTTTTATTATACTTTTACACCTGAAGATGGAGGTATCCTCCGAAACATGTCGTGTTTTTTAAACTATTTTTTAAATAATAAGTGGATTAAACAAAATTATAAGTATATTATTAGATTTACTTCTTAAAATAGTGAGGAAAACGTGGCACGATCAAATAAATCAAATATTGAATGTTGGCCACATTCAATATTTGATTTATTTGATCCACATTCACATTTGTTGGCCACATTCAATTGACGCACGTGCATGACACGATGTATAATGTTGAGGAATCGACACAAGTATGCCAGGAAAGCAAAGCGTTGCATTCCATTCTTTTTGTCTACCCGCTCGGAAAGACGGCCTGATTAAGTTAGCTAGTTTAGTTAACTTCTTAAATACATTAAAATATTTTAATATAACATTTCATTATTAAATTTTTTGTTATAGAATTCACCATTTACTTAAAGATTGTAAGTATTATATTTTTACTACATTGAATAATAAAAAAAATACAACAGTTTCTCTTGATTTTATTAATGAATGTGAAAAGGTTGTAAATAATTAATACAGAAATGCAAAATAATATTATATATGAGCATTCTAAAAACAATTTCTGAAGAAGTTAAGAATATTTAATATACTCGCATAATAATGAGATTGTTCATCATCGTAATAAAACTTAAAAATATATTACGTTTGTATTATTTCTTAAAAATTCCAAAATTAAAGTTTATTCAAATTTCATATTAAAAAAACAATTCAATGTTTGAAACCTGATAAGCCGAACGAAAATATTGGTTCAAATATCAGAGAAGCGTTGTAAAGAGATATCACTCGTCGCGCGGGCGAGAATAACATATTGTTCTTCTGAATAAATACGAATTTGTTCGTTAAAATCGCCCCGTCAAATCAAAATATTGTTCGTTTCGTTAGTGAAACGAGAAAATAGGTCAATAAAATACACATTCAGCGGGGATGCGGAGAGAGCCGGGATGGTATGATCAAGTGAACAGATTTAGAGAGAATGAAACGCTGGGAGAACAGTCAGCATTTCCAGCTCATCGGCGTGGAATGGCCTTCTCCCTAGATTTAAATAATTGAAAACTCAGGAACAAAACAAAATCAAACCATCACGCCGTTTCTCCGAAAGCAACGGAAGAGGAATTAGACCGCTGCAATTATCTTTAGCTTCCTCCATATTTATATAGCGAGTTATACACGTACGTCGATTCTTCCTACTGTTATCATGGCCGACCTTTCAGATTTGATTAATTTGGTCATGCCTTGTTTTCTTCATTCTTCATCGACTCCGTAATCCTTTCACATCGTTAAAGTAAACTATCTTAATTGTGTCCAAACTAAAGCGGGAATCCTTTCATAATTTACTTCATAATACTTTCTTTCGCTCTACATTCCTTCCTAAAATCATCATTTGAAATTCTATCATATATCGTTTTATTAGACATACTCGTGCATCCAAAGGTTCTCATCTCTACCGCATTTATTCTACTCTCATGCTTCTTCTGCCAGCATGCTTCGTCCCATACGTAAGGGTTGGAACTTTTGGATAAACACAATATTTGTAGGACATTGGATATTTGAAAAAGTACGATGGCATTTATTGTTTTAAAAGCTATGCTGATGAATATTTGAGTGTATATTTATATTTTTTGGAGGCAGATTTTACGCAGATGATTATGGTTGACGGACACATATACGAGTAGTCTCCAGCTGCTTAGTAATCTAAATGCAAGAAACGGTGGTTATAGTGATAATCCCATATTAAAAAAAGAGTTAATTTGTTTGATGATAAAGGGTATTTTTTCTTCTTTCCGACGCATAATACATACTTAGGCGTAACAGTGAATTTCGAGGCTAAAGTTATAAAATAACCTACTGATATACTTTATGGTTTAGAGAAGAATTACAATCTTGCATGCTCTATGGATCGGAATGCTGGGCCACGTGGCCGACCTGAAAATGCTGAGGTGTGCCGGTGGGGTGACAATGCTGGATAGAGATAAGAATGCATATCAGAGGAAGCCTAAAAGTCGCTCCCATAGCGGATAAAGCTATGGATGCGATGGTACGGTCATGTGAGCAGGAAGAACAATGAATCAGGGCAATAATACTATTAAACCGCATCTCTTCGGATGTGGACATTTTTCACGATAGTGAGGCTACCCTCAGAAAGCATCTATCTCTTATGTATTAAATTACTATTTGCTTCTCTACTTATTGTACAAAAATGTTAATCTTTACCAAACTGTTCTCGAATATTTTTTTTTTAAATTGTCTTCTGTTTTTCTTTTTTCTGACTTACTCTCATTTGTTTTCTTGATATATATTTTGTAAATATGTCTTTTTAAATTGTTAATTTTATTTTTGTGATTATAAACGATTTGGATGTGTTATTCTGTAATGTTTATAATTTTTTGAATAAATTGAAATAAATTGAAAATTGAAATTTAAAATAATGTATAAGAATACATTGTTTACAAGGTCACGTGACTGGAAAATGGAAGGAATGGTCTGGGTCGGCCTATTGCTACGTGGATGTCCATAGTCAGGAACGACCTGAAGGCGCTCTGACTGGACATCCAGATGACCCAAGATCGCGAAGCTTGGGGGAGCCATATTAAGGAGAGTCGACTTCAAATAACGAGAAATGGCTAAGCGAAATAAAAACCAAATTTAAAAAAAAATGCATCTAGATGCATGTCACATGAGTTCCTGATATTATATTGTATGATATATAATATATTATATTTTATCTGTATGGAAGCGAAGCATGGAACTGGCAGAAGAAAGATAAGAGCAGAGTAAATATGGTAGAGATGAGGTCCCTAAGACGTATGTGTAAGTAGATCGATGTACGACAGAATCTCAAATGCTGATATTAGAAAGGAATGTAGAGCGAAAGAAGGTATTACGAGTATGAACAAAATTATGAAGGGATCGCTGCGTTGATTCGGACATATGGAGCGCATGGATGAAGAAAGAATGATTAAAAAAGTATACGTTAACGATGTAAATGGAGTCAAGGTAGACCGAGGAAAACATGGCATGACCAAATTAATAAAAATTTTAAGGTTTGATGTTTGTTGTTGTTAACTGTACTGAATCATTAGGCCTTAATCATTAATATTGTTTGAAATTTCTATTTAGAAAATAAACTCATTTGATTTGATTTGATATATATTGTAAATAAAAAAGTTAACTTTAAACAGAAGAGTCTACAAATTAATCAAAGTGAATATGATATTCTGAATATGCAAGGACACATAATCAAAACCAACGTCGACGTGGACGTCCTGCTGCCCGTTGGATCGATGATCTGAAGAGGATTGCTGGACATGGATGGATGGAAGGCATAGGCAATGGATAGGGGGCGGTGGCGTGCTTTGGGATAGGCCTACATTCAGCAGTGGATGACAGATGTCTGATGATGATGATGAAAAGGGGGTGGGCAACCCTTTATAAAATATATCCCTCAATCCCGCTTCGATTTAGTTATTCATTATCAAAACCCGGGCAGGAGCATCGCATTCTAATTAAAATTAATTAATCATAAGCGGCGGGTATCGAGTTTCCGGGAAATTATGCAACATTTTACACTACACCAACGACCAACTACCGCGACCCCAGCGAATAGTGTGAGCTCAATTTACTTCGGTAATTACGTGGGGAGGAAAGGAAACTATATTTTCTCGGCAAATAATTTTATAATTTAAATTGCTCGCGCGCGCATGAGGAATAAAACATTTTCAATTTCAGCTACCGGGGTATAGACAGGTACTTTGCTAAATTAGCTAACTTAGTCTCCTATTTTATTGCTTTAGTTAGCAGTATACGTAATGCCGTTATTGCTACATTTTGTAATTCTCCCTGGAAATTAACAAGCTCATTATTAAATCCCGTGTTTGCTTAAAACTGCTATCCGGACTTGTGCTTTTTATTATTGTACAAGGTTACAATTACCTCGGATGGATTCTTTGGTAATATAATTTACATACTAATTTGGCATATTTGTCTTTTTCTTGTTTATATACTTTGTATATACAGCACTAACTTAAAAAAATTAAAATTACATATCAGACATGTGTCGGACAACTGGTCCTTCTTCAGTGACACATATTATAAATATACATATTTATGGTGATTTTTTTAAATATCCAGCTATGTTGATTGGATTTTACACAAAATATTCATTTTCATTTTCAATAAATTGATAACTAACTAACTAACTAACCATCACGCCGTCTCCCCGAAAGGGTAGGCAGAAAGGATGGACTGTCACACTTTTACTGATGCGGCACTCCATCTTTCTCTTTTCGCTCCGCGGGAGACGCGGTGTGATGGGTTGCGAACCTCATCGCCACCAATAGGCATCTCCCGAATAAAATATATAATAAATAAATTGATTTATTTATTTTAATTAGTTTTCTATTACGGACATACATACTAACCTAATCATAATATATTTTAAAACAATTTTATAATATTTTAAATATGTATCTTTATAATTTGTATCACCGAAGAAGGACTGGTTGTCCGAAACATGTCTGATATGCTATTTTAATTTTTTTTAAAGTAAGTGTTATATATACAAAGTATTATATATAAAAAAGAAAAAGACAAATAGAACATCTACAAGACAAAGTATGGCGAACATAGAAGTAATTTGGCATATTTTATGATTAGGTTAGTATGTAGTGTGTCCGTAATAGAAAATCAAATTAAAACAAATAAATCAATTTATTGACAACGAAAATGAATATTTCGTGTAAAATCCAATCAACATTTAAATAAACTCGATATTTAAAAATAAATCACTGATTCTGATTGGTATTTTGCAGGAAAACAGAATATGTTGAATTTATTCGTGAATCAGAACATTTTTGGTTACGCTACTGCTCATTATCTGGAAGAAAGAGGGCCAATAAACATAAAAAGGAAAATGGGAAGACGTAAGAAAAGAATGAAATGGAAATATCAGATGATAATATATTGTGGATACGGGAGAAAATGTAATACAGAATTAATGATGACTACGGGCAAAAAAACACTCTTCCACATTAAACCTTGGATGTAATAAATAGCCCCGAAACAGAATATATAGAGTTCAATTTGTCCGCTAATGGTTATCATTACGCCTAAAAGAATCTGATGAAGGTCGGTATTTTTCTTGTGGAAGCACTTAACGGTAAATTAAAGAGTATCCCATGTTCAAGTGTTGAATTCTGCTTGAAATGTTTGCAAATAAATTTGCCGGTACCTTATAAATAAATTATGCGTTCTTGTCTGGGAAAGCTATGTGCTAAATCTATTTTAATGAGGTACATACATAAACTAACAAACATATATGAAAATGTCTGTAGTTTCGTGTTTAATAAAATATATTCATTATGTTTATATGAATTAAAACACATTTTTTTCCACTGTTGAGCTTTAGTTTCTCGGCAAGGAATTAAACCGTCATCGCCGGGAGACCTAAAAAAACTATATAAAATAAAATAAGATATGTAGAATACAAGGAGCTGGAAAATAGCATGAGAAAAAAATATTTATTCTCAAGTTTGAAATCTTAAAGAATGATATCAAACACTATGTGAATCTCATGGTACCGATTTTTGATGCGTTTTCAAAGAATATACGATCACAAAAAGAATAATTATAACGTTTATATTTTTACATACTTTGTATACAACTAACACTTAATTAAAAAAAAATTTAGTCAATGATATTATATAAATATAAATTGAAAAAATATTTTATACACTTTTTCACGAACATGGTCAGTTTTCACAGATATCAAAATGATTTATTTTGGAACGTTTATGCTATGTTATAACAAATATTGTGAATAAATTAAAAATAATAATTTATAGTTCTTATTGGGGTCCAGGTCTTACAACAAAGGAAATAAATCAAATATTGGACTTGACGTTAAATTTATTTGATTATTTATAATATTTTAAAATTATTCACAATATTTGTCATAACAAAAGCATAAACACTCTGAAATATAATAAATCATTTTAATATCCCTCTAAACTGACCACATTCATGAAAGTTTAATTTTTTTTTTAAATTTTTATATTTATATATTATCACCGATGAAGGGCTTGTGTGTCCGAAACATGTTTGGTTTCCAATTTTTATCAAACCATCACGCCGTTTCCCCGCAGGAGTTGGCAGAGAGAATGGACCGCCACAATACTCTATCCTGACATACCTCTTTAGCTTCCTCCACGAGTCATACCTACACGCACGTCGATTTTTCCGGCTTCTAACATGACCAAACTTCGGTCTTCCTCGACTCCGTACTCCATTTACATCGTTGACATATACATTTTTAACCATACTTACTTCACCCATGCAATATGTCCGAACCAACGCAGCGATCCTTTCATAATTTTGTTCATTATACCTTCTTTCGCTTTAACTTAAGTGTGTTGTTACGTATTAAAAAAATATAAAAAAAGAAACATTAAACACCCACAACACAAAGTTATGGCGAATATAGAAGAAATAAATATAACACATGCAATAACTATAAAACGATTATTGGTTGGACGAAAAAAAGTGGAAAAATCGGTGTTTTTATTAATATAAAATCATAATTATGAAATTCCATAGTGTTAACGCCTTAAATATAAAAAAATCAGTTTCAGCGTGCGTACAAGTGGAAGGAAAAATAAACGAGGAAAGAATATTCCGTCCTTCATCCGCATTAATAACGCGTTAGCAGTGACATCTGGTCGGAAGGGTAATATTGAGTACGCGATTTGACGTATTAAAATCATTTTTAATAAGCATAAAAGAGTTGAGCGTACTTCAGAGTCACTGGAGTGCCATATTTCAATACAATCCATTAGATTCCACTTTCCGCGAGTGAGATAAAACTATTAATCTTTGCAAAAACTTCACAAATCGGTTGCTTCGAGGCAATGAATTATCCATTAACGGGTATAAAGCTCTTTTTCAGCCGATCTCGTAGCGCCTGGCTGGTGGAAACTGCCGCAGAAATGTGTTCGGGCCATTTACCTTGCTGGCGGGGCCATTACGTGCATACATTATGCCGGAGACACGCAGACACATGGCGGGCGGCGCGGCGCTCGCCTGGGGCCGCCGCGGCCGCCCTGAGATACTCAACCCTCTCGGAGAAATCTCTGTGACCACTTCCGCTCGCCGGTAGGGTCGCGCAGGGTCGCGGCAGCGCGAGACGCTTTCCTCGACTCTTTGCACCTTCTTTCGCCCGTAGATCATTCAAAATACTTATATTTAAAAACCACATCTTCTTGTACGTTTTTTTAGATTTAATATTTTTAACTATAATAATTGTTAAAAGTTAAATTATATCAGACGTACTGCAGAGAGCCAGAGCCAATAGAGAGCTGTTGTCAAGTGTGAAAAATATAATCATGTGCTAAGGGGAGAAGACTGCCACCTCCTTCGACTGATATTAATGGGTAAAGTGGAGGGACATCAGGGAGTTGGTAGACGGCAGCTGTCCTGGCTCCAGAACAATCAAAGAGTGGACAGGAATAACAAGAGTTCAGAACATCTTTCAAGTGGCGCAGGGTAGAGATGCCTTTACTGTAGTGATCGCCAACGTTGGGGGGACCTGACACGACACCGAAAAAATAAGAAATTATAAAACGCTGTTTATTTTATCACAGTTTTGTTTTTTCCATATAAACAACGTTTTATAATTGAAGTATCATAGTGTGTGTGTGTTTTAATTAAAAACTACAAGAGTAAATGACGACCTTCGTGGCAGCCGTGGTAAGGTCTCTGACTACCATACTGAAGGTCCTGGGTTCGATTACCCGCAATGGCAGTGTGATTGTCACTTTGTTTTCGGTTTAGTGTAGAATTCACGCGCCAAAAAATGGCGATAAAATAGTTACGTATCACATGCCATGTGAATCAATAAACTAGCTAAAAAGATATTGTATTCAGTAATTGGGCTTAAACGACCTGTTGTAGGTCGTTTAAACCCAATTATTAAGTGCGGGACATAGAAGGGGAAAAATAAATGATATTAAATGTACGTCTCGGATGACGGGCAACAGGTCTAGAAAGTGCATGAGCGAGGCTAACGAAAGGGCGCCGCTGCACCCTATAACAGCCTCGGGTATGTGGTGGAAACCCCTTGTATGTTGTACACAAACAAAAATGAAAAGAGAATTATGAACACTGTATAAACCTTGCCAAAGAAAAAAGACAAAGCTACTTAATATATAAGAGCAACCCCACACCAGAAGAATACCGCAAATATAAGAATACAAGAAACAGAGTCAACGCGGAAATCAAGAAAATAAAAACAGAATATTGGGCCAAATTCTCAAAAGATATGGAATATGACCTTCATGGTGCCCAAAGAAAAGTGTGGAAACTACTTAAAAACCAAAGAAAGCCTATCAATGAATACACTCAGACAACAAAAATCCCGATTGATGAATGGGAAAGGTACTTCAAACAACTCTATTCTATGGACCCGGGGCCCGGATACCCGACAATTGAAGCTACTGTAGAAGAAACATTCAGTGAAATAGAGACACTGACACATATTAAGAAGCTGAAAAATAGGAAGGCTCCCGGAATCGATAACATCCCCAATGAATTAATTAAGTACTCTGGCGTAGAATGTATAAAAGAGATCCAAAACATATTTAACAGGATATTGGCCGCTGGAACTATACCACAGGAATGGAGAATAAGTATAACAACACCTGTATTTAAGAAAGTGCAAAAGAAAAACCTAGAGAACTACAGAGGTATCTCCTTATTATGCACAATGCTTAAGCTATTTACAAGTATTCTGAAAACGAAACTTGAGCAAAAGATAACGAATAGGGAAGAACAGCAGGGTTTTCGACGAAATCGCTCCACAACAGATGCAATCTTCATTCTGAGGCAACTGAAAGAGAAAGCAATTGAATATAATAAAGTAGCCTATATATGTTTTGTCGATCTGACTAAGGCATTTGACAGGGTGTTGTTAAGAGATATTGTAAGAAAATTACAGGAAGGAGGAATATCCAATACATTGATAAAGACTGTCCAAGATCTATATACCAATTGCAAAACGAAAATTAAGGTTGACAATGAACTGTCTAGGGAAATTCCTACAAGCAATGGTATAAGACAGGGAGATAGTTTGAGCCCCTTTCTGTTCAATCTTATTATGGACGAAATTATAGAAGAGGTAGCTGGCCTGGGACTAGGTTATAAAATGGGCAGTAAAACTGTGAATGTCATTTGCTATGCGGACGATGCCGCATTAATAGCAGAGTCTGAAGATGACCTGCAAAGAATGTTGTACAAATTCCACACAGTATCCCAAAGGCTAAATATGGCTATATCAGTCAACAAAACAAAAAGTCTCACTATATCTAGGCAACCTGCAAGATGTAAACTGACTGTTGATGATATACCTGTGGAGCAGGTGATGAGTTTCAGGTATTTGGGAGTGGAGATCTGCAGCCAAAGTGACCTTTATACCGAAGTACGTGAACAAGTCAGTAAAGCCTCTGCCGTGTCAGGATGCCTGAAGAATCTGGTCTGGAAAAACAAGCACATGCGTATCGACAGCAAGATCAGAATATACAAAACATGCGTGCGACCCATCATGACGTACGCTGTAGAGACGCGGGCTGACACTGTGCGAACCAAGGGACTACTAAGAACATCGGAGATGAAGGTCCTAAGATCAATTACTGGAAAAACCCTCCGAGATCGTGTCCGCAACGCAGACATAAGGAAAACCTGCGAAATAGAGGATATCGTTCAGTGGAGTAGATCCAGAAGAAGATACTGGAGGGACCATGTAGCCCGAATGGATGGTGACAGACTCGCGTATACAGCCGCCTATGAAATCCCTTCCGGACACCGCCCACCTGGAAGACCGCCTAAGAGATGGAGGGACAGCTGGATCTCATCATCCGACGAGATATGATTTCTGTGTCACAGATCGTCAGATCTATCAAAAGAAGAAGAAGAAGAAGAAGAAGAAGAAGTATAAACCACCTTATTTATCTAATATGTTTATAAAAGAAACATATTATAAACTTTGGAAAGAAGCTATTACTTGGTGGTTTGACATATTTAAAATTAGAATTAAACACTTTTAAAACGGTGTATCAAACCACTTTATTTTGAGTCACAAGCGCCAACCGGTTTCACTATGTAACGAGCTTCGTCAGGGCTATACACAAACAGTGATTTATAGAGTTTGTACAGTTTGTGTTTGTCAAATTTATGCAGTTTGTGTATAGCTCTGACGAAGCTCGTTTCAGAGTGAAACCAGTTGGTGCTCCTGACTCAAAATAAAGTGGTTTTATACAACGTTTTAAAAGTGTTAAATTCTAATTTTAAAAGTATACTACACTACATGTTTTGCAGGTGACCTCCTGCATCCTCAGGTGTAAATATAACTACATATTATAGTTCCATCACATGAGCATAGATGAGGTTTGATTTTGATAAATATATGGATTTCTATACCACATATGGATTATTTACAACGAAAATATGTAGATAATAATTAGCTGGTTATTTTTAGTTAAAAAAACATACACGTTCGCTTAGATAAACACAAGCAACGAGGGAGGCGATTATACAAGTAGCTAAGTGTTAATAAAGATTTAAAATTTAGTATAATCTACCCCTGGAGGGAAATGGAGACATTATCCCTCCCTTCTTCCACCCCGTCCGCTGCAGCTCGAGCAATTCAGCTGTGGCGGGGCCGCTCAGCTAACGCCCGGATTCTCCAATCATTATCACTTATAACACAACGTTGGCAATGTTCTAATTCCACCCCCGAATGGGAACACAATCCCGGATTCTTGGCCAAATTTACGGTAGTTATGAATTCTGGGATTAGCGGTTTTAACAACGTACACTGAGAGCAAATTTTGTTTATACTTGTGTATTATGAATGATTAGTAGAATGTACTCAATAGAAGTGACACCTTTGAAACAAAATGTGTGGTAAATGTGTATATTATAAGGTATCAAATGCAAAAAGTGAATGCAGTGCGAAATAAAAGTTTTATATAAAAAAATTAAAATATCATCAATTGGTTTGGACACATGGAAATAATTACTGAAGAAAAAATGGTACATAAAGTATATGTAAATAACGTAAAATGAAAAAGAAATAAAGGAAGACGGAGGAAAACATGACGCGATCAAATCAATCAAATATTAAACGTCATTGACGATCATTAAACATCGACTATCCCTCGTATCCGAAGACTGTCCTTCACGGTTGTGGGTCTGGATGTGACTGAATAGCCCGATCCTGGACCCACAAATTCTGGGGCATCTGAGACAGGGGAAGGCGCTTGTAATGGAGCCGTCACCGTCTCCCAAGGGTCTCTCCTTTCTCCTCCTCCTCTCTGCGACGTCGTCTCTGCGCTGTGTTTCAAAGTCTTGCGTGCCTTTATATACTGTTGTTCTTCACCTAGGTCTGTCTTCTGAAATCTTTTCCTAGCAATCACAGTCGATGCCAGTCTTTTGTAGGTTTCCTTTAAGGGAGTCCCTAGAGCGTTTCCTCTGACCACCGTGTGAGCGTTTCCCTTGGGTAAGCTGAGAGTACATAATCTTCCTTGGGAGTCTTGTCTCAGCCATTCTGATGACGTGACCAACCCAGCGCAGTTGTCTCTGAATAATGGCAGCCTCAATAATTGTCATATTGACCTCAGCAAGTATGCTGTCATTTGTCCATTTGTCCTGCCATTCCACATTTAGGATCGTACGTAGACAGAGTTGGTGATATCGCTCTAGGGCTTTTATGTGTCTTCTGTATGGGGTCCATGTTTCCGAGGCATACAGGAGTGTTGGCAAGACAACGGACTTGTAAACAAGCACACAAAGCGAGAGTAGTATGTCAGAAAATAACAGTATGGCCAACCATTCTTTCTGCCTACCTCTTCGGTGAGAAGGCGTGATGGATAGTTAGTTTAATTTGTACCATGAATAATATAACTGAATTTCAATAATATTTTATGTGGACACTTAAAATTACGATATACAGAAAATTATTTTTTCTTAAAATATAACCCTCCGTGACATCGACAGACTATACGGAAAACTTTGGCACGGAGTCGGCTTGAGTGTGGTTTGATGTTTTGAAGTTCGCACGAGGTGATGTATTCACTAATGTTGTGTCCTTATGTGTAAGGTCGCTACGTGAAGATTGCCTTTATTTAATAAAAAAATGTCTTTGGTTATACTTTGATTTTATTTTATTCATTACTTGTATATAAATATACCTTTTGGTTATCCTTATAACATTTTAACATAGATCTGACGAGTTGTGTACATTTAAATTGTTTGTTATATCAAATTTGCGTAAAACATAAAATAACTTAAAGAGTTTGGCAGCTGCATTTATCTTGCATCTTGCATTTATCTCACGCTAGGGACCACAAGTTTGCAAATGAAATTAAACATACACATTTCTTCAATCTTATTTGATTACCTATTTCGTTTGTATTATTGGAAATAGGATTCTTCTCCCCGAAATACATTATAAGGATAGATATTTACGTGATTAATGACATTGCAAAATGGACCAGAGAAATCACACAAGTGGAAAAATATGATAAAAATATCGCTTATGGTAGGGTATAAGAACATTAAGATAACATTATTAACTTGTTATTTGGAGAGATTATATAAGAGATGTTTAAATGAAACATATAGGTTATTACTATATATAATTAAAATAAAAAAACTAACTAACTAACTAACCATCACGCCGTCTCCCCGAAGGGGTAGGCAGAAAGAATGGACTGCCACACTTTTCTTTCCTGACATATTTCTCTCGCTTCCTCAACATTCATACATCGTGTCATGCACGCGTCGATTTCTCTGACTCCTCACATGGCCGACATTCAATATTTGATTTATTTGATCGTGCCACGTTTTCCTCGGTCTTCCTCTATTTCTGGTTCCATTTACATCATTAACATATAATTTTTTTACCATTCTTTCTTCATTCATTCTTTCAATATGTCCAAACCATCTTAATGATCCTTTCATTATTTTGTTCATGACACCATCATTCGCACCGCATTCACTTCTTATATTTTCATTCGACACTCTATCATACACAGAGTATCACACATTCTTCTAAGAGATCTCATTTTAACTGCATTTATTCTACTTTCATCCTTCTTTTGCCAGTTCCATGCTTCGCTTCCATACATAAGGGTCGGTAGAAGAACACCATTGTGCACTGCCATTCTAGCTTTTTTGGATAGGTTTTTGTTTGCGAGGACAACTTTAAGTGCACCATTCACTTTGTTGCCTGCCCCAACCCTTCTTTCAATATCCCTCTCCACTCGCCCATCTCTTGTAAACATACTACCTAAATACACGAACTCAACTACTTACTCCAAATTTTCACAATTCACGCTAATGTTGCAGACTGTCATGGTTTCTTCCTTTTCAAAAATCATTACCTTGGACTTATTAACATTCATCATCAGATCATTTCGCATGCATACCTCATACATACAATTCAATAAATTAAAATAAGTTATATAAATAAATATTAAACTTTAAGAATTAAAAACAATTGATCAGACGATGGAAAAACTGCTGAGATCGGTCAAAACTATAAAATATCTTATTAGTAATAACCACGGTAATGTTTATTTTTTTTATATACTTTGTATACAACACACACTTTATAATGTTTTATTGAATAAAAAATGTGTGTTGTATACAAATAACACAAAAAAGAAACATTAAACATCCGCAACACAAAAATATGGCAAATATAGAAGAAATAAACACAGTAATTTTATATTTTACTTGGCACATGGTAAACATATTTTTTTTAATATGTATTATTTATTGAACATTGATGTGAAATTAATATTAAATAATTAATTCGAATGAAAACGTATGTTTTCAATAAGTTTTACTATAGTTTCTGGAAATAACATATTTGGACTTTCAAAGGCATTAGATAATGTCTTAGCGAGGCGAAAGATGCCATTCCTATAAAATATGTTAAACTTATTGAAAATTGACGTCTTCATTCATATTAATTATTTACGATGAAGTTGTATACACAAGAAACAAAAACGAAATCACGGTAATTAATATTTTTAATTGAAATTTCTTGGTTGAAGTTCATTTTAAATAATGAAAACAAAAAAATGTTGATACAAATTTTCTATAAAGTTCAGTTCAAATTAAAAATATGAAAACCTGTTTAATTTATGAAAGAGTGTATATTTTCTCAAAGTTCTCTCACCAATCCTTCCATTCCCTTCATATCGCTTCCGCGAACACTGTTACGCTACAATTTCCGTTTGAGCACACACGATACGCGTGACGTAATGTGACGTCACTTTCGTAAGTTCCAGGTGTCCACGGGGATGGCGCCGCCCGCCCTCTCTCCAGCGGGGCATAAACAAGACCATTCCGGCAGAACGATACAAGGGACGACACCGCTCCGGCTCCATCAAATTATTTGTCCGGAGATATGAAATAGTTACAGCGACACGGGCTAGGTATAGCGTTATCACTCGTGTACCATCAAGGGTGGACAGAGAAATTTCCGGGGGTATTTTCCCACTTTACGCGGGCTAGTGGGGGATCACGAAATTGTGATATTAAAATTGTAAATATTAAAATTGTATACCATTTTTTTATTGTAGTATCACCTGTGTGCTAAAATTTGACAAACTAGAAAACAATTAATACGAATAAAAACGTCTGTTTTCTAAAAGCCTTATTATTAAATAATGAAAATGACATGTTTTGCGTTGCTACGACACCATAAATCTTGCTTAAAGTAACAGCAATTAAATAATTTTACACCGTGAAAACATGTAACAAATTAATTTCGGGGGGAAAACAAACATAATTTTGTAAACTTAAAGATGTATAATAATAAAAGAACACGGTATGTATATAACTTTGCTTC